>CM067299.1:107747510-108947510 GCA_034231615.1 Meghimatium bilineatum | reverse complement strand
TATTTGTCATGTGGAAACTTTATAGTCAATGAATAGAATTCAGGGATCCTATTTAAAGTACTTATATGTAAAACCCCATGGCATAGTTCTAAACTTTGTTTGGTAGCAATCCATGACTCGGTTCTAAACTTGGATAAAGTTGATCCATGGTTGTGTCTATGAAATACTTGGTGGGTATCGGTGATGATTCTCCTACATATTTGATGAATTTTGACTTTTATTGATATTTTAATACTAAAAATGAATATACTGCATATTTGCGACATTAATCTGGTTCTGAAACATGGACAATGAACAAAGTACACACACAAAAAAAACATTAATAACGAAGTGTGAATATGTGAAGAAATAGACGGCTAGAGAAGAAAAACTAGATTAGCAAGACCATGCGGGGGAAAAATATGGTTTAAGAAAATGAAAGTTAACAAATATATAACATTTTGGTGAAAATATTACGTGAAGATAAAATAAAGCTGAAGGTCGGAGAGCAAGCGGTAGGCAATGATACAAGTACCCACTTTTATTGAAACAAGGAAAAGTAATATGGACAAACTCCTCTATATCACAATGCACTGTTAAGGAGAGAGAATATGTCAAAGGTTCATTGCAGCGAAACGTCGATGGGAAACAGCAATTGACTATGAATAATTAACATTCATTAATGTTATTGTAATGTATACGTCTCATTACCAAGAGCTTCCGACATTATACACGATAACTAGAATAATAATAACCGATATTATGCTAATGGGACACAGTTTGTCAATATTTACTTAGTGACTCATTTTAGCTATCACACGTCTGTGATCTCCATGTCCTACATTCGCATTGCCACTGGTAGTTGTTTACACATGTTTTTTCGTGGCTTAGTGCTTAAGCCGTTCGTTTTGTGCTCTAGTTTGCCTTTCGGCGTCAAGGGTAGAAGAGTTTACTAGAGATGGTCTTCTTGTGTGCTATTTGTAAGCTTGTTCTTGTGGCTTATTTGATTTATGTGGTCCATTTTTTACATGGTCTGCCTCTGGCTTTATAGCTGTGATGTCTATGTGCCATGGCCATATGTGACATGCTGTCTGTTGGTAGTCTGTGTGAAAACCACTTAATATGTTGTCTTTTGATGTGTTCCAATACTGGTATTATTTTGGTTATCTGTCTGATGTTATCGTTTCTAATTCTCTCTTAATGATAATGGTAGATGCGTCACTGAGATAAAAAGTCGAACAGCACAGGCAAAGGCAGCATTCCAGAAGATGAGGAACATCTTGTGTAATAATTCATTTTGCAATAGAAGTAAAGAAGTACATACTAAATTGTTACATAGAGCCCATACTGTTATATGGTAGTGAAGCATGGACAATTGACATTATTGCAAGAAAACTTCTGGAGGACACAGAGATGTGGTTTTATAGAAGAATGTTAAAAATATCATGGACAGCTAAAAAGAGTAATGCTATAATTCTACAACTCGTCAACTCAAATAGAGAACTTATTAACTGTATTAGAAGATGACAATCACAGTTTCTGGGTCATGTCATGAGAAGAGGTGGGCTGTAGAACATCGTAACAAATGGAAAGATCGAGGGTAAGAGAAACAGAGGAAGACAATCTGAGAAAATGTGGGATGGCATGATGCAGAATCATCAGAAATGATATTTAAAAGTATAATAAATAGAGGACTGTGGAGAGACATGATCGCATACGCCGGAAGGCATGGTACCAATGAATGAATGAATTGATAATCCGAGTATTCTTTGCAGACTTGTCATTTCTGCTGTCACTATTTGTCTTGAGTCCTGAGCAATCTTCATTTTCTATGAGCAGTGTGCGTTTCGTCGCTGTTGATTGTTATAGTTATCGCCGGTTCGAATCTTGATTGCAACATCGTGTTTACAAAATAGTATGTTTCCGAGATCTCTCATCTGTGGGCTATCGCTTATAGTTACAGAGTTGCTGTTCATTATGTTGTTCGTTGACATCTTGTGACAAAGAAATTCACTGGTATTCTTTCAGTATAGTCACCAGAGACAGAGGGCGACAACGTGAGAAAATATTAGACAGTTTGACAACCTGACACGGCAAAGAAACAACAACGACTTTGATACATAATACTGTGGACAGAGAACTGTGGAGAGCCATGACCGCCTACGCCACCCGGCATGGCACCTGATGATAGTCATTTCTGCTATTAATAAAATTAAAACACAATCACTGAACTCACGTCGTTTTCGTCATCTACCTTGATAATGATGATACTATGTAATACTGTTTGTGCACACGGAAGTTAGTTGCCTTTCATACGGTAATTGGCTGCCCTGAATCGTTGCGGTAAGACCAATTGCTTAATGGGAAAACAAGCCTTCTAAGAATAATTATTTTAACGATTCCCGCGAATCTTACTAAAGTAACACAATGGATACACAAAACCGGAGGCAGACAAGGCAAAAGATGGATTGCAGAAATAAAAAAAAAGGCCACGAAAACATACATATATGAAGCTCGCAAAATAAGCCAATGAATATCCAGGAAAAAGTCAAAGGAGTCATTTTAGAAAACTAGTTTCCAGTTAGCAAACACGTCTTCAACGTCTAATAGCGACAAATTGCAAGAACATATGAACAGACTACACACATGTCAAAAATTCAAAATGAAAATTAATATTGAAAAGACAGAAATAATGACAATAGCAAAGAAAGAAAGAAATATCACTACCTCCATCGGAAATAAAACAGGTAAAGCAGTTCACTTACATAGGAAGCGTATATCGAGTGAAAGGGAAAAACTGTAAAGAGATAACACTAGATGCAACAAAATATATCAGATCCTGGGACAGATCACACATATTATTAAGAAAAAAAATGTAAACATAGACACTAAAGTTGCATTATACAAGACTATTATTATCCATCACTGTGCTACCAGTTCCAAACCTGGACAATGACAGTACAAGACAAAAGAAAAAATAGTGGCAGCAGAAATGGTATGTCTTTGAAGAATGCTCGGAGTGTCATTAAGAGATAGAATTAGAAACGATAACATCAGATAGATAACCAAAAAATGCCCGTATTGGAACACATCAAAAGACAACAGATTAAATGGTTTTACACACTTCCAGACTACTAACAGACAACATGCAACAGATGGCCATGACACACAGACATCACGGTTATACAGCCAGAGGCAGGCCATGTAAAAGATGGACCACAGAAATCAAAGAAGCCACAGGAACAAGCTTACAAACAGCACACAAGAAGGCCATCTCCAGAGAACTCTTCTACCCGTGACGCCGCAAGACAAATAAAGGCCACATCGTATAGATAGATATAGATGGATGGATGGATGGATAGATAGATAGATAGATAGATAGATAGATGGATGGGTGGATTGGTGGATAGATGAATAGATAGATAGATGGATGGGTGGATGGATAGATAAGATATATAGATAGATAGATAGATAGATAGATAGATAGATAGATAGATAGATAGATAGATAGATAGATAGATAGATAGATAGATAGATAGATAGATAGATAGATGGATAGATAGATGGATAGATGGATAAGATAAAAATACATTAGATTAGAATAGATAGATCAGGTCTTGTACCCCCGACGGTCACGATGTAACTGTATATAACAAATGCCAGTATGATATCCTTGTATACAGATATTCATAGCTTATGGCACATGTTGACCTTGTGCTCATTTATGGTCAAGGTTTTGACTTGTTAACATGAACTCATAAACTCTGATCTTCTATATTTAGGTCTATGATATGTGTCCGATCGTGCGTTCTGTAACTCGTTGAAAGTGTGTACGTCTGTCTGTGTGTGTGTGTGCTTGCTTGCATCTACCGGTATATATATTAAGTGTGTAAAAGAAAGAAAGAGAGAGAGAGAGAGCGCGCATCGATGAGATCTCATTCATAATAGCATTATGTTTCCTATATGAAATACTCAATATGAAAGATACTTATATGAAAGAACATTGTCCTTTATTGCGACTATGACAGACAGTCTTTGTATTCGGTGCATGTTTGTTTTATGCAGTGTCATGTTTGTATTCTGTACAAGTCTCTGTTCTCAGCAGTGTCATGTTTGTATTATGTACAAGTCTCTGTTCCCAGCAGTGTCATGTTTGTATTATGTACAAGTCTCTGTTCCCAGAAGTGTCATGTTCGTATTCTGTACAAGTCTCCGTTCCCTGTGGTGTCATGTTTGCACGTGTATTGTAAATTCTATCTGACATGTCTCATTTGCAGTGCAATATCTTAAATTATGCCATGTGTCTTGTCAAAGTGTCTTATCTTAAATGCATTTGAGATCACCTGCAGAAATCTGAAATTCTCTGTTATTTATCTCACTTACAGATAACATTATTTGTATTATTTCAGGTACCTATTCCTGTTGCTGTTACAGTGGCCTTGCTATGGTTCTCAGTTACATGTTGGAGCCGCCTTTATCTCGGTGTTCATACTATCCTGGTAGGTATCAGGCACACTTATTTCTTCAAGCTTGACCCAGTAGTTGAAAAGGTACACATGAATAACATTTCTTTATGTACCAGAAATAAGACCAAAGTTTTATTTATATGTCAAAGACATGTATAGTCCATTCATGATTTTATGGTGTGTCAGATTCAACAATTTTAGTTTAAATACTTCATGATTCCATATTTAAGCTCTTCAACAGTTTTAGTTGAATTACTTCATGATTCCCTATTTAAGCTCTTCAACAATTTTAGTTGAATTACTTCACGATTCCCTATTTAATCTCTTCAATAATTTTAGTTGAATTACTTCATGATTCCCTATTTAAGCTCTTCAATAATTTTAGTTGAATTACTTCATGATTCCCTATTTAAGCTCTTCAACAATTTTAGTTGAATTACTTCATGATGATGATTCCCTAGTTAAGCTCTTCAACAATTTTAGTTGAATTACTTCATGATGATGATTCCCTATTAAGCTCTTCAACAGTTTTAGTTGAATTACTTCATGATTCCCTATTTAAGCTCTTCAATAATTTTAGTTGAATTACTTCACGATTCCCTATTTAAGCTCTTCAACAATTTTAGTTGAATTACTTCATGATGATGATTCCCTATTAAGCTCTTCAACAATTTTAGTTGAATTACTTCACGATTCCCTATTTAAGCTCTTCAATAATTTTAGTTGAATTACTTCATGATTCCCTATTTAAGCTCTTCAATAATTTTAGTTGAATTACTTCATGATTCCCTATTTAAGCTCTTCAACAATTTTAGTTGAATTACTTCATGATGATGATTCCCTATTTAAGCTCTTCAACAATTTTAGTTGAATTACTTCATGATGATGATTCCCTATTAAGCTCTTCAACAATTTTAGTTGAATTACTTCATGATTCCCTATTAAGCTCTTCAACAATTTTAGTTGAATTACTTCATGATTCCCTATTTAAGCTCTTCAATAATTTTAGTTGAATTACTTCATGATTCCCTATTTAAGCTCTTCAACAATTTTAGTTGAATTACTTCACGATTCCCTATTTAATCTCTTCAATAATTTTAGTTGAATTACTTCATGATTCCCTATTTAAGCTCTTCAATAATTTTAGTTGAATTACTTCATGATTCCCTATTTAAGCTCTTCAACAATTTTAGTTGAATTACTTCATGATGATGATTCCCTAGTTAAGCTCTTCAACAATTTTAGTTGAATTACTTCATGATATTGATTCCCTATTAAGCTCTTCAACAGTTTTAGTTGAATTACTTCATGATTCCCTATTTAAGCTCTTCAATAATTTTAGTTGAATTACTTCACGATTCCCTATTTAAGCTCTTCAACAATTTTAGTTGAATTACTTCATGATGATGATTCCCTATTAAGCTCTTCAACAATTTTAGTTGAATTACTTCACGATTCCCTATTTAAGCTCTTCAATAATTTTAGTTGAATTACTTCATGATTCCCTATTTAAGCTCTTCAACAATTTTAGTTGAATTACTTCATGATGATGATTCCCTATTTAAGCTCTTCAACAATTTTAGTTGAATTACTTCATGATGATGATTCCCTATTAAGCTCTTCAACAATTTTAGTTGAATTACTTCATGATTCCCTATTAAGCTCTTCAACAATTTTAGTTGAATTACTTCATGATTCCCTATTTAATCTCTTCAATAATTTTAGTTGAATTACTTCATGATTCCCTATTTAAGCTCTTCAATAATTTTAGTTGAATTACTTCATGATTCCCTATTTAAGCTCTTCAACAATTTTAGTTGAATTACTTCATGATGATGATTCCCTAGTTAAGCTCTTCAACAATTTTAGTTGAATTACTTCATGATTCCCTATTTAAGCTCTTCAACAATTTCAGTTGAATTACTTCACGATTCCCTATTTATGCTCTTCAACAATTCTGCTCACTGACAACAGTACTATAGACCAGTGTTTCGCAACTGCTTTTTAATTCTGCCGCATCCTCCGTTTAAGGACACAGATTTTTTCATGGATACCCCTCCACCCCTGATCCTGAGAAATAAATGTAAATAAATAAATCTGTGAACTTTCTTTAATGCTTATTATATATCATATTACATATCCCTTTTTTCTGTCACCCTTCTTCGTGCTCCCACCCCCCCCCCCCCCCATCAGTGCAGAAATCTATGGACACATCAGAAGATAATAAGATTCATGTTGAGAACCATTGATCTATGATGTAAAGTGTTGTATTTGTGCTTGTTGCTTAACCACACACATCTTAATCTGCTTTTTTTTTAACCAAGCATTAAATGCTGTGTGGGTTTTATACCAAGAAGGCCAAGGATGCAGTATATCTCTCCAAAGCACAATGTCAGGGCTGAAACATCGAGACCAAGAGTTCCCTTCTCTGCCTGCCTTGTTAAATCCAAAGTAAAGGTAATACCAATACAGCTGCAGTAGCTGTGGGATTAGCAGAGATGTGCACTATGTGTCCATCAGTTGGTGCTCCCAATGTACACCGGCTGCCAGCCTTGGTATAGGGCCTGACCTGCACTGTCACACCATTTGGTTTTTAAGTTGTACCGGTACTTTGTCTTCTCTTACTAGGATAAGGCTTGCATCCTCCCACATGTGCTCCTCCATCTGAATCTGTTGGCACATGTGCTCTTCCGTCTGAATCTGTTGACACATGTGCTCTTCCATCTGAATCTGTTGACACATGTGCTCCTCCGTCTGAATCTGTTGACACGTGTGCTCCTCCGTCTGAATCTGTTGGCACATGTGCTCCTCTGTCTTAATCTGTTGGCACATGTGATCCTCCATCTGAATCTGTTGGCACATTGTGCTCCTCCGTCTGAATCCATTGACACATGTGCTCCCCATCTGAATCTGTTGGCACAATGTGGGTTGTCAGGATAGTGTGAAATATTCTTTGACATTCAAATTCATCTTGTGGGGTGCATCCATCGTCATCATGGCCCTTTTATTATATGTCCTATAGCACAACAATAATAATATTGTTTAGAAAGACGAAAAGATGTCTACTTATACCAAGTAGATTATAATTGTCAGATTTGGTGCATTACTTGATGGAGAAAGTCTACTCTTGAAGTGATTTAATTCCTGTGTTTGTTATGTGTACCATTGATTGCAAGCATACATATTTCTGATACACCTGGATTGTATCAAATAGAACTTTACTTATTTACTTATGTTTTTTAAACACACAAACATAATACAGTTCCAGTTATTTCAGTTGAAGTATCATTAGTTATTTGGTTCGTTAGCTAGAAACATGAAGAGTAGAGAGTTATTAAAAACCCTCCCTTCTTTTCCCTAGGCAAATAAAGGTTAAACGAGCAAACACATTTGTGTTTTTATATTACAGAATCATGCTTTCTAGAACAAACATTCTGTTTGTCAATATCACTGGTCATCATGACATAATTTTTCATTCACAAAATAATAACTTCTATGAAATGTTGCTACCATGAACATTATGAACCTTCCTCAAATCAAGAAGTTGACAGTATCTTTTCTACAGGCTGAAGGAATCTAATAAAGATATATTATACAAATAAAAACACAGTAGTGGTATGAGTCTATTTATGCATTGATTGCTTCTACTTGTTCTTGTATTATTAATTGTTCTCCTTTTCTCCTTGGTTAAGATATATTTAGTTTTACGTAACAATTTGTTTCATTAAATGTGTGTTCCTGCTTGTTCTTCTTTTTTCCTTTGGTTATGCTATATTTCATTTCACGTTTCAAATTGTATCATTTTATTTATATTTTCACTTATATCTTTCAGCATTAGGGGTAGAAGAGTTCTCTGGAGATGACATTTTTATGCTTTATATATGTTTGTTTTCGTTGACTCTTTTATTTCTGTAATCCATCATTTGCAAGGTCTGCCCCTTGCAAACACTTAATGACATGAGGAAAATATTAACATCTAAACAAATTACAAACAAGTTAAAAAAGAGAATTATAAAACGCTATATCTATTATATATTAATGTATGGCTCAGAAACATGGACCCTAATAAACAATTAGAAGACAAAATTGATGCCTTTGAGATGTGGGTATATAGAAGAATAGGGAGAATATCATGGAAAGAGAAGAAAACAAATAATATGAAATATAATATGCTAAAAAAAACTTGATATGAAGAAAGAACTACTAAGAGAAATAAAGATCAGGATTATAAAATATTTTGGACACATTAAAAGACATGACACCTTATTGAAGACCTTACTTGAGGGTAAAGTCAAAGGGAAGCGAGCAAGAGGTAGGCATAGATAAAAGTGGGAGAGTAACATCACACGATGGACAGGTTACAGTCTAGCAGAGTGCACCACCAAGACAAGAGACAGGGGATGTTGGAGATCCATTGTAGCCAACCTTCGTTGTGGAGACAGCACTTGATGATGATGATGCCCCTGTAAGTAAAGGCAGTAATCAAATGTTAAAATATGTTTGATTTTCATCCAGATTATTCTATTCTCGTCCACAAGCACAACTTTAATGTATTGATCATGTGCACCAGACGTTGGACATCTGACTTCTGGCAAGAGGTTGGAGTGCTAATCTTTCCTTCGCTATAGGAAACTGATCCAGGAGATGCATACTACTCGATTCAAATTAGAGATTAGATTACAGTTCTTGTTTAACTTTAAAATGTTACTTTTAAGCTCAACTATAATTTGTACGAGCACATGGCCATGGTGTTAGAACACCGTTCTCAGATCCTTAATTTTTGGGACAGGGTTTTTTTCTTTCAGAGGTACAATAAAAATCCTTCCTACACATGTCACGGCGTCTGCTAATGCAAACCTGCCTTTATTTCCACAGACCATAGACAGCCTCCTTCACAAGAAAACATGTTTTTTTAATGTAACGAAAGTTTTAAAAAAATATAATTTGACAATATTCTGAATGCTGACCAGTTCAATGAGAAATGCAGCTTGGCAAAATAGGAACTCCGAAACATACAACAGCCTATATATATATATATATATCATTGAATCTGAGTCCCAACCTGACTGAGGGATGAACGCTGAAGAATAATGTACAGTCAAAGTTACCCAGAAGTCATGTTGAAGTTGCATCTGTTAGGCCGAAAGGCACAGATTTCAAAACTAAGCTTTAAATCATGACACAACACTTGCCATTCTCTGAACTACATCCTGCTAATCTGTAGAAGTTTGAGAACGAACACAGAAGAAAAAGAAGATGCCAGTTTTCATTTTTAATGTAGTCTCAGGATTTTCTAGTCATTGTGTTTTTAATGATGTGCATTTTTTTTTTTCAGGATCTGCTGGCTGGATTTTTGTATGCCCTGTTCATTTTGTTGACATTCTTTGGATATGTTGATGGATATGACTTGTATCAGCAGACACATCCTTTTGCTGCTCCAGTTTTGCTGTTTACAGCTCTTGCATTGTGTACAGTCTGCTATCCAAGCAACTATAAGAACTCTTCCAAGGGAGACGCAATACAGATTGTAGCTTCTTTGACAGGGGTTGGTATTGGAAGTTGGCTGGGCTACCATCTTGGATATATGCATGAGTCAGAAATATCACAGCCATATTCCATCACTATACCAACACTTAGTTGGTGTGGCATGGCATTCATGAGGTTTGCTACTGGTGTTTTAGTGCTGGCAATTTTGTATGTACTCACCAGATGGCTGTCCATTCGATTCTATTCCTATATGTATGGCTTAGATGCACCAGATAAAACATTCCCTGGTGTTATGACAGCATACAAATTTACAACATACACTGTTGTTGGTTCTGGAATTACACTTTTTGCACCTCTGGTACATTTTTATTTAGGCATCCACAGAGCTGCCTTGTTCCATGAAGTTTTGTGATCATCTAATATTCATCCCATGCTTCTTTTGTATTGTTATAATCCTTTATTTAATAGTTTGTGTTGTTGTTGTAATTTTTGTATGGACCACTTAGAAATATCAGTCATATGGCTAGAGGTCTAAAAGGTGTTGTTATATGCTAGAATGCTAGGAATCTTATTGATTGTTCCATCACATTTTAGATCCTGTGAAGCACAGCTTTTTAACAAACATCTTTGGTATTCATTCTTAGTTACTGGTAGTTATCCAGTTCTTAGTTTCTCTTACCTATCCCTCATGTTTGTTGCTGGCTCGTTTCTTTGTTGTTTCTCTTTAATTCCTTCTCCCTTATTGATTATTAATCAATTACCATCTTGTAATACCTTCTATTGGTCTTAGTATTGTTTTCTATTTATCCTTCATTTAGTTAACAATGCTCACTTTGGATTAGTTACTGCATCCTGTTAAGTCTACACATGGATACCAACTTTGGATTAATTACTGCATCCCGTTGAGTCTACACATGGATACCAACTTTGGATTACCCGGATAGTTACTACATCCTGTTGAGTCTACACATGGAAGCCAACTTTGGATTAGTTACTGCATACTGTTTAGTCTACATATTGACATAAATATTGTATATTGTAAGTTACTGCATCACATTGAGTTTATATGCAAATTTAAACATTGGACTAGTTCTGTTGAAGAAATTTAGGGTCCTCTCTTGTAACCAGGTATGCACAGCTGCTTGTACCTCAATTTCAGAAGAGTTGTGTGGTTTCAGAAGTGTTGTGTGTCTCTTGAGACATTACTTCAGTTTGGGCAACGGTCTGTAGCTGAGTTGTCCCCATTTACAGTCCTTGCCCACCTTCGGACATTCACATAGCCATCACTATACACTATAGTCATTCTTTAGTGAATGTTGATTGACACACAGCTTTCCAATGTCAGGAATTCAATCACTTACATTACTTCAACCGATCGTACATGGACATCATCAGTTCACTGTCTGCTGTGTATATGCACCATGTTTCAATTCGATGCCATCGCATGTCACAAAAATCACTTGATTAGATACTACTATCAAATCAGTGTCATTAATGCAATTCTTCTATATTTATAGGGTTCAGTAAACTAAATATTTCAAACTACTCTTGTACATTAGCTTGGTAGAAATTTAAAGTTATACTGCTGTAACTATATTTATATTTACTAGTTTTCCATTGCTGTATGTCATATATTTGTACTGTCCTATGCATACCCTTACCAACTTTCCCTTTCTGAACTACATGTCTGTATCAAATTATTACAGTTTCTGTCTGTACATTTCTCTATAATATACCATTTGACACAAATGAGTCCATATGAAAGAAAATGAGTACAATCATATTTGTTTGTATTGCTTCCTAACTCTGCTATTGAGAAAACTGTTGCTATTTTCTGGCATGAGATTTTGTTGTTATATAAAACAGTTGTTATCAACATGGGTCAAGCATCCTCCTGGTACCACAGAAACTTGAAGAATGCCACGAAGAGCAATTTTGAATTTGGGGTTGAGACACAGGAAAGTAACTGTTTGAACAATAAATAGCAAAATATACATCAATACATTTAAAAATACATCAGTAAACATTAAAATACAACAATAAACTTTAAAAAGTCTTAATGTTCTGTAAAGATAGTTAATGAACTTTTTTTATGGACCAGGAGGGATAAGGAAGAAACATTTTCCAAAAGGGGTCATGAGCAAAGAAAGGTTGAGAACCATTAGTTGAAAGCACACTGTAAGAATAGAATTATAATCACTGCAGATTATATGCTCTACATTTATTCACCCCAGAAAGTACTAACAGTAATAACCAATCTCAAGTTACATTAATTCACCTCAGAAAGTACTACCGGTAATAACCAATCTCAAGTTACATTAATTCACCTCAGAAAGTACTACCGGTAATAACCAATCTCAAGTTACATTAATTCACCTCAGAAAGTACTACCGGTAATAACCAATCTCAAGCTACATGAATTCAGCTCTGAACGTACAACCGGTAATAACCAATCTCAAGTTACATTAATTCACCTCAGAAAGTACTACCGGTAATAACCAATCTCAAGTTACATTAATTCACCTCAGAAAGTACTACCGGTAATAACCAATCTCAAGTTACATTAATTCACCTCAGAAAGCAATAAACAGTAATAACCAATCTCAAGCTACATTAATTCATCTCAGAAAGTACTAACAGTAATAACCAATCTCAAGTTACATTAATTCACCTCAGAAAGTACTAACAGTAATAACCAATCTCAAGTTACATTAATTCACCTCAGAAAGTACTAACAGTAATAACCAATCTCAAGTTACATTAATTCACCTCAGAAAGTACTACCGGTAATAACCAATCTCAAGCTACATTAATTCACCCCAGAAAGTACTACAGGCAGAATGTACTACCAGTAATAACCAATGTCAAGATAACTCAGCTGTTTTTAAACATTAAAAATAATAGAAATGTTACAAATACTGAGAACCATGCCATTTGGTGAGAAATAAACATCTCTTAATCTATGATGTTGTGCTTTGAGTGATACTTTCAACATGCAGCAAGCTGTTGTGTTGAGAGGGATGGAGTACATATGGGGAAACCAGAGTACAATGAAGTCAGTCCTCTGCACTGATTTAAAACCCTTTTAGATTAAGAGATGCTACTGAAATAGTAAAATTATTTTCTGGCTATATGCAATTTACAAAGTAGAATGTGAAAATTGTCCTTTTGTGGAAATTATGATAAAATATGTCATGGCCTCAGCAAAGATTATTGTTATTTAATATGTTGTGAAATCAGTGAAGATTATGATAAAACATGTTGTGAAATCAGTGAAGATTATGAAACAATAAGCCTTTTTCCTAAGCACAGATAAGATTACATATGTCATGAAATTGATATTCCGTGTTGCACCCTATTATTCCTATATATTGCTTCTTATACATAACATGACTACATGCTACTTTATTTTGATTTTAATTTTAGCTGTAGCATTAGGCCTGAGTAGTAGGTTTTGTGGACAAGCAATAGGTGCTCTGTTGTAGCCCACAAACCTATGGTTTAAACTTTACTGTGGATTTAATGAAGGCCTTTTGTAAGTAGCTGAAATCTAAAACAAATATGTAACATTATACCCATACACATCAGAGTAGATTGCTGAACAGTGAAGAAGCTATTCAGCATTGCTATACATATTCACACACACACAATCCAGGGCATTATTCAGCGAGACTGTCAGGTGCAGTAAGGATGAAACCAGTTTGATAACAGGTTACTATGAATACCTATCGATATAAAATAATAATAAATAACAATAAAACAAAGACAATTATCAACATATCAGTCCTATTGCGACCTTTATCGAGAAACAAATAACGATTAAGAAAATACAACCATGAAAAATATATATTTTAATTATCTTAAATGTCCCAGTCATCTTGGTTATAAATATTAAATTCATTTTGTATAGTTGTGTTTTGTTTTTGTTTCGTGATAAAGGTCTCAATAGGACCGACATGTTGATAATTATCTTTGTTCTATGTTTTATTGTTGTTTTTTATTATTGTATATCAATAGTTATGTATTCCTAGTAGAATGATTATTTTATTTAGTATTTACCAGTTTGATAAACTTGGCTGCTGTTGTCAGAAGTAAAATTATGGACCAGGTTAATATTTTGAATCCCATTAAAGAAAAGCAAAAATGTACAGTCTGTGATGTGAGATAGTGTGTCTCAGGTGGCTTAGTCCCTTGTTTGATTTCAGCTGTAGGCAGTTGATCATCCCAACTTTCCAGAAAGCAACAGCAACCTGTTGAAAATGTAAATATTGCGTATGAAATCACTACAGCCAAAAAGTACTGGATTGATCACTATAACCTTAATAGGATAAACTACCATCTTTTTTTTGTTTGAAAAATATTAGGACTTAAGATTCAAGGAAAGATAAGGACTCTGTTTTCTTGTCTCGACTGTTCAAACTTGATTTCAGAGCTGTACTCTTAGATATTAACATAACACTAGGAACATAAAAAGCTCAATCAATCAACATAGAACTCGTAAAGTTAGTCACAGTGTGTTAGCAGATATACACAAAATGAGATCGGAGCACCTGTGGAATTATTCTACGTGCTATGATGATGCTCCGCAAACTAACATTTCTTATTACACGAACCAATGTTATATTTCATGAACAGTTAAATACTAGCTATAAATATGTATCACCTTGTTCTCATTTATATTTATAATTATAGATTGGTTGTAATTATTAATTAAGCTTTGAATTAATCCTAGTTGTTTCCACTATATGTGTATTTTGTGTTTGGTGGTGCAATAGACTGCTTCAAGAATCAGTTGTGTTATCACTAATTTGGTGGTGCAATAGATTGCTTCAAGAATCAGTTGTGTTATCACTAATTTGGTGGTGCAATAGACTGCTTCAAGAATCAGTTGTGTTATCACTAATTACAGGTGAACCAATATAATTAATAATAATATATATAACAGAATGAAATATTTATGGGCTTACAGCATAATATTTCTTGTTCTGTTAAGTATATAAATGTGAATCATTGTAGCAGTGTCTTATTGTAAACAGACATTATTATAATTCATTATTGTCATTTGTCTATCACGTCAATGTGACATTTATTTTCACTTGTACGGCAATGTCTGACTAGTTTTTTTGTCACATATCTTTTATTATTGCATATCTTGGTTAATATTTCTGCACTTACTTGCTATTTTCCAATAATTTACCTATTGTCTGTAATTTCATATTTTTTTTTACATAAATATGAACTTGTGAAATATAAAAAATTTTTATATAGATGTGAATTGATGGAATATTGAATTTATTTACATAAATATCAACTAGTGAAATATTACTGTTTTTACTTTATAATTACAATGTGTGCAGTCAACTTCTCTTACCTCAAACAATGACTAAGATCACATGAATTAGATTTATGACTACATAAAAGGATGGTGCCTATAAAGAGAACAAAATACCCAGTATAAGTTCTGTTGTAGCATCAATGTCCGTATGAGACCACATGACTACTGTGCAAAACATGGAGTCTACACAAACCAAAGTGTATTGTGTGTCATGATATGTTTTACACTCTAGTACATATATTCATACTGTAACTGTTAACAATTTTTTATATATATATTTTTTATATTTATAAATGTTTTCTGAATTTGCTAAATTATCCATGTTTACACTGTTACAAAAATTCAAAGATGTTTTACATTTTACAGTATATCCTTCAACTATCATTTATTTTATCATGTCTGTAATTGACTGACACTAATGTTATCATGTCTGTAATTCAATGAGACTAATGTTATCATGTCTGTAATTCAATGAGACTAATGTTATCATGTCCGTAATTGACTGACACTAATGTTATCATGTCAGTAATTCAATGAGACTAATGTTATCATGTCTGTAATTCAATGAGACTAATGTTATCATGTCTGTAATTCAATGAGACTAATGTTATCATGTCTGTAATTCAATGAGACTAATGTTATCATGTCTGTAATTAATTGGTACTAATGTTAAAATATGGATGGAATGAAAGCATGTCATGTTGGAACAATCCATACTTCTAATGTTATGTCTGTAAATTAGTTAACAGAACATATTTGATTCTTCTTCTTTTTTTACTCTCACATTCTTGTTGATTAGCATGATATTGATATTGTTTGGTTGCAGAATGTGTTACATCATTTTTTACAGATTGTATATAATATCTATGCATGTGGGCCTGACAAATCTGACTTCAGCATAGATTTTAGGTGACTTTGACATATGGGATAGAATGGTACAAACAATTCCACCCCCAAATATTTTTGATTGCCTCTTACAACATACATTGCAGGTCACATTGTTTCTTTTCTGTGCTACAATTTCAGGACGTGACAACGCAAATATCATTTTTTATTACATTTAAGGAATCAGCATTTATTGAACTGGGTGTCATTCACGTAACACAATACAGACACAAAGCTAGCTACAGTCTCCCACAGACAACTGTTCCATGACCATCTGCGGTATTGAAAACCTCTGCATAGAATTAATTAGAACTTCATTCATTATATTTTTCATTATTGTCATGCTTTCCGTTTGTAACTGTTTATATACTTGGAGTCATAATACCTATTTATTTCATGTGGCTACAAGTATATAAATAGTGACCAACGGAAACCATGAGAATATATTTTTTTTAAGTAGTGATTGAAGATCATAATTAATTCTGTACAGAAGTCTTCTATTGCAGTTGGTCATAGCTGTACTGTATTTTGATACTTTTCTCCTTAATATATGTTTTGTGTATATGAGTAAATTGTAAACTATACTACTTTATATCTGTAATATTGTGGTTTTAAAAAAAACAACTTTATTTCATACTATGTAATTCTTTTTGTTTTATCACCTTGGAAATTAACATTTTTTAATATACCGGTACCTCATATTTTTTTTCAAATTATTCATATTTTATTTTATTTTTTTCTTATTAATTCATATTAAATAGATTTCACATTACATCAATAATTTACATTAATATTTGTGAATAGTTTTCATATTCATTGCATCAATAATTAACATTCTATTTTGTTCACTGTTTCTGTGTTTCTATAATGAGTTTATTTAATCCAAGATGTAAATGATTTTTGGTAAGCATTACCTACTTGTGTTGTGACATATCTTGTGAGATCATATTAATGGCTAACAAATTGTAAACAGATTTTTCATATATTTACAGTATCCTACATCATTGTTAAGATTATGTACCAGACATTGAAACATATTCTTTTTTTTGTCAACCATTTTATTTATGTTAATCTCATACACATGTCTGAGATCTCAGTAAACCTTTGCATTATAGAAATATATAGTTTACAATTTGGCTTAACCAGACACAGAACTAAGTTTTGAGTATGAGAATAGAGTGACAGTGACATAGTCATTCTATTAGTCTCTAAGAGCATGCTACATAAAATAGAAAAGTTCATAAGTTGTTGCTGGTTACTATCACCAGGAATTGTAACCAACTTGCTCTTACTTCCTAAGTGCTGTGCGGTGGTTTTCTGAGATTTTTTTCATACCCAGGAGTCTTCAGTTTTCAGCTTTGTGCAATGTCTATTGAATAAGTCCATGATAAGAAAGGAGATAGTCACTCTTCTCAGCAACATCCAGAGTATTACATGGATCTACTGTTCAGATCATGTAGAAATCAGAGGCAATGATAAACCTGATGCATTAGCAGGCAATTCTATAGTAAATGGCTCAGTGGAAAAAAAAAGACAAGAGCTGAATAAATTAGGACAGCTATGGATGCACTGTAAAGTGAGCAAGTGGAGGCTGAAAGAGATATTGTTCATGTTCAGTGAATAATAGAAATGAAATGATAGACCAAGGGAGAGGAAAGAAAGTGCCTCCTCTCTGAAAAGATCAAAATAACACACAACCAACAACCGACTGTTACAAGGAGCTTATACATTCAGATAGCTGATGGATCGCTGAAATGATCATTTATGGGAATTTTCCCAGTTCCGTAAAGCTGGTTCCTAAATTTATTTTGTTTGGAATTTTTTATTTTTTTTGAAGACATGTTATCTGATCATGTTGCATGATGCCATGGTTGCTAGTGCACCTCTCAGCCTGGTATGTCCGATGCACACCTGGTGCACTCCGATGCTACCTGGTAACTGTGCTTGCTTAATGTAGGAGAGGGCCTGACCAATCGTAGTTTCCAGTCTCTGTTGGCTGGACTAAGCCACATCCCCACTTCAAGATCAGTACTCTTGGGACAGACTAGTGTCTAATTTCCAGCTAAACACTCTGTCCTGTAGATGCAAGTCCTTCTAATTTAATCCTGAATTTCTCCATCGCGACATAAATTTATCATGGGCTGAATTGTCCATTGGCTGACATTATAGATGCCTTGGATGTAAGGCTATTAACCTCATTCAACCAAACCATAAGAACAAAAGTTGATCAAAGTGTGTTATTTTCTTAGAGTAAACTCTAGACTCCGTTAATGAAGAGAGACATCTGGATCCAACATTTTTAATACAGAGCTGTGTAACAAGTAAATTTACATAAACAAACATAATCAAACTGATACATAACTTACTAACAAAGAAAAAAGTCCTCACGCAAAATTACAGATTTTTAAATTTCAAATAATTACCTGTTTACAACATAATTGCTATGGCTGTGCAGTCATGTTTTATTTTCCGGTGAATATATGTTTCCATTGTAAACAATGCATTATTTATGTGTCACATTGTGGATCAATGGTATGTAACATGAATATAGTTCACTTATGATTGTTGGCTATGAAGCACAAGTGGAGCCACAGAAGGTGATGCTGCAATGGTATGTAACATGAATATAGTTCACTTATGATTGTTGGCTATGAAGCACAAGTGGAGCCACAGAAAGTGATGCTACAATGTCATACTGCCATTTCTCACATTGTTTAGATAACTCCTTGACATGCTTATCTTGATTTACTTGATATAATTGAATGGTTTAGAAATGGAACTCGGAACAAGTGATCTCTGTTTGATTGTTATTATGCTATCATATATTAGTTTTGTTTGTACTGACATTATGTGTGTAAATCTTTGAAACATTCCTGCTGCATATGTTGACTTGACAGTTCTCTACACATTCCTTGCCACAGTGATACTTTAAACATTATTATTTTCATGGGTGATATATGTTTTATCATGATAAATGTTATATTAAAGGTTCATAAACATCTTCAAATGTTGTGGACAAATTTTAGGTGGTCTCTGGAAAACTTGAGTCGTGACAAAATTCAATGACTATTTTTACCAGCCTTTTATTAAAATTTAGTATTCCCCATACACTGTAGATCCACATCTGTGATAGGGAGGTACAAAGTACATCTGTGATAGGGAGGTACAAAGTACATCTGTGATAGGGAGGTACAGAGTACATCTGTGATAGGGAGGTACAGAGTACATCTGTGATAGGGAGGTACAGAGAACATCTGTGATAGGGAGGTACAGAGTACATCTGTGATAGGGAGGTACAGAGAACATCTGTGATAGACAGGTAGAGTAAATATCTGGTGGCCTAGGAACTAGGTTCGGCTTCTGCTGCAAGCAGTTCTTTATCCAGATTGTGATGAAGGCACAAACACATGGCCCGCATGAAAGATCATCGTCTACCACAAAAGGTGTTCTATGAAGAACTCCAGGCTGGTTCCTGCAAGGCCGAAGAACAGAAGAAGCGTTTTAAATACACTGTTAAGACATCACTGATTCACTTCCAAATAGACACAAATTCATGGGAGAATCTTGCGCAAGAAAGATTCGATTGGTGTCGCAGAATCAAGATTGGTGCAGCAGCTGCGGAGAACCTCAAATATCAAGCTGCACAACAAAAAGGAGCTAGAAAAGCAAAAGCTGCTCATTGTCTCACAGACTCCTCCCACACATGCACAGAGTGTGGCAAACAATTCCAAACATGCATAGGACTCATTAGTCACAGTTGGGCATACTGTAGACATCTTCATCACCATCCCAGTTGAGTTGAATGTCATCATCGACTTCGACGGATGAAGAGCAATCCAGACCATTCATAAAGTGACAGCAACATACTGCACATATTTGTATTGCCAAGAAAATTACCACAGTCAAAACATGCTGATTTAATTGCTAAGTCCAGAGTAACATATGCTACCAACTTGTATGAACTGTAGGGAAGCAACAAAACAGTGTGAACACTAGATATAAACAGGCAATAAAATAGGTACCCAATATTTCAATATGTAACTAAAACAATCTTTAGAACAAAAAAGTAAGGGAGATAATTCAAGATAATAACAGAAAGACTAGTAGTACACACATAAATGACCTTTTAGCATCTATACAAGAGTTTTCTTATTGCTTTATGTTACTGCTATTGACAAGTTACACTTTTTTGTCTATCCCCTCATTGCCAACAATGATTTCACTCTGAATATGTCAAGCCACCAACCGTTAACCATCTGATCCATGGAGTATATATTTTCTGGTGACAGAATAAGCCAGTACCATGGAAGCTATCTTATTTTTGTAGCTCAGGAAAAGAAATTAGCATTGGGGGGGGAGAGAGAGAGAGAGTGAGAAAGAGATTGAAGGGGCACAGAATTTAGCACAACTTTAGGTTACTGAGAACAATGTAGCAGCTAATGGGTTAATTGAATATAAGTACATGATGTAACAATCTGGACAAGAAGATGTCTAGTAATCTATTCCCTGTATACCTGGATAGTTTGAAATGGAATGTTACTTAATATTTATTGAATCATGTGATTTATAGGGCATTCTTCTTCTGCGCTCATTCTCAAACTTCTGCAGATTAGCAGGGTGTAGTCTAAAAAACAGAATGTGTTGTGCCATGGTTTACAGCTTTGCCTGCGATATCTTAACCTTTCTGCCTGACACATCCAAGTTCACATTTTTGATAACTTTGACCCAATATGGGATAGGGCAGCCAATTGCACCCCATATCCTTAGTCACCTCTTATGACATGCATGGAAGGTAAATAGTGTTGCTGTTCTTTGCTCCTCTTTCATCCTGGCAACACACTAGCATATAGAACATTGATTTTCAACTATTATGCAATATTTAGGCACCTTTAATGCATCCAATCTCATTGTACATACAAGGAAATGAAGAGGCAGATAGGTTGGCAAAAGATGGAACAACACAGGAACAAAAAGACCAAGAAAAGAGGACTCTCATCAAAGCTATAAGAAAAATCTATAAATAAGACCCAAAAGACAGCTATCAATATCTTGACAGCGCTGAGCAGGTTGTTATCTTCTGCATCAGGGCAGGGCACAACAGACTAAAATAGACACTTAAATAGACTAAGACTCGTTCCATCAAATTTGTGTCCATGTGGGCAGGCAACACAGACAGCAGAACACATCCTGCATGGCTGCATTACACTAAAACAGAGAGGGGCAGTGGCCTAGAGAGACAGATATACCTAGAAAGCTGTATGGGAACACTGAGAAGCTTTCAAATACAGCAGCATTCATTAACAAAACCAGACTTGCTGTGTAGACATGTCAATCTCTGAATGAGAAGAAGAATATTTCCTATACGATGTTGATGATCAACATTTGAACCATGAACAAGTTCAACTTAGTTGTGTTCATGAGATGAGCTAACTAACCAATCTACAACCAAGCAGACGGACTGAACTTGTACAAAATTACATCAGTGTACCCTGCCAGAGCTACTGTGTTCGTGCACTGTCACTGAGGTTTTCATGCCGTGAAAGCATTCATTTCTAAATGTAAAGTATTTAGATTCTTAATTGTCAGCAAATTTGCAAGTTAGTTTTTATATCTACCACTTGCCACTGAAAGCAGATGTGTTGGGCCATTGGCGCTTATAAAACGGCAACACAATGCATTTCCATTATCTGGACTACATCCTGCTGGAAATCTAGTAGGACCATTGTTCTACTACAAGAGAGATCCAGTGGGAGTTTGAGAATGAATGCTGAAGAAGAAGATATCTACCACTTGGTGATAGATGGTCTCAGACTCTGTTAGAAGGCTCATATTTAAATCATACAGTCATACAGAATGTCTTGTCATAGTAGCTAATATTGATACTAAGATATGGCTGGAAAGAATACAATGTAGCTAATATTGATACTAAGATATGGCTGGAATGAATACAACGTAGCTAATATTGATACTAAGATATGGCTGGAAAGAATACAATGTAGCTAATATTGATACTAAGATATGGCTGGAAAGAATACAATGTAGCTAATATTGATACTAAGATATGGCTGGAATGAATACAACGTAGCTAATATTGATACTAAGATATGGCTGGAAAGAATACACTGTAGCTAATATTGATACTAAGATATGGCTGGAAAGAATACAATGTAGCTAATATTGATACTAAGATATGGCTGGAATGAATACAACGTAGCTAATATTGATACTAAGATATGGCTGGAAAGAATACAATGTAGCTAATATTGATACTAAGATATGGCTGGAAAGAATACAATGTAGCTAATATTGATACTAAGATATGGCTGGAAAGAATACAATGTAGCTAATATTGATACTAATATATGGCTGGAAAGAATACAATGTAGCTAATATTGATACTAAGATATGGCTGGAAAGAATACAATGTAGCTAATATTGATACTAATATATGACTGGAAAGAATACAATGTAGCTAATATTGATACTAAGATATGGCTTGAAAGAATACAATGTAGCTAATATTGATACTAATATATGGCTGGAAAGAATACAATGGCCCTGCTCTGTGCACCATCAAAACTAGGTCCCAGTTGCCACATGGGCAAAGATCAAAGAATACTTAGTTCCATTTGTTGTCATTGCAGATTTACTTCAGGAATATTTATCTGATCGAACAAACTCAGAAGAAACTCTGTTTTCACAGAATAGATGTCTATAATGTTGTTATTTACTATATATTGTTTTTCAATAACTTGACATACATTCCAGCTTCTGGTTGTTTTAACATACAGGAATTCTTTGACCTCAAATGTTAGCAATCTTATATTTTTTTTAAAGATGACACTTTCAGACTAATCATTTATTACTGGTATAATTTTATAGATGACACTACCAGACTAATCATGTATTACTGGCATCATTTGATGAAGTATGAAAGTATTTTTTATACTTATTTACCTTTGTTACTGCATCTGTTCCTGTGATGGAGTACAGGGAGGCTTTCAATGGGCTGTGGAAATAAAGGCTGCTCTGCCACAGAAAATGTGCGACGTGTACAGGAAGGATTTTGATTGTACCTCCGAAAGAAAAAATCCTTTCCCAACCGTGGATTGAACCAGGGACCTCAAGGATCTGAGAACAATATTCTAACCACACGCCCATACGCTCCATATATATATAGTTATTGCACTGTTGAAATATTAGTGCTACAAGCTGTGGTTTTTTTAAGTGTGCACAGCACATGTTGAAAGATATGCATAGTATCCCCAATAAATAGTGGAACATAGGCTTATTGTCCCACCGAACTGATATTGAAAGGTATGCTTTGTATCCCCCATGTCCTTACAACAGATGTTGAAATCTATTCTTAGTGTCCTTCAAATTTTGCTTATTGTCCCCCCTAAGCAGATGTTGAAATGTATGCTTAAGTGCCCCTACAACAGGTATTGGAAGGTATCCTTAGTGCCCCCAGCACATGAAAGGTGTGCTTAGTGTCCCTACAACAGGTATTGGAAGGTATCCTTAGTGCCCCCAGCACATGAAAGGTGTGCTTGGTGTCCCTACAACAGGTATTGAAAGGTATCCTTAGTGCTCCCAGCACATGAAAGGTGTGCTTAGTGTCCCTACAACATGTATTGAAAGGTATCCTTAGTGCTCCCAGCACATGAAAGGTGTGCTTGGTGTCCCTACAACAGGTATTGAAAGGTATCCTTAGTGCCCCCAGCACATGAAAGGTGTGCTTAGTGTCCCTACAACAGGTATTGGAAGGTATTTTACCTCACAGATAATTTGATATTGAAATGATTATTGGAATATGTAAGCCCCTCCCCGAACTGCTGTTAGGAGATATGCTTAGTGTACCTCCTCCCCCCCCCCAACAAATTGTAGAAGGTGTACTGGGTGTCCACTAACAGATGTTTGACAACAGTACATGTCAAAGGTTATGTATGCTGTTGATAACTATGTAAAATTAAAATCAAGTTTTCTGTTTCTCACGCCATTGAGGTGTATTGAAGAATACAGTTTTTGGCCCGTATTTTCCATTGACCTGGCATACCTGGGGAAGAAGTAGTCAGCATCAAGCATGCTGTCTTTACTTTTCCAGATCTTATGCCAATATCATGAGACTGTGTCGAGCTAGAACTATAGCAAACTAGTTAAACACACTGACTTGAGGTGAGAAAGTGTGTCCTCTCTTGGAAAAATCAAAAATCAAGTTATTATTTGATGGTTGCTGGAATGGAGAGCGGAGCACTTATGGGAATGTCCTATGTGCTATGATGCTGGTTCCCAATTCAGAATCAAGATCAATACACTTTCTTCCTCACAGATCTGAATTCTTTACTCATGCATTGTTGGATACAATTTAATACATTATCAAATGTTCTATCCCCCAAGTCGTTACTGAATCTCACTTTAAAACTCAGTATAATTCAGAGTCCGTTATAGATCACATGTAATAACAGTTGCTTTAATATATACTGCCACATGTTACAAATGTACCACTATAATATTACAGGGACATAGTGTGATATGTAAATATAAGTTGTGCAAGTATACATTTTGCAATTGTTATTCATTTTTCTATTTATCCATTTTGATTATCAGTTTATGAATTTGATTTGTATAAAATTCTTTGCAATTTTTACAGGCAAGGGAAAAAATAAAAAATGAAGCTATTTATAAAAAAAAAAAGGATTTCACACTAACCTCGGTATCTGGTATGTCCACCATGTGGGTATGCGTGGCAGTGGCTACACATGGAACGCATACGTCTCTGCAGGAAATTATGTGGAATCAAGTCTCACTCATGTGTAAGAGCACATTCAAGCTGTTGCAGATTAGCATAAGAACATTACATGCGCCCTAGCTCGTCCCACAGATGTTCTATAGATGTCATATCTAGTGATTGGGCAGGTCATTCAATGGTCACAATGTTCTGCTGCTGTAGATATTGCTTTTCACTCACTTCCAGACTACCAACAGACACCATGTCACAGATGACCATGACACATAGACATCACTGCTATAAAGCCAGAGGCAGATCATGTAAAAGATGGATCACAGAAATCAAAGAAACCACAGGAACAAACTTACAAACAGTACACAAGAAAGCCATGTCTAGAGAACTTTTCTACCCCTGATGCCGCAAGGCAAACAAGGGCCACAGCGTATAGATAGATAGATAGATAGATAGATAGATAGATAGATAGATAGAGATAGATAGATAGATAGATAGATAGATAGATAGATAGATAGATAGATAGATAGATAGATAGATAGATAGATATATAGGTAGGTAGGTAGATAGATAGATAGATAGATAGATAGATAGGTAGGTAGGTAGGTAGGTAGATAGATAGATAGATAGATAGATAGATGTGTGCACGTGCGTACGATACTGGTGAAGCTGCAAGTCTTGATGATTTAGGAATGCTAGAGCAACAAATGCATCTAGAAACTCATGTCAGTATGTCACAGCATTAACATTTCCACGAAAGACATAAAGGGTAAGTGATGGTGAAAATTGAATCCTTCCCAAATTTGAATGCTGCCACCACCAAATCGATTGTTCTGACAAACACAACAATCACAATGTGTTCTCCACAGTACAGCCAAATCCGCATACGTCATAAGGATATGTTGAATCTGCTCTCTTCTGTTGGTAGGACAGCATTCCACTGCAGTCTAGTCCATGTGGCCTATTGCAGGCACCATTGACGTTGTTTCTGCATCAAGTTAGGCACCTGATATAAGGTCGTCTAGCAGTAAGACCTATCTCTCTGAGTTGTATGTATGACTGTCATTTGAGAGACATGCTTACATCCACCCACTGTTGCTTGTCCTGTTTGGCTTGCCAGAAGGTAACGATTCCTTAAATGGCTCAGCACAATATGACGATCTTGCGCAGTTGTAGTAACCCGCAGTTGACCACTCCGAAGTCTATCTCGGGCATTGCCAGTGGTACGGTAATATTCATAGAGCTGTACAATAGTGCTATCATGGCAATTCATTCTTGTGGTAATGATCTACAAGCTCATTCCTGACACCACCTTAGCAATGACTCAGTGGTGGTCGTTTTCAGATAGAAGTGTATTCCAGGCACATGTACTAGATCTTTTGTCTCAACAATATTTTAATACAGAGTATACTGACATGGTGTCTGGGCATTCAGTCTCATAGCTGTTATAAGTGGTGGCTGTACATTCAGTCTCATAGCTGTTATAAGTGGTGGCTGTACATTCAGTCTCATAGCTGTTATAAGTGGTGGCTGTACATTCAGTCTCATAGCTGTTATAAGTGGTGGCTGTACATTCAGTCTCATATCTGTTATAAGTGGTGGCTGTACAAGCAACTTTGACTATTTTCATATATTCTTTACACAGTAACATGGGCTAAATCATGTATGTTCCACCCCTGCAGAAAATCTTTCTATACATCACTACAAACACATGGGGAAAGTAAATTCATATAAACACATTGTCCCCCCTCCACCTTCTCCGTATCAGTATGTGTAATAGTGGTGCGTTTTTAATGTGTTTTATCAACTCCGTTATACATACCAGTTTGAATACTTGAAACTTGGTCATACATACCAGTTTGAATCAATTGGAACTTGGTCATACATACCCCAGTTTGAATCACTTGAAACTTTGTCATACATACCCCAGTTTGAATCAATTGAAACTTGGTCATACATACCAGTTTGAATCAATTGTAACTTGGTCATCCATACCAGTTTGAATACTTGAAACTTGGTCATGCATACCAGTTTGAATCAATTGGAACTTGGTCATACATACCAGTTTGAATCAGTTGAAACTTGGTCATACATACCAGTTTGAATGAATTGAAACTTGGCCATACATACCAGTTTTAATGACTTGGAACTTGGTTATACATACCAGTTTGAATACTCGAAACTTGGTCATACATACCAGTTTGAATGAATTGAAACTTGGTCATACATACCAGTTTGAATACTTGAAACTTGGTCATACATACCAGTTTGAATGAATTGAAACTTGGTCATACATACCAGTTTAAATGACTTGAACTTGGCCATACATACCAGTTTGAATGACTTGGAACTTGGTCATACGTACCAGTTTGAATGACTTGGAACTTGGTCATACATACCAGTTTGAATGACTTGGAACTTGGTCATACATACCAGTTTGAATGACTTGGAACTTGGTCATACATACCAGTTTAAATTACTTGGAACTTGGTCATACATACCAGTTTGAATGACTTGGAGCTTAGTCATACATACCAGTTTCAATGACTTGGAACTTGGTCATACATACCAGTTTCAATGTCTTGGAACTTGGTCATACATACCAGTTTCAATGTCTTGGAACTTGGTCATACGTACCAGTTTGAATGACTTGGAACTTGGTAATACGTACCAGTTTGAATGACTTGGAACTTGGTCATACGTACCAGTTTGAATGACTTGGAACGTGGTCATACATACCAGTTTGAATGACTTGGAACTTGGTCATACATACCTCAGTGTGAATCAGTTGATACAGATAAATATTTATATTTTCTTAGACTTTCATTTAAACATTTGTTTTAAATTCTACACATTTGTAATATATTAAATTGTATTTTGTAACATTTGTATTGGTTAACTACTGCTGTTTGTATGGATGTCTGGAAAAGCAGAAAACTATCCTTGTAAACTCATTACCAGGTTTATCTCATCAGCACTCTTCTCTACAGTTGTGAAACATTTTTTTCTCAGTGCCCTCCCTTTACAGCTGTGAAACATGGTTATCTTCTCAGTGCCCTCCCTTTACAGCTGTGAAATGTGGTTATCTTCTCAGTACCATCCTCTACTGCTGTGAAATGTGGTTATCCTAATTTTTCAGAAGAAATAAATATCTTTCTCATACTGTGTCTATATATCTTCTTCATTTGCATTCAGAAACTTTTGTTCTCGTTTGAAAAATGTTTGACGTTAAATGTCAGTAACTATGATAAATTAGAAAGAATATATATCCCCAAAGCATATTGCATGCTCAGTCTGAATAGACAGACTAGGAGAATGACAGAATACAGAAGGATTTTCGTTATATGAAATTTAAGCGAGAATAGATCTGCATGACAGGGGCTTTAATATGGAATCATGGAATAGAATGTCATGTTTCATGGAGAGGAAATATCAGGAATGGTTTAAAGACAAAGGAGAAAGTGATAGCAAATAATTCAAGGGCAGAACATTCGAGAAGACATATAGCACACAATGAAACAAGTGGTCCTGAGATTCCTTGAATGTGCTGTGAAAGACACTTTGTGGCTCATATTGGTCCTGCTAGCCACATCCAACATCTTCATAGATTATAGGCCTACACTCCCTCTCATAGCACATGCTGAGGACCTTAGGTAGAATCGAAGGGAGGCGGGAAAGAGATACAAATGGGAGGAAAACATCATGCTATGCACATGATACAGTCTATAAGAGTGCACAACCAACTACGGCAACGGAATAGTGGATGTTGGAGGCCTGTTGCAGCCAACCTTCGATGTGATACCTGTGTGATTAGCTAGTTTGCTACATGTATCATCAGTATGCATTACCTTTGGGATTTCGTCTGTAGCATTTGGGTTGAAAATCAACACATCAAACACTCATATACTAGATTTTACGAGATCTAACGACAACATAGAAATTTAAAATGTTCCATTATTAAAAGTCAACAATTTTACATATTTAGGCACCAATCTAGCACTGGATGGAGACTCATCAAAAGAAATTTTACACCGTATTGCCCTTGCAGCGGGTGCTTTCAATAAACTACGTAACATCTGGACGTCAAACACACTAAGAAACACCACAAAACTCAAGTTGTTTAACTCCATTCAGTTTCATAGCTGTTATAAGTGGTGGCTGTACATTCAGTTTCATAGCTGTTATAAGTGGTGGATGTACATTCAGTTTCATAGCTGTTATAAGTGGTGGCTGTACATTCAGTCTCATAGCTGTTATAAGTGGTGGCTGTACATTCAGTCTCATAGCTGTTATAAGTGGTGGCTGTACATTCAGTCTCATATCTGTTATAAGTGGTGGCTGTACATTCAGTTTCATAGCTGTTATAAGTGGTGGCTGTACATTCAGTCTCATATCTGTTATAAGTGGTGGCCGTACATTCAGTTTCATAGCTGTTATAAGTGGTGGCTGTACATTCAGTTTCATAGCTGTTATAAGTGGTGGCTGTACATTCAGTCTCATAGCTGTTATAAGTGGTGGCTGTACATTCAGTTTCATAGCTGTTATAAGTGGTGGCTGTACATTCAGTTTCATATCTGTTATAAGTGGTGGCTGTACATTGAGTCTCATAGCTGTTATAAGTGGTGGCTATTCAGTCACGTAGCTGTTATAAGTGGTGACTATTCAGTCTCATAGCTGTTATAAGTGGTGGCTGTACAAGCAACTTTAACTATTTTCATATATTCTTTACACAGTAACATTGGCTAAATCATGTATGTTCCACCCCTGCAGAAAATCTTTCTATACATCACTACAAACACATGGGGAAAGTAAATTCATATAAACACATTTTCCCCCCTCCACCTTCTCCGTATCAGTATGTGTAATAGTGGTGTGTTTTTAATGTGTTTTATTAACTCCATTATACACACCAGTTTGAATACTTGAAACTTGGTCATACATACCAGTTTGAATCAATTGGAACTTGATCATACATACCCCAGTTTGAATCACTTGAAACTTGGTCATACATACCCCAGTTTGAATCAATTGAAACTTGGTCATACATACCAGTCTGAATCAATTGTAACTTGGTCATCCATACCAGTTTGAATACTTGAAACTTGGTCATACATACCAGTTTGAATCAATTGTAACTTGGTCATACATACCAGTTTGAATACTTGAAACTTGGTCATACATACCAGTTTGAATCAATTGTAACTGGGTCATACATACCAGTTTGAATACTTGAAATTTGGTCATACATACCAGTTTGAATCAATTGGAACTTGGTCATACATACCAGTTTGAATAAATTGGAACTTGGTCATACATACACCAGTTTGAATACTTGAAACTTGGTCATACATACACCAGTTTGAATAAATTGGAACTTGGTCATACATACACCAGTTTGAATCAGTTGAAACTTGGTCATACATACCAGTTTAAATGACTTGAACTTGGCCATACATACCAGTTTGAATGACTTGGAACTTGGTCATACATACACCAGTTTGAATCAGTTGAAACTTGGTCATACATACCAGTTTGAATACTTGAAACTTGGTCATACATACCAGTTTGAATCAATTGGAACTTGGTCATACATACCAGTTTGAATAAATTGGAACTTGGTCATACATACACCAGTTTGAATCAGTTGAAACTTGGTCATACATACCAGTTTAAATGACTTGAACTTGGCCATACATACCAGTTTGAATGACTTGGAACTTGGTCATACATACCAGTTTGAATGACTTGGAACTTGGTCATACATACCAGTTTGAATGACTTGGAACTTGGTCATACATACCAGTTTCAATGTCTTGGAACTTGGTCATACATACCAGTTTGAATGACTTGGAACTTGGTCATACGTACCAGTTTCAATGACTTGGTACTTGGTCATACATACCAGTTTGAATGATTTGGAACTTGGTCATACATACCAGTTTGAATGACTTGGAACTTGGTCATACATACACCAGTTTGAATCAGTTGAAACTTGGTCATACATACCAGTTTAAATGACTTGAACTTGGCCATACATACCAGTTTGAATGACTTGGAACTTGGTCATACATACCAGTTTGAATGACTTGGAACTTGGTCATACATACCAGTTTGAATGACTTGGAACTTGGTCATACATACCAGTTTCAATGTCTTGGAACTTGGTCATACATACCAGTTTGAATGACTTGGAACTTGGTCATACGTACCAGTTTCAATGACTTGGTACTTGGTCATACATACCAGTTTGAATGATTTGGAACTTGGTCATACATACCAGTTTGAATGACTTGGAACTTGGTCATACATACTCCAGTGTGAATCAGTTGATACAGATAAATATTTATATTTTCTTAAATAGACTTTCATTTAAACATTTGTTTTAAATTTTACACATTTGTAATATATTAAATTGTATTTTGTAACATTTGTATTGGTTAACTACTGCTGTTTGTATGGATGTCTGGAAAAGCAGAAAACTATCCTTGTAAACTCATTTATCTCTTCAGCACTCTTCTCTACAGTTGTGAAACATGGTTATCTTCTCAGTACCATCCTCTACTGCTGTGAAATGTGGTTATCTTCTCAGTACCATCCTCTACTGCTGTGAAATGTGGTTATCTTCTCAGTACCATCCTCTACTGCTGTGGAATGTGGAAATGAAAAATGTTTCTATGAAAAATGTTTGACGTTAAATGTCAGTAACTTTGATAAATTAGAAAGAATAGGTATCCCCAAAGCATATTGCATGCTCAGTCTGAATAGACAGACTAGGAGAATGACAGAATACAGAAGGATTTTCGTTATATGAAATTTAAGCGAGAATAGATCTGCATGACAGAGGCTTTAATATGGAATCATGGAATAGAATGTCATGTTTCATGGAGAGGAAATATCAGGAATGGTATAAAGACAAAGGAGAAAGTGATAGCAAATAATTCAAGGGCAGAACATTCGAGAAGACATATAGCACACAATGAAACAAGTGGTCCTGAGATTCCTTGAATGTGCTGTGAAAGACACTTTGTGGCTCATATTGGTCCTGCTAGCCACATCCAACATCTTCATAGATTATAGGCCTACACTCCCTCTCATAGCACATGCTGAGGACCTTAGGTAGAATCGAAGGGAGGCGGGAAAGAGATACAAATGGGAGGAAAACATCATGCTATGCACAGGATACAGTCTATAAGAGTGCACAACCAACTAAGGCAAAGGAATAGAGGATGTTGGAGGCCCGTTGCAGCCAACCTTCGATGTGATACCTGTGTGATTACCTAGTTTGCTACATGTATCATCAGTATGCATTACCTTTGGGATTTCATCTGTAGCATTTGGCCTTAGAATACAAATGTTACAGACGAATTTTATGAATCCTATACAGAGAGCATAAGACAAATGTGTACGTAAGAAATCAAATAGCGATGTGTATATGTCTACAAGAACCATTGGTGAAGCAATGAAAACTTATACGGTTTGGCATGTATGGCGACATTATTCCTTGTCATAAACAATACTGCAGGAAACCGTCGAAGATGGAAGAAGCAGAGGAGGACAAATAAAAGCATGGACAGTCATCAAGAACTTTCTGGACAAGACCTTTCCTTATTCATCCGCATTGTAGAAGATAGAAATCGTTGGAGGACTGTGTGCTGAAGCATCCAATGTGGTACCCCTATATCCTTGACGTGTTATGGGATTATAGATAGATAGAGATTGTCTTTACATCTGCGGCTATAACATGTTTGTTATTGGTCAGTCAACATATCGTCAAGTGGACACTAAAAATAACAATAAGAGCACAATAATAACGATTGTCTGGAAAAGTGCCATTATATGGATGTGTGATATATTTTTAGTTCATCCCTGGATAATCTTAATGATCTTAACATTTGACACACATCAATTATTGTCTTACCACTTGAGACACACATCAATTATTGTCTTACCACTTGAGACATACATCAATTATTGTCTTACCACTTGAGACATACATCAGTTATTGTCTTACCACTTGAGACACACATCAATTATTGTCTTACCACTAGAGACACACATCAATTATTGTCTTACCACTTGAGACACAAATCAATTATTGTCTTACCACTAGAGACACACATGAATTATTGTCTTACCACTTGAGACACACATCAATTATTGTCTTACCACTTGAGACACACACGCCAATTCTTGTCTTACCACTTGACGTACATATCAATTCTTGTCTCACCACTTGACATACACATCAATTATTGTCTTACCACTTGACACACACAATAATTCTTGTCTTACCACTTGAGACACACATCAATTATTGTCTTACCACTTGACACGCACAATAATTCTTATCTTACCACTTGACACGCACAATAATTCTTATCCTACCCCTTTATATACACATCAATTCTTATCCTACTACTTTATACACACATCAATTCTTATCTTACCACTTGACACATACAACAATTCGTATCTTACTGCTTGACACACACAACAATTATTCTTACTACTTGACATACAACCATTAGAGGGCCTATCAATTAGAGGGCCTACCACTTGACACACACAACAATTCTTGTCCTACCACTTGACACAGCATGTCATCAATTGTCATCACTCGGAATGATGTTTTATATAGCAACAAAACATGTCCCTGCTACAAACACAACAACCCTTTGTCATGTACAACTTTTCACAACGTAAAACAATTACAATTAAGGATTGTCAAATTATATTCATGTGTTTTATGATTGCATTGTGCAATCTTAATTGCAGGCAATAGTGGAGTTGAACAGCTAAAGAAAGATATGTACACTACATAGAAGTTGCACATGCAAACACGATGTTGTACATCACAACAGGAAGCTAGACAACTGAGGAACTGAACGATTAATAAATAATAAAGATGGACTGTAATACAAGTAGGTGTACTACTAAATATATAGATGAATGACTGAATAGGTAGGTGGACAACTAAACAAGTTGGTGGATAACTAAATAAGTGAGAGGTCAAATAAATAAGTCGGTGGACAGAAAAATAATAAGAAGGGCAATAAAACAAGTAGGTAGGTAGTTAAAATATTGTTGGACACGTAATCAAGTTGGAGAATAAATATATTTAAAATGTCTCTATTACAATGAACTGACCAGCTGGATATTTAAATAAATTGGTAAGATAGGAATTGAGAGATTCGAATAAAAACAAAATATTGATGTCACTTTCACATTGCCTTCCATACAAATAAATACAATTGTGGCAACACCACAATATATTTCATAATAATGAACTCCTATAGCAAAGTCCGATATGCAACCATATCTATCTTGTATGCCACTGACAACAAAAGCCAAAAGAAAACTTGTTACAACAGAAATGACTTGTCCACATAGAATATGGTAAATCCAGGAATAAAGTAATGAAGTTTTGCTAATCACTAAAGACGAACACAATAACATACAAATCGACGTTTCGACCAAAAGATCTTTATCAAGACAAAACTTAAAACAAATTTTAAAAATACAACAAAAAACTTGACAGTACTGATTATGGACGTTCACATTGGTATGTGAAATGTAGATTGACCGGAAGAGGTGAAACGACACGGGACAAGGAATATACAAAAGTGACACGAAATAAACAGAAACTATGAAACAACGTGAAACATACATAAAACAGGCGCTCATTGATGCCGTCGGATTTAAGAGTGCCATGTTGGTAAATATAGCGGTTCTCTAGCGCAAGACGGGTCCGGTCATCAGAGAAGCACGACTTAATGGCCGTAAGCTGAATGTCCTGGGCGCCTCGATGGCCCATGCCATTGAAGTGGGCGTCTGCAGGATAACCCAAATGGTTCTATATGCTGTACAGATGTTCACAGAATCGGTCTGTGAGCCCCTTTCCAGTTTCACTTATATATGTCATGGCACATAACTTGCATATGATGGTAAAGATGACGTCGCGGGACATACATGTGAATCTCTCCTCAATGGTGAAGGTGGCTTAGGGAATGTGACAGACCGGGTCTGGGTGGCAAAGGTGTTGCATTTGCTGCGTTTGCAGCTTAAGGTGCCGAAATGATTAGGAACGTCAGGCTGGAGGTGACTCCGGACCAGTAGATCCCTGAGGTTCTTGTTACGTCTGTAAGTACCAAGAGGGGGGGGTGTCACAGAACACTTCCCGCGTCTCGGGATCAGACTGGAAAAGAGGAAGGTGGCGAAGGCAAGACATGATGAGCGGCAGCGCTATGGAGGTGGAAACTGAGAACAATTTTAACCCTGTCAGAAGAGGAAGACTTCCGAGTGTTCAAGAGGGTGTCCTGACGAAGTGACTGCTCACTCTAAGAAGGGCAGACCTGATGGCTCTCTCGGAGTATAAGCAACAGCGGAAGAAATATGTCATCTCGTAGGCTTTCTCAAGGAAGTCATCCTCGTAAACACACAGGCACTGGAGACGAAGAAGCTGGGAGAATGGAAGGGAATCCCCACGGGCAGAGGGATGAGAAGAGGTGTACAGAACAAAGCTATGGGCATCAGTCGGCTTGTAGTGTACCGATGTGTAGAGACAGAAGGGTTGGATATAATGGACGTGTCCAGGAAGTTCACATGGCAGGTGAAGATCTTCGGTGTGAACTTGATGGCCTGGTGAATATTGTCAAAGAAATGTATAATGTGTGTCAGGGTAGCCTCAGACATGTCAGTGATGAGGATTCCCTCATAAATATACCTATAGAACACCGATGAGAAGGACCCCTTATAGGATTTCCATACCTGGTGCTCAAGGTGACCCATAAACAAGCAGGCACAGCTAGGTTTCATCGTAGTGTCCATGGCTACCCCACTGATTTGGTCAAAGAAGTGCCCATCGAACTCAAAGGAATTGAGAGTAAGCACGAGTTCTGCAAGACAGATGAGGGTAGAGGTAGACACAGAGGGGGTGAGGATGCTGGTAGAAGAAGAACTTCACGGCATTGAGACCCTCTGAGTGCGGTATGGAGGTGTAAAGGGAGCAGACATCTAGCAGAAAGAGACATGTGTGAGCAGGGGACAGTGAAATAGAGGCAAAGATAGATAGGGCACGGTTAGTATATTTCAGGAATGTAGAGAGTTGAGCCACTAATGGTTGGAAGACACTATTCAGGAAGTCAGAAATGTATTCAGTAGGGCATAACACGAAGAGACAATGGGTCTACCCGTGTTGAAAGGTTTGTCCACTTATAATTCTCGGAGTAACAACACGAGACAGAATCGGAAATGAAAACATCAGTAGACTAACAACCACAATACCAATCTGGAATACATCAGAAGAGAACAAATTTAGTGGTTTTCACTTGCTTCCAGACGACTATCAGATAGTGTTCCTAAAAAAACATTGATATACAGATACGTTGGGCAGACCATGAAAATAATGGATTATAGAAATAAAATATTTAAAGAAAACAGACGTATAGGAAGCGCACAAAAAGACCGTCTCCAGAGAACTATTCTACACCTGACGCTGCAAGGCATATAGGGGCATAAAGTGAAAATAAAATAAAGACTTGTTCTTGTATATCACTGACAAGAAAACGCATTATGAAAATATCTTGATAAATGATATCAGGGCCGTATATATGATTACATTAAGGAGGGGGTTACGCATGCGGTTGTGTCTGTCCGTCTCACCAATGGCCTACTCATGCAACAGAAAACCTTAGTAGATGACATGCCGTTATATTGAGCATCTCTTATGCAAGCTTTGTAGCATGTCATCTATACAATTATAGACCCTCTCTGTATGTCATCTATACAATTATAGACCCTCTCTGTATGTCATCTATACAATTATAGACCCGCCCCTGAGTAGAAGGCTGCTTCAATAGCCATTGCACTAAGCCGAAAGCTGAAGTCTCCTGGGTATGAAAGAAAGCTCAGAAAAACCACCCCACTTCACATAGGAAGTAAGAGCTACTCGCTCGTAATTCCTGTGGTTCTCAAACACACAAAACAACAAACAAACAAGGAGGGGGGGTTGCCTAAAAATGGGTCTTTCGTTCATTTTCGTGTGCAAATGTACCCTTTTTTGCTGCCCATTTTCATGACTCTTTTTTGTGAACAATCGTTAAAAGTAGAGTTTTTACCGATCTTTTCGTTAAGTTCCTAGTACTGAAAGTCATGTTTAGATTTGCTAAGAGTTGGGGGGGGGGATTAAACACCTTAGACCTCCCCCTTATCTACGGACCTGAGTGACATGCAAACGTGGGATGATATGTGTCATGTGACGTATTCCTTCCAGAACGTTGTCTTCCCAATGAACTCTCTGAACCTCTCTCTGTCTTGGGCGATGTGGCTTGCATTTTCTAGCGATGTATTCATGTTATCTTTAATGTCATCAGTCCATCGTCTTCTTGGTCTGCCCCTTCTCCTCTCCCAGGTACTCTTCCCTCCATTATTTGTCTTTCTAAACAGTTATGTCTCTTTATATGACCAAACAGGCGTAGTTTTCTTTTTGTTATTGTGTTTAGTAACCAACACTCTGTAATATTCAGTGCGTTTATAATATCTGAGTTTCTGATTTTATCCTTCCATGATATTCTAAGTATCTTTCTGTAGCATTTCAGCTCGAAGGCGTTGATCTTCTTTGCCGCTGTTTTACTTAGAGTCCATGTTTCACAGCCGTATGTTGCAACCGGAAAAATAAAAGTTCGTAACATTAGCACTTTCGTTTCTATTTTGTTGTTTTTCCATATGTTTTTCAGCCGTGTTATTTTGCAATATGCCATTGCCAATCTCTTCCTTATTTCTGCCATGCAGTCTCCTGCACCGTTGATGTTTGCTCCTAAGTATTCAAATTTATCCACACATTCTATCTCGGTATTGTCAATTCTGATTTTTGGTTGTTGTGTTGTTATATCTGTTGACATGATTTTTGTTTTCTGCGTGTTTAAATACAAATTTTGTGCTTCGCTATATTTCTTTGTGTTCTTGATTAGTTGTTCCAATCCCTTTATATCGTGTGAAAGAAGTACTGTGTCGTCTGCGTAGCGTAGTTCCGGGATTAGGAATCCACCTATGTTTAAAGCGTGGTAGTCAGTGTTGTGTATGTCTTCTCTCACGTTCCTCATTATACTTTCAGCGTAGATGTTGAACAGGTATGGGGAGAGTGTGCACCCTTGCCTTACTCCACTCTGTACCTCAAACCATTCTGAGAGATCGTCCTCTAACTTCACTGCAGCCTTTTGATCTTGGTAAAGTTCCTCTATTAGATGAATCAGATGTCTTGGGAAACCCATGCTGTTCATTATCTCCCATAGTTGCTGGTGTTGGACGCAGTCCAACGCTTTTGAGTAATCTATGAAACACATGTGCAGGTCAGTTGAAAAATGATATACGACAGATTATTCGCTGATGACGCAATTGTGCAAGTAATGAATACAATGATAACGGACGAAGTGTATAACGTGTTTACCAAAGATCAATGTGATTATCTGTATTGTCTATTGTCTTTCCCCAGGTGAATGATTGTTGATCACATTCACACTTGCCGTTAAGCGTAGGGGTGGTAGCTTAAGCTGTCGTTTCACGGCCAGCTGTGTCGCCGAGGTTGCATTAAGTCCATGTTTGTTCAAGACTATCTTGATGTTTTCTATCCACTTGGTCTATCTTTGGCTTTACTCCCGGATATTCTTGTATTATATGCTCTTATTGGTATTTGGTTTGGCTTCATTCTCATAAGGTGACCGAACCATTTTACTTGGTGTATCTCAATATATTCGATACATGATATTAAACCAACTCTTTTCCTAATTTCTTCATTTCTCATTTTATCTAGTTTGGTAACCATTGCAGCTTTTCTCAGACACTTCATTTCACATGTGACGAATTTTCTTTGCTGCGAAGCTGTTAAAGACCATGTTTGACATTGGTAGCACAGTGTTGGGTAAAATTGTATATATTATTTGTTTTTAATTTCCATCTTGATCTTTGGATGAAGAAGTAATGGTGAAAGTTGGTAAGTCACTGTGTTTGCTTTCTGGCACCTTGTTTGTATTTCTCAATATTTCTCAATTTCAATGGCTGAATATTTTAGCTGAATGATTACCTATGTCTTTAAAACTGAATTGTGAAAACTACGGTAAATAAATTAAGACGAGTTTACTAGCTTGTAAACATGTGCTCATCGGTTGCCTTTCTTGATCTATCGACAACAACACACCAGATCACAGCCATATTGCACATCACTACGAGAAACTAATTCGTTCTTTTCATTGATTGGGTCACATCAGTAACCTCTCGAAGTAACGCGCAATAAGCTAGTACTGTGGCTGGTTTTCTGTTGATAAGTCAAGAAAAGGCATCATATGAGCAGATGTTTACGTTAGTTGTATACTCCTCTCTATAGTTTGCTTAGTCAAAACATACAATTGGTGCATGACATTGGGCCAAAATACAAAGTCTCAGCAACAGCTGGATCTCTGAATACGATTCGATATTAGTTACCTTGTGATAGAAAGATGATGTGTTTGTTGTTATTACTTATCACTAAATAATTTCTTCTATAAACTCCTATCTGTTTTGATTTTTTTTTGTTTTCAAAATAAAGTATTAAATAAATCGTGATCTCCCCTGGTGTGTTTTATGATTTATTATCCAGAAAAGACGTGTTATTTTAAAAATAATGTCTTCATTGGACTCATATTTGTCCTGGGGGTTCTCATTTCAAAATAATGCCTGTTATAATTTATAATTGAAAACATGTGCTGTTATTTTAAAACATTGTCTTCATGAACTGTCAAATGATACATAACAGTATCATCAATAACTTATTGCGTGTTCTAAATTATTATAGCAAAATGTGTCAACAGTGATTCAACAAAGACGTGAAAAGAATAAGGATAAGAGTAAACAGTCTGTAAATAACTCAACATAAAAGAATACTGAATATAGAAGAAGACTGGGCATAGAGGAAGACTGGACATAGCAGAAGACCGAGCATAGAAAAAGATTGGGCATAGAAGAAGACTAACATAGAAGACTTAATATAGCAAAAGGCTGGACATGAAGACTGAACATAGAAGTCTGAACATAGAAAAACTGAACATATAAGATTGAACATAGAAGAGTGAATATAGTAGACTGAACATGAAAGACTGAACATACAAGAAAATTGAACATATAACACGACTGAACATAGAACAAGATTTAACATAGAAGAAGAATGAATATACAAGAAAAATAAACATACATGAAGACTGTACATGAAAGACTTAACATACAAGAAGACTGAACATACAAGAAAACGGAATATACAAGAAGACTGAACATAGAATAAGATTTAACATGGAAGAAGAATGAATGTACTAGAAGACTGAACATAGAACAAGATTTAACATGGAAGAAGAATGAATGTACTAGAAGACTGAACATAGAACAAGATTTAACATGGAAGAAGAATGAATGTACTAGAAGACTGAACATACAAGAAGACTGAACATGAAAGAAGACTGAACATAGATGAAGACTAATAGGTGCAAAAGGTCTCGCATTGCTCTCGTTAGGACCAATGGTTAGTAGATAACCAAGATCCTAAAAGTACCTCCTAGCGGTGCACCTTTGAAACAAAATACCAACAGCTCGTGCTGTCTATGTGTATGTAACCTTGATAAAGGCCTTTTGGTCGAAACGTCGATTTGTGTATGTGTAATTATGTGTGTGTCTAGTTATTAGCAAAACTTCATTACCTGGTTTCAAACCTGGCACGTTGTAACCCGGTGATAGCAAGCAAGCTCACTATCAACTTGGCTACAGCTCTCCTCAGATCTGTATATGCGAAACGATATAGTGACAACGAAGCTATAATTGTCCAGCACGAGACCGACAGGCGATGAGCTGTTCATTCTCGAGAACACACAGAAGCCCACATTTTCCATCACAGTTCACTCCATTCAAAGTATAAGCCATGACTCATGTATTGGATACGCCAACTTGAACATGTACTCCTTAGTATAGAAAAATACTTTGAATACAGCTTCCTATTACACACAAGAAAAGCATTGAACAAATGTCGAGGAGCACATTGTTCAAAACTTCTGTCCAAAGCAGTGTTGAGACTCGGACTCTGGACGTTGTGGGCAACGTAAAGGAGAAGCTAGTTCTTCGAGGACATCGCAAACCTAGTCTAACTCGACAGTCGCCGTTGCCCAGCAATACTCATACAGAGAGAATTTGGTTCAGTACCTAAAGCATAGAGGGAATGATGCCTTACTTACACGCGAATTATTTGCCGACTGCGAAGCTTCACATCCAGAATAGACGTAATCGACCTACTTCTATGGTGATAAACGCATTGACGGAGAGTCGAAAGGCAAGCCGAGTCTGACAATGTATTGGAAGGTCATCATAGACGCTCTAGGCCAGGCTTGAGAAATGCGCATGTCAAATCCCAGACCACGGAATGGTTTTTTCAAAGCAACAATCTCGTCTAGGAAGGTATATCAACGCCAGTGGAGTAGCGTCAATCAATGTAAAAACGCTCGGTGACCACTCCCATGAATAAACAACTTAAATAGCACACAAAAATGTATAGTTATTTACTATAAACAGTACAGAAAGATAATAGCTGTTTTATTCTTTATTTAAAAGTTATCCACCTTTGCTTGAAGCGAGACCGTCTCAGTCGTGTTTGAAGCCAAGATCGTTAGCGTACAACAAAAAAGAATATGACAAAGACGTCACGTTATTGTCTATTGAAGATTAACAGGAAAACACGTTATCTTTTAATAACTAACAAATTGCCTTTCATCAGTGTAAATGTGCACCTAAAAGCTGGCCTCAGACTAATCATACGCTTAAACATAATTTATGATGATAAGACGAACAAGTGAAATTCCCTATATATTACAATATTTCATCTGTGCATAAGCATACGCTATTGGTTTTGTGTGTAATTAATTGTGTATAACTACACAAATGAAATGCAGATTTGAAGACCTTCTTCATCTAAAGTTTGTTGAATTTGTATACGATAGTAAATTTAGATATTACAGCAAAGAATTCCCCCAGAATATATTGAATAGCTTAATAAAAAGTACCGATTCTTTGATAGCAACCAACTAGAAAATGAATTTCGTAACGTATATGCAGATGAAACAACACATTAACCTCCTAAAGAACTTCTGGCATATTTTGCTATAAATGGCCTAAGCTGAAACTGTCAGGAAGAAACAAAACCTTTTAGTGTTGACTATACCTACTACTACAGCCAGCAGTGAAAATATATGAGCCCACTGAAGAGAATTAAAGGCTATAAAGCCAAAGGCAGACCATGTAAAAGATGGATCACAGAAATCAAAGAAGCCACAGGAGCAAGCTTACAAAAAGAACTCAAGAAGGCCATCTCCAGAGAACTCTTCCTTCCCTGACGCCGCAAAACAAACAAGGACCACAGCGTATAGATAGAGAGATAGACTGAAGAGAAACAAAACATATTCCCTATATTAGAAATTCCGCGAACAACAATCATCTGTCATATTTGAATCCATTGTCGACTGAGAAGAAACTTATTTAGTTCCCTTGCATCAGAATCAACATATATTGAGAGTGTACCAACAGGACCGATTACCTTAACCTTATAAACGGAGTGCTACCTAAATAAAAATGGCCTTCCCTATCGTGTAAAAAATCCAACTGTATGACGGGAATTTTGAAGACCTTTTGATAGACCGCTAAGGGTGGGTTTTTTTTATTAACTTTCGGTTAAGTTCCTAGTGATAAAAGTAATGTTATATTTGCTAAGCAGGGAGTTCAATCACCAAAACTCCACTCCATCTTATGTACGGGCTTGGGTATTAAATTTTGTTGCAGAAAACAACAGTAACTTAGAGCATGTTTATACAAGATATGTTTTTTAAACTATTTAATATTTTATATAAGCTGTAAATACGTGTTTATAGTTTGAAAAAAGGGCGGGGGGTACCTACCTACAAAAAATAGAATACTCGGTGTTTCCACTTTAAAAATTCACGCTCCCCCACTGATACAACCCTGAGTCTAATTCGACTATCGCCGTTGCCCAACACGACTCATACAGAAGAAATTTGGTCTGGGACATAGGTACACGAGGAGTGGTAATGCAATGACCTTCCTACACAAATAATATCTTGCTGGCTGTGAAGCAGCACCTGGTCGGAGGAAAGATATACATTAAGTGACCCAGGTAAACAATCAGCTCGTCTCGTGACATGTATCCGACTAGAAAGTTCCTTCAACAGGCATTGCACTAAACTGAAAGTCTCCAGAGTATGAAAGAAAATTCTGAGAAACTACCCCAATGCACACAGGAAATAAGAGCAAATCGCTCGCAATTCATGGGTATAACAACCAACCAAACAGTATAAGACTGAACATAGAAGAATACTGGACATAAAGGAAGACTGGCTCCTCAAGAATATCAAACATGACATTGGAAAAGACTGAACAACTAGCACATGACAGGCGGTGTGCATAGTGTCGTGGAGGACAACGTTCTGCAAATACGACGTCACATAGATGCAGGGTCAGTAGCTTGAAAATGGTTTCTCGCATAGTAAAAATATTAATCTGCGCCGTTTATTTCACTAAGAAAAAGTTAGAAAAATTTTAACAGATTACATTGCTGTCAAAAAAATAATTGATGATATTGCCATTGTGTATAAGACTTTCGTTGCATCCTCCATTCATGGCACTACGCATAACAAATGGAAACTTTGAATAAAGCATCGTACAAGGTACCGTTAATTCACTTGTGTATGTTTCTAGTCTGTGAATCCATGTACCAGATTTACAAGCTCCAATGTGGTATGTTTGAGCAATAACAGCACTAGGATTATGCGGCGACAACAAGTACAGATCCATGTAGGGTCTTCTTCTAAGGGGAAACACATTATTTTTGGGGAAAACGTATCGTGTCTTATACATAGGTGAAGAATTCCAAATATGCGTTTCATTCTCTGCGTAAAAAAATATATCAATAAATGGCCACCTCCATGGGTAGCATTTAATTTGGAAAGCAGAAGCAGAAAACATCTTCCAGAAGTACACAGAATCAGTATTAACAAAATACTCTGGTTCCAGCTTATTAAAAGTATGGTATAATAATTTACTGGCTGATATAGGCACTATTACATCGATGTCATCATCCCAAGGCACGAGACCATGATGACGGTAGGAACCAATCAGTGTGCCACCATATATGGTATAATTTATCCCACTCTTAGTCATAACTTTATCAAACGTATTTAGTGTGTTTCTAATAATTTTTCTATCTTGCCTTCGAAGGCGAGACCTAAAGAACCAATTAAGCGGGAATTCGCTGTTAATAGCTGCTGTAAACACTTTATTTTTTGGAATTTGTAACTTCTCATCGATCACATGTTTCCGGTTACATGGCGCGGCTCTCTTGTGTACAATTTTAGCAGCTTGTTTCAGGCGTTTTGATAATACTTGTGACTCGTATGTTTCGGTAGTTTGTGATTGCTTTTGTGAGCCAACAGCTGAACCATGAAGGTAGGTTACTACCTTGATAGGCGCTGATAAGACTGTATCATACAGGTACACCAAGAAAAGCAAATGGATACTGCCAACGATGGCAAGAGTTATACACATTCCTCGCCTACCTCCTGGATAATGTATTTGAAACATGGACGCTATGTTGGGTATCTTCATGTTGATGAACGAGGTTGATTCAACTATTCTATCTGTGAGAACCTAGGGAAAATAAGTAGAACAATAAAACACTGCACAAGAAATAAAAAGAAAATGTTAAAGTGATCCAGCTTACAGATACAGTTTTAAAATCAAACGACAAGCGATGCTTAGTTTCCACTCAACATTTTGTTTTAAAAGTCAGGAGTAGAAACATTGAAGCAAAGTAGTTTTAATGGTAAGCTTATGTCATATAAACATTATTCATATTATTATATACTAAATGATTAAGAGCATCTTTATACAAATACTATGCTACTAATGCCAGACTTTATACCAACTCTATTCTACGAATGCCAGACTTTTTACTAACACTATGCTATCACTTTCATACTTGGGAAGTGATATCTACATAATTACATTTCTGAACAAACATGATTACACCTCAACCAGAGCGACACATCTGGTTATGGAACGTAGACTGCATCTCCTTCACAAACCCTATTCTCAGTTGCAAGAGTATTACGTATCCAGCAAAATCATTCATGGCGCGGGATCCCTCGTCAGAAGGCTCAAAGAAGGTAAAACTCGCTGAGAAGACGGGGAACATCCCACGTCGATCGGAGTCGACGTGGGATATCGCTGAGCGGCACAGCGGTTTATATATATATATATATATATATAGAGAGAGAGAGAGAGAGAGAGAGAGAGAGAGAGATTGGTCGAGTATTACAGCCGACTACCGAGGTCGGATACCGGATATCGGAGCCACCCCATCTGAAATGTAATAATATGTAATAGGATGACTGCAAAGAAGGAAAACACGCGGTGAGTCATGCACCCTGTGACCATGTGAGATATAGAAGACATTTCTAAACAGATTTCTGATGATTCATCTGCGCGTGAGGCCTGTGTGAATCAGATACTGTCTAGGCTTGAGTATTTCGTAATTCTAAACATAATGGAATTTGCAAATTTTCTGTTTGGTTACAAGAAACCCAGGTGAACGGTTCATCATCATCACGTGCCGTCTACAACAACAAAGGTTGGTTTCAACGGATCTCCAAAATCTCCTGTCTCTTGTCTTGGTGGTGCAATCTGCTAGACTGTAACCTGTCCATCGTGTGATGTTACTCTCCCATTTGTATCTCTGCCCACCTCTTGCTCGCTTCCCTTTAATTTTACCTTCAAGTAAGGTCTTCAATAAGGTGTCATGTCTTTTAATGTGTTCAAAATATTTTATTTGCCTGATCTTTATTTCTCTTAGTAGTTCTTTCTTCATATTAAGAGTTTTTAGCATATTATATTTCATATTATTTGTTTTCTTTTCCATGATGTTTTCCCTATTCTTCTATAGACCCACAACTCAAAGGCATCAATTCTGTCTTCTAATTGTTTATTTAGTGTCCATGTTTCTGATCCATATATCAATATAGAATAGATGTAGCATTCTATAATTTTCATTTTTAACAGAAGTCTGAAACTGTGCTCATCATAAATTTATCAATTGTTTATATGTTACTATCTTCTCCATGTCATTGAAAGTACTTTTAGCCATTCTTAATCTCCTTTTAACTTTTGTTTCACATCTTCCGTCATTTGTAACTATCTTCTTCTTCTTCTTCTTTCTGTCCTCATGTACCTTTCAGTGTTGAGGGGAGAGTGAGTGTACGGTCGTTTGCCCTTCTATTTTCCTCTTCTGCTGTTATATTTCCGAGTGTCTCTAATACACTATCTATCCACCTTTTACGTGGGCGTCCAATAGGTCGACTGTTTTCGTATTGTTTATTAAGTGTTTTTTTTTTATAATACTTTGCTCTTTCTGTCTTGTTATGTGGCCGTACCATTTAACTTGTTGTTTCTGTATGTATTCTATTGTTGACTTTATCCCTAATTGTTTCAATAGTGCTTCATTCCTGATTTTGTCTCTCAAGCTAACTCCAATCATACGTCTCACACATTTCATTTCATTGGTGTTAATCTTATGTATTGTTCTAGAATCTAATGACCAAGTTTGACACTGATAACACAATGTTGGTAAGAAAATGGTGTTGAAATGCGCTTTCTTTGTTTCTAGTGTAATATCTTTGTTTCTTAGTAAAGGTGTTAATTGACCAATGATCTGACAGGCCTTATTACATCTTGCGTTTATTTCTGCTTCTTGTTTGTTGTCATATCTCAATGTGCTGCCCAGATATCTGAATTCATCTACTTGTTTTAGTTGTTTATTGTTTATCTGTATGTTGATGTTCTCCTTTTATTTGTAACTATGTGTCCAAAATATTGATAATGTTTTACTTGTTGTAGTTTCTCTCCATGTATGTTAATGTTTAGTTCTTGTTCTTCTGTGTCTTTGCTGATTATAATGGTTGTTTTTTTAATGTTTATATCCAGTCCATATTCATTACTTGATTTATTGACTTGATCTATTAGTCTTTGTAGTTCACGTTCACTTTCTGCTAAAAGAACGGTGTCATCTGCATATCTCAGGTTGTTTATTATTTTCCCATTGATCTTGAGTCCTGGGATCTCTTCTATATTTTTACAGATATTCTCTGTGTAGATATTAAATAGGCTTGGTGATAAAATGCATCTTTGTCTTACACCTCTTCTTATTTCTATGTATGGAGAGTAGCTGTTTTCACACCTTATTGGTGCAGTTTGTTCCCGATATATATTTCTAATCAGTCTGATGTCTTTTCCATATATGCCTATTTCTTGAAGACATTTGATTATTTTTTCATGTTGGACTCTGTCACATGCCTTGCTGTAGTCTATGAAGCATATATAGATACTTTATTTGGACTTCTAAATATTTATCTATCACTAGTCGGATACTCAGTATATGTTTCTCAGATGCCCGCTTCAGTAAAACTATCAGTGTCTAACGGCTGATGGTTCCGGTTCTATGTTGGTTCACTGCTCCATTTGAAATCTTTGTTAGGAATTCTCTACGCCCATTCACACTCCCAATTTGCGCATTCTCGATATTGGTTTATGGTCATTAATCTCAAAATCCTCTGATCGTGCGGACTCAGGAAGAGCAATGAGTATGTCTGCTAGGTCTATAGGCTGACCAGCGGCTATGATGGCCGCTTGGAGTGAGTCAGTCAGTTCCTCTTTTGCCAAGTTTGGCACATAGTGCGGATATCATAGTTCTCCATGCCTGTCGGTCAGTTGCTAGGGATTGCAGGTCTTGTGCATTTATGCATGTTGATTTTAATTCATTCATAAATGTTCTTCTGGGCGTTGTTTTTTGGCCTTCCCTGTTTTCTTTTTCCCGTCTGGTGTCCACATGAAGGCGTGTTGTGGAACTCTGTCTTCCTTCATTCTAAATACGTGGCCGATGTATGTCCAGGGGCGTTTTCTGATGATGTTCGTCACGTTTTCTTGTTGTATCTCCTCTCTTAGTATGTCGTTTGATTTGAAGTCTTTCCAATTAGTATTTGTGATTTTTTTTCTGAAGCATCTATTCTCGAAGGCAACTAACTTCTTATCCATTATTGCGGTAGATTTCCAACGTTCACATCCATATGTCAATGATGGAATCACATGTGCATTGAATATTCACAGTTTGATGTGTTTACTTGCGATCTTCGATCTCCAGACGTTTGAGAGTTTGTTAAAGGCGTTGGAGGCGAGAGCGATTAGAGTCCTGATTTCTGAGTTGGTATCCCCGTCTGCTGTTATCTTGCTTCCCAAATATACGAAATTTGAAACGTTGTCTAGTATATTATCACCTAGTTTAATTGATTCTGTCAGGCTGGTAAAGTTCATGATTGTCGTTTTATGTGTGTTTATTTGAAGGCTTATCTGTTGTGCAAAAAATGTGAGTCTTTCTGTTTTTTCTTGGAGATCTTGGTGTGTTGAACTCAGGAAAACAATATCATCTGCGTAGGTTAGATCTTCCAGTGTCTTGTTGTTTACCTATTTGATTCATAGCTGTTTTTTTTCCTCATCACCCAGTCAATCGCGATGCATAACAGTACTGGGGACAAAACACATCCTTGTTTTACTCCCGTTGTTACTGAGAACCAACTGGAAAAGCCACTTTCTGTTCTTACACAGCAAGTTGTATCGGAGTAAAAAGCTTTAATGATATTGATGTATGCTTGGAGTACTGTTAGATAAGTATTTCTAGCATCCAATTATGTCCTGGTACAGCACAATTTGAGTACTCTTCACAGTTGTATTATAACATTTGTAAGCGATCTTCATTCTTTGCTGGATTTCACGCATACACTATTTCTTCGCACGGTGTCCCTAAAGAGATTCAACATCGACGCTTTATCCTGGGAGTCTGTCGTTCAAAATCGTTCAGTGTGGTACAGCGGTTCTTGCACCGACAAAAAACATCAAATCTCTGAAGCACAGAGAAAACCTGCTGCCCGAAAAGGTACGAGAAACAAATAAACACTCAGGCGCCCTATTCTGATCTCACATGTCCCAAATGTGACTGAGGAGTCTAGACTAGGATTGGACTTTTCAGTCACCTCATACACAAAAGAAATGCAACAACAAAAGTCTGAAACTGTCAATTGTCTGCGATTATTTCTTCATACTTCTTCCAGCTCGCAATCAACAGGCCAGCCCTGGTAAAAACTTCATACTTCTTCCAGCTCGCAATCAACAGGCCAGCCCTGGTAAAAACTTCATACTTCTTCCAGCTCGCAATCAACAGGCCAGCCCTGGTAAAAACTTCATACTTCTTCCAGCTCGCAATCAACAGGCCAGCCCTGGTAAAAACTTCATACTTCTTCCAGCTCGCAATCAACAGGCCAGCCCTGGTAAAAACTTCATACTTCTTCCAGCTCGCAATCAACAGGCCAGCCCTGGTAAAAACTTCATACTTCTTCCAGCTCGCAATCAACACGCCAGCCCTGGTAAAAACTTCATACTTCTTCCAGCTCGCAATCAACAGGCCAGCCCTGGTAAAAACTTCATACTTCTTCCAGCTCGCAATCAACAGGCCAGCCCTGGTAAAAACTTCATACTTCTTCCAGCTCGCAATCAACAGGCCAGCCCTGGTAAAAACTTCATACTTCTTCCAGCTCGCAATCAACACGCCAGCCCTGGTAAAAAGTGTTTCTAAATAATTACAGTATAGAACGTTTCTACGTCTTTTAAAATGTTTACAGGGTGGAGACAGCACCCCCCCCCCCCCCCCGTTGAAAAACAATGGTCTAGAACAGAGGTTCTCAACATTTTTTAACACCGAGCGCCGCCAACGTGTAATACTCTTCGTCTTCTTTCTGTCCTCATATACCTTTCAGTGTTGAGAGGAGAGCGAGTTTACGGCCTTTTTGCCCTTCTATTTGCCTCTTCTGTTGTTATATTTCCGAGTGTCTCTAATACACTATATATCCACCTTTTATGAGGGCGTCCAATAGGTCTACTGTTTTCATATCGTTTGGTAAAGGTTTCTTTGATAATACTTTGCTTTTTCTGTCTAGTTATGTGGCCAACCATTTAAATTGGTTTTTTTTCTGAATATATTCTAATGTTGACGTGATCCCTAGTTGTATTCTTAGTTCTTCATTTCTGTTTTTGTCTCTCAAGCTAATTCCAACCATACATCTTACACATTTCATTTCAATGGTTTTAATCTTATGTATTGTTCTATAATTCAATGTCCAAGTTTGATAATACTGAATGTACGATTACTGCCTACATATAATACTGACTGTACGAGCAGCACTTACATGCAATACTGACTGTACGAGCACCGCCTACATGTAATACTGACTGTACGAGCACCGCCTACATGTAATACTGAATGTAAAAAGCACCGCCGACATGTAATACTGAATGTACGAGCACCGCCTACCTGTAATATTGTCTGTACGAGCACCGCCTACATGTAATATTGACTTGCGAGCACCGCCTATATGTAATACTGAATGTAAGAACACCGCCCACATATAATGCTGAATGTAAGAGCACCGCCCACATGTAATACTGAATGTACGAGCACCGTCTACATGTAAAATACTGACTTTACGAGCACCAACTATATGTAAAATACAGACTGTACGAGCACCAACTATATGTAAAATACAGACTGTATGAGCACCACCTACATGAAATACTAAATGTACGAGCACCGCCTACATGTAATATTGACTTACGATCACCGTCTACATGTAATATTGACTTTACGAGCACCGCCAACATGTAATACTGAATGTAAGAGCACCGCCCACATGTAATATTGAATGTACGAGCACGGCCCACATGTAATATTGACTTACGTGCACCGCCTACATGTAATATTGACATTACGAGCACCGCCAACATGTAATACTGAATGTACGAGCACCGCCCACATGTAATATTGACTGTACGAGCACCGCCAACATGTAATATTGAATGTACGAGCACCGCCTACATGCAATACTGAATGTACGAGCACCGCTCACATGTAATACTGAATGTAAGAGCACCGCCTACATGTGATAAGTTGTTTAGAAAAGAACACATAGATGTGGCAGTTGGTACAGACTGCGAGTATAGTGACGTTGGAACCGATACAAAGTTTCGAGACGTGGGAACAGGGACAAAGTTTCGAGACGTGGGACAGGGACAAAGTTTCGAGTCGTGGGACAGGGACAAAGTTTCGAGACGTGGGACAGGGACAAAGTTTCGAGACGTGGGACAGGGACAAAGTTTCGAGACGTGGGACAGGGACAAAGTTTCGAGACGTGGGAACAGGAACAAAGTTTCGAGACGTGGGAACAGGGACAAACGGCAGAGAAAATAAAGAGGTAGGGATAATGACTGTATACCGAGAAGAAAATATGAAAAATGAGAAGCTCATCAAAATCCTTGAAGACAAGATAGCCATACAAAACTTGAAGACAAGCTGGCCATACAAAACTTGAAGACAAGCTGGCCATACAAAACTTGAAGACAAGCTGGCCATACAAAACTTGAAGACAAGCTGGCCATACAAAACGTGAAGACAAGATAGCCATACAAAACTTGAAGACAAGATAGCCATACAAAACTTGAAGACAAGCTGGCCATACAAAACTTGAAGACAAGCTGGCCATACAAAACTTGAAGACAAGCTGGCCATACAAAACTTGAAGACAAGCTGTCCATACAAAACTTGAAGACAAGCTGGCCATACAAAACTTGAAGACATGATAGCCATACAAAACTTGAAGACAAGCTGGCCATACAAAACTTGAAGACAAGATAGCCATACAAAACTTGAAGACAAGCTGGCCATACAAAACTTGAAGACAAGCTGGCCATACAAAACGTGAAGACAAGATAGCCATACAAAACTTGAAGACAAGATAGCCATACAAAACTTGAAGACAAGCTGGCCATGCAAAACTTGAAGACAAGCTGGCCATACAAAACTTGAAGACAAGCTGGCCATACAAAACTTGAAGACAAGCTGGCCATACAAAACTTGAAGACAAGATAGCCATACAAAACTTGAAGACAAGCTGGCCATACAAAACTTGAAGACATGATAGCCATACAAAACTTGAAGACAAGCTGGCCATACAAAACTTGAAGACAAGATAGCTATACAAAACTTGAAGACAAGCTGGCCATTCAAAACTTGAAGACAAGCTGGCCATACAAAACTTGAAGACAAGATAGCCATACAAAACTTGAAGACAAGCTGGCCATACAAATCTTGAAGACAAGATAGCCATACAATACTTGAAGACAAGCTGGCCATACAAAACTTGAAGACAAGATAGCCATACAAAACTTGAAGACAAGCTGGCCATACAAAACTTGAAGACAAGCTGGCCATACAAAACTTGAAGACAAGATAGCCATACAAAACTTGAAGACAAGCTGGCCATACAAAACTTGAAGACAAGCTGGCCATACAAAACGTGAAGACAAGATAGCCATACAAAACTTGAAGACAAGATAGCCATACAAAACTTGAAGACAAGCTGGCCATACAAAACTTGAAGACAAGCTGGCCATACAAAACTTGAAGACATGATAGCCATACAAAACGTGAAGACAAGCTGGCCATACAAAACTTGAAGACAAGATAGCCATACAAAACTTGAAGACAAGCTGGCCATACAAAACTTGAAGACAAGCTGGCCATACAAAACTTGAAGACAAGATAGCCATAGAAAAATTGAAGACAAGCTGGCCATACAAAACTTGAAGACATGATAGCCATACAAAACTTGAAGACAAGCTGGCCATACAAAACTTGAAGACAAGATAGCTATACAAAACTTGAAGACAAGCTGGCCATTCAAAACTTGAAGACAAGCTGGCCATACAAAACTTGAAGACAAGATAGCCATACAAAACTTGAAGACAAGCTGGCCATACAAATCTTGAAGACAAGATAGCCATACAATACTTGAAGACAAGCTGGCCATACAAAACTTGAAGACAAGATAGCCATACAAAACTTGAAGACAAGCTGGCCATACAAAACTTGAAGACAAGCTGGCCATACAAAACTTGAAGACAAGATAGCCATACAAAACTTGAAGACAAGCTGGCCATACAAAACTTGAAGACAAGCTGGCCATACAAAACGTGAAGACAAGATAGCCATACAAAACTTGAAGACAAGATAGCCATACAAAACTTGAAGACAAGCTGGCCATACAAAACTTGAAGACAAGCTGGCCATACAAAACTTGAAGACATGATAGCCATACAAAACGTGAAGACAAGCTGGCCATACAAAACTTGAAGACAAGATAGCCATACAAAACTTGAAGACAAGCTGGCCATACAAAACTTGAAGACAAGCTGGCCATACAAAACTTGAAGACAAGATAGCCATAGAAAAATTGAAGACAAGCTGGCCATACAAAACTTGAAGACATGATAGCCATACAAAACTTGAAGACAAGCTGGCCATACAAAACTTGAAGACAAGATAGCTATACAAAACTTGAAGACAAGCTGGCCATTCAAAACTTGAAGACAAGCTGGCCATACAAAACTTGAAGACAAGATAGCCATACAAAACTTGAAGACAAGCTGGCCATACAAATCTTGAAGACAAGATAGCCATACAATACTTGAAGACAAGCTGGCCATACAAAACTTGAAGACAAGATAGCCATACAAAACTTGAAGACAAGCTGGCCATACAAAACTTGAAGACAAGCTGGCCATACAAAACTTGAAGACAAGATAGCCATACAAAACTTGAAGACAAGCTGGCCATACAAAACTTGAAGACAAGCTGGCCATACAAAACGTGAAGACAAGATAGCCATACAAAACTTGAAGACAAGATAGCCATACAAAACTTGAAGACAAGCTGGCCATACAAAACTTGAAGACAAGCTGGCCATACAAAACTTGAAGACATGATAGCCATACAAAACGTGAAGACAAGCTGGCCATACAAAACTTGAAGACAAGATAGCCATACAAAACTTGAAGACAAGCTGGCCATACAAAACTTGAAGACAAGCTGGCCATACAAAACTTGAAGACAAGATAGCCATAGAAAAATTGAAGACAAGATGGCCATACAAAACGACTCTATGAGCGAACTACGGAGATGGTCATTAACGCTGAAACTTCGGATTCGAGGGTTCATCGAGGAGAGGGTGGAGGCTGAAAAGGAGAGTACCAGCGAAGCTAAGGAATTCAAAGACTTGCGGAAACAAGTAGAGGAATCTGAAGACGCGAGCAAAACTATAGAAGTATTGAGAAATAAAACTTTCTGTGGAGCTAGAGAACCAGAAATTATTCGAAAATGAGAAAGAAACTGATCAAGAAGTAGAGAAGGTAAATTCTCTAAAACGAGGTTTATAGAAACAGTTAATACAGGTTCCATGCGAGTTGAAGGCGACAGGGAAGCAAAGAGGCAATCTTACGGCGAAGGTCGATACAGTGGAAGAGAAGTAGAGGAAACAGAAGCTATCTCTCAGGTAGGAAAAAAGGTATTCAAGAAAGTTTCATGAATGTGGCCCTATTGGAGACAGAAATGAAGGTCATTGATATAGGAGAATTTAGAGGCGGCGAGACAGGATGATGTCATTGATATAGGAGAATTTAGAGGCGGCGAGACAGGATGATGTCATTGATATAGGAGAATTTAGAGGCGGCGAGACAGGATGATGTCATTGATATAGGAGAATTTAGAGGCGGCGAGACAGGATGATGTCATTGATATAGGAGAATTTAGAGGCGGCGAGACAGGATGATGACATTGATATATGAGAATTTAGAGGCGGCGAGACAGGATGATGTCATTGAAGGGCTCACGGATCGGATAAGTCTCGAGACAGAGAGTTGCAGAATTTGAGAAGAGGCAGACCAGCACCTGTACCAATGTCGAACATAGCGACGGTGGAGCACGAGAACACAAAAGTATAAAAACCTAAAGACAAAATCTCACGTCCGCCGACTCGTGCAATCGACGCACGCCTATCTGCTCATCCATTTCTACAAACCTCAGCATGTCTTGAGAAGTAAATACATTCGAGCCCAGAAAGTTGTAACAGACTGCGAAATCGGTTCAAGACAAGAATCAGTGGGCAAGTTGGGTGACAACATAACAACTTCTTATTTTCATATACTATTGCACTATCTCATAAACTTAAAAAGTCCTAACTTAAAATACCGATCTAGCTATTTGCGTGCAATGAACAGGACATCCACAGCCCACTAAGTGTGCAGCGCGCATGTCGAGTGGTCAGGGGCTCTATCGCACAACGTGTCGAATATTGGATGCGTCGATATATGCGCCTTTATCGGAATTTCGTTCCGTTTAATTATGTTAGCTATGTGTTCCGTAGAAACATGTCCACTGATTGCTGTATTCTACCGCGAAATCAATAAACTCATACTGACCGCAATTATTTAATCACAGGGAATATTGAAAACTATAGCAATAAATAAACAACACAAATTCATTATAATTCGTTGTGAATGCATGATTTCACGAACTTACAGTGTTCCACTTTGTGTATGTACGCTTTCATTCACATTTGCAATGCTCTCTGTATTCCTATTTTGAGTTTGATGAATTACGAAACTGCATATCCAGCATCTGTGCTGACATGACCACATAATCCCCAATATTTCTCAAATATATCTTCAATAATGAACAATACAATATTCACATTTTCAATATACATTCAATCTACAAGTTCTGTAGCTTACTGTATTGATGTTTTAGAAATCACGTCTGCATCTTTTACAATGTTAAACGACAGGGAGTATGAAACCAGAAGATTTGTGTTTCAAGATATGTGCTGATCAGTGCTCGAACGCTTGAAATACGCGGGAAAACATCAGCTTTCGGAAACAACTGGTCAGACATTCTGCGCAACATTCATCATCATCATCATCATTAAGTGCCGTCTCCGCAACGAAGGTTGGCTGCAACGTATCTCCAACATCTCCTGTCTCTTGTCTTGGTGGTGCACTCTGCTAGACTGTAACCTATCCATCGTGTAATGTTACTCTCCCACTTGTATCTCTGCCTACCTCTTGCTCGCTTCCCTTTGACTTTACCCTCCAGTAAGGTCTTCAATAGGGTGTCATGTCTTTTAATGTGTCCAAAGTATTTTATTTGCCTGATCTTTATTTCTCTTAGTAGTTCTTTCTTCATATTAAGTGTTTTTAGCACCTCTTTATTTGTTTTCTTCTCTTTCCATGATGTTCTCCCTATTCTTCTATATACCCACATCTCAAAGGCATCAATTTTGTCTTCTAATTGTTTATTTAGTGTCCATGTTTCTGAGCCATACATTAATATGGAATAGATGTAGCATTTTATAATTCTCATTTTTAACTTGTTTGTAATTTGTTTAGATATTAATAATTTCCTCATGTCATTGAAGGTACTTTTAGCCATTCCTATTCTCCTTTTAACTTCTGTTTCACATCTGCCATCATTTGTGACTATGTGTCCAAGATATTGATACTGTTTTACTTGTTGTAGTTTCTCTCCCTGTATGTTTATGTTTACCTCCTGTTCTTCTGTGTTTGTGCTGATTATCATGGTTTTTTTTTTTAAATATAAATTCCTTACTTGATTTATTGACTTGATATATTAGTCTTTGTAGTTCATGTTCACTTTCTGCCAAAAGAACAGTGTCATCTGCATATCTAAGGTTGTGTATTACCAACCTTACTACATTACATCCTTATTACATTACATCCTTACTACATTACATCCTTACTACATTACATCCTTACTACATTACATCCTTATTACATCTAGTACCAATTTTAATGCTAATGCTTGTAGTGGCAGGCTTTTTTCCATTTATTTTACATGCACGATATAAGTCCATTGTTTTCTTCTTACTGATGTAGAAACAATTGTTGTTTGTTAAACATATCTTCTCGTATTTGTTTGCTGTATTTGAATTATTTCCTGTCAATATTTAATTATTTTTTTAAGAAATGTATTTTCAAATGAATTTAAATTCTTCTCCAGTGCTTTTATTTTCCAACTTTCGCAACTGTATGTTAATGCGGATATTAGACTGAAGTTAAAAAGTCAAAGATTAGTAGAGTTAATAAATTTAGTTAGATGCTTGTAAGTGGTCAAACATAGTTTTCAGATACTGGATGTGTACATTAAAGATAAATAATCGATTACTGAAACAAGTACGGGAATTTCAATATCTTGCTATCATTTTTACAGAAGTCGGAAGAATTGACAGAGCTCAAGACAAGAATTCACTCCAATTTTGAAACAGAAATCTATCCAGATGGATAAAGCCAAAACATCAATTCAATCTTCATATCAACATTGTGTTTTTCAGACATGGACACTAACAAAAGATCACGGGAGAAAGCTTAGTACGTATCAAATGAGATGTGTGAGCAGAAATTATTGAAAAGCAGCAAACAGAACAAGAAGAGATCATGTGAGGAATGAAGAGATTACAAGAAATGGTGGAGCAACATCTGTGGTCAAATATATTGAAAATAACAGACTGATATGGTACAGCCACTTAATAAGAATGAACCCTTGCCGACAGCAAGAGCATTAAAATGGACACAGCAAGATACAGAAGACGACAAAGAAGAAGGTGGATTGATGGAATTAAAAACATTCTGAGACATCACAGAATTACTGTACATTAAGCTACCAAACGTGCCATTATCTGATCGTCAGTCAACCCGCCAGCTCCTTACAGCAAACACAGAAATGTCAAATAGATAGATAGACCGACAGACAGACATGCAGGCAGGCAAGCCGACAGACAGACAGGCAGGCAGGCAGATAGATAGATAGATAGATAGATAGATAGATAGATAGATAGATAGATAGATAGATAGATAGATAGATAGATAGATAGATAGATAGATAGATAGATAGATAGACAGATAGACAGATAGACAGATAGACAGATAGACAGATAGACAGACAGACAGACAGACAGACAGACAGACAGACAGACAGACAGACAGACAGACAGACAGACAGACAGACAGACAGACAGACAGACAGACAGACAGACAGACAGACAGACAGACAGACAGACAGACAGACAGACAGACAGACAGACAGACAGACAGACAGACAGACAGACAGACAGACAGACAGACAGACAGACAGACAGACAGACAGACAGACAGACAGACAGACAGACAGACAGACAGACAGACAGACAGACAGACAGACAGACAGACAGACAGACAGACAGACAGACAGACAGACAGACAGACAGACAGACAGACAGACAGACAGACAGACAGACAGACAGACAGACAGACAGACAGACAGACAGACAGACAGACAGACAGACAGACAGACAGACAGACAGACAGACAGACAGACAGACAGACAGACAGACAGACAGACAGACAGACAGACAGACAGACAGACAGACAGACAGACAGACAGACAGACAGACAGACAGACAGACAGACAGACAGACAGACAGACAGACAGACAGACAGACAGACAGATAGATAGATAGATAGATAGATAGATAGATAGATAGATAGATAGATAGATAGATAGATAGATAGATAGATAGATAGATAGATAGATAGATAGATGATGGATGGATGGATGGATGGATGAATAGATAGGAATGCAGATAGACAAACATGCAGGCATGCAGGCAGACAGACAGACAGTGAGGTAGGTAGGTAGGTAGGTAGACAAACAGACAAACAAGACATCAGACAGACAGACAGACAGACGGACATCAGACAGACCGACAGACAGACGGACATCAGACAGACAGACAGACAGACTTACTAATCACTGTCCATTCCTTCGTGTGTCAATCTAATATTTTTTGCGGCCCCCCCCCTTTTTCTTTTTCCCACCTCTTTCTAGTTCCTCCTTCTACTGTTGCCTCCAAGATGAATGAGTCAAGTTAGAGGATTACAGTCATTAACTAGCGTGATATCGCACGGTTTCCCATAAGTGTTCAGCTACTTATCACTGGATGACCAGAAAGCTCCTGACTATCGTCGTCGTGCCTTACTCATTAGCAAAGGAGCTACCCATCTAAGCGCATGAGCCGGTGTTCCCTGCTTCCTGATAGCTGGATGAACAATGGGAGATATTTTTATATGAAAACACAAATTTAGAATTCAGATTTGCTAGTTAGCAGAAATGATTTAACATTACACCACTAGGACCCCCTGCAGCTATATAAGTTAGTCTCGATTCTTGATTAGAAACTGGCTTTACAGCACACGGGACATTCCCATAAGTGCTCCGCCCTCCGCTCCAGCAGCCATCCCAGTGTATCTAGACTCAGAGTTCCGGTCAGGTGTTGATTGTGTGATCTTTGGGACTTTCCAAAAAATTTACTTTTCCTCCCCTCACCTCTGAATACTCCCATTTCTAACATTCTCTGTATGTGTACGTTCTCAACCTCATTGACATCATCTGCATCTTGAAATGAATTTATTACTGACTTCAGTAAGTCTGCTTTATCTCTTCTCAGCAATGTGCCGTCTATTGCCGCATTGCTGCCAATAAGTCGGCTCTCTCTGACCCCAGCATGGCCAGGACAGTATATTCATGTAATGCTCTGGGCAACTGAGTTGTTCAATAAGTCCCACCATTCTTTTCTTAGCATGAACTTTTCTATCTTGCGCAACATGCTTTGAGAGTCTGTGAATATTACAGAGTGTGTTGATGTATCAGTTATCAACCAATTAAGAGCTGCTGTAACTCCCTCTATCTCCATCCTCATGCTCGATGTGACAGTAGAATATTCTGAAGATTTCTCAACTAACTTCACGCCATTTCTGTAGGCTTTGTTTGTTTGTTAGCTGGTGGATTTGTCTGTCTAGAGTCAGACACGCCCCTTTCAACTGTGGAATGGTTTTCCTTTAGTTATATCGGGGCGTATATTGTGGCCCAATGGCCTGGGTTGTCCTGTTAGGGACTGGTGATTTGACCTGGGTTCTGGTCTACGTGTCCTTATATGGACAAAAGGAATATTGGGGGATTGGGATGTAGTCCTAAGAAGGACTTGTTTGTTTTTCGTGGTGCCTTTGGTGTTAGGCTCGTTGGTCTTGGTTCTCCTCCTAGCAAGTGATGATTGTTGGAATCCAAAGGTTTGGCTGAACTTGTAGATTCTGTGGAGGAATTTTTTTTTTTTTTTTTTTTTTTTTTATTTTTATTTTTTTTTTTTTTTTTTTTTTAAACATTCAATAACTGTAAATTTAGAAAACAAAAAATAAACACAGAAAAAGGCTTGAATGCTTATATACATATATACTACTTTTCCATTAAGCACATATATACATATAGTCATACTACACACATAGTCATACTTATATACATGCCTTCATATATTAAACATGAAAAAATACACATGCATCCATAAATTTTACAAATGAAAAAATATGCATGCACCCATATACCTTATATATGAAAAAATGCACCTGCATCCATATATGCCTTACATATCATAGGTACACATTCACCCATATACTTTACATATCATAGGTACACATTCACCCATATACTTTACATATCATAGGTACACATTCACCCATATACTTTACATATCATAGGTACACATTCACCCATATACTTTACATATCATAGGTACACATTCACCCATATACTTTACATATCATAGGTACACATTCACCCCTATACTTTACATATCATAGGTACACATTCACCCATATACTTTACATATCATAGGTACACATTCACCCATATACTTTACATATCATAAGTACACATTCACCCATATACTTTACATATCATAAGTACACATTCACCCATATACTTTACATATCATAAGTACATATTCACCCATATACTTTATATATCATAAGTACACATTCACCCATATTCCTTACAAATCATTAATACCCATTTACCCAAATACTTTACAAATCATTAATACCCATTTACCCAAATACTTTACAAATCATTAATACCCATTTACCCAAAACTTTACATTTCTGTAGGCAACAAAACTCCAACCGCTTTTATTTGTGTTTCTGTTAACGGAGCCATTAGTATAAGTTAGTCTATTATTGGTCACTTTCAGTATATTTTGTGTCGCCAGCAAATGAAAACTACTGGAAAGGTCAGATTAGCCCTTTGTAGTGACGCATGATAGGTTAGTTAGTTCCATGTTAAATTATCATCATCATCAAACCCATAACCCTAAGGGTCGTAGGGATGTCACTCTGGTAACATCAACAGAAATATTTCGCTATACCTCTCTGTAAGCTGTTCTCATGTCTTTGTTTGAGTGTGGAGAATCTTAATCATGTCTAGTCTTTAATATTGTCAATCCATACATTCCTCTTACCCCCTCTTCTTCTTTCACCCTCAACTGTTCCCTGCAAAATATATTTGGAAAGAGAATGGTGCCTTATCCCGTGGCCAAACCACACACATTTGTGACACATCACCACCGTCATGAGATGTTCTTGTTGGACTGCAAGAGTGTTTATTTTGTTTCTCACGAATATGTTGGTTTTATGTTCTGTGTAATTTATACGTAATGTTCGTATGTACCGTTTGTTTTCAAAAGCCAGTATTCTCCTCTCCATTTCTCGTTTAATTGTCCAACTATGGCAACCTTAAAAAAGCATATGTATTATTAGAAATGTATATAGTTTTATTTTCACTGCTGTACTTATTCTTCCATATGCTATTTAATCTGAACATGTCAGACAAGGCTATTTCAAGTGCTCAATATTCATTGTGACATTTCTGTGGACAAGGAGTTTTGCTTGGTGATGCCCATTTCCTCACCAAGTATCCTTAAATACCATGTTCAATATCTAATTTATATTTTCTTATATCTAGCTTATAATCTATGTCCTTGAATATGAGTTCGTAAATGACTAATATGCCATATCCGAGCCACAAATGTCCGTGGACAGTTCGGGCATGGAATGACCACTATATGCGGTTTTTGATGTATCCGCGACTTTCTAGCTACTCTTTTTCCATTTCTCCCCTTTTCACAAAATTATGTACCCTTTTTTTACTGTAGAGCGCCATGTAGATCTATTTTATACAAGTTTTTCCTATGTATCTTAGCTATTTCAAAGGCTTTCGATGAGGTCTTTAACGAGTCCCTTTAACGCTTCTTTTGGCCACCTTGAGATCGTGTACCCTTCTCCAACTCACCATAGAGAAATATTTTTGACAGGATATGATCTGGGTTGTGAATGTGACAATGACTTACAATGGGAATTTTCATTTAAATGTGGAAAAGTTGTGCAAGGCCTCGACCTCACTCTCTTGTCGCACATCATGTCAAACCAATTGCAAGACGAATCAAGACTAATGGAAGTGAAGCTCGATGCAGTGATGACAATGGAGAGGAGATGGCTACCACCCTTATATAGCAGAGCCACTGAGATATGAGATCGCTGACATCTCACACTCCTACGGCATTCATAAATGCTATGGATTAACTTATATGTTTTGCCATGCCCGATGCAGAACACACTACGCTGCTGGCGTTCACTTAATTACTCGATGGGACGATAAACTATCGTACCTCGCACGTGTACATTCTCAGAATATCTGATTTTACGTGTAATGGTTGACAAGACCGTCATGTTTTCTAAACACGAAATAGAACTATATTGAGAGAATTTATAAAGAAGAGATAGAACTATATTGATAAAGATAGTATTATAAACACTGAATGGGTGAGGTGTCAGGGCAAATGCCCAGAAACCCTGTCAACAATTCAAAGCATATAAACCAATTGTTATTGTGTAGAGAGAGTACATCTAGTCAGCATGCAACATTAGTGGAATTTCTTTATTTCGAAATTTGACTTTTAACAAATCTACCCACGTTCTTTTTTTTATTTTTAATGCAAGTCTTGATCATCGATTTCAAGCTCCAACCAACGTGTCCAGGCTTGAATCTGTATTTTAAATCCACATCTCCATCTCTCCATTTGTAGAAACTTGTGTCAGTAGATTTGTGGTTTGTTATTGGCGGGCAGTTTCTACGGATCTGTCATGAAACATATTTCACACAAAGGGCAGGAATATATCTGGTACGGTACGTTTAAACTGTGAATAAAATAAATAATGTATTTTATTGTTAGCACATGGCAAGCGTTTATTAAAGATCATGCATTTATTTTTTTTAAAGAGGTTTCATTAATTAATGTTGTGGGAAGGTTGTTAAATCTTTTATTTCGTAAACGAACGGGGTTAAGATCATTTCCCTTTTTTAACACGCTAAAACTAGTCAAATTATTTTGAATGTGGGTCCTCGTCTATGTCTTACAGAGCCCGGAAAGGAAGCAAAGAATAATGATAGTATTACCTGCCATGCATGTCATAAGAGGCAATAGAGATTTTGGGGTGGAAAAAAACTATTCCATTAGAGGGTCAAAGTGACTTATTTATTGTAATGAAATTCGATGTGTCCGATCAAAAGACGCAGACATCGCAGACATGCTGCAAAGTATATTATTATCAGTATATCAAGGACCTACTCTCTTGTATACAATCAGCAGTATATCAGGGGCTGACTCTCTTGTACACAATTAGCTGTTTAACAGGGATCGACTCTTGTACACAATTAGCAGTTTATCATCAAGGACCCTTCTCTTGTACACAATTAGCAGTATATCATCAAGGACCCTTCTCTTGTACACAATTAGCAGTATATCATTAAGGAACCTCTTGTACATAATTAGCAGTATAACAGGGATCGACTCTCTTGTACACAATTAGCAGTATATCATCAAGGAACATTCCTGTGTAGATATTAAATAGGCTTGGTGATAAAATGTAGTCTTGTCTTACCCCTCTTCTTATTTCTCTGTTTGGTGAACAATTATTTTCACACCTTATTGTTGCAGTTTGTTCCCAATATATTTTTCTAATCAGTCTGATGTATTTTCTATCTACGCCTATTTCTTAAATACATTTGATTAATTGTTCATTTTTGACTCTGTCAAAGGCCTTGTAGTCTATGAAGCAAATGTAGATACATTTTTGGACTTCTATATATTTATCTATCACTAGTCGGATACTCAGTATAGCTTCTCTGGTTCCTTTGTTTTTCCTAAAACCGAATTTAAAACCTCCTTGTCAGCAACTGTCAGTTTCAGAGTTGTATTTGTTCCCCCCTAATCACTGACGTAATTTATAGACAGTCCATATTGGCAGTACACTGGATCGATAGATCGATACAACAGTTCATATCTCGTTATGTAAATGTTGTGCACATTTCAAGAGTCGACAAAACGAGAGATACTGTTTCATTGCATCTGTCAGTGCTAAATGTTAATATTATTTGATTAACGTAACGGTAATAGTTGTATTGTTGGTATGAGATATGACATGATACATGTTATTGTTGGTGTGAGATATGACATGATACATGTTATTGTTGGTGTGAGATATGACATGTTATTGTTGGTGTGAGATATGACATGCTACATGTTATTGTTGGTTTGAGTCATCTGCTTCAATGACCCGACACATAAAAATGGCGACACAATGCATGTCCATTGTTTGTACTTCATCCTGCTGGAAATCTAGTAGGGCTATTGTTCTGCTACAAGAGATATCAAGTGGGAGTTTGATAATGAACGCTGAAAAAAGAGGATGAATATTGCAGTGTGTGTTCTTTCTCTGCTATGATATGAAGGTTCAACAAGTGAAAGGTAGTAGACTACACATAGTAAAGTCATTAATGGGAAGCGCCAATAGGGCCATAAAATGGAATGGGTAATGTGTCTCTCAGTTACCAGACCTCCTTCAGAGTGACAATAACTCTCAAAAGACAAAATACAAAGAGTGGATTCCTATTGCGGTGGAGTCTGAAGGGCAGGCATTATGGCCATGACAAGGCCTTGAGCTGGATAGGTACACAGATAACAACTCATGTTTGAGTCATTAGTGAGTTCATGAGTATGATCAGAAAAATACAAATAGTTTATATTCGAGATCAGTGACTTAAGGCAGTCGAGAAGTCCATATTGGATTTATTTTAGTGTCTGGTCTGTGGATGTTCAAGGCAGCGAAAGAGCAGATCGGCTAGTTTGTCCTTCAACTGTGTTTGGCAGTAGAGAAATGGATTGTATGTTAATATTCAACTCCTTACGAGGAACAATACAGGCAAATGAAATTAATGAATGTGATGCTTTATTTTTCATGTCAAGAATAGAGTAACTTGTCTTGGAGTGCAGTGTTGCCACTAATACATTAACTTGTCTTGAAGTGCAGTGTTGCCACTAATACATTAACTTGTATTGAAGTGCAGTATTGCCAGAAATAAACACTACTGTGGGATTAAAAAAATGTTTCTCAACCAAAACAGACCTGGAAGTTTTAATCATCATGTAATGGCAGAACACTAAAGAGGAGATAGGAGCAAATGTGGACTTGCCTTGTAGTGCAATTATGACGTTCCGATGACTATATAACATAACAGTTTAATTATTACACAATGTGAATGATTGACTTTTGAACCAGAGGAAATTTGATACAGTTGTGTTTGTGAGATATGTCACTAACCACTCTAACATTGATGGTTGGTTGCTGATCCAGCGGTAAATGGGCTCATGCCATTTGACCCAATCATTGATCCTACAAGTTGGTATGCATTAGTTGAGTGCAATAAAGTTAGTCCATATTTTAGCAAATATGGAGAAGTGCTCATTCACTAAAGCGACTAATTCACCCAAATGTGTTTGCAAAATTCACGCTGAATGCATAAAAAGACTTTAGAGTTACATTTATATTGTTTCCCTAGTGTAATACTCTAGCGCCAAATTTCTGTCATTACAGGTAGAATGGGACGTCTGGTCGAAGAGCTAACGACAGATACATCTGCTAACATTTCACGCTTAATGAACCACTCCACGTACAGCTATGCTTCCTTCCAACCAATCGATTCGGTTTCCTTCAGATACATACGAAACTTTACTATTGGATTGTTCGGTTTAGTCGTCAACATGGGAGCTATTCTTGTGATAATGAAAGCAAAGAAAATTAAAAAGTCATTAAGAATATACTTGACAAGCCTCACAATCAATGACTTTATTTTTATGATGGCCTTAACCATTCCGATGTGGGGCGTGACATCAAGAGACGAAAGATGCACAGTTCAAACATTAGGAGCAATTTCTCCCTTTGCTGTATCTAATATAATGACCGTGCTTATATCTTTTCATAATTACCAAGCTGTGATGAATCCGTTAAGTTTCCAGACTGCTCAACCAACTAGAAGAGTTGTTCTAACTGTTGTTATTGTGTACTCTTTTGGGTGGTCTCTTAGTCTTATGTCTGTAGGATCTATAATTCCACAACAAGACTCATGTCAGCCTTCAATCAAACTTCCTAAATTTGTTTATATACTAAGTGCAACTATAAATGCTATTTCTGTTTCATGCGTTCTCGTACTCAACATGTTTGTGGTGTATTTTCTGAAATCTAACAGAATTAAGTTAACAGGTTCACGTGAGACGTCACGCTGTTCGAGATCTGAAAAAGTTATAACTGGATCTGTCGTTCCTTCTTCAACACATTTATTGGTGTCCACTGGCACTAACTATACATTAAACGCGGTAAGGAGTCAAACATTCTGTCAGAACAAGAACAATAACTATGACACCTCGAAGTGTCTAGTAGAAGTGGATTTTTCTAATGAGTTTGCAGAACATTTTCCAGTGATTGGGCACCAAAATAATTCTAAAGGAGAACAAATGAGGTTTGCTTTTTCCTGCCAGTCTAAATATCGACAACAGACAATATTACCGGTCATTCTTCACACCGACTCACCTCTATATAATTCACACTCTCAAAAAAGTGCTTCTCATAGATGTATCCAAGAGATTGAAAATAGCTATACCTCCCCAACGTGTCGATTGACTTCTTTGCCGACACACGCTGCTTATAGAGCTACATTAATGAGATCCCAGTTACAGGAACACGAGAACCGTTCAATGTCTTTCATTCTAAAGAATGAATCTCTTAACTATGCCGCAGGAAAATGTCTTGACAATTCTCAATTGATAACTTCAGAAAGGAATGTAGGTATTAAACCAATATCCAGTTTAGATGTAAAATTATTATCCAGTTCAGATGTAAAATCATTATCCAGTTCAGATGTAAAATCATTATCCAGTTCAAATGTAAAATCATTATCCAGTTCAGATGTAAAACATAGCAAATATCCTACCAGCAGATCACAAAGAATGAAGAAAATGGGCACATCTCTCTGCATCATAACATTGTGGTGCTGTTTTTTATATATCCCAAACCTCATCTATACCATGATGTCGGTATCTATGGAAACTGGGAGGGACCAGCTAGACAAATCTCATTTCCACATGGTGGGCACGACAATGGTTATGATCAACTCCTTAAGCAATCCTTTTATTTATGCATGGCGATTCCTTGATTGGTCAACTGTTTGTTTAAGACGTTCAGTTTAGACACAGTCGCAAAGACGTATAAGGTGATCAGTTTATACACTGACGCAAAGACGTATAAGGTGATCAGTTTAGACACCGTCGCAAAGACTTATAATAAGGTGATCAGTTTAGACACTGACGCAAAGACGTATAAGGCGATCAGCTTAGACACTTATGACAAGACTTATACGGCGATCAGTTTAGACACTTATGAAAAGACTTATATTTCTTGCACAGAAATAATTGATACCATCCAATAGTTGCAATACATGTTTAGACACTGGCGCACAGACTTATATTTCTTGCACAGAAATAATTGATGCCATTCAATATTATTATATATTTAGAAACTGGCGCAAAGAAGTATAAGATAATCAGTTTAGACACTGTTGCAAAGACATATAGGACGATAGTTTAGACACAGACGCAAAGTCGAATGAGAGGATCAGTTTAGACACTGACGCAAAGACATATAGGACAATATTTTAGATACTGACGCAAAGACGTATAAGAGGATCAGTTTAGACACTGACGCAAAGACGTATAAGAGGAGCAGTTTAGACACTGACGCAAAGACGTATAAGAGGAGCAGTTTAGACTGACGCAAAGACGTATAGGATGATAGTTTAGACACTGACGCAAAGACGTATAAGAGGAGCAGTTTAGACTGACGCAAAGACGTATAAGACGATCAATTTAGACACTGGCTCAAAGACATATAGAACGATAATTTAGACATTGACGCAAGCACGTATATTTCTCGCACAGGAATAATTGATATAATCCAATAATTGCAATGTATTGGATAAATAAAGGACCAAAATATGGTACGAAGCTCAACAATGCACAATACAAATGGAAAGACAAGATAAAAATATATTATATGTATGCATAGAACCGTAAGAAGGAATGTAAATTATAAAAAGAATAGTATGTTTAACTTGTTTGTTTATTTATTTTAAGTCTTCAATAATTACAAACAATGTAACTCTTACCCGCATTGATGTAGGCTTCTCCAGATGAGTATTTCTTACACTTCTGCTGATGTGAAAGCTTGAAGAAGAAAAAGACTTCCATCCAGAAGTGAGTAGTCGTAATTGTAAATATGAAATATGTGACCTCAACACGAGAAAAACCTCACTATATAAGCATTTCATATACCAGGATTTTGTGTTGCATGGTCACTACTCTGATGGACTACTGATGTAACTTTCAAACTTTCCGCCCGCAGGGTCCACATTAAAGGTACTAAAATTGTTAATGGCTATTAAGCTATAATCATGGTAATTGATCAGTCATTCAATTTTCACCATCTGATTAACTACAACGTCCTCAAAGACTTAAACATAGAAACGGTTTGTCTCATCATCCAACAATGCAATTTAACATATTTTGGCGTGAAAGATTATAGGAAGATGAACAAGAGGCCATCAGCCCAAGACGTCTATTGACATAGAATATAGAAGATGTTTCGAATATAACACAGGATGCAGAGCATCGTGCACAGAACCGGTAGTTTTAAAATGGCAATGAGAATATCTTTCTGCAATGAACAGGCCACATAAAAGAAAAAGATTAAATACTGTTTCTTTTGAACGAATGAATAATCAATGGCTACAACTTTAATCTTTTCTTACATGTCTAGATAAATTTTGAAAGCTAATAGACAGTGACGGTTCAAAAAGTGTTCAAAAGTCGTAATGGATAGGACTTCGCTATACTCGGTTCTACATATGTACTCCGTCACTTTCAACGAAACAGCATGCCGCCTGCCCAAAAAACCACTCATATCACGTAACCCCGTAGCTTCAAGCGTGAATCCACAGGGATCTCCAAAATAATCCACCTTGTACACAAGAAAATCCGAGCCGGATTGGAACCCACGACCACTTGAACACAAAGCGAACAGCTGAACAACTACGCTGGGGAGATGGTTGTAAGTGTAGACATTACATATGAAGTGCGTGCCTCTAATCTTACAGTGACAGCTCATACAATAAACATGCGCTTCTGCAGTACTCTCTACTTCTACATGCAACAAATATGTGTTTTATTTTATATGTGCACACGTGATATACAACATTGTATTTGATATGTGCACCCGTGATATACAACATTGTATTTGATATGTGCACCCGTGATATACAACATTGTATTTGATATTTGCACCGTGATATACAATATTGTATTTGATATGTGCACCCGTGATATACAACATTGTATTTGATATGTGCACCGTGAAATACAATATTGTATTTGATATGTGAACCCGTGATATACAATATTGTATTTGATATGTGCACCCGTGATATACAATATTGTATTTGATATGTGCACCCGTGATATACAACATTGTATTTGATATTTGCACCGTGATATACAATATTGTATTTGATATGTGCACCCGTGATATACAACATTGTATTTGATATTTGCACCGTGATATACAATATTGTATTTGATATGTGCACCCGTGATATACAACATTGTATTTGATATGTGCACCGTGAAATACAATATTGTATTTGATATGTGAACCCGTGATATACAATATTATATTTGATATGTGCACCCGTGATATACAACATTGTATTTGATATGTGCACCCGTGATATACAATATTGTATACTCATAATACTCGTATGGGTGAATCCGGCTCGTGTCGTCTTCTTTACAAGGTGAATATTTTCAGAGATCCCTGTGGATTCTCGCTTGAAGCTACGGGGTTACGTGTTATGGGTGGTACTCACATACCGCTTTGTAGAGATGGGGAAGAACGTAAGGGGTAGCGCGATCATGGTGAAATCAATCATCAACGTCTTTCGAGCCATTATGTTATTTTATTATTTATTCATGAATCCAAGTATCACCAAATGGTATAAATCATGGACACTCTTAGGACAACTGGAATAAAAGTCTCTTAGTTATGATTATTCTGAGCGCGTATATATATATATATGTATATATATATATATATAACCATCAAATTATAATGTTTAGCTGTATTAATCTTCTATGAAATATAAATGCGTTTAGTAGTTTTCCCTTGCTTTCTGAGTGGCCTGACGCTCAATTTGCTATGGCGGGATTCGAACCAGGTACCTTGACCGTCACAGACGCTCTCTGTGCCACATCGCATATCTGACTGATATATTGAGATCTCCATATCGGAGCACATATGAAAATATCCTGGAAAATGATGAATACCTTCCTGCATGTTCAAATGATAAAAATCTACCAGAAAATATGGTTTCTATGAAATGTGATATTATCGAAGACAGATCATAAAACACGCAACCACCATTATTACCATCGCATAATTGTTATTACGTATCGCTTATAGGTGTTAAGTAAACTGTTTCCTATTTCACGCCATTGGGGCGTATTGGGGAATGCAGTGATAGACCCGTATTTTTCATTGATCCGGCATACCTGCGGATGAAGTGATCAGCATAAACCCGTCGCATTAACTTTTCCAGAAAATCTGGTACCAATTTCCTTAGGCTGGGTCGACCTACATGCCGTCGGATTTTTAAAAAAATTCTAGTTGAATTGGAAATAGCACCTTGGATCAATAACATCTGAGCTACCTCGTTCCCTCTCATAGAAACTGCCATGAAACTCATTTAGTGTTCAGCAATCATTATGTGTAAATCATGTAAGCAAATTTTAGCTGCATGAAATCAAACATTTTGGGCGCACTTATATTGTATGCAATGTTCGCTCTAATTTTCATTTCATGTGAGCAAATTTGAAGATGTCTTAGAGATTAATATTTCTATGTGAAGGTTTCTACTGTCATACGCTCGTACTTTATGAGCGCTTGCGTGTGACACATTTCAAGAAGATTTAACACCAGAGCCCTACTGAGTGGGTGCGCTGTTACATGTTTTATGCAGAACGAAGCCATTAACCTTTAATTCTTTGGCTGTAATGATTTTCTTGACAATATTTTATCTCAGTAGGCTGCTATTCTTCTCCAACAATCTGCAACTGATTTTTAGAACCAAGGTACAAGATCAGGTCTCACAGTTTTGAGAGTCGTTCATATGAACCTCGCAGTCACAACACCGGATTCAGTTATTGCAGTTTATGTTAATCCATTGCGATCCTGCCGGGCTGTCCCAAAATTTCCTACATATTTATCAGCCTCTTTGTATGTTGGTGGTATATATATATATGCAAAAACGGGTTGGTCCCATACATTACGTCAACAATCAGAAAGGGGCAAGAGAATGGACGTTTGAAAAAAAATTGACAGTTGTTGACAAGTTGGGGCTGATAAAAGTTGACGTAACAAATGTTCTTTTAATACACAAATGAAAGTATTTGAATTTGGAATATATTGCGGAAAAATCTGGAGGGAGGGGGGGGGATTCATGTAAAAAATGTTCTTACTTTTTCTGCAGATTATATTTTTACACTAGAAGAACGATAAAAACAATTTGACATCAGCAGCGGGAGGAGTGAGGGTTGAATTCTTGACAGTCTGTTGACGAAGAGGAGTTGTGGGTAAAAAATTGGCAAAAAAACTTAACGTTATATAGGCCTATATGAAGTCCCAATTCTTTGTAACAGAGAATACTGAATATATATTTTGAGTCCACCTTGCCGTATTCTTCTACTGAAGAAACTAATGATGATAGTGATAAAAAGATTGATGACATTTTAAATCATGTTGTTTAATGCTGTGAGGTTACTTTCCAAACAATTGATCTTTCACAGTTCTGTGCACCAACCAAATGTTTGTCTTGTGTAAAGGTCATGATTTGTTTAGCGTGACTCGTGGCCGCGGGTGTTGTTTGCTCACCGTTCATTCAATCGTTGACAGATCTGATTACCGGACCAACGCATCAACAATCTCCAACCCAGACTGCACATCTAATCACCGGATCATCTGTTGATGGTCTTTACACTGTGGTAATCAAGTTTTACAACTGGATGGTCCTAATCTGGGGGACATATTTTAGAACATTTGTCAAGAAAATGTTGATCATTACATAATAGAATTATATGAACTATGCTCATAAACACCGCGCTCCCAACTTCTGACAAAATTACTTACAGGTAAGATGATGGCGTTCAATTCTCATTTGACATAATTAATCAGGCGGAGTTCTGAATTCTTGACAGTTGTTGACAAGAAGTGTGCAAAAACTATGACGTATAGTACTGTTATCTTGATATGGAAGTTCGTGTGCGTGTTTATGTGTGTCTGTATGAAAAATGACAACTATTAAGTATATCGGTATGTTCTATGTCTCAAAGAATGACAACTATAAAGTCTATCGGCATGTTCTATGTATGGGACAATTACTCAAACTATGTAGCGGCTGTTTCAAGCCCAACTCCTTAGGGAAATATAAATCAACAACGAGATTTAACAATACAGGGAACACAAAATATAAATTAACAACGAGATTTAACAATACGGGGAACACAAAATATAAATTAGCAACGAGATTTAACAATACGGGAACAGAAAATATAAATTAACAACTAGATTTAACAATACCGGGAGCACAAAACCGAGTGGAAAATATTCAAATCCCCCGTACCAGTAAGAAACTTAGCGTTTATTAATAACGACCAGTAGGAAACTTAGGGTTTATTACTTTAAAAAAGGTCCTCCAGGACAAAAAGAAAAAAAGCTGTTATACGTTGCACGCCGCCACGGCATCTATTCTGTAAAAGTGTATGTATTCTTGGATCTCAAACTCCGTCGCAGATGGATGTGTCGGTCCATTGACGCAAATAAAACGGCGACACAACGCATTTCCAATCTCTGGACTACATCCTTCTGGAAATCTAGTAGGACGATGGTCCTGTTACAAGGAAGGTCCAGCGGGAGTTTGAGAATGAACGCTGAAGAGTAAGAAGAAGAAGAATGGTCTCAAACTCCAGCTGATTATTAGAATATAGTCCAGAAAACAGAATATGTTGTATTGTAGTTTACAGCTGACGAGCAATAACCAATATGTAATAACGTTCTTCAAACAAATATCGTGTCCTAAATATACAGAAGATACTAAAGAATTTTACGGGGAATGTTAGTGGTCCCAAACTATAGGTTTAAGTTACTCGAAATATATGCTGAATTAGATGTTTCAAATCTAAAGGCACAGACATCGCAGCCACACTGTAAACCATGGCACAACCAACTCCATTCTATCCTAGCCAGTAGAAATACCGAAGAACGAATTCAGAAGGCGGTAAAGTCGATTTAAAACACATATTTGTTAACCATTTCCCCGAACACTTTATGGACCGCTATCACAGTTAATGTTGACTCAAACCTGGAAAACGATCTTAAATTACCCAACACGATATCTCAATTATCAGCATTGTTATCAGCTTTTACTACTTGAAATATTGTATTTTAACCACGTTATTTCATGGTGTATTCCACTGTTTCACACAACTGTTTCGCGAAATGCTCCATTTAGTACATATTGTTTAGACATGCGCACCCTATTACATGCATTACGTACATATGTGCCCACTTTCATACAAATTACATATGTATGTGCCTCCTCCCTTTCATATAGACTATATAAGAATGTTTATACAGTCCTGCGTCGCCTTTCACATAGATATAATATGTTACTTTTGTATATAAATTAAAGAGGCTTGAGAAGAAACCTCTGTCTTTCACCCGCAATATTTATTTCTTCATTTTGTATTCCATCTTATCACGTGCAATAAATATTATAAAATAAAGAACAATGTTCAGAAAAAAAATGTTCAGCCACTGCATAGCGTTATTTAGCGTTCATTGTTCCCATTCCCCGTTACCAATTGACTACTGGTTATGCCGAGCTTCTTTATTGCTCCATGCATGACACCCACTGTTCAAGTCAAACGGATTGTCACGTTCTGAGTCACTGTGCCTCTCTGATGGACCTCAGCCAAGGGAAAAAAAGTATTATCAGTTTTCTCCTCCCCTGTGTTACGCCGTACATCTTGGCTCCCTCCCAACCACAGAGGGTGCATACATATACAAAGCATAAAATACATTGCATCAACAAAATAAAAGTATGAGAAGCATAATTGTATAGATGACTTGCCATGAAGCTTCTTAAAGAAGATAACCTCAATATAACGGCATGCTATCTTCTAAGGTTTTCTGAAGCATGGGTGGTTTGTCAAGTGGGTCATTGGTGAGACACAAAGACGCAACCGAGTGCGTATTACATCATGACAATCAGTAGGAGTTTGAGAACGAGTGACGAAGAACAAATTTGAATAAGTATAATATAAGTCAGGATTCCGCTAGAGATATAACTATAAATATAATGGAATAATTTGATCATCTTCGATTTATTGATTAAGTGTGAATGTCAACAAATTACGTTTACACGCAATCTACGATCTACTGATTAAGTGTGATGTCAACAAATTACGTTTACACGCAATCTTCGATTTACTGATTAAGTGTGAATGTCAACAAATTACGTTTACACGCAATCTTCGATTTACTGATTAAGTGTGAATGTCAACAAATTACGTTTACACGCAATCTTCGATTTACTGATTAAGTGTGAATGTCAACAAATTACTTTTACGTACAATCAGAGATTTACTTACTAAGGATGCTGTTAACAAATTACGTCAACGTCATGCCTAATTCCCCCCCCCAACCAACCCCCTTAGCAACAATTGTCAAGAATTCAGTGACCAATTCCTCTGCTTCATTATGTTGAAACTGTACACCATCCGCCCCACCCCCGACAAATGTTTTTTCTTCTTTTCTTACAGTAAAAGTAAGAAAAACAACTATATATGATTTGTTTTACATTTCTCTAAAAAAAATAATGTTCACATTCAGACAGTTTAACCGGTGTATAAATAGCAGTATTGTTGACATGAACTTTTATCAATCCACCCTTGTCAACAATTGTCAAACGTTTTTCGCGCCCCCCCCCCACCTTATTGTTGACGTAATTTAATGACAGATCCTATTAAGTAGCTCTGTCGAAGACGGATGTGTCGTGTCATTGGCGCTAATAAAACGGCGATACAATGCATTTCCATTATCTGGAGTACCTCCAGCTGGAAATCTAGTAGGGCTTGGTCCTGCTTCACATGACAGTGGAAGTTGAAGAATAAACACAGAAGAAGAAGAAGGATAAGTAGCAAATAGCTTCAATCGTTTTGTCCCTTTATTTCGTTCATTATTTTCCAAATCTCTAGTTGTGTCATCTTTTTATTTCGTTCATTATTTTCCAAATCTCCAGTTGTGTCATCTTTTTATTTCGTTCATTATTTTCCAAATCTCCAGTTGTGTCGACTTTTTATTTCGTTCATTATTTTCCAAATCTCCAGTTGTGTCATCTTTTTATTTTGTTCATTGTTTTCCAAAATTTCTACAGTTTCATCTCATCTATCATATTATGTTATAGCAATAAACAGTTTCATTTCACCGATCATATTCTGTTAAAATAACTATCAGTTTAATCTTATATGGATCATGTTCTGTTATAACAACCAACATTTTCATTTAATCGATCATGTTCTGTTTTATTACAATGTATATTCATCAAGTAAGTACAATACTACTTTCTGATTGTTCTTCTTCTACCCTCGTTCTAAAACTCCTGTAGATTACCAGGATGTAGTCCATAGAACGAAATGCGTTGTGTAATTGTTTGCAGAATAGCTGCGGTTTTTCAGCCTGTCAGATTCAACTTCAACGTGATTTCTACACGTGCGCTGTCGAGCTCATACTGGAATAGAATAGCAACAAAGTGAGTGGCAAATGCATGTTTAAGAGGTGTCAGGAGTTTGGGGGTGTATTTTGCTGTCACTTTCCATAGCTCACATTGGTCCAAAAGTAAGACATGTTGATGACGCTTGTATTTTCTGAGATCCTTATACAGTGACACAATGCATTCCGTCCTCTGGATTGCATCCTGATAATCAGCAAGAGAACAACTCAGACGAAGAAGGACCAGTTCGCTTTGGTTATATCAGGGCGTATGACCATCGTAAAACGTGAAGAAGTCAAAAATCAGACGAAACTTGGAACAAGAGAATGAGATTGTTCAAATTACTGGTAACACACATGTTAACACAAATATCACTGGTAATACACGATACCGCAAATATCACTGGTAACACACATAATGACACAAATATCACTGGTAACACACGATACCGCAAATATCACTGGTAACACACATGATACCACAAGTATCGACGTATAAACTAAAACCCCTTAGCAATAGCACAACCAATAACACGACCAGTAAGCACTGGCACTATATATCTATCTATCTATCTATACGCTGTGGCCCTGTTCGTTTTGCGGTGTCAAGTGTAGATAAGTTCTCTGGAGATGTGCTTCTTGTGTGTTGTTTGTAAGCTTGTTCCTGTGGCTTCTTTTATGTCTGTTTTTCATCTTTTACATGGTCTGCATCTGGCTTTATAGCCGTGATGTCTATGTGTCATTGTCATCTGTGGCTGCTGGTGGTCTCGAAGTGTGTGAAAACCACTTGATCTGTTGTCTTTTGATGTGTTCCAATACTGGTATTGTTTTGGTTGTCTGTCTGATGTTATCGTTTCTAATTCTATCTCTTAATGACACTCTGATAGACATATTCTTCATAGACATGTCATGTCTGCTGTCACTATTTTTCATTTGTCTTGTGCTGCCATTGTCCAGGTTTGGAACAGTATCACAGTGATGGAATAATAATAGTCTTGTGTAATGCAACTTTAGGTTGTTTATTGTTTAACGGTTATCGTCATTAACCATTCGCTCACAAAGATCGTGTTTATGATGTTTTTAGACACTACGGGATCAAGGATAAAAGCTACACCATATTGGCACTGTACACGTTCAAATATTAAGAGCAACACTCTTCCCTGCTATGTATGTCGCATAAGACGACTAAGAAGGTTGGGGAGGTATTAGCTGTCCCATCCCTTAGGGGTCATATTGACTCAGAAGCTATGCTAAATTCGGATGTGTCATACTAAAAGGATATTGCAGCAAAGCTGTAAACCATGACACTGCACTTTCCGCTCTCTGGACTTCAATTCTGATAATATGCAGGAGTTTGAGAATGAACGCACAAGAATGATAAGTACGAAATAATTGATAGACAGGAAAAATCTAGAAGAGTATTAATGATGAATCACTTTAAATTATAGTGTTGCTGCATTGATTACGTGTGTCAAAGTTCAGTTAATCTTGCCACTTCGACCTCCAAGAATAACTCCGCATGAATCAACTCACGTAAGGAAGGGAAGTCATCAAATCGTTCTGAGATTAGATCAACAAAGGCAGGTGGTCGAGAGTGTAACACTGTTACTTTCTAGTCATTATCAGTTGATTTGCAACCCAAGCATGAACTGAACAAGAGAGTTGCTCGGTAATCCGTCCAATAGTACCAAGTGAATATGAAGGAAAAGGTGAGAAAAGACTAGTCACATCTTAATGTTGACAGTCTTACGGTCACATTCTAGATAGCCAGTTCTGGTCCGGTGATTCGAATAACTGTCATAGTCCAGGTCTTTGTCTACCTTCCCGTGTCCCACTGATCCAGGGTTCTTTCTCGTTCGCCGAAATGTAGATCACAAATGCTTCTAGTCCAACATTGGATTATTTGGTTGAGCTAATTCCTTGTCATTTCACTTTTAGTGTCCGGCAAGAAATTGAAAACGTTGCCAAGAATGTGGCAACGTAAAACATTATCATCAAAAAGTATTTATTCTCTCTTTTCAAAGCCCCTTATTTATCCTGGCTGACTGATTCGTACAATTATACCAACTTGAACAGAGTGGCATAATGATGTTAGGGTGTGCCGGCCATGTAAAAACATCATTATGAAACTGTTAAACACCATCTATTAAAAGGTAAATTTAACCATCATCACCATGAAGTGTCTCCGCAACGAAGGTTGGCTGCCAACATCCCTTGTCTCTTGTCTTGGTGGTGCATTCTGCTAGACTGTAACTTGTCCATCGTGTGATGTTACTCTCCCACCAGTCCGTTGTAACGGCACCAAATCGTCTGGCAACTTGAGTAACACCAACACAGTTACTGAGGATACTTCAAATACGTGTACGAGATGTTCGCTGTCGTTTTAATAGTCCTTTTCTCGATTGGTCCGTTCTCAGTGACTTGAGTGCACAGTTTGAATGTCTTGACAAAATTACATTATTTCTTTTTAGATGCGGTTAGTCAAGTACGGGATAACCCGTTTACTCAAGTTGCCATGTGATTTGGTGCCGTTAGAAGGGACTGGTTCAATTCCCGTTAGTCTCAAGAATTTTTAATTAAACTATAAACTGCTGCATAGCATAATGAAGAAGTACCCCTATCCTTTTCCCCTAACCAGATAAATAGAACATTGATCAAACGACATGTCGACTAGAGTATGGGGATCAGCGCCATAACATAATCATGAAAGAACTCTTTCTTAGGTTGAAAAAGCGTGCCTCGGACAAATAAGGCAAACCCACCAGTTAACAAACAGACAAAATCATGGATCTCCACATCTTGCAATATCCAGCATTTTTTATCATGTTTATTGTTGACTCTTTGCAATGCCACGATGTCAGACTTATATAATTTTTTCTCATACTGCCAACTTCGAGTAGTTTGCCCTCAATATTGCCAGTTGTAACTATGTTCTCCAGACTTCCTTGTCTCGTAATATGACCCCCATCCCCCTCCCAAAAAAAAATGTCTTGTCCTGCTATTATTAAATAACCTCCAATAATCCCCATCTTGTATTTGTCAGCATCTCCTGGTTAGTTTTTCGATTAGTTTTTCTAGCTGTCCACGGTGATCTCAGCATTCTTCTATATAGCTATATCTCTGTTGTCTCTAATTTCTCCACTATCCTACTCATTTATTCTCCAAGACTCGCATCCATAAGTTAGACACGACCTTATGTAGCTCTGAATAAACTATGTTTCCTGCCAAGGGATTGAGGAGGTTTATGGGATTTCATTTGCGTTCTATCTAATAGAGGTATGACACAGAAGACATACCGAAATCGGAAGTGTCAGACCCAATGCCACGGATACTGTAACCAAATTGCAAAACATGGTACATTGCATTCCAATCTCTGCACTACATCCTGCTAAGCTGCAGTTTAATAATAAATGCAAAAGAACATCTAAAATATGTACGACACTCCTCATAACAAAACGGACACCGCTTGCAGAGAGTATCCCTCATAGAATGCAGCTCATAGCTCCAAGCTATATTTCCGGGGGTTAAAGAAAATATATCCTCTTTATAAGCAACACCACGGGAACCGGATTCCAGGAGATCTCCAGAAATAACATCATCAAAAATCAGCGAATATAAAAAAAAAACAAATAGCAAACATCAATGGATATCCCCAAGAAACCAATCAACAACTAGCAAACATCAGTGGATATCTCCAAAAATAAATCATCATCTGGCAAACATCAGACAGTACTGCTACATGACATTGGAACAAAACTCAAATGTGATATATTTCACTGACCCAGGACCCATTGGATGCCAAATAAGATGTTTTGCCATACTGAAAGTTCATACACACAGAAAGGGGAGAGGCGGAGTGTTATATGGTTCATATGTATAGTAAGTAAAGTAAAGTTCACCAATAGCATTTATTAATGACGTAGTGGTGTGACACATTAGCGATCTCATATTTCAGTGGCTCTGCCATATGAGCGTGGTAGCCATCTCATCTCCCTCGCAATCTTTAATTCCCCAATTAATCCGGTACCCAATTAAAGCTGGGTCGACTCGGTAGCCGTTGTGCTCTGAAAAATATTTTCGTCTCAACTTGGAAATTAACCAAGGAACACTTACATACATATCAGTGGGCTAACTACTGTGCTACGCCGCCCCCTGAGGGTTCATATACTAGATAACAGAATACCACACCTCATTAGATAACACACCAGCACACCATTATTAGATAACACAACAGCACACCATTATTAGATAACACAACAGCATATCCCTTTAGATAAAAGAACCGCACACCACTATTAGATAACATATCATCACATCTCCATTAGATAACAGAACAGCACACCTCTATTAGAGAACATAACAGCACACCTATATTAGATAACATAACAGCACACCTATATTAGATAACACAACAGCACACCTATATTAGATAACATAGCAGCATACCTCTATTAGATTAGATAACATAACAGCATACCTCTATTAGATTAGATAACATAACAGCATACCTCTATCAGATAACAGAACAGCATACCCCTTTTAGATAACAGGACAGCATACCTCTATTATATTAAATAACAGAACGGCATACCTCTATCAGATAAGAGAACAGTATACCCCTATTTGATAACATAACAGCTCACCACTATTAGATAACATAACAGTATACAACTATTAGATCACAGAACAACAAACTCTATCAGATAACAAAACAGCACACCTTTATTAGATAACATAACAGTATACAACATCACAGAACAACATACTCTATCAGATAACAAAACAGCACACCTTTATTAGATAACATGCCTATATAGTGAGACTTTCCTCGTATGGAAGCACTTCCTGTATATGGTATATCACCTTTTCTTCTTCTAAGTTCGTTACAGGCTCTTGCAAATTAGCAGGATTTAATGCGGTAAACGAAACACATTGTTTCAATATTTATAACTTTGATCATTTTGACACTATAAGGGATGAGACAGGCATTTCCACCCCATAACCTTCTTAGTCGCCTCTTAAGACATGCGTGGAAGGTAAGCGTTATTGCTATTATTTACTTCCATTTCGTGTCCAGGTAAGACATATGCGATATGGTTTATATATATATATATATATATATTATATATATATATATATATATGGAAGCACTTTGTGTATATATAAACAAGGATATATTTCACTCTCTTTAAGTTGTATCCCTCTCAAACACTGCACACAGCAAACAGATAGTCTTCTGGTTATGAAATAAAACTAGAGAACCTTTCACTTTTGAAAAGGAAAACTAGTAAAATAACAAATAAATGGTTCAATATAAGTTTTACAATATGGCAAATACACAGGTTCAACGTTTCAATCACTAGGCCTTTGTCAAGATAAGAACAAACTCACCGACAGGAAAAGAGCAGACAAAAAAAACTACACCAGGGAAAAGTATGTAGGAATCTATGTTGTCATAGAAGGAGAAATAGATAGAAGTAAAGTAAAGCATGAATATAAGCTACACATTGAGATAAATAAGTATTTAATGTCAATGTAGAGGCAGGCATGAGAAGTAGAATTAGCAAGTCAATCACGTCAAAGTCACAACTTACGTCAAAGTCACAACTTACGTCAAAGTCACAACTTACGTCAAAGTCACAACTTACGTTAAAGTCACAACTTACGTCAAAGTCACAACTTACGTCAAAGTTACAACTTCCGTCAAAGTCACAACTTACGTCAAAGTCACAACTTACGTCAAAGTCACAACTTAAAACTACAATGTGAAGACCAAGTCAATTTCTTATTTACTACAGAAAGGATACAAGCGCTCATTGCTCTCAATTCTGAAGGCTCGAACAAACACACAAACGATACAGTCTTGTATGTCTGTCACAAGTCTGTTTCTATCTATTCGCTAAACCCTTTGTTGCCTTTCAGCGGCATGGGTCTGTTACAAAATATGTTTACATATTTCAATTAAACTGTCAAGAATTCGTCTCATCTTATATTATCTTCTTCTTCTACAAGTCTGTGTTGACAGTCTCCGCACTCAATCCAAAAACTGAAAATATGTTCATTGCCACACTCGTCTTGTCTTCCCGAAACACATATCAATAAATGTGAACAAGCAAACCATCCATGGACTACATCAACAAAGTCTCTTCTATTCTTGTGGTTCGATCCGATAGTCAGAATCCTGAAAAACATGCCAACACTTTCAACACTAAACTTCGCGTTCTTGTAGGTAGAGGAGTATCTCCGGGGTCGTACGTCTAAGAACGAAATTACAATCTCGAGCAAATGATTTCCAAATAAATCTCGCTTTTCTGAAGGCTATATTTTCATGTCGTCGCTCCTAGAGATTAAGAACGGGATTTCCCAAGCCAATATTGATCAAATATGGCGGATTTGTTTTCGTTGAGGTGACGTCTACTGACTGACAATGGTAATACCAAGTTGTGGTTCATTGTTAGAGCTGTTCCGGGCCATGAGATTTGAACCTTTTGTCATTTCCACTTGTGCCGTTAAGCATCGTGGGGGAGGGATTCTGGGTTTTTTGTGTGGTTTGTCTTAAGCCATTTGAGTTGCATTGGCCATGGTAAGACCGTGTCTATTTAATGTTTGTTTGATTGTCTCTGCCCATCTTGTTCGTGGTCTTCCTCGTGCCTTGTAACCCGGTCTTCTGCTGATAAACACGAATAAACACGAAGAGCTGGTTGCGCAGGTTCCATTCTCATGTGACCAAACCATCTGATTGCTGTCTCTGGATGTAGTCTTGACTTGAGGTAGTCTTTGCTTCTTTCCTGATATCTTCATTTCTCCGGCGGTCTCTTTTCTAAACATTTATAGCTTTCCTCAAACATCTCACTTTGCAAGCTGTGATCATTTTTTTTTAAATATTTGTCTTTGCCAATGGCTATGTTTGAGATTTGAATAGCAGAGTATAAAAAGATTGTATGGATTCACTTTCTTTTTCCGATACTGGAAGGTCATGGCACCTGCATTACCACAAAACGCGGCCTCCGCTGATTTGAAAGCTCTCATATAACCTAATAGAACTAACGTCTGTGGTTGAAGAGAGTGCAGTTCACTAAAGGAATATACTTATTATGTAACATGAAAATATTGTATATTAGACTCTTCTTCTGCATGCATTGTCACATTCCCGCAGATTAACAGGATGTAGTCCACAGAACTGAATGCGTTGTGCCATCATTTACAGCTTGTCTATAATATCTGTGCCATTTCAACCTCACACATCCGACTTCAGCATAACTTCTGGGTGTCTTTGACCATATATAGGATGGAACATCGAACTTCAAAGACAGCTATTTCCTTACTCGTCTCTTACGACATGCATGGAAGTAAACAATGTAGCTATTCTTGTTCCTTACAAGCAAATATACCGTGCAAATGTTCCGTGCAGCCGAATATTATTTTATCGGGACGTAAAATATTCAGACGGCATAACCGAGACGGTGGGATGTAAACAAACGTCTGTCTAGAATTAATTAGGACTTCATTCATTATGTTTCTGAATATTGTCGTGAATATTTTCCTTGATCAATTTTATATACTTTAGAGTTGCAAGCCAAAATTAGCCAATGCTTACCAACGAAATTCGTTAAAATACCGGTAATCAAAATGGGTCTTTCGTATCATGTTTACATTTTCTGTGCACAGGTCTTATACACTGGAGACCGGTCATGTCATAACATCCGAATAAGCTATACGATGACAGCACGCACCGTTGGGGATGCACCATATCATATACAGGGTGTCTACAAAGTCGATTTGCACTCATGTACATTGTTGGGGACACTACGTCATATGAAGTAGTCGCAACCTTCGCCAGCTGTGAATCTGCAGTGAGACTTTGAGAACAATGTCTGCAAATTTATGTAGCTGTTTCATTGTAGCATTTGCCTTTCCAGTTACACTTAGAAGGCAGATGACTATAATTATTGCAGTCCCCTTTTGATCAACCTTGTTCTTATAATGAGTAACTATATTTGCATTTCTTATATCATAAGGAATCACATCATCTCTCTATCACGTAATGAGAAAACTGTAAGGCGAGGAAGGAGAGCGTCCTTATTGTCAATGAATACTTCCGCAGGAATGTTGTCATTTCCTGGTATTATTCACCGAAAGTTTATAGGATCGAGCAATGGTGAGCTGTCAAACACTGCATCATTTATCAAGAAAACTCGAATTGTAGACATGTTCAACTGCGAACAGGAAGAATATGATTTCATGGTATCTTGTCACCTGAGTATCACCTGGTATCTTATCACCTGAGTATCACCTAGTATCTTGTCACCTGAGTATCACCTAGTATCTTGTCACCTGAGTATCACTCGGTAGTTTGTCACCTGAGTATCACCTAGTATCGTGTCACCTTAGTGTCACCTGGTATCGTGTCACCTGTGTATAACCTAGTATCTTGTTACATGAGTATCATCTGTATCTTGTCACCTGAATATAACCCGGTATCTTGTTACCTGTGTATCATCTGGTATCTTGTCACTTGAATATCACCTGACATCTTGCCACCTGAGTATCACCTGATATCTAGTTACCTGAGTATCACCTGATAGCTTGCCACCTGAGTATCACCTTGTATCTTGTCGCTTGAATATCACTTGGTATCTTGTCACCTGCGTATCACCCGGTATCTTGTCACTTGAATATCATCTGGTATCTTGTTACCTGAGTATCACATGGTATCTTGACACCTGAGTAAAAATAATAAAATTTGACCTGGTATCTTTTCACATGAGTATCACTCGGTATCTTGTCACCTGAATATCACCTGGTATCTTGTCACTTGAATATCACCTGGTATATTGTCATCTAAGTCTCACCTAGTATCATGTCACCTTAGTATTACCTGATATCGTATCACCTTAGTATCACCCGGTATCTTGTCACTTGAATATCATCTGGTATCTTGTCACCTGAGTATCACCCGGTATCTTGTTACCTGAGTATCACCTGGTATCTTGTCACCTGAGTAAAAATAATAAAAATCGACCTGGTATCTTTTCACATGAGTATCACGCGGTATCCTGTCATCTGAGTATCACCTGGTATCTTGTCACTTGAATATCACCTGGTTTCTCAGCTGAATATCACCTGGTATCTTGTCACTTGAGTCTCACCTATTATCTGGCCACCTGAGTCTCACCTAATATCGTGTCAGCTGAGTATCACCTGATATCTTGTTACCTGCGAGTCTACTGTTGGATTCTGAGAGTTTTGTCTAGCAGTTTTGTCTCATCCAGTTTCTTATTTTAGAATATTTAGGAACGATCTAAATTTAAGACTAAAGAAACAATTAGGGATCAAACCAACAATAGAATACATACAGAAACAACAAGTTAAATGGTATGGTCACATAACCAGACAGAAAGAGCAAAGTATTATTAAAAAAACACTTAACAAACGATACGAAAACAGGAGACCTATTGGACGCCCTCGTACAAGGTGGATAGATAGTGTATTAGAGACAATCGGAAATATAACAGCAGAGGAGGCAAATAGAGGGGCAAAAGACCGTACACTCACTCTCCCCTCAACACCGAAAGGTACATGAGGACAGAAAGAAGAAAAAAAAGAAGAAGATCTAGTCAAGGGCAGAATTATCTGATTTGTCCATAAAGCACAGATCAGAATAATGTACCACACGCCATTAAAGTTGTTTCTTCTTATCTGTGATTGGCTCCCCATATTAGATCTTTTAGTAATGTAATTTTAGTGATACTTAGTTCCAGAGCTTCTCTGATATTTTCATACAAGTACCACATTTATCATGAAACTCATAACCCTTCAGGGTCGCAGAGGTGTCATTCTGTAAACATCAATACAAACATTTCGCCATGCCTTCTTATTAGTTCTTTGTTTGAAACATGAAGAATCTTAATCCTGTTTAGTTTTTAATATTATCATTCCGTACTTTCCTCTGACCTCCTGTTCTTCTTCTATCATCAACTGTTCCCTACAGGAAACTTTTGGAAAGAAAATAGTGCCTAATTACATGGCCAAACCAGACAAGGTTGCGATGTTTCACCACTGCCATGATATGACCTTGTTGGACTGCAAGAGTATTTATGTTGCTTCTGACGTAGGCCTATATGTTGGTCTTATGTTTTGTATATAATTGTTAGCGTATCCTATTCAGGACATAGCCATCAATCCACCATTTTTGGCTGTAGTAATTTTTTCGACATATATAAATACGTTCAGTAGTTTGCTATTCCTTTCTGAACGGTCCGGATGCACAATTTCCTGTGCTGGGATTCGAACCCGGTACCTCGGCCGACACAGATCCTCTGTAGCACTTCGCTACAGGGCCGGACAATATATAGGATGTATATAGCACGCGAAATTGTCATCAATATCTTAATATCGCGCTCATTTCAGTAACATTATGTTATATAGAGTGCAGTTTTGGCAAGTACTCGTGTACATTTCTCATTCATCCTCACATCACTACTGATTTGTTTATGTTGTGTATTTGTTTATGTTGTGTATTTGTTTATGTTGTGTATTTGTTCATGGTGTGTATTTGTTTATGTTGTGTATTTGTTTATGTTGTGTATTTGTTTATGTTGTGTATTTGTTTATGTTGTGTATTTGTTTATGTTGTGTATTTGTTTATGTTGTGTATTTGTTTATGTTGTGTATTTGTTTATGTTGTGTATTTGTTTATGTTGTGTATTTGTTTATGTTGTGTATTTGTTTATGTTGTGGATGATCTGTATAACGTGGAGCGTTATTTACTGTGCAGCTCAATATAGCCTTTTTTTTGCTTCACTGAGGGGTCGGGAGAAGGCTGAGTATAGTATTGCATTATCTTCGAACCAGTCCGTGTTTAATGCTTTCTTTGTGCCGCAAGAAGATAGTGTGCTCGCACACAGACATATATATCTTCTCAGTTGTCCTACGTTTCATCTACAGTACATTTATTCTTCATTGATGCAACCTCATTTCTGACTTCATTTCTAAATAGTAATTTATTTTCTAATATTTTCGTCCCAGATGTATTCATCAGTCGTTCTGGTTGTCTATTTGACTTGTGAAATTTCCTTTGCTGCAATCAAAGCCGTAGAAAGACGGGGATTCAAACCCTCAACCACTTCAGAAATTAGAAGATGACCTTCAGTGCAAGGAACTATGCCAAAAGATGTGTACCCCGCGCCCCCAGGTACATTTTTTCTTCAAAGAAGGGTCATCATTATCATCATCAGGTGCCATGCCGGCTGACGTAGGTGGTCATGGCTCTCCACATCTCTCTGTCCACAGTATTATGTATCAAAGTCGTTGTTGTTTCCTTGCCGTGCCAGGTTGTCAAACTGTCTAATATTTTCTCACGTTGTCGCCATCTGTCTCTGTTCAAAGAAGGGTATCAAAACTTTAATGAAAAGGATTGAATGAAAATGGAGAAATTACCACTTCTTGTAGGTAACCCCCAACCCCCCCCCCCCCATTTTTTCCCTGAAGATGTGACTACGTTCCTGGTTGCATTTTGATTTTGCTGTGGTGGTCTACTTGTCTTTTGTTGCACTTTAATTTTACCGATTTTAAGTGTATGATCAATATAGTGCAATAGTACATATAACTAAAAGTACAATCTTACATATAACTATAATTACATATAAATATAAGTTGCATATAACTATAAATATGACGATAAGTGTTTAAAAATAAGGGTTTAAAAGCCGTAGAAGATTGACTTCACTATACTCGGTTTCCCAAATGTACTCCGTCCCTCTCAACGAAGCGGCACGCCGCCTGCCGAGAGTACCACTAATAGCACGTAACTCCGTAGCTTCTAGTGATCAACAGGGATTTCCGAAAACAATCCACCTTATAAACAAGACGACACGAGTCGGATTCTAACCCATGACCTCTTGAACACAAGGCGAACAGCTTAACCACTACGCCAAGGAGATAAGTGTGTGATCATTGTGCAATCTGTGTTGTGGAATGCACGTGTGATGTGTACCGTGATGTGATGTTTACATGGAGTGAGTAAAAACTCTAGTTTATGATTGTTCTGATGTTTACCACACTTTTCCGATTTTTATTTGAAGAACTCTTGTATAGAACTAAAATATTCACCGCTCTCTAAGATAAACATCATTTGTTTAGCAAGTAACAGAAACAGTTAAAATATCGGTTGGATAAGAATTTTCACAAATAACAGCAACAGTTAAAATATCGGCTGGATAAGAATCTTCACAAGTAACAGCAACAGTTAAAATACCTACAAAACGGTTGATAAACGTATTAAAAACGTGTAAAACCCCTGGCGCACTTCTGTAACTTGTGGTTAGCAGGTTCTAATCTTAAAAGTGGAATCAATTGTGTTATATCACAATGTGGATCGATCGCAGTTTGACAGCGATATCGGCACCGTTCATCATAAGATATTCTACATCAGCAAATATGTTGTGTCACTTTGACCTATGGGAAAGTCAACTGTACCTTCCTACCTTCTTAATAAACTCTTACGATATGCATATCTGTTCATATTTTTGCTATTACTAGATAATACTTCAATTAGAATGAATGAGTGTAGCAATATTGACAGCATGACGTTAGAGCAGGCATGATATGTCAAGAAAGATTGATGACCAAACCAAAAGTTTCAATTTGGCTCTTTTTTATATGGCTGTAAATTCTGATGAAGAAAAGGACATTACCAGCAGATCGTTCCTCAATGGACCTCTATAAAAATGCAACAGAATTAAGTGTACGGACAATTTCATGAAAACGGAGAAGCTGAACTTTTCCCCTTTTGCTTCTTTTCTTCAATTTCTACCGTAATGTTCTTTGAGGGCGAGTGGTCCGAGGACGTCACCGGCTTGTTTTGCTTGAAACCACCGAGAGCCCTCAACAAAAGACGGAAAATGTCGTGTGATAAATGACAGGGAGCTTGTCTCATTTCCTCTGAATCAGATTCCAAATAGTGGTAATCAGTCCCCTGTCGTCGACCCCCATACAAACGCCTCTGGGTCAAGTTATCGAATTAACAACTCAAGCAAGAGAGACACTTTTATTGGCTGCTCGCTTGACGGGTCACCTTAGTAAAAGATGTCCACTAGGATCTGTGATTGAATGAAATAGAGCTTTGGCTCCGCCCTCGTGGTTTTCCCCTCCCAAAATGTGGACAACCGTACATCTTTGAAAGAAAGCTGTAACCAAGTTGGAAAGTGATTCTAAAGAGTGCTCATCCTTCTTCAATCTTTGGGTAACAAGCCCGTTGTGAAAATTAATTTGGACAACGTCAAGAGCATCCTATACTCGTGTAACAATTCTCATCCTGTCCGTTTATTTATTAATCTTTCGAATAAACTAAAGCTGAAAGTTTTAAACTCATTTATTTTACGACGTGCAGTCTGTTTTAGATAAGTGTGTCGTTGATGAATAAATTCTCCTTACAAATTCAGATTTACTAAACAAGTGAAACAGTGTCGACAATACAATTCCGCAGGAAAATGATGTGCATGTAAAGAGTACATTGTTGATTTATTCAGTGAAATAATAATATAGAGTTGAAGCAATATAATATTTAATATTAGAGGAGACCTCAACGAATTTGTAAACATTATGCAGCAGAGTTCAGATTGTCCGCGTATATCGCAGCCGTACATGTTATGGGAATATATCAATCATGTGGCACCGTTTACTGCTCAGGATTACAACATTCATCCAGCGTTTAATCACATGTCCCAACCAATCCAGTCACTGGCGTATGCCCAGGAGCAATACTTGAGCTTTGCTAACTACAGGATGAGTCAAGGAGAATACCACCACAACACATCAAATAATCATCATGTCGACAATTCAGTCGCTAATGAGGTGCATAACATGCATATTAAGACTGAACAATCAATACAAAATGAAAATAAACTTCGTAGAAAATATGGGAAAACTCACTCAAGTATTAGCAAAAATATAAACCCAAGATCAAATCAAATGACTGTCCCTCTTGAGACAATAGAAACTAAATCCACTGCTTCGTCAAAGAAAATATCATCTTTTACAATAGACGCAATTTTAAGCAAAGATGATAACCTTACTTCTGTGGTAGAACCATCATCACCTTCAGTTCCCGGAGTAAGGTCTTCCAGGAATATTTCAGAGGCTGTTGGTAATCCTGTCATGTCTGTAGATTTAACACCATCAAAAACATCATGTTACCCATTAGACGATCTTTTCAATATATCTGCGCCTCTAATGCACAGCACGCCGACATCGTGCCACTCACACGTAATGGTAAAGAAATGCGGTCGTTTTGTAAATGTGCCTCACCCACAGAATTATTTCCTTCCACAATATGACACCCACAACAGTCAACAACTGCATCATTCATACCAGCATCATCCTCACGCATTGAACCCTGCACAAATCACATCTTCATTGTCATCTGCGTCTTCATCAGGGTCATATTCACAACCTTCATCAACTGGAACATCCCCCGAGTCAACCTCAGGATCAAGGAGTGGTATGTGTTTTGCTGTACTTGAATTTATTATATTACATTGTTAACACTCTGTAAGCCGTTAGGCCTATATGAAATTATTAGCATTGTTTAAGCCATTATATCACATTGTTAACACTCTATAAGCATTTAGATCTATATGAAATTATTAACATTGTTTAAGCCGTTATATCACATTGTTAACACACTGTAAGCCGTTAGGTCTATATGAAATTATTGACACTGTTTAAGCCATTATATTACATTGTTAACACTCTATAAGCATTTAGATCTATATGAAATTATTAACATTGTTTAAGCCGTTATATTAAATTGTTAACTCTGTGTACGCCGTTATATTACATTCTTAATAATGTGTAAGCCCTTATATTAAATTGTAAACATTAAATCTTCTTCTTTTTCTTTTCTTCCACTTTTACCCTTTGCGGGTGTCGAGGGAGATACAATGTTCTTGTTCTCGCTTTTCTGGCAGCTTCAGATAATGTTATTTGGTGTTCGTGTAATGTCTCTTTGATATCGATCCAGCGTACTCTAGGTCTACCCTTGGCTCAATTTTCTGCTTATCCTCTCTTCATATATGCTTTATAAACTAATGAATCACACGGCATTACTTTATAAATATTAAATCATTCTATGAGATCGTTGACACTTTATAAACCGTCATATTAAATTGTTAGCATTCTGTAGGCCTAAGCAATTATATTAATTTTTTTTTTAAATTGTTAACGCTTTATAGTCCATCATTTTAAATTGTTAACAACAATAAGTAAGAAATTTTGTTACTAGTGAATATATCATTGCAGCCATAATACTAAAGTTGTAAAATATTCGCAACAATGATCAAAGTTTTCGTGCTTATTCTGAACCAAAAAAAATATAAATCTGATACACACCAAACAGTATGCCATAGACATTTATGTTCAAAAACAAGAAGCACCCCATCTTGTTTTTTTAATTTATTTGGAAACTCGAAAACTACGAGCTATACAGCTATAGCGTCGTGACTTTGTGAAATTTGAACCGGAGGAGGTGACTTCCTGCAGGAGGGGTTGGGGGGAGGGGTTTCTTCCGTATTTTTATTTCATTCCTCTAAGTCTCCAACTTTCAGTGATGTGCAATGTTTGAGAAGACCACAACTCTCAGTGGTGTGCAATGTTTGAGAAGACCACAACTCTCAGTGGTGTGCAATGTTTGAGAAGACCACAACTCTCAGAGGTGTGCAATGTTTGAGAAGACCGCAACTCTCAGTGGTGTGCAATGTTTGAGAAGACCACAACTCTCAGCGGTGTGCAATGTTTGAGAAGACCACAACTCTCAGTGGTGTGCAATGTTTGAGAAGACCACAACTCTCAGTGGTGTGCAATTTTTGAGAAGTAGGGCCGCATCTAGTTTATTGTAAAGGTTTGAAATACCTAGTTCTATGGGGGCTTCTACAAACGAAAAGCTTGGCTATATAGTTTTGTAAAGGCTTCTAGGCACGGAAACCTTAGCTATATAGGCGTGATATCTACTTGGGGGTTTGTTTTTGAACTATGACTGCTCTGGTGACAACTGTGAGACATTCCACTTCAGACTTCCTTTATGGGGACCCCCATATCATATTTTACTGCAGAGCCGAGATCGTTGAGAGTGAAGACCTTCGTACAGAAAGTAAACAAGACTTCATACGTGGCGTTTTTATTTATTGTCGTTATTTTCGTTGGTTACTATTTACATACTTGGTTTCGCATGCTAAAAAAAGTCAAGGCCTACCAACGAAATGTACTGAAATAATCACAAACAGTTTTTCAGGTCATGTTTACTTTCTGTATACATGTCTTTACCGGAGCCCGGTCATGACTAAGGTGTGTAGTGTATTCAACATCCCGTTGCTGCTGTGCATTCTATTAGATAGTCAGTCCTTTTCGTTTCTGTGATCAAAGTTTCCAAATGTGAGTCGATTATAATTATATATTGTGGATTCTGGTTGTTTCTACAACAGTAATAAAACGATGGACTTATATCGGACATGTATGGACTTAGAATGATTGACTACGGATTGCCACTACAAGCATTAAAATGGGTATTAGACGGCAAATAAATAGACAGATAGATAGACAGATAGATAGATAGATAGATAGATAGATAGATAGATAGATAGATAGATAGATAGATAGATAGATAGATAGATAGATAGATAGATAGATAGATAGATAGATAGATAGATAGATAGATAGATAGATGTGCGGGTAGATAGATAGCTGGGCGGGTAGATATATAGGTAGGCGGGTAGATATATAGGTAGGTGGGTAGATATATAGGTAGGTGGGTAGATAGGTAGATATATAGGTAGGTAAGTAAGTTGCAGCCTTGAAAATTTAGCTTAGGACACAGGACGCAAATCATTTTTGGTGGGTCTACCGAATTAGGCTTATCTTGCATGAGATGGACACCACATTTTTGTATTCCTTAAAATACTATATTAATTTTAACAGTTCATGGTTTCTGAAAGGTTGATTTCAATGTACTTCGGTTATCACAAAAGAACTGTGTCCCTCTCAGTGAAACTGCATGCCAGCCAGCTGTCGTGATTATATGATGGTAGAAATTAGATGGTGATGAGATGGTAGAAATTAGATGGTGATGAGATGGTAGAAATTAGATGGTGATGAGATGGTAGAAATTAGATGGTGATGAGATGGTAGAAATTAGATGGTGATGAGATGGTAGAAATTAGATGGTGATGAGATGGTAGAAATTAGATGGTGATGAGATGGTAGAAATTAGATGGTGATGAGATGGTAGAAATTAGATGGTGATGAGATGGTAGAAATTAGATGGTGATGAGATGGTAGAAATTAGATGGTGATGAGATGGTAGAAATTAGATGGTGATGAGATGGTAGAAATTAGATGGTGATGAGATGGTAGAAATTAGATGGTGATGAGATGGTAGAAATTAGATGGTGATGAGATGGTAGAAATTAGATGGTGATGAGAATGTAGAAATTAGATGGTGATGAGATGGTAGAAATTAGATGGTGATGAGATGGTAGAAATTAGATGGTGATGAGATGGTAGAAATTAGATGGTGATGAGATGGTAGAAATTAGATTGTGATGATATGGTAGAAATTAGATTGTGATGATATGGTAGAAATTAGATTGTGATGAGAATGTAGAAATTAGATGGTGATGAGATGGTAGAAATTAGATGGTGATGAGATGGTAGAAATTAGATGGTGATGAGATGGTAGAAATTAGGTGTGATGAGATGGTAGAAATTAGATGGTGATGAGATGGTAGAAATTAGATGGTGATGAGATGGTAGAAATTAGATGGTGATGAGATGGTAGAAATTAGATGGTGATGAGATGGTAGAAATTAGATGGTGATGAGATGGTAGAAATTAGATGTGATGAGATGGTAGAAATTAGATTGTGATGATATGGTAGAAATTAGATTGTGATGAGATTGTAGAAATTAGATGGTGATGAGATGGTAGAAATTAGATGTGATGAGATGGTAGAAATTAGATGGTGATGAGAATGTAGAAATTAGATTGTGATGAGAATGTAGAAATTAGATGGTGATGAGAATGTAGAAATTAGATGGTGATGAGATGGTAGAAATTAGATGGTGATGAGATGGTAGAAATTAGATGGTGATGAGATGGTAGAAATTAGATGGTGATGAGATGGTAGAAATTAGATTGTGATGATATGGTAGAAATTAGATTGTGATGAGAATGTAGAAATTAGATGGTGATGAGATGGTAGAAATTAGATGGTGATGAGATGGTAGAAATTAGGTGTGATGAGATGGTAGAAATTAGGTGTGATGAGATGGTAGAAATTAGATGGTGATGAGATGGTAGAAATTAGATGGTGATGAGATGGTAGAAATTAGATGGTGATGAGATGGTAGAAATTAGATGGTGATGAGATGGTAGAAATTAGATGGTGATGAGATGGTAGAAATTAGATGTGATGAGATGGTAGAAATTAGATTGTAATGATATGGTAGAAATTAGATTGTGATGAGATTGTAGAAATTAGATGGTGATGAGATGGTAGAAATTAGATGTGATGAGATGGTAGAAATTAGATTGTGATGATATGGTAGAAATTAGATTGTGATGAGATTGTAGAAATTAGATGGTGATGAGATGGTAGAAATTAGATGGTGATGAGATGGTAGAAATTAGGTGTGATGAGATTGTAGAAATTAGATGGTGATGAGATGGTAGAAATTAGATGGTGATGAGATGGTAGAAATTAGGTGTGATGAGATGGTAGAAATTAGATGGTGATGAAATGAAATGAGCATTAGTTGATATAAACAGTGATCGTGGCGGAATTTAGGTGGTGATGGGATGACAGAATTTAGGTGGTGATCAGAAGTAATCCGAATTTCTTCCTTTTCCTTCGGTTTTAGACTCCCAACCACCCAGATATAAACTCGCATATTGGCCTGATTCCCAACCACCCAGATATAAACTCGCATATTGGCCTGATTTCCAACCACCCAGATATAAACTCGCATATTGGCCTGATTTCCAACCACCCAGATATAAACTCGCATATTGGCCTGATTCCCAACCACTCAGATATAAACTCGCATATTGGCCTGATTCCCAACCACCCAGATATAAACTCGCATATTGGCCTGATTCCCACCCACCAAGATATAAACTCCAGTGTTTGTTCGACTCCCAACCCCCAGATAATATACTCCCATATTGGTGTGATTCTCAACTACCCAGACATAAACTCAGTTATACCTAGCATTAGTTCTCCAGGTGGAATTAAATGCACATTTTTCAGCAATGCATAGGGAAAAAAATCAAGTACCACACTATCTACACCACCAATGCAAGATCGGCACAGCTGATTTCTTGATATCAGGCTTATGGCAGCTTTTTCTATCTACAGATCTGCCCAACACAAAATCAAAATGAGGGAAGACTTGGTCAAGTTCGGTCTACCTTCATTTTAAACATTTTTCCAACACTACTGGGAAATCCACGTTACATCTCACCACCACCTGATTTGTGCTAGAAATGTTGTTTGTATCAGTTCCTGTTCATTTTCTACACACTCAGTGACAATGATAGGTCACAGTCTTACAAACTCAGTGACAATGATAGGTCACAGTCTTACAAACTCAGTGACAATGATAGGTCATAGTCTTGTATACTCAGTGAATGATAGGTCACAGTCTTACAAACTCAGTGACAATGATAGGTCATAGTCTTGTATACTCAGTGAATGATAGGTCACAGTCTTACAAACTCAGTGACAATGATAGGTCACAGTCTTACAAACTCAGTGACAATGATAGGTCATAGTCTTGTATACTCAGTGAATGATAGGTCACAGTCTTATGTTCACAATCTTGCACATTCAGTGACAATGATAGTTAATAGTCTTATGTTCACAGTCTTGCACATTCAGTGACAATGATAGTTAATAGTCTTATGTTCACAGTCTTGCACATTCAGTGACAATGATAGTTAATAGTCTTATGTTCACAGTCTTGCACATTCAGTGGCAATGATAGTTAATAGTCTTATGTTCACAGTCTTGCACATTCAGTGACAATGATAGTTCATAGTCGAGCACATTTAGTGGCATTGATAGGCTTGACTCCCAAACACCCAAGTATACACTCCCACATTGGTATGACTCCGTACCGCCCAGATATAAACTTGCACTCTCAATAGCAATAATAGTTCATAGTCTTGCCCTATCCATTCTTAATATTTCTATCAATTGGATCTCAGAAACTCTCCCGTTTTAGAGTATTGATGTCTACATTCCGTCAGCAGACATGCTTGAAGGACAATGTTCACGTTTTATTTCTGGAACCCACAACATACCTCACTTATAACCTTATTGATTGCATCTTAATGGTTCTGAAACCCACACAACGACTTGAATTCCAGTTTTCGTAAGAGTCAGGCAAGCGGAAGTGGATAACATACAAATCACAATATTAAAAACAAAAAGTTTGTTTCATACCATAGTAATGACGTAATTATATTCATATTCAGAACGTAACGATTAACCCAATATATGTTGGTTGTAGTGACTTTCTAAGCACTATAAATATATTTAGCTGGTTGCCATTGCTTTCTAAACGGTTCGTATGCACAGCTACCTACGTTGGGGTTTGAACCTGGTACTTTTGCCTCCAAGACTCTCTTTACCAGTCGGCCACAGAGCCAGACGAAAATCACATTTTCTAACATTTAACCGCTTATCTTAATTTAGTTTCTAATACTCGTCTTCTTCTGCGTTCATTCTCAAACTCCTGCAGATTAGCAGGATGTAGTCCGGAGAACGGAATGCGTTGTGTCATGGTTTACAGCATTGCTGCGATATTTGCTCCTTTCGGCCTGACATCCGACTTCAGCATGGCTTTGGGTCACTGACCCTATATGGGATGGGACAGGCAACTCCATCCCATAACCTCCTTAGTCGCCTTTTACGACATGCGTGGAAGGTAAACAGTTTTGCTATTCTTTACTACTGCTGCTACTACTATCTACCTATCTCTTCATATTTTACTGTTTTTACTACTGCTGCTACTACTATCTACCTATCTCTTCAGTATTCACTCTTTGCTCTAAATATGTTCTCAATAAATCTCTTTCATGTTGTATGCTATTTCTTCAATTTCTTTCCAAATTTCTCCACCCTTCTGCATCTGTGCGAGTATCCAAATCTTTTCTCCATATTTGATATTATCGTTTTCTTTTCCTATTTCCAAACTACTACAATACAGACTACTGTCCGACTACTATATGTGTTCTGACATACCGACGTCTCTATCATACCAACTACTGTCGGACTACTATTATGTGCTACTAGCATTTAATTCATTTTCCTTTAGAGCTGAAGTTAGCGCATAGGATTGAGTTCACATCTCTCCAATTCTGTCTGTTCAATGCTTATATATGTGTAGTTTTCGAATAGTATGCATATTGTTTGGTTTAATTTCTATAAGTATTGTTCTTCTACGTGTTTCCTTTGGTCTACTGCCTGTTGGTATCCATGCAAGAGATTAGTGGTGTATTCTGTTATTCTGCTACTAACATACCGACTACTATATTAAATTCTTCCGATATCGCCGATCTGGTATCATTTGAACAAGTACTGCCAGTATATAACAACAGATTGCAAGATCCAAGTGAATTATATAGTAGTAAAACAGGTCCACCAATTTAAATGATTAGGTACAAAAGTACAACTATTACATCAGTTGAAAGAAGTTCAATAGAAATAAGAAGCAAGATAGGACTGGAAAAAAACAACATTCAGAAAAATGAAAATTATATTGTGTAGTATGACCTTGTCATTAGAGAAGGAAGATAGTTCTGCAGCGCTACATAAATCTGATACTAACATATGGATGTGAGTCTTCGACATTAAACAAACAAGATAGTGGAAAATTAGAGGCAGTAGACGCGTGGTTCTACAGAAGAATGCTGAGAATACCATGGACAGCCAGGGAAACTAATGTGAAGGTGTTAAAAGGGTCAAATTGGAGGCGGAACTTAATAAATAATATAAGAAAAAGAAATCGTAATTTTTGGACCACCATATGAGACAGGGAGGATTGGAGAACATAGTCACAACAGGCAAGATTGAAGGCAACAGAGACAGAGGATGACAACGTAAGAAAATAGAGAATTTAACAACCAGGCATGTCAAGGAAACAACAACAATCATGATACATAATACTGGAGATATAGAGCAGGGGAGAGTCATAATCGCCTACGATAGCCGGAATGGCACCTAATGATGATGATGACCAGTACTAATAATGCTCTCTACCCCCACCCCCATGTACTATTACTACTCTGTATCAATAGTTGTTACCATAGTGGGATCCATGACTCAATAGAGAATGTTTGGGTGTTGTCTGATTGCTTATAATATACAAGAAATATTTAGAATGTCCGCAGTCCCAATGTTTTCTTTATATACTTTTGTAAAACAGCTGTGTGTTGTGTGGTCCCGAAAGAAGAACACGCAGAGCGGCAGATATAATTACCTTAAGAATGGGGGTTTACCTGAAGAAAAGGTTGTTCGTTTATTTTCGTGCCTAAATTTTACTATTTAACGGGAAATTTGAAGACAGTTGTGTGAAAAATCATTAAGGGAAAGATTTTTTACCGACCTTGTAGTTCAATTCCATGTACTAAAAGTCATATAAAGATTTGCTAAGGGAGAGGGTGGGGCGGTTTAAAGACCCAAAACCCCATTATCTACGAGCCTTGGAGCAATAATAGTAACATTGTGACCTGCCACTCATGTCGTAAGAGACGACTATAGAGGGTTTGGAGTGGAGTTAGCTGTCACATCCTATTGCGAATTAAGATGATCCGAAATTGTGAAGAAATCGGATGTGTAAGGAAAAATGATCACCTATCACAGCCAAAGTTGTAAACCAGTGATCGACAACGATCTGCATTCTGAATACAGAAATACACAGCTGGTTGCGGGCTGGAACCAAAAAAATGATTATCTGAAAGATTAAGTATATACGTTACTGCCACTAAATATAAATTATAACATTATTTTTTTTAACCTTTGGATTATATGTGCTAGTACTATAATATAGTCCGACATATATATATATATATATATATATATATATATATATATATATATATATATATGTGTGTGTAGATAAATTTATACAATGTATTAAATTCGAGTGGTTCTAGTCCAGGATCTAAATAAGCACAGTCGAATTATTCTTTAGGAGCGCAAATGGTCTGCAATTAAGATTTTTTTTTGTGTGTACTGGCGGGCTGGGTAATTTGGGCTAGCACGCCAAGTCCAGCCTGTGAGCCGTAGGTTTCGGACATCTGTTGTAAACCATAACGCTGCGCATTATGTTCTCTGCATTATATCTTGCTAATATGCAGGGATGTGTGAATCAATGCAGAAGCGGATAATTTTATTCCCCTTTTATATCTTTTATATTACCTGTAACTTGTATTTCTCTTATTTTCCCTCTCAACTATTATAGAGAAACAAGAAAGAAGATCAGGTGTCAAGTCTAAACGGATTCGAACAATCTTCACTCCCGAACAGCTAGAGAGACTTGAGACAGAATTTGAGCGACAACAGTACATGGTCGGGAATGAGAGGTAATAACAGGAATGAAAGAGAAATTACTGAAATATACATTTGAGGAAATTCTTCTTATTCTTCTTCTTCAGAATTCATTCTCAAACTCCCGCTGGATTTCTCTTGCAGCAGGACAATGATCCTACAAGATTTCCAGCAGGATGTAGTCCTGGGAATGCCTTCTGTCGCCGTGTTATTTGCGCCAATGGATCGACACATCTGTCTTCGGTGGAATTTACGGAACAACAGAACATTCAACCTTAAAGATGGTCAAAATATTACAGTGGATAAGCATACTTAAAATATAAAAATGCATATTAATGTAGTTTTACATAGAGTAGACCAAATCGACTCTTCGGCCAAAACACAATCATCAGGAAAAGTATATACGATTCTGTTCACCCCATATGGAATGGAAATCCAACACGACTACTATAATCTTCTTAATGGCCTCTTATGACATGCATGACATATCACTATTGCAACTCATCTGTTAGGTGGCTCTGGCAACATACAATGAATCAATGATACAATACGTGCAATAGGGCATGGCTGTAATAGTAACCGACTAATAAACAAAGTATGTAGAAAGAACATCGAACATGTGGGGTACTTCATGAGTGGCTAGAAATTTAGACATTTACCGAGATGACCAGTACTGTAGCTCACGACAGTACAAACCCTTCTAGCTGAATTAATCAGGCTTTCCTTTAGTTCGTTTTTGATTATTGTCACGTTTTCCATTGGTTACTATTTATATACTTTTAGTATCCGTGGCTATTTTTGACATGCGATTCCAAGTATATAAATATTTCCCAACGAAAAACACAGGAATAATCAAGAAAAGTAACGAATGAAGGCCTCATTCATTCAGCTAGAAGGCCTTTACTGTCCAGAGCCACGCTTGTTCCACAAGAGAAAATCAACTTCAGGAGTGGCTAGAAATTCAGACGTATATCGAGATGACCCGTACTCCCCAAGTGAAAGCATACTTCATCAATGTAGTTTGTTGTAAGTGAGCTAGGATCGAAGACAAAATAAACCATGAATTATGTCCCAGAAAATGTAGAAATCCGATAGGTCATGGAAAAAAAAGGTGCGGATAACTCAGTCACAAGTACATGTATCTCGAGGATAAACAACACAGATGTTATCTTATTATCGTTGTACTAGTAGTAAACCTTCCGCTGTTCCTTCAGTGTAGGGAAAATATTGGCACCATGATACAACATGTTTGATATATTTGCACCAAGAAACAACATGTTTGATATATTTGCACCAAGAAACAACATGTTTGAGATATTGGCACCAAGAAACAACATGTTTGATATATTGGCACCAAGAAACAACATGTTTGATATATTGGCACCAAGAAACAACATGTTTGAGATAGAGACAAAGTTAACAGAAATAAAATATAAAATAAGAAGTAGATCAGTCTTTCTCAAGAAGCCCCTTGAATTGTAATATGCGCCGTAGTCGGATGTGTCGGGCTATTAGCGCAAATAAAACAGCGACACAATTAGTTTCCGTTACCTGGACTACATCTTGCTATACGAGAGATCCGATAGCAGTTTGATAACAAATTCACAGACAAATTTCTCAAGTTTTTTATTATACCAAAGAGGACCCTCATGAACGTTATTAGGAAAGTTGAATGTAGAAAAAAAAATCTATACATTACGCCAATAAATATTTACCCATTAAATTCCTTCCCCTCTTTATCTCCCCCCCCCCCCCCCCCGTATAAATGTTAGCCGATAAAAGTTGAAAGGATTATTTTCATATTTAAAAAAAAAAATTTTTGGAGGTCACATAATTTAATTAGCATATAAAAACAAAACATAATGTTTTGTCACCTCCCCCCCCTCCCTCCACAACATATCAACTACTATCAAACTTTTTCAGACCTCCATCTCCCATAATTGTTGACGTAAACTATGGACAATCCCTTATAAGTATATATAACTTGTTTGGACGGGGACATAGTCTTATACAGATAATAATTTCCGGGTCATGATCTCACAAATCGGAGAAACACTGATCTAGACACTGTCTTCATAGACATAACATCAATAGAATTCCAGGAACTCATGAATATTGTGATTGGAATTAAAAAGCAAGGCTCAGTCTAAACAAGGAGATAGAAAATGGGCATTTTAACATAGATTTTGAATCATATTTTTACTGCAATTCACACATAAAGAACATGATGATGATGAAATAATGCAGTCAATTGTGAGCAGGTAGTACTTGACAATGCCATGTCTTTCTCACAAAAACATAGGCCCATCTTTTTCCGAGGTGACACCTGAACTTGTTTGCTATCAAAGACATCCCTGTTGTGGTGGTGGAAAGTGGTTTACGCAGGGCAGTAGATGTGTTTCTCTTAAGTAGGGAGTTTTACTTAAATAAAATAATAAAATAATAAAATAATAAAGATTGTTTGCTCGTTTATGTATGTCTTTTCTTTTTTTTTTAAGTTACGGGGAAGAAATTGGCTTTTGACTGACAATATATCCAAGTTTCTAGTACTAAATGTCATGGTATGATTTGTTACAGAGTGTGGGATTTCACTCTCACAACTCCCAATTTTTACGGCCTTGTGTTTATGGATGCATATTTAGTCTCCGAAGGGAAGAATTCCAGTGTGCGCTGTATCCCAGGATCATCATCACTCTCTTCCAGGAGTTGCGCCAGAGATGGATACCCACAGAAAGCTGTATATGAGCACCAAGGAGCTGTCAAATACAGCAGCATTTATTAAGAAAATCGGACTTGCTGTGTAGACATGTCAAACTGCGAACGAGAAGAATAAGAAAGTCGTTCAAGACTCTAATACAGATTTCTGTGGATGTCTTGATCTGTGGTCCTTCCGACATTGGTGTACTGAAGTCTTGCTGAATATGCTCCGGTGTCTGTGATCTTTGTCTAGCACAAAGGAGGTCGAACTAGTTTTAGTCTACGTAAATTGGTTGTTTAGTCTGCTGTGTCCTTTCCTGGTGTGGAAGATATAAATTTTTGTGTTCTGTCAAGATAATAATGGTGTTTTGTGTGGTCAACTTTTCTAATAGTTTTGATGAAGGTCCTATTTTCCTGATTGGTGATTTATTTGTTCTAGCGTTATAGTCAAAACCGTATTTCATCACTTCAATTTTAAAAAACCCAGATATTTCTGGAAGATATTGATGTGGTTTGCAGCGTATGTCGTCGTGAATGGAAAGGGAAGTAAGGGATAGCAACACTGTTTACATTTCATGCATGTAATGATATTTTGCTAATAATGATATTTTGGGGTGGAATTGGCTGTTAAATCCCATTTAAAGACAGAAACAAGCAATCAATTTTAGATTGCGAACACGTCATAACAGACTCAAGAACATGTCATAACAGACTCAAGTACATGACACAGCAGACTCAAACAACACATGTGCAGAAAGTTTGTAGTTGATGACACGGATATGTACCCTTGTGGACAATATCAAGAAAACAGAAAATGTTTGGCAGAATTTCCCACTGTACGACACCAAAAGAATGAAACTATAGCCATCCGAAACAGCTCTGATGGACAAACTCTACCGCCCTCTCTCATGGCCGATGACTAATAATAAACTTCGTTGATGAAATCCATTTTATCGTCTGACATCGACTGCAGAATAAGAGAAGAACAAGAAGAAGACAATTTAATAGTACACTTGACAGACGATTATGACGACATGCGATTCCCAAATACAGCCGACAAGACTGTATGATGATATAAAGTAATGCGTTCAGTTTGTTAAGATGATTTTCTGAAAGTCGCTGATTCTTATTGTTCTAAAGTTACAAATAAAAAATATACGTAGAAAACCGTGTTAAATATAACTTTTGGTTTATAGAAAAGACAGATCAAGCAAATCGGCAAGGGATTTAAGTGTTCACAGTAATCTGTACTTGATATTAATCTTTCTTCGCCAACAGCAAGAGCATACAATATCATATTAGAATTTGATACAGAGGAAACCCAAGAAGGAGATGGATTGAAGAAGTTACAGACATTCTGAAAAGTCATAATATTACTGCATATCTAGCGACCAAACGTGCCATAGACTGAACGCCGATCGTCATTCAATCCTATGATACCTTACAGAGAGAAAAAACAGAAAATAGAAGAAAATATGGACAGATTAGAGACACCGAATACTGGGTCAAGATGCGATATCTGCTTCTTTATTAACACGATGACGATTTTGGAAGATGAGAGAAAAGATATGACCACTTTCAGGAAAAAAAAGTACAATAACCTTCAAGATCAAACTTTAAATATGCCTAGAATATTCTTCTGAATGCGAAATTCATGATTTTTTGACTGTCGTTAGTAGCTAGAAATAGTATTTACTAAAGCGAAAATGCCTTTTGCGTGTCCGAATTCAAGAAACAAGACTGTCTCCGACCTTCGTACTTGAATTGACTCCAACTGTTTACCCAACTAACAGACCCTCTTCCTATACACATCATCACCAAGTGCTCTCAACTTCAACTAGTACCCGGACACTAAGTGACAGATCCCATGGTTTGTTGTGTCGATGTTACCGGACCACAGAAGATGCTCATTGTTAACCAATCCAAACATGGTCATCCTTATTGTGAAAAATGACAATGAGCTTAATATATCCGCTTTATATTTTATCTTCTGTTGGAATTTCACACAGTTGTCGACACAGCATGGTAATATCACTACGTTTCCGAGACTTTCTCACGTTCACCAAAACGAAAGATGACAAGTACTAATTTACATAATGTAACAACATTTACATTTGTACATAGTTTAAAAGTGTCAGTATTAACCTGTTTGTTCTCTTTCGTTTGAAGCTCTGGTTATTATTGCAAAAAATGTGTACATGCAATATAATAATAATTAATATACCACATAACCCATCAGGTCGAAGAGGTGTAACATTGAGATATTTGACACAGAAATATCACATTGCATCCCTATTAGGGCCGTATTTACTTTTTCATTAAGGGGGGGGGGAGTTCTATCTAAAACAGATAAGGTCATTTGCCCGTTTCGACTATAGGTCCTCCTTTTTGAGGAGAAATGTGATTAACATTGTGACGGCAAAGGCAATAAGTTCGATCGCCGCCACAGGCATTTGTGCATCCGGACCATTCAGAAAGCAATGACAAACTACTGAACGTAATTATATTGCCTAGAAATTTATTACAGCAAAAAAATGCTGGCTTGATGGCTACGTCCTGAATATGATACGCTACCATTTTATTTACAATATGCGGTTTTATTATCTTTATGTGCTTTAAACTTCTACTGTGGCATTGTCGATTGTAGGAAGAAATGTTTCATAAGTTAGAGCCAAAGTCAGTCAGTGCCTTTGACTATATCCGTTTTTCTGGATATAGCTATGATCATTTCTCTGTTACGAAGGAGTCTCCTAGCAAATGATTAAAAAAAGTTGGGACGTAAATTTAAAACATTTTGTCTAATTTAATGATGAAAACTTGAAGAAAATTTTATAATTAAAACACATTCTAAGAAACTGACTGTGCATAAGGTAGAAAGAAAATTCGAGAAAAGTTTAATGCTGTAGTCATCATCGTGTGACATACTTTCACAGAACGTAGTCTTCTTTATATACCTTCTGAAGACATCGCGATCTTGTGCGATTGACCTGCCTCCTCCAGGGACATGTTTAAACTGTCAGATATATCATTTGTCGATCGTCGTCTTGGCGGCATATGTCTTTTGCTGCCGTTTACTCTGCCTTCTGCTATTAGTCTTTCCATGCTGTTATGTCGTTTTAGATTAGATAATCAAAAATGTTTAGCTTTCTTGTTATGATGTTACTTAGGAGCCAGCTGGTGTGACGATTCTTGATTAGAAAACTGGCCTCACAGCACGTGGGGCATTCCCATAAGTGCTCCACCCTCTGTTCCAGCAGCCATTTGACTCGATGGTGTTTTGCGTCCAATGCCGCCGAAACAGTCGTCGACATCAGGGCACAACTCTGGCCCTTGCGACAGGTTTCTTTGTTGTTCTGCCCACCCACGCCGTGCCCGTAACTAGTTCAAGCACAACTTCGGCCTGTCGGAACAACATGGTAACTGTTATCGAAGGTTACGACTACGTGGTTTGACATTTAATCTTTGTAATACGTCCTTGTTAGTCTCTTTCGCTGTCCATGGTATATGTAACATTTTTCTGTAACATATCAATTCGAAGGCGGCAATTTTCTTTGATTAGAAAGAGTTCGAAAATATCATGTATTTTCGATATTCGAATTATCGTGTATTTCGAAAAGAAATTCGAAGAAATTGTATAATTTACAAAGAAAATTCCTATTATTTTCTTACTACGAACTGGCCGCAATAGAATGAGAAATAACATGCAGAGAAAGTTTTAAATTGGCGAGAAATACCTGTGTTGCTATGGACAGAGGCCAGAGACTATAGCACACATTTTTCATGAATGTCAACTCTGCTAAGATGAGATGGAGAAATTATGACATACTGAGACGACAACTCTTCCAAACCTGAATGGTTCCATAGATGACCTGAAGAAAATTGCAAAGTTCATTGAAGCTATGGCCACTGTAACTTGCGACTGAAGAACAATGAAGAAGTGAGAAGAAACTTAGATCAAATTCAATTATTTTTTAAAAATATTTGGAGGGAAAAAAACATATAATTTATGAAGTTCAAAAATATAGAAAGAATGCTCGAAAAAAAAGTTATGGAAGAAAAGACAATAATTTGAAACAAAAATAAAGTTGGAAAGTATATTTACAAATTGTTATAAAAAAAACTCAAGTGGCTTGACTACATCACGTGATGAGCACCAGCCCCGCATTCCAAAACTACTGCTATACGGAGCTCTCACATAGTACAAGAACAAACAGCCAGACCAAAGCTGAGATACAGAGATGTCAGTAAAACATCTGTGAGCGCTTTTGTCATCACGCCCGCAAAATGGCTGAAGATCGCCAGGAATGGAGAACATGGTGACATAATGTTGCTAGAGCATCTGAGAATTTAATAGCGAGCATAGCGGAAAATGGTGACTGCAGCATTTGTAACAATAATTAAGCGACGATACATTTCCATGCATCTTCTTTGGAAGCGTAAATCCCTCATTGGTAAGCAGTTTTTGTCATAACAAGTGCTGCCCTGCTCCTACTATCTCAACTCTTACTGATACAAGATTACTTCAGATCGTATGTCAAGACGAATAATAGCCATATAAATAGTTTCAGCACTGCACGATAATTAGTTCAACTGTATCAAATAATTCATTCGTATTTTATTTTGTCTATTTTCGCAGTTCGCATTATCGTGTTAGTATTTGTTGAACAACCTGTTCCATAAAAGTTCATTAATCTACATTATGTTTATATTTTCCACCAGGTTCTATCTAGCCACATCGCTTAGTCTAACAGAAGCCCAGGTCAAGGTATGGTTCCAGAATAGAAGAATAAAATGGAGAAAGCAGCATCTAGAACAGCAGCAAGCACGACTCGCTCAAGGAAATCTCTACCGTGACCTCGACGATGAATCAGGGGATTCTGATATGGAAGAACGCAGAGTCACTGACCCAATGATGCATGACGTCAACCACGATCATTCTACAAGAGAAAGCATATAGTTCTATACAAATATATAATAACAGACCAGTTTGCCATCAGCATGATAGATTCACTGAACGGAGTATCTACACACATTGTTCATGTACGGTGTTTCAACAACGATAATCAACATAACTAAACATAAACATATCAAGCATCGCCAATATCGACTCATCGACCACAACTTTTGAAAACTAATTTTTCTAGATTACCACAAATAAATCAAATGAAGAATATCATTGTAAACATCTTCTTATATGTCCTTTCCTTTCCTTATATTTAATTACCCGTGCAACAACCATTATCCAAATAGAGTTTTTGTATTAGCTTTAATCGTTATATTTTTCCTAACATCTAAGACAGTGGTTCCCAAATTCGATAGCAAGTGGTGATCTTCAAAAGAGAGGAGAGTGCCAAATAACTTGGGAAGGCCATAACTGTTTTAAATTAAAAATATAAACATGTTTAAAAAAATATATATTTAAGAGAAAGTAACACATAATGACTTGTTCCAAATACAAATAGCTTGTCTAACCGTAGTTGATTTGGCTGTAGCCGTATGAAGATCGAGTGCTGACGAAATGAGCGAGACATTTTTACCTTCGTCACACAGCTTGTCCAGTATTACCTGTATTAGGTTCCTGGAATTCAGTGGTTGAAAAAAAGGGAGATGTGAGGTTAAATGGGATCTAAAAATGAGGAGTATGCCTAGAGGTCTTTTAAACACGTCTAAGGAGGAAATCAGCTGGAAAAGTTTGGAAACCACTGGTTTAAAGGATTAGTCGCCATGTGAGAGAGGACAATTGTTCCGAAGTTTAAAACTTTGTGCAATTTTACTTAAACAATGTACGCTGTTACCACAGGAAAACATGTGACAGTTTAATGACAAAAATATTATAATTTCTTGTTGAGCATCACAGTCGGTTCTTATGTCATATGAGCACATGAGAATGTGTGCCAACATAAAGGTTAAGCACATATCCAATCCAGTTAATCATATTAAAGAAGTCAAATTACAGAAATGGAACGTCACAAACAATCCGAAGTAACATCTGCTAAAAAGATATTCATGAACAAAGTGATTGTGCCTCACAGATGAGACTCGCGAGCTAAGTCAGGTTGTGTCAGATCAAATGAGCAATCACTGACAACATTTGAATTGTGCTAAGATCAACTATGGCTATCATAGACAACATTTAAATTGTGCTAAGATCAACTATGGCTATCATAGACAACATTTTAATTGTGCTAAGATCAACTATGGTTATCATAGACAAAAGGAAATATATGCAATAGTGTGACTGTAATGCAGACAAAATGACAATTGACATGTGTTGCAAAATTGAACTTGCCCAATTAACCGTTAACAAATACTGAGATGCAATGGCATCATAATAGCATCTGGGTCATCACCAAGTCCGCAGACAGACACGTAGATGGAGTCGGTACTGTTCACAATAGAACATTACATTTAGCTAGCAACATTAAAAACAAATAGCAAATACGCCGGGTCTGGACCGCTGATACAGATTTGAGGCAAAAAGCTATCGGGCAGATGGTCTGACCTGGAGAAGACAGTGAATTTCGCCCTGACCATAGGCTTGACAATCTAGCATCAGCGCAGATAATGAATGCAGAAGAAGTACTAGAAGCAAGTTTAAAAAAATATGTTATCAAGTTCCTGAACAAAATAACATAAAATCACAACCCCCCATCTAATCGCGAATATGTAACCAAGTTCCTGAACAAAATAACATGAAATCACAACCCCCATCTAATCGCGAAATGGATTTTCGGAATGAAAACTTTTTTTAAACTTAGGCTCTCACGGCTTCCCTTTTCTTTGAGCAGTGGTATCTAAGAACCTGAAAGTCACAAAACATATACTTTCCAATGCTGATATATTCTTTCGCCATGTTTCACTTGACTGCTTAAAAATTATTCAGCGTTGATGTTGTTTATTTATATTTTGAAACAAGTGGAATTCTGATTTTGAATTTAATTAAACATGCAATTTTATGCAATAATGTAATGTTAACTATTGTTGATTAGTTGTTACAATGTTTGTATACGTCACACATTAATTAAATGAGGTTGGGTGACAATATCGGAGAAGAATAAGTACCGTCTTCATATCAAAGGTAGGTTGTAACGCACCTGCAACTTAATATGACAACCTGGCCCAGGTCTGAGAGTAATACAGGTCTTGTGGGTCATGTTGCACAAATCATTTAGCGTAACTAGAAGATACCGTATGGGAGGGGTTTAAATCCACCCTTCTTTAGAAAATTAATATTTACCAGAACATAACAAGTAAAAAGATAGTCACAACTCCCCTACTCCGCCTCTTTCTTTACCATTGAACTACGTGAAATATTGTAACTTCTCCTCACTTCGTCTTTTTCTTTACCATTGAACTACGTGAAATATTGTAACTTCTCCTCACTCCGTATCTTTCTTTACCATTGAACTACGTGAAATATTGTAACTTCTCCTCACTTCGTCTTTTTCTTTACCATTGAACTACGTGAAATATTGTAACTTCTCCTCACTCCGTATCTTTCTTTACCATTGAACTACGTGAAATATTGTAACTTCTCCTCACTCCGTATCTTTCTTTACCATTGAACTACGTGAAATATTGTAACTTCTCCTCACTCCGTATCTTTCTTTACCATTGAACTACGTGAAATATTGTTACTTCTCACTCCGTATCTTTCTTTACCATTGAACTACGTGAAATATTGTAACTTCTCCTCACTCCGTATCTTTCTTTACCATTGAACTACGTGAAATATTGTAACTTCTCCTCACTCCGTATCTTTCTTTACCATTGAACTACGTGAAATATAGTCACATCTACCCAATTCCGTCTGTTTCTTTACCATAGAACTAATATAGCAATATAGCAGTTATTTGAAAACAGAGACCACAATAACGAAGTGAAAAGTTTCTTTTAGGAAATATTTAACGCAAAGATAACTAAGAATAATATAGTGAAATGTTCTATTTACCTATTGTCATTTCCACCTGTGTCTATTGTCATTTGTCCTTGCGCCGGGTAGGGTGGGAGGGGTGGAGCCATCTGTGTCCATTTAGATACCTGCTGCATATTGTGACAATATTTTTAATAACAATAAATGACAATATTTTCTATTATCACTTGTACTTGTGGTGGGGGTGGAGCCATCTGCGTCCATTTATATCTCATTGGCCATGATCAGCCCTGTCTCTGATGTTTCTTTGATTGTCTGCACCAATCTAGTTCTTGATCTTCCTCGTGCCTTGTAACTCAATCTTCTGCTGTTGTATTCACGGATGGCTGTTTGGGTTGGTTTCACTATCATGATGTGGTAAAACAACCTGATTCTCTGTCGCTCAGTGTAGTCTTGGCGTATTTATTTCTTGATATCTTCAATGATCCGTCGGTTGATAGCTCTTCTCAAACATCGAATTTCACACGATGTGATATTTTTTGCTATTTATAGCTCTTCTCAAACATCGAATTTCACACGATGTGATATTTTTCGCTATTTATAGCTCTCCTCAAACATTGAATTTCACACGATGTGATATTTTTCGCTAGTATCTTTGTCATGGGCCATGTTTGACATTGGTAACACTCTGCCGTCTTCTTCTTCAGGGTTCAATCTTAAATTCCCCCTAGATCTCTTTTCTAGCAAGACTACTAGATTTCCAGCAGGATGTAGTCCAGAGAATGGAATGCGTTGTGTCGCCGATTCATTTGCGCCAATGGCCCGACATATCCGTCTTTGGTGGGACTTTGTATGAGGGGGTATAGAGACACTGTTTGTAATTGTTATTTTGTCGACATACAGATTGTTGGGTGTTTAAGTATTGGCAACAGTTGGTAATTCACATAATTGGTTTTCTGATGTCTTTCTTCAATCTCTCTATCGAGTTTGCCATACTCAATGTTTGAACTCTGAGACCTACTTTACTGCAACGTTCTATCTTATCTATAGTCTTTTGTCTGCTTTTGTTGTTAGGTGTGGCAGGATTGAATGGTGATCAGTTTTCGGGCTATGACATGTGTGGTCAGTTGATACGCAGTAATATTGTGACGTCTTAAAATGATAACTCCTTCAATCCACCTTCTTCTTGGTCTTCAGTTGCCGCTGACCAATAACGGCTCATTTTCATTAAGCGGCCGAACTATTTCAGTCTCTCAATATATTTGACCACATATGTTGTTTCAACAGTTCTTGTGATCTCTTAATTTCTCACGTGATCTCTTCTTGTTCTGTCTGCTGCTTTTCTTAGACATTTCCTTTCACAAGTAGAAAGCTTTCTGGCTGGTTCTTTTGTTAGTGTCCATGTCATTAATAACACAATGTTATTATGAAGATTGTATTTATGATTTGCCTTTTGTTTTCTATTGGAATAGATGTGTGTTTCAAAATTGGCTCATAACTTACGTAGTTGGCTTTTTGAATTCTTGTCTCGAGTTCTCTGTCCATTCTTCCGTCGTTTGTAAAATGATACTAAGATATTTAAATTCCGGTACTTGTTTCAGTAATTGATAATTTATTTTTATGCTGATTGTATTAGGTCTATCGCCTATATACATCACTTCTGTGTTGTTCTTCATGTTGTGATTGAAGCAGCTTTCGTTGAGTATGTTTATATGATCTTGCAGCTCTTCACTTGAACTGTGGAGCAAACACTGATCGTCAGCAAAACGTAGTTCAGTTGACCTAACTGAAATGAAATTTTAATGTATGTAAAATAGACATACATTTTAAAAAGAACAAGGCTCTTCTTTAACTCGCAACATATAAATCCCGAATTGAGTTTGTAAAAAGTTTGGTTAAAAATCTACTGAAGAAATTTCTTATGCAGCATTGACTAAGGTTTGGATTCCATGCATATTAGAAATATTTTTTTCATTCTTTTTTTCCTCTCTATTTTTTTATTTTATAATCGTCTTGTGTAACTTATCTTCCACAAAACAGTTCTAGGCCTTATTAAACCAACAGCTCTCATTTTCTCATATAATTATTCTTTTCTTGTTGTTGTAATCCATCCATGGACAGTTAAATTTAGCAACGATTGGCGGTTGTGGTTTTTAAATAACGAGGGATTTCTGAGGACCATGCGGTTTCCGAACACAATTTCTTCACCCATTCATAAACCGCCTGTTCACATTATTCATAGTTTGTGGCAGCCTTCTTGGTTGTCAAGACAATGCGGGTCAAGAATAGGAAGAAATGTGCATAAACATGGCACAACATCGCCCGTTCACGTTCTGTCCGAAAGAATATTAGCATACACGTGACTTTGGTGACAGGGAGTAGGCGGGATTGTCAGTGATACCATAACGCTTGAAGTCTTTCACACAGAAACCACCCATTTCTGCCACAAGAAATCAGGGGTGAACATTTCTGATCGTATTAACTGGAAGCGAGAAAGCAATGAAATCAATAAGTGTAGAAGAATCGTGAAGCGTTAGAACAAACGCCAAACCATTTTCAGCGTTGCCGTGGAAACTAGAAAAACCAGCCAGCGACAAAGTTTTTAGGTATCAGGGCAGGAAATGAAGTAATTTGCCCGGAAACCGCCAATGTAATAAGGGCTGATTGATAGTCTAATAATGCCCGATTCACTATAATTAACCGTTCCGGATATTAGCATTGAGGAACATGTTCGAGCGATTTATTGTGGTCCCCTCGTTATTATGGGTCTTATAGTACAGCTTGCTCTTAAATGTCGTGACCGAGGCTTATAACTTTGTTTCTGATTGACTGAGCTGGTATTTGATTCTAGCTCATTTAACTTGTGTTTGCTATCATTTGATTGCCTTATTATTCGATTATATGTGATTTAGTTTGTTCACTGCAAGTTTTAAAAAATCACATATAGTGAATTGTAGTGTGAATCCAGGGGACATAGCTGTAGAGAAAATCAATTAAACGAAAAGTACTGTAATATTTCTGGTGATACAGTGAAGATGGTGTAGAAATAGAAGGAAATTGGATTATTTGTGTCTGTCTTATATATACTTATCGGCGTTTCACAAAGTGTCGATTCCGAGCATTAGATTAGCGATGTTTCACTACCAATAGTTGACACAAAACTCTTATTTTCTAGAACATTGTGGCAAGCTCGTAGACACCATTAGCGAGATCAACCAACACCCCCCCCCCCTAACAAATAACAACATGACTTTTAGCACTATGAATTCAGTAAAAAGATGCGTAAAGTCCTTCATTAACGATTTTTAATACAAAAAGTCGTGAAATTCTTTACTAAAAGAAGGTACGCCCGGCATCGGACGAATGACGTGATATATCCCCGCATCAAGTACGATTACTTGAACGGCGAACTCCAATCACTTTTGCTGGTTATAATAAAATTGGGCTTGCATTCGATGTTTAAAGAAGCCTAATTTACCACAAGAGGTACAAATTAAACCATCAGACAACCATTAACTCTTGGAGATTGTTATGGCTAAATATCTGAACTGCTTTCCCTTTTTGTGTTGATCGTCATAATCTCTGCTATAACTAAACTGGACTCACGTCTGAGGTTAAAACAAGCTTACCACGCCTTCAGGGGCATTTTTATTTCAAACAAAAGATAGTAGCTCTCAATATATGAGTACCGATTATTGTAGTCATGTTTTTACTGTATGCCACAGGCACAGTAATTGTTAATTCACACACACAAAAACAACAAATGGCTGGACTGCAACAAGAGACAAGAACATATTCCTGGACCGCAGCAAGAGAAAAGAACATATTGCTGGATTGTAACAAGAAAGAAGAACATATGTCTGAACTGCAACAAGCGAGAAGAGTTCTTGTAAAAATGTTGACATATTAAAGCAAAAGTATATACGTAAAAAACATATGGAGTAAGTTTTAAAAACAGTTTTATAAGGAGCAAAAATAAGATACAACGAGTCTACGTATCCACCAACATTTTCTTCTCCTTGTAATATATATATATATATATATATGAGAGAGACACACACACACACAACTCTTCTCCTGTTATTGAAGGCACCAGAAATGTTTTACGCATTTGGATGCATTGTTTCCACGGTATTCGTAGCTTGCACGGCGAATTCAAGAAACAGTTGTAATTCATATTATTTGGGTTCACTATTTCTTCTCCTTCAGCTTTCATTCTCCAACTCCCGTTAGATCTCCCTTGCAGCAGGACCATGATCCTACTAGATTTCCAGCAGGATGTAGTCCAGAGAATGGAAATGCGCTGTGTCGCCGTTTTATTTGCGACACTATCCCGACACGTCCATATTCGGCGGGATTTCACTATTTGAAAGAAAGTAACGGTTTAATCAAATTTTTAAATTGTCAATCGAGCAGTGGGAATACAGTGAAATATATTATTGGCAGTAATGTCTGTAATTTTGGTAAATGAATTAACGTATTTTATTTAATATAGTGTCAACTGAGTTGAGGTGCAAAAAAACAAGTGTGACGAAAACGTGTACAAAGTATGACTCATTGTTTGACCATAAATTGCAAAAACCATAGATTGGAGGAGGGAGGGGGAAATAATCCCCCCCCCCCCCCTTCTATGAAATCAGAGCATGACTTTTAGTACTAGAAACTTTGCCAAATGTTAGGGAAAAGCCCACCTCTCCAACCACCATGTTTGCTCTCGCGAACCCTTATAAAATATTTTTTTCACGGACCTCTAAAATATATATCCATTTATATTGTAAATGTAAAGGATCCAAATATATATCTTTCAGTCCTCGAGGACCCTCCGATGTTCAAAAACCTGAGTTTTAGTGCTAATTATTTACACGGTAGCGATTTCCAGGTAGGTTAAACACAGAATCATGAGAATTGGTACGGTAATAAAGCTGTATCAAAGATAAGAGGATTCTTTTCTCCAGGTTGCAGACACCTACCGGAATATCAAAGCATGACCGAGGTCTCGACCAAGTCTGTACTAACACTCGTGTCCAACACAAGTTCGGCTCAAGGTGTTTTTCCTATCTTTAGATTCTGATGTTCCGGGCAGATTAGAGCTTATACTAACGGCACATTTAGGAAGACAGACACCTCTACTCACAAGGTATCAAACAAACCGCTTGGCCTTAAGGGTCGGTGGCGGAAAAGAGAAGTAATTTTTCCTACAGGAAAATTGCGACCTCCTGAATTGGCATGTAAGGAAGAACAGTGACAAATTGCCTTGCGACACTTTATTGAGTCTTGTCTCCCCTTATTATCAATTCATTTCGATATCGTTGGCGTTCTTGCTTGATGTTTTCCGACTCTTAGGCTAAAGCTACTCATCTTAAACTCTGCACGCAGAGCTAGTACAATAAATAGTAAACATTTATCATTTATGTGTTTGTTAACTGGTGGATTCACCTCATTTATGTGTTTGTTAACTGTTGGATTCACCTCATTTATGTTTTTGTTGACTGGTGGATTCACTTCATTTATGTGTTTATTAACTGGTGGATTCACCTCATTTATGTGTTTGTTAACTGATGGATTCACTTCATTTGGCCGAGGTACACTCATTTCAACCCAGAAATGAATTCTAATTATTTCAATGTGACGTGTCCTTTACAGCGCGTTGTCCTCACTGCCACTCTAAAAGTCTCTGGTTTCGGTGCTAGCAGCCCAGGTTGTTCTAGCGTCATGTTCAGAAGGTCTTGGATGTCCATCGTAGTCTTGATCTGTCTGATGTTCTTTTTTCTGGAACTTTTCCCTGCTCGATTAAACTTCATTGTGACTCTTGTTCCTGGAACTTTTCCCTGCGTGATTAATCTTCATTGTGACTCTTGTTCCTGTAACTTTTCCCTGCGTGATTAATCTTCATTGTGACTCTTGTTCCTGGAACTTTTCCCTGCGTGATTAATCTTCATTGTGACTCTTGTTCCTGGAACTTTTCCCAGCATGATTAATCTTCATTGTGACTCTTGTTCCTGGAACTTTTCCCTGCGTGATTAATCTTCATTGTGACTCTTGTTCCTGGAACTTTTCCCTGCGTGATTAATCTTCATTGTGACTCTTGTTCCTGGAACTTTTCCCAGCATGATTAATCTTCATTCTGACTCTTGTTCCTGGAACTTTTCCAGCATGATTAATCTTCATTGTGAATCTTGTTCCTGGAACTTTTCCCTTCAAGAATAATCTTCATTGTGACTCTTGTTCCTAGAAATTTTCCCAGCATGATTAATCTTCATTGTGACTCTTGTTCCTGGAACTTTTCCAGCATGATTAATCTTCATTGTGACTCTTGTTCCTGGAACTTTCCCAGCATGATTAATCTTCATTGTGACTCTTGTTCCTGGAATTTTTCCAGCATGATTAATCTTCATTGTGACTCTTGTTCCTGGAACTTTTCCAGCGTGATTAATCTTCATTGTGACTCTTGTTCCTGGAACTTTTCCCTGCGTGATTAATCTTCATTGTGACTCTTGTTCCTGGAACTTTTCCCTGCGTGATTAATCTTAATTGTGGCTCTTGTTGTATACGAAATTTGTTAGTTTGAGTTATTATTAATGTTATGGTTTCGATGAGCCGGTCTTCTTCTATGTTCAGGTCTTTGCGGACCTCTGCGCTGACTAGCCTTTCTGTCCATGATATTCTTAGGACCTTTTAATAACATTTCATTGAAAACATTAATTTTTTATTGTCCCACTTTCAGATGTTATTGCCCACATCTTATATGTTGTCACTGGAAAGATATAGCTTCTTAATAGTTATAACTTTGTTTTTTCTGTTTGCACCTTGCCATTCATTTATTAAGTGCCGTCACCGCAACGAAGGTTGCCTGCAAAATACCTCCAACATACCATGTATCTGCCCTTGATGGTACACTGCTAGACTAACCAATCCATCCTGTGATGTTACTCTCCCACTTGTAGATCTGCCTACATCTTGCTCGCCTCTCCTCGACTTTACCCTCAAGTAAGATCTTCAACAATGTCTTTTAATATGTCCTAAATATTTTATTTCTTTGATCTTTATTTCCATTAAAAATTCTTTCTTCAAATGGAGTGTTGGTAGAATCTCTTTGTTTGTTTTTTCTCTTTCCATGTGCAAATATGTGGTATCCGATAGATACACAGTCCCCATCAGATTGTCTATCACTTCCGACAAGTGGCTATCCATTGTCATTACGATGGTCTAGACAATCCGACTTGAATTTAAGCTTACTATGTTGTTGATTGTATCAAATGCTCTAGCCGAATAACATAGAGCCTACCAAAAGTGCCCAAAGGAGCGAAAATACGTACAAATATCACCAATATTAGTTAATAAAACAAATTAAGAACGAGACACAGAGACAGACGTTTCGGTTAAAAGCCTCATCATGATGAAAGTCAACAAACGAAATAAACAATAGACTGAACTTAAGACGGCACATATGATGATGGTAGGATGAAGAGATTAAGGAACATGTGATATGTAAGAGAGAGATCGGAACTGGAAGGGCCCATCAGCTCGCTATGTGTGGTGAACATATTTCCACATGGAACAAACGTAATTTCATTTGATGAAGAAGCAACATCTCTAACAATGTTTCAGATACCAGCTTTTTAGGTAAAGAAGCACGTCAACTATCAACATTCAATGATGATAAACATCTCACACACACAATCACACAACACAGACTGCTGATGAGAACCCCACACACACGTTGAATGCTGATGATCCTCTCACACATTTAACCACACATTATATATATATATATATATATATATATATATATATATATATATATATATATATATATATATATATATATATATATATATATATATATTATATATATATATATATATATACACACAAAGGAAAGGTGGTGGGCTGCCCTACAATTGAACTTTTTTTAGTACTGTTTGAACATGACGCGTCTAATTTTATACAAAAATTTGAGGCGTATAAAAGAACGATTGTTGTGATCGCATAAAAATAAGTAATAAATATTGTCAAAGACTACACAGATACTTGATGAGATGGAAAAATTTGAAATTCTTGGTATTATGTTATTTGAATAAATATATCTTGCCTCTATGTATCACATTTGAAGTAAGTTTCAAATCTTCCAAGAGACGACTCAGGCAACTTTCTGAGTCACTTCACTGCGGTTCTTTTTCCAGTGTCCTTCACCTTAATAACGTGTCGAGAGTTGTCCACTCTTGAATGACCACATTGAAGGGGAAAGCAATGACACTCTGATGGGTTTTGACCGATTTGGACAAAAGCTGAGGTTCTTGGACGTTCCCTTGATTGTGTTGTATGGGCTGATAATTTAAGAAAACTCCCAACCAGGACCACCAACAGCTACAGTTAGTTTTGAGGGAGATTTCAAAGAAAAAAAATATCTCTAAAGAATGAACTAATTGTGAAATGATTTGTAGTTACTTCAGAAAGATACTGCTTGAAAGACTTGGCGAGTATTACTGTGATACAACGCAATCAATCCGGTTAGTTGTTTGTCTCAGGTAACTAATACGTACAAGCTTGTAGATTGATGGATTGTAGAGTTCAGCGGCCCCATTTAGGAATAAAAACAGAACATCATATTAGGTACAATTTTATTTTAAAACGAGGCTAAACCGTGACCATCGAGAATATAAACATGTGCACTCAATTAAGAATTATCTTTCTAATATGACACATTTAGCCTTTCCTGTGATTGTTATTGGCTGATGACGTAAAGTGTACATAAAGTAACCAATGAACATCTCGGGAAAAAGTAGAATGGGTCACTTTAGATGGATGGTTCTCGTCGAGACAACAGAACTGTATAATTGACAAGACACTGCTAAACCCTCAACCCTTGTAGGTTTCTTTCATAAAGTAAACATAAAAAATCCACAAAACTAGATGATCGGTTGGTATTTTATCTAAGGTACTCAACTAAATATAGCTGTATACGGGCTATATACATAACTACGGGGCCTTCATAATGGAAAAAGACATAAAATGACTTACGCATGCGGTTGCGTATGTGGGTATCACCAATGGCTCACTAGACAAACCACTCATGCAACAGAAAACCTTAGTAGATGACATGCCGTTATACTGAGGTTACCTTCTTATAGAAGCTCCATGGCGCGTCATCTATACAATTATGCTTCTCATGCTTTTATTTTGTTGTTGTAATTGGAGGCGGTGAAAGAATAGGCATAGTGAACCCTATCTTGGGTGCGGTGGCTCGGAGCAAGAGGTTGAAACCTACGTTCCTGGTGGTGTGATAATTATTTTCTGGGGTGGACCTAAAATCCACAGAGTTCCCAGCAATATAATGTCATTGAGTCAAAGGTCATTAGCCTATGGATCGCTGGATCATATATATATACTCAGAGGTTGCATGAGCAAGTTGGACATGTGGAAAGATCGCTTATACTTTGTTATAGTCTTAATAAAATCAGAGTAATCTGAAAATTCGATGTAATAACAAAGTAAATAATACAATAATGTAAAATATCTTCGTAAAATGTATTCGAAAATAGTTGATACAGTAGGAAATGTATTAGAAAATAATTGATACACTAGGAAATGTATTAGAAAATATTTGATACACTAGGAAATTTATTTATGCCATTGTGCTGAGATTTGTCCGTGCAATATTAGATCACATTAGACATGCGCAGTGGACATGGTTATTAATCGAGAATGAGATGATCTTATCATTCATCTACAAATAGCTCGCCCGTTTGTTGAACGGGTCCGAATATAAGCAAAGAATTGCGATACTTTTGCTTGTCAAATATGTCGTAGGAGGCTACTAAGGGGGTTACAGGATATTCTGAAGTAGGGTGTGCCAGTAAAATGTAGATATTACAACTAATCTGTAAACCCGGACACGAAGTAATTCGTTCTTTTGACTTATATGCAGAATTTTAAGATTCAACCGAGTAAGAAAAAGTACAAAGACCGCCTAGTTGTTGATGTGGGATTAAAGAATAGGTTATACTTTGACATGTCATGTATGTTGTTAAATGCAACTTAGGAGGGTTCAGTGTGGAGTTGGTTACTCATCTTTTATATGGTCAAAGTGACCCAGCAGGGTTGAGTTCGGGGGTTGGTTAATCATGTTTTATAAAGTCAAAGTTATGGAGGCTGGTCCAGTGTGGGGGTTGGTTAACGTCTTTAAAAAGGTTACAGTGGCCCAAACTGACATGCCGAAGCCAAATGTATCGGGTAAAATGATGAATACAAATATTGTGTACAAATAATTTTTTTTAAATACGAAATATATTCTACTATCCGGAATATGTTCTGCTCTATTCCAAGAATTTGAGATAGAACTTCGAAGAAAAATACAAATGAATATAGAAAGAGAGTATTGGAGGTATGGTAAACCTTATCTCATCAATGCATTCCAGAACGATTCCATGTTAAGTGATCGGAAATCGTGTAACAATTGAATGAATGTTTCTTGAACTTTACCGTTTTAACGATGTTAATTCTTGTATAGCAACCCGCAGATTTGTTTATAGTATGGGGCACTTGTGAGTGGCGCCCAGCATGCCAATGACATCAATGAGTAACGTTTGAATGTAACGGGGACGTCGGTAACGATCGTTACGAGATGTAGACAGGTCGGAGACAACACCAACCGGGATTGTAGTTTTTAATTGAATCTCTGGTGAGGGCGACAACAGCTTCGGGCTCTTATTGCGTCTCTTATTGCGTCTTCTTTATGATCAGAAGGTTACGGCCGAGCTCAATTTTGTAACGGAATCCTTTTTCCTCTTGTGGAACAAAAGATATTCCAATTGATTTATCGAACTGATAGTTGTTGTAAACTTTAAGGTATCAAATTTTCTTTGTTTTCCAACTGGAAGTTCTCTCACACGTTACATGAGGGGTGGGGGGGGTGGTGCGTGTTCATTCATGCGTGGGGTATTTAATATTCTTTGATGTAACTACGGTCTCAATCACTGCTGAGTTGATCAACTCATTAATAATAGTAATTCAATTTTATATGGTGTTAAGTTCTTTCTTATTTTCGCATCACACTCCATTATGCCTTGCAGCGATAGGGGTAGAAGAGTTCTCTGAAGAAGGCCTTTTCTGGCCTTTCGCTGATTATTTTATTTCTTTAATTCATCTTATACATAGACTGCCCCTGGCTCAGTGTCCATTGTGTCTGTATAGCAATGTTTTTTGAGGGGCACTGTCTGATAGTAGACTGGAAGCATGTGAAAACCACTTAATCTGTTGTCTTCTGATGTAGTCCAGGAGTGACATTGTGTTTGTTAGTCTTCTGATGTTTTTATTTCTGATTCTGTCTCATATTGTTACTCAGAAAACTCTACGTAGACGATCATTTCTTTTGTAACAAATTTTCTTGTGTCATTTTTTGTGAGTGTGACATTGGCAGCACAGTGATGGTCTATATTGTCTGTTGTCTATCCCCAGGTGAAGGTCTATTGTCTTTCCCCAGGTGAATGATTGTTGATTGCATTCACACTTGCCTTTAAGTCTATTGTCTATCCCCAGGTGAATGATTGTTGATTGCATTCACACTTGCCGTTAAGTCTGTTGTCTATCCCCAGGTGAAGGTCTATTGTCTTTCCCCAGGTGAATGATTGTTGATTGCATTCACACTTGCCGTTAAGTCTATTGTCTATCCCCAGGTGAATGATTGTTGATTGCATTCACACTTGCCGTTAAGTCTATTGTCTATCCCCAGGTGAATGATTGTTAATCGCATTCACACTTGCCGTTAAGTCTATTGTCTATCCCCAGGTGAATGATTGTTGACTGCATTCACACCTGCCGTTAAGTCTATTGTCTATCCCCAGGTGAATGATTGTTGATCGCATTCACACTTGCCGTTAAGCGTAGGGGTGGGAGCTTAAGCTGTCGTTCCAAGTCGAGATGTGTCGCAGTGGTTGTATTTATTCCATGTTTGTTCAAGGCTATCTTGATGTTTTCTATCCACCGTTTTCTTGGTCTACCTTTGGCTTTACTCCCGGTTATTCTTGTGTTATATGCACTTATTGGTATTTGATTTGGCTTCATTCTCATAAGGTGACCTAACCATTTTACTTGCTGTCTCTCAATATGTTCGATACATGATATTACATGAAACCATTGCAGCTTTTCTCAGAAACTTCATTTCACATGTGACGAATTTTCTTTTCTGCGAAGCTGTTAAAGACCATGTTTGACATTGGCAGCACAGTGTTGGTGTACAAATTGTAAATATTATTTGTTTTTAATTTCCATCTTGATCTTTGGATGAAGAAGTAATGGTGAAAGTTGGTAAGTCACAGTGTTGGTATGATGATCGTTTTATATAGTGCAGTTTTGGTGTTCATATTCACGTTTGTTTTTGAAAATAGACATATATCCTAAGATCTGGTATGTCATGGTTCATTTGTGTTAGATTTCTTTGGTGCTCTGTCCCATTCCATATGATAAGCAACCGTTCATTTATACTGATCATGGAATGTCCCACCCCTTTCGTGGTAGTTAAATCCTGTGCTTTGTGCTCAACAGGTCGCAGGTTCGAATCTGGCTTCGCGCCGTTTTATTTGTATAGTGCATATTTTTTTTAGATCCTTGGTGATTATCGTTTGAAGTTATGCAGTATGTGCTATGAGTGGTACTCTCTGCCGGCGGCGTGAAGCTTGGTGAGAGGGGGATAGTGCATTTTGGGTAACCCGAGTACAACGAAGTCAATCCTCCAATATTTTTGAGACCTTAATAATGATTACGTTTGTTTCTGACGCAGTACTTTCCTACAAATTTCGTGAAATAAAACAGTAGAAAACAAAACATAATACATAAGAGGGAACAAGAGACAACAACCACATTTTCATCACGAAAAAGAAGTACTATATACGCATCATTATGATATATATATATATATATATATATATAGCGGCGGAAGAGACCAGGCAAGATACTGCAAGACAGAAGCCGGCACGTAGAAAAGAAAAAAACATCTCAACGTCCCATAGACACCCTCTACAGTTATTAATTATGTAGAAGAACACTTTGTGCTCGCATTGGACTTGTTAATCATTTAAAAACGCACTATTAACTTTATTATTTTTATTACTTATTGTTATTATTATGATGGTTGAGTTTTTGGTCATCGTCGATTACGATGGACGAACATCATATATATAAGGTCATGGTATACCAGTATACCAAGTCCTTCTCCAAAATTGTCTTGAGTGATGATTTCATGAAGTATCACTTATTTTTTATTTATCCAACTTGGTTCGTGCTCTTCATTGGCTAGCGATTCCATGACCTTATATATTCCATCTCTATATTTACGGCAACATTTCAGAAGTACTGTAAAACTTTGGAGAACTGCGCATATACTGTTAACGATGTAAGACTCTGAAACATTGCTATATACTGTTAACATTGTAAAACTCTAGAGCACTGTCTATATACTGTTAATAATATACAATTCCGCCCTTGTGTTGCCGGGGCCCGACAGGGGAGCAAAGAATAGCAACACTGTTTACCTTTCACGCATGTCGTAAAAGGCGACTAAGGAGGTTATGGGATGGAGTTGGCTGTTCCATCCCATATAGGGTTAGTGACCCAAAGCCATGATGAAGTCGGATGTGTCAGGCCGAGAGAAGCAGATATCGGAAAACTCTGGAGCACTGTATATATACTGTTAACAAGTGTGAGTTTGAGAAGAAACAAAGATGGAAAATCTTCCCATATAACATCATCATCATCAAGTGCCGTCTCCGCAGTGAAGGTTGGCAGCAACGAACCTCCAATATCCCCTGTCTCTTGCCTTGGTGGCGCACTCTGCTAGACTGTAACCTGTCCTCCTGGTTATGTTTCTATCCCACTGTATCTGTCTACTTCTTGCTCGCCTTCCCCCGCCCTACCCTCAAGCAAGATATTCAACAAGTTGTCATGTCTTTTAACATGTCCAAAATACTTTATTTGTTTGATCTTTATTTTCTTTAATAACTCTTTCTTCATACAAAGTGTTAGTCTTTTTGTTCGTTTTATTCTCTTTCCACGAAGTTCTCCCTATTCTTCTATATATCTACGTATCAAAAAATCAATTCTGTCTTCTAGTTTCGTGTTTTTTGTTTATGTTTCTGAGCCACAAATCAATATAGAATAGGTGTTGCATTTATAATTCTCATTTTTAGTTTCTTTGTAACTTTTTTAGATGTCAATATTTTCCTCATGTCATTGAAAATACTTTTAACCATTCTTATTCTCCTCTAATTTCTATTTCACATCTACCATCATTTGTGTATAATGGGATATCAGAAGCTAAATATGAAAATCTTAAGACAATTTCTGCAATCAACGAGCTCACAAGCATTATTCATTGGAAACTCTGACATAGTAATTCAATGAATTAGAATGAGATAGCACAAGATACATCAATGCTGTTTATTCACCTAAAGATTTGCCCGTTCCGCTACCGAAGTCTTCCTTTACCTGCTCCAAGTGTGATATGCGGATAATTGAAAAACTCCTACAAGTCGGACAGTCCTTCAGGCGCTCTACCGGGACTCTTCATAGAAGGACAATACTCGTCTGTTTGTTCACGACTTCATTCCAGCAGTTCGAACTCTGGAGTGATGAACAATGTTTCCTTTCGTGTCGGACTATTGCTTGCTAATGAATTCTCAATCGCATCAGAAAGGCGTGACCTCAACACAAAGTCTATCAAGAAAGTTGGTATGGTCTCAAATGTGTCTGTTTCGCCAGACACATAACTCGAACCACGGCGCATAATTAGAATTTGAAGGCTACAAGCTTGAAATTCCATTCCTGCACAGGTCAGAAAATTGACGATACTCGAATACAGTTAAATACTATATATCGGTAGTCAGGCGTTACCGATGCGATATATAATGGCTGTGTTTGAGGGGTTCAAACCTCCTCTTTTGGAAAGTAAAACACTGCGTTTAGCAATAAGGAACTAGTAGCCGGTATCAAATGGTAAAAACCCTTGAAAATGATGCGTTTTTATACCCAATATCCAGATAACTCCTCCACCCCCCCCCCCCCCCCAAATATCACAAAAGATCCCACACAATTAAAATGATTAACTTCCATTATGAAAAAATCCACACCCATTACCAAACCCAAGATAAAGGACATTATGATTCTATGGCGAAAACAAATCTCACACAAACAAAATCTATACATTTTATTAGAAAAAAATAAACCCTTTAAGGAAGTCGTATCTACGGCCGTGAGTGTTGCCAATAAAACAAAAAGTAACCAAAGATATAAGAACTATATGCAAAATGTAAAGTGTGATAAAATATTTTAATAACCATGATATTTCTTACAACTTGTAACCTGCCAATACTGTGTTATGCTATGGATGCCAAATGTGTCTTACATGTGCGATAAAATTGCAGGCGAACAACGTGACGTCATTACGACAGTTTACAAATCACAAACAGTATTACTATGCAGTAAAGAAGAGCAGTTTTTGTTTAGTCGAATACTGAAACAAGGTAATTCATCAGCATGGAAAAGTCGGGTATGTTAATGCATGACTGTAAACCCAGCACGTGTATGATTGGAATAGACAGTAGTATGTTTAAAAACAGGCTGTGACAGACCCTTCATGGTTGTTTTATGTATAATCAGTATAAACACATCATACAGGAAGACATCCGATTGACAGTGACATTTGTACACATCTAGACAGTCAAGGTTCAGCGTATCACATCATTCATGATGTGCATCATCGATGATGTGATACAGTACCACAATGTGGATAACACCGTTGCTTGCTCCATAATTGAAACAACCAAACCATGTATGTCGTCAGGAACAATTGTTGCGCCTTGAAGCAGAAATTGATGATTTCTTGTTACGAATTGTTAATGGAATTGAAATCTGGGATCCCTACCACCAAGAGCCGGAAACAAAATAGCGAGCAAACAATGTTGTCACTCTCCTCACCACAAGCGAAGATGTTTTGAACTCATTAATTTGCAGGCAAGGCTTGGCTGACTCCTTTTTAGATGAACATGGGCTTCATACCAATGGGGGAAAATATCGTCAGTGTCACATAGAAAGATCTTTTCAGAAATCATCTTCGATATGCAATCAAATCCATTATATATATAAAATTATACTTGTATTTCTGAGTAAAGGTGTCATTTTTCAACGTGACAATGTTTAACCTCAAAGTGTCCTCGCAACGATTGCAACTATTGATGACCTCCACTATTAGTGCCTACCACATCCGACGTATTCGTCAGATTAGCCCCAAGTGATGTTCATTTGTTTGAATGACTTTCTTTAAAAGTGATTTAAAACGCCAAAATGTCGCTGTTTTGACAAAATTAGAAGGTAGTTGACGAAATTTGAACCATGTCCGATCAGCTGGCACCTTGAATGAACACTTTTTTCTAATTTTACCACACTGGATCTCTAAAAATAAGTTCGAAGTCTTTAGTGAAGACTTCCAACATGTAAAGAAACTCTAAAATATTGATAACTCTTACTTTATTATTCATTGATCTCTGTTATTACAGCAGTAAGATTGTAATTTTATAAATTTATTTCCATTTCTCCTTTTCACCATCGAAATTTCTTTCCATACATTTTGTTGTATGGAAACATTTTGAAAACACAGTCTACATTATCAATGTATTTACTCTTATTTGTGTTATTAACCAGAAAAAAAGCAACATTTTAGAGCACATTGAGTCGAAATTCTAAAATAGTTCGTTGTTTTATTTGTCAATGACCTTCAGCAACTCAACACATCCGACTTTTGTGGTAGTACTGCAAAAGTACTTCTGGGAAGTATACACAAATAAAATAAGGTGTACGACAGGTATGTGTATTGTCACCAGATTTATTTTTTCTTTACAGCGAGAATATCTTGAGATCAATTAATAATAAGTCAGGCATTAAAAAAGGAGGACACAATATCAATTATCTACGATATACAGATATACTGTTTTGATAGCAGAAAGGCAAGAACATCTCCAAGATCTGTTAAACAGGACGGCGATAGAATGTGCAAAAAAGGTCTTTAAACATTAAAATAAGACAGAAACAATGATAATATCAGAAATAGTATCCCACCAAATAGTAAAATAGTATTAAATGAGGAAAAACTTAAAGCAGGTGAAAAGTTTCAAATATTTAGGAACATTAATAACCAGATGGTAAATGCAAGACCGAAATTATAAGCAGAATGGGACAAGCAAAAGCAACATTCCATAAAATGAAATATATCCTATGCAATAAGTCCATATCGATGGATACTAAAAAAACGTTTCCTCAAATGCTACATCGAACTAGTGCTACTCTATGGAAGTGAAGCATGGACAATAAATAAGACATCACAAAAATCATTGGATGCAGCGGAAATGTGGTTTATTCGAAGAATGTTATGCATTCATTGGACAGCAGCGATTACTAATGAAGAATGTCTTAGAAGGATGGATGTGAAAAGATGCAGTTTGATAATATAAGTTAAAGACAGTCAACATTCATTGGGCACATAAGGAGAAGAGAGGCATTGAGAATATAGTGACAACAGGATAGATAGAAGGGAAACTATCAAGGGGAAGACCCAGAGAAAAGATATTGGACAGTTTGACCAAGTGGCTTTGATTGGCACCAACAAAGATGACAACATATATGAGAGATCGATGTACATGGCGAAATATGATCGCCACCGTCATATCACTTGATCATGGTGTCTGCAATAACCCCGGAGCAGGTGGAAGCTTTAAAACATACAGAAAACACAATATTTGAATGTAAAGCTCAATTAGAGAGAACAAAATGTCATTCTCGAAGATGCCATCTCGGTAATAGAACCCGACGGAGACGAAATGGCAGCGACTTACGTGCACTGGTAGATTCACATGGAAAGTTAGCACATTGTTAAAAGAGATGTACAATCCGGTACATATTAGCACATTGAAACACCCATGGAAATGAAACACGTAAAATGTGGGGATATTGCAACAGATTGACTTAGACTCTATGAATCAGCTAGCAAAAGTAAAAATTAAAGTCACTCTCAAATTAAAGTGGAAAAGCGAGAACCCAGATGAAATTAACAACAATTATGTTTACCATAATTCTTATCATAATTCTGAAGGTACTTATACTGTCTAGTAAATTACTATATCCCAAAAATGTTGGGTTGATAGCCACGTCCTGAATAGAATAAGCTACCAATATATGCTGACCATCAGCTTACTGACGAGAGAAAGTTGATAATGTGTCTGCTATAAACAAGATATATCAGATTGCATCACAACCTATATCGCAAATGCAAGATCGCTGCTATAGATTCGAGCACATGTTAGTGACATCAGCCCAATAGCAGCTGAAAAATTGAGACGCGCCCAACGCACCAAGAGCGGAGGCACTTCGCCATGCTCTTTTCATGAAAAACTTGATTGCACTACTTGGAGTCTGGAAGGGACTATTTTCTGTGTTAGAATCAAAGACGCATATACGGCGTCTTCAGTAACGGAGATGCTTTAAATTTCTCACAAATAAGATCGTTTGCCCATTTTCGTGTGTAATGTCCTTAATTTCCAATAAGAAATTTAAATTTGAAAAACTTTTCGCAAAGAATAGTTAACGGGCGGCGTGGAGGGGGGGGGGGGGTTGCCCATCTTTTGACAAAATTCCTAGTATTGAAAGTGTAGTTCCGATATTCTACGGGTTTTAACCCCCCCCCCCCCGACTTCTAAATCTACGGGCTTGGTTACAGTAATCAATGTGGAAGTCTGAAAGCGGCGATTATAATCAACAGAAATAAGGAAGCTGTATCGATGTGGAAGTATTATAGATTCGAAACACTTTAAGAGAGTCATTGAAGTGTTTCTTATGTCCACCGGCCAGTTGTTTTTATTAGCTGCTTTGGGATGCATAATCATAGGACTTATATGGTGCATTAAGATTGAAGGCAACAGAGGGCGACAACGTGAGAAAGTATTAAACAATTTGACAACCTGGCACGGAAGGAAACAACAACGAGCTTGATACATAAAACTTGAGACAGAGAGCAGTGGAGAGTCATGATCGCCTACGCCAGCCGGTATGGCACTTTATGATGATGATATAGTACATTGGCAACACTGATGATTTCCTTGGAAAATCGAAAGTGCCAACATGGCGTTGAAAACAGTCTTAGTTACGCTCTGCTTGGTACAGTTTTCTACTGCACTGTATTTTCATATTGGGGAAACTGAGCGTAAATGTTTTATTGAAGAAATACCCGATGAAACTATGATAGTTGGTAAGTATTTGCATAACTGCACTGAAGATTATAAGATAGTTAAATTGTGACAGTTAAAAAGCCGCCGAACAATTTTTTTTGTTGTAGGCCTAAATTACTAACAACAGTAGTAACAGATAACAACTTCTGAGATAACATATAATAATATTATATAATTTATAAACAGAGGGCCACTAGTACCCCTCTTTTTAGTCTCAGTAGGAGTCTTTTCGCAATGCAGAGTTCAAGTTTTCTGGGTTATGGCGTCAGTTGGAGAAACCCCTTCACACTTCACAGTCACAGATTTTACGATTCAGTATCACAGTCACAGGTTGGACGATTCCCTTCACAGATTCATATCAAGATAATTTACTTGGACAATATTTTCAAAATAGTGTTGCATCATTTAAAATTCTATAACTAGATAGCCTTTGAAAATTTCAATTCTATGATACATCAAGAGGAGACAAAACAAGAATATGTGACAACATCATCAGAAAACGCCGCTGGACATACATCGGCCACACTTAGAATGAAGGAAGACAATTCCACTACAAGCCTTGATGTGGACACCAGACGGGTAAAGAAAACGGAAGACTAAAGAACATTTATGAATGAATTAAAATCAACAGGCATAAATGCACAAGACTGCAATCCTTGGCAACTGACTGACCAACAGGCATGGAAAACTATGACATCCCCCCAATGTGCCAAACTTGGCAAAAGAGAAACTGACTGACTGATACCTCAACCAAGTCTGTAGATCAATCCTGAAAAAAGTTATGAATTTCTTCGAATTTGACATCAAAATAATTTACAGTAAACATTTTTTGGTAGCATATCCTATTCAGGATGTAGCCATCAACCTAGCAGTTTTTGGCTGTAGTAATTTTCTAGGCAATATAATTACATTCAGTAGTTTGCTATTGCTTTCTGAACAGTCTGGATGCTCAAATGCCTGTGACGGAGATCAAACTCTATACCTTAGCCGTCACAGATGTGCTCTGTACCACTTCGCCACAGAGCTGGACTAAACATAAGAAAATATAAATTAAACTTGTGACCACACAATGTAGCGAAGCAGATAATTTCTTAATTATCTTTGTTATTTTCAATAATACAATACAAAAATTATACATTTTTGTGTATGCAAAGACAAGACGCTTATGTTGATTACAATACTGGAATTTTTTGATGGACATAACTAATTAATATTCAAAATAGTGGATAATTAGCATAGTTATAATGAAAATACATTAAATATCTATTAAAAATAATAAAATACCATAGAAACAATATATTTTTGTATTGGAAAAGACAAGATGCATCAGTTGATCACATTGCTGTGAATCTCAGATGCATGTACAACAAATTAATATTCAAAATGACACCCTAATTTGCATAATTAAAGTAGATGTTGATGTTTTTTAAAAATTAACTGCTGTTATCTGCAATGCCCAGCACTCTGAAAGGTTACATATATGCAAAGAAAAATGATTAAAATACTTAATAAATCTAGTAGAAAACCGTTGCAATGGTGTGCCCACTAAATGTAAACCATGGTCACAAGAAATTTATAACCCCAGCAAAATTTTCTGTACTCGCGAATCCATGACGTCCATATTATCCCGAATGTCCATATTATGTGGCATGCCCGTGCATACCTCAGAGTGAGTTCTGACATAGACCACCGACTACAGTGAGCTCCCTCATGTGAAGGGAAGAAGGCTCAAGATAGGCATTTATCGTGGATGGATCGTGCCAAGGATGCATTAACTCTTTCAGGACTTGATTATTTTTAGGTTTCGACCAAAATAATTTTATATATGTGTTTTTTATTGTATTACTTGACATACTAATATTGATAAATAGTGTATGTGTAATACATCATTGGAAAGGGGAATGGATACAGAATATGAATATATATGTACATTGATGATATTTGATTGCTTCACAAGGTTACAGTTAGCCTTGTGAGGTAATCAAATATCAAATCTTAGCCAGTAAAGTGGTGAAAGGTCCTGTAGACACATGCTATAAAGCCAGTATAGTGGTGATTGGTCTGGAAAGAGTTAAAGCAGATTTGCGCTCCAAAGGCGAAGCTCCTGGTGAGGAATGGATATCTGAGTATTCCTATGATCTTTCAAGAGGCAGTTGGTTGGTTGGTTGCTAATCCAGCGGTCCATGGGCTCATGCCCTTTGACCTAATGCCATTAGATGGCATTATATTGCTGGGAAGCCTGTGGATTTTCGGCCCACCCCGGGACAGAGCCAGAGAATAACTATCACACCTCAGGAAGGTAGGTTTCAACCTATGCACTGCGCCTAGCCACTGTATCCAAGATAGGGTTCACTGTGCTCATTCCCCGCCACCAATTGACTACTGGTTATGCCGACCTTCTCTATAGCTCCAGGCATGCAACCAAATGTTCAAGTCAAAAGGATTGTCACGTCCTGAGCCACTGAGCCTCTATGATGGGCCTCAGCCATAGGAAAAACAGTGATGCCAGTTTCCTCCTCCTCAGTGATGCACAGTACATCTCTGGCTCCCTCCCAACCACAGAGGGTGCATACATATATATTCAGGCAAACATGAAAAACATTTCAACAACAAAACAAAATCATAACTGTATAGATGACATGTCATGAAGCTTCTATAAGAAGATAACCTCAATATAACGGCATGCCATCCACTAAGGTTTTCTGTTGCATGGATGGTATGTCTAGTGGGCCATTGGTGAGACCCACAGATGTAACCACATGCGTAGTCGGTTGGTTGGTTGGTTGGTTGGTTGCTGATCCAGCGGTCCATGGGCTCATGCCCTTTGACCTAATGCCATTAGATGGCATTATATTGCTGGGAAGCCTGTGGATTTTCGGCCCACCCGGGACAGAGCCAGAGAATAACTATCACACCTCCAGGAAGGTAGGTTTCAACCTATGCACTGCCAAGAGGCAGTCAAGATCATCATTACACTCAATAGTGCAGGAAAGATAGCCTTGTGTGCGTGGATGCTGAGGTCAAGACACACATCTGCAAACATGCCGATGACACAGATGTTGTGATTTACACAGACTTGTCTGTCATTTGCCACCAGCGCAGCACACAGGCCTTTACTGCCTGTTCAAAAGGAAGAACAGTATGCAAAGCAAATGGGGCCTTTACCACAACAATGAGAAGTCTAACAATGAAAGTATTTGCCATAACACAAGCACTAAACTGGCTGGAATCGCAAGTCTTTTCTCATGCGTTCATATTAAGTTATTCAATGAATATGATTCAGAAAGTAAAGAACAGGTAATGTACGTAGGGGATAGGTGAAGTCATTAGAGAGAGCTAAAATGCGGGCCTCACTGCATAAAAAACATGCATATCTTTGTCCCTGGACGTGCAGGTGTTGAGGGATACGAATGGGCAGACAAATTAGCTAGCCTCGCCACCATAACAGATGGTCAGCCTATGGAGTAATCAGACATACTCATTGCTCTTTGTGAATCTGCACGAAGATCAGATGATTTTGAGATAAATTAGCATGAGTCAATATCGAGCATGCGCAAATTGGGAGTGAGGATAGACATGACCTGTAGAAAACATCTCACAAAAATTCAAAAAGAACAGTCAACCAACATAAAACTGGAACTATCAGCCATTATACCCTAAGAGATTTACTGAAGCGGAGAGCATCTATGGACATGTCTGGTGTGTGAAGAGAGTAATCAACATACCATATACCATTACTGCACACATGCACACCATGGGAAATGAGCTTTACCACAATTCCTCAGGATCTAAACAAATTATAAGCGCAGAAAATAAAAACATAACGGTATCTAACCAAGGCTAGTCATAATTAAAATTTAATCTATGCAAACGCAGACACACTGTGTAGCCTAAGCCAGCTTGCTTATAATTTAATTCGCCCGTATGTTTCCGGCATCTGATAGTAAAGGAATAACAAATACTATAGGTCTACTATTTGAAATAACGATATTGTTAATGATTTGTTACCTGCCAAGATTCTTACCATGGAGGCAACTAAGGATGTTTTGGGGGTGAAGTTTACTGTTTCATCCCATAGATAGTCAAACTGATACGGAAGAAATGCTGAAGTAGAATGTGTCATGCCAAATGACATACATAGCACAGTCAAGATGTAAACCATCATACAACACTTTCTCTGAATTACATTCTGCCATCCTGCAGGAATTTAACCTTTAGGATGCATGCTGCAACTTTATTCGCCGACATTTCCCCGTCTCTGGTTAGCGAGCAGCGAGTATATTTGCCGCCGTAGACCGCAGTTGCTAGGTACACTTCAGTCAATTAAAAATCTCCAATATTTAATATTTTTTTCATCAGATTTGTTAAATCTGGCATTTTATTCAATTGACTACCTTTTCCAGCAGTTTTAGTGACAACCATATGCCTAATGTCATGAAAAAATATCGATATTTTTGCAACATATTGATAATTTCAAACAAAAGCATCGCCATGATGGTAAATTCTGTTTTATAGACATATATTTTATCGAATTTTCATTAAAATTATTATGGATTGTGATTCAAATGATTATTTATGGAGAGATAAGTCATTTCTGCAATCGAAAATTAGTTGAACCACACTGTTTGATCTAATTTGATATTAAAACATCAACCAAGTTTGAACGATACATTTCTGGACTAGATTTATAGAAGGATTTTAAGACATACCTGAAGTTGTAATCCGTGAAATTATAATGATTAATCCGTGAATGGCACGCTAACTTGGTCTATCTTATACTCTTTCCACTCTGGAATATTTAATAAACTTCGTGCAATTGTATTTTCGTTCTAAAGGTAAAAAAAAATCGCTGGGTTTTTGTGGAAATTGTCTTTGAGACTGTCTTACATGTCTTGTATCGCACACACACAAACAAAACCTGCAACAATATATGCAGAGTTCAATTCTTTATTTATATGTGCAAAAATTATTTAAATATCTCTAACAACAAAAAAGTTTCGCAATTTCAAAACAGCCACAGACGATTGTGCAACATTTTTTTTGCGAGGCTAGCTTTATTTATTTTTCAAATTTATTTATTAAGGGGTGGAATTTGAACACCATTTCTTCCCAGGATGTAATAATTTGGCTTAATGTCAACATGAGTGAATAGTATAGTGGCTTAGTGTCAATATAAGTGAATGGTATAGTATCTTGGTGTCAATAAGTGAATGGTATAGTGGCTTGGTGTCAATATAAGTGAATGCTATAGTGTCTTCCAGTCTTCATGGACCTACTGTTCATGCTATTCAAATGTTCATAGTAATTAACAGGCTTGCATGCAGAGTATATATAGTCAGAAATGTTGAAGTTAAAGGACAAATGCAAGTTAGTTGTATTACCAATCATCCACCTGTTGTATGATGTGTACACCCGTGTATAACATGTCTGAAACATAATGATGTGTACACCCGTGTATAACATGTCTGAAACATAATGATGTGTGCACCAGTGTATAACATGTCTGAAACATAATGATGTGTGCACCATTGTATAACATATCTGAAACATAATGATGTGTACACCCGTGTATAACATATCTGAAACATAATGATGTGTGCACCAGTGTATAACATGTCTGAAACATAATGATGTGTACACCAGTGTATAACATGTCTGAAACATAATAATGTGTACACCAGTGTATAACATATCTGAAACATAATGATGTGTGCACCAGTGTATAACATGTCTGAAACATAATGATGTGTGCACCAGTGTATAACATGTCTGAAACATAATGATGTGTACACCAGTGTATAACATATCTGAAACATAATGATGTGTACACCAGTGTATAACATATCTGAAACATAATGATGTGTACACCAGTGTATAACATATCTGAAACATAATGATGTGTACACCAGTGTATAACATATCTGAAACATAATGATGTGTACACCAGTGTATAACATGTCTGAAACATAATGATGTGTACACCAGTGTATAACATGTCTGAAACATAATGATGTGTACACCAGTGTATAACATGTCTGAAACATAATGATGTGTACACCAGTGTATAACATATCTGAAACATAATGATGTGTACACCAGTGTATAACATGTCTGAAACATAATGATGTGTACACCAGTGTATAACATGTCTGAAACATAATGATGTGTACACCAGTGTATAACATGTCTGAAACATAATGATGTGTACACCAGTGTATAACATGTCTGAAACATAATGATGTGTACACCAGTGTATAACATGTCTGAAACATAATGATGTGTACACCAGTGTATAACATGTCTGAAACATAATGATGTGTACACCAGTGTATAACATGTCTGAAACATAATGATGTGTACACCAGTGTATAACATGTCTGAAACATAATGATGTGTGCACCAGTGTATAACATGTCTGAAACATAATGATGTGTGCACCATTGTATAACATGTCTGAAACATAATGATGTGTGCACCATTGTATAACATGTCTGAAACATAATGATGTGTATAACATGTCTGAAACATAATGATGTGTGCACCAGTGTATAACATATCTGAAACATAATGATGTGTACACCAGTGTATAACATATCTGAAACATAATGATGTGTACACCAGTGTATAACATATCTGAAACATAATGATGTGTACACCAGTGTATAACATATCTGAAACATAATGATGTGTACACCAGTGTATAACATGTCTGAAACATAATGATGTGTACACCAGTGTATAACATGTCTGAAACATAATGATGTGTACACCAGTGTATAACATATCTGAAACATAATGATGTGTACACCAGTGTATAACATGTCTGAAACATAATGATGTGTACACCAGTGTATAACATGTCTGAAACATAATGATGTGTACACCAGTGTATAACATGTCTGAAACATAATGATGTGTACACCAGTGTATAACATGTCTGAAACATAATGATGTGTGCACCATTGTATAACATGTCTGAAACATAATGATGTGTGCACCAGTGTATAACATGTCTGAAACATAATGATGTGTGCACCATTGTATAACATGTCTGAAACATAATGATGTGTGCACCATTGTATAACATGTCTGAAACATAATGATGTGTGCACCAGTGTATAACATGTCTGAAACATAATGATGTGTGCACCATTGTATAACATGTCTGAAACATAATGATGTGTACACCAGTGTATAACATGTCTGAAACATAATTGGGAACATTTAGAGTTATGTTTTTTTTGTTGAGTATTTAAAATGAAAAAGAGCCAGGGGTAGACCAAAAGACACACTTAGAAGAACAATACTTTGAGAAGGTAAAACAATAAATATCCATACTATTCAAGAACTGCACAGAATAGCTTTGAACAGAATTGTAGAGATCTGACCTCTGTCCTATGTGCTAACCTCATCGCAAAAGGAAATCAAATTTAAAATGGTCATTAGAGTATTAGAATGAGTTGTGTATTTCACCAGTGAGCCACAACTGTGCCTACATCTGTCAGAGAGGAATGAGCACATGTATCTTTCTGTAGTGCTGTGAGGTCTGGTCACTAGAAAATACTCTTGGAGCTTAAGCATATTTTAAGGAAATATTTGAGGAATTATTGTCTAAGGTGTATTTTGTATCTTTTGTCTTACAGGTAACTATAAGGTGCAAGCTTATGATAAAAACATACAAGATTACTTACCAGTTTCACCTAGTATAGGGGTACATGTGGAAGTAACTGATCCAAATACAAAAATTGTCTTATCTAGGGTGAGTCCTTCCCGAAGTTCTGACTGAGACGTAATTATTTGACTTATTTTGTATTTCTTTCTTCTATTTGTTCCTATGTCCTTCTCTTTAAAAATTCTATGCTGACAATTATTAGTTTTATTTAATACTGATATTTTTGTAGTAAGTCTGAGAATAAACTGCAAAATCATTCTGTGATGTATAATTTTAGATTTTGAAAACATCAGAATCGTTCTATGATGTATAATTTTAGAGGTTGAAAACTGCCAAACCTGTGTTGAGGTTTGGGTGTCCTCCCCTCGGAGAACAGAACATGACTTTAGTTAACTAGGAATTTAGGCAAAAAGCAGATACCTCCTAATGATGTTGCAAAAACGGTAATCAAAAACCTCAAAAGAATTAAATGGGGAAATGAAAAAAATGGGGAAATATTTTTTTAATGGAGACCACCATAACCCCCCCCCCCCCTCCTTCTCCCTACACACACACACAAACATTTAAGGCGTATCTACAGCCCTAAAAATTGCAGTGCCACACTTGAAATCATGACTAAGGTTATGATAACTGTTCTAGACAGACTCACTTGGACAGACAGAATTAACTGAGACTAACTGTAGGCCATACAAAGCTTACAATTTGTTAGTTAAAGTTGTGGACTGAGCTTAGAAACCACATAACATATCCTACTTACGTGTCAGTTGGCTTCACAGAAGAAAGGCACAAAATATAACCTGAGATGACACAACTTCATAACCTCCTTGGCTCCATGGATGACTTGAAACAAATATTCAGTTTATTGAAGCTGACAAAACAAAAATAGCGAAGAATATGTTGGGGAACTAAGCAATAGCTAACTTAATTTCATTTTGTTTTAACATGACTAGGTGTAAGCATATCTGGCATGGATGTAATGCTCTGCACATTGTCAAGAAGAGTGACCCATTCAGCTCTGATCATACACTTTTCATCTTGTGCAGCATACTTTGAGAGTCTGATAGAATCACTGAGTCTTTTGGTGGTTGTGTCACCAGCCAAGTAAGAGCTGCTATCACTGCTTCTATTTCCATTCTCATACTCGATGTTGTAGTGGGGTAGGCAGCTGACTTCTCAACTAATTTCTTGCCATTGTGGTAGGCCACGAAACCCCAATCTCACCTGTTTGTTTCTTGCGTTACTGAGCCGTCTGTGTAAATTATTGTATCGTGTCAGGGAGTAAGTTGTAGTAAAGTCCTATCTCATACCAACAATGCCTTTGAGCAATATTTTCAGGTCCATTTTTGGGGTTTATATTAGTATACTAGGAATAATGTGGTCAGTATCATACTTTCTTTTCAAGATTTATTTCTGGTAACCTCGTTTACCATCCTGTGCCACTTCCAATTTCTTGAAATTTGGAGAAAATCCTACCAAAAGTCTATTTGTGAGGAATAGGGTGATTGACTGACATTCCATAAAATAAAAGTAAAGTTTAGAACACACCTGGGTAGGAAATACCTCCTCTTCATCAATCAATTCTAAAACTATACAGATCCCATAATAGCACCACCTGTATGCTTCAGATTTGCTACTGTAGGCCACAAACACATCTGATCCCAGCAAAACACCATTTGTAAATCTAACACATGCTACCGTAGGCCAAAAGTTTATCTGCACAAATTAAAAGCTGGACATACTGCTCATGGAAAAATATTCTCCAGACTGCAAACAACAGTCTGAAGACTCCCACTTTGCCCCAGAAGAAGTGAAAAATGTGCACTCAAAGAACTTCATGTTGATGATGAAATAAATCACCTGTGTCAATGATAACCCAACAAGCTGGAAATATTTGTGCTGCGATAACATGGGGAGACCTAATACCTGGACACTCCTGCATTTGTTCTTACTTCACATTGGCTATTGGCATAATACCCTTGCATATGTTGATTAAATGTTCTGGTACTTAGTATATTGATAGTGTTTTCCATAGTTGTTGTCTGTCTACTCTGTCGAAAGCCTTTTCTTGGTCGACGAATGCAATGAATAATTCTTTGTTGTTTTCTGTGGCTCTTTCTGTTAGTTGTCTAAGTATAAAGATAGCATCCATACAGCTTTTGTTCTTACGGAAATCCTTTTGAGTGTTTTTAAGTTGTGGTTCAATGTATGATCATAATCATTGTTCTATCATGGAGATGCTATCTGCTGTATTTGTGATTTAGACTATCTGCTGTATTTGTAATGAAGACTATCAGCTGTATTTGTGATGGAGAATATCTGCTGTATTTGTAATGAAGACTATCAGCTATATTTGTGATGGAGATGCTATCTGCTGTATTTGTGATGGAGATGCTATCTGCTGTATTTGTGATGGAGATGCTATCTGCTGTATTTGTGATGTAGACTATCTGCTGTATTTGTGATGGAGATGCTATCTGCTGTATTTGTGATGTAGACTATCTGCTGTATTTGTGATAGAGATGATATCTGCTGTATTTGTGATGTAGACTATCTGCTGTATTTGTGATGGAGAAGCTTAGTGTTGTATTTGTGATGGAGATGCTATCTGCTGTATTTGTGATGTAGACTATCTGCTGTATTTGTGATGTAGACTATCTGCTGTATTTGTGATGTAGACTATCTGCTGTATTTGTGATGTAGACTATCTGCTGTATTTGTGATGGAGATGCTATCTGCTGTATTTGTGATGGAGATGCTATCTGCTGTATTTGTGATGGAGATGATATCTGCTGTATATGATAGACTGCAATTTAAAGCTACATCAGATGGCTTGTAGTAAAAATAAAGATAACTAAATGCCACTTGAAGTGAATCTCATATTTTAAGAGCTAATATACTGATTGATTACTTAATTTTAAAATATTCAGTACCCTATTTATAAATTAAATTTCTTACCAGTGATGAAGTATTATGCAAATGTTATAATTTGATCAATTTATTGGCCATGTATCATTTTCATGCTTGTGTTTACATCTGCTCTGACAGACGTATGCTGCTGAGGGCAGGTTTACATTTACATCTCATGCTGCTGGTGAACATGTTATATGTCTCAACTCAAATTCTTCGACCTGGTTCAATGCAGGACAGTTGGTTAGTATCATTTATGTTGCCCCTGGTGTAGATTAATGTACTCTTTTTTTTTAGTATACTCAATTTTATGGAGTTTTGTGATGTAATGGGAGCTCATGTCTAGTATTATCTACCTTATCTGTGTGGCAGTTGAGGTCTGGATTTCTTCCATGTGACAACTGGGGCCTGGATTTCTATCTTGCTCAGGGTGCAAAGATTAGGATAACTGTCTTCTGTCTTTCCATTTTGGTTTCATAGGAGATAACTAAGGAAAGTTGGGGATAAATCATTATCATCACATTTTGTCTCAATTTTTCTACTTTTGTTTGCTATCAAATAATCCCCATGAAGACAAAAATATGCAGACTAGTGCACATTGCAGCAGTGTCCTTTTGTAACAGACTTCTAAATAACAGGGAATGCTAGATATGCCATCACTGCATATGGGTCAACAAATCTAACAGATGAATGATGAAATACTCGTAGTTGACCCAGAACTGTGTGCTGTGCTTCTGGCAGAATATGGTAATCCTTGGATACTAGCACACTCGAAGACCTCCCTTCAGGAATGAAATAAACATCAGTAACCCTCCTTACCCAACCATGTCTTTGAGACAACCTTACATAAGCCCTCCTTACACAAGGCAGACCAAGAAGACGATGGACTGACGACATTAAAGATAACATGAATAGGTCATTGGAGAATGCAAGCCATATCGCCCAAGAAAGAAGGGTTCAGGGAGTTCATTGGGAAGACAACGTTCTGAAGAGAATACGTCACATGACAAACACACCCATATCTTTGAAACAACCTTACATGAGTCTGGATGTCACTTCAGTTAACAACTAGACAACCTGTATTTTTGTCTGAAAGACTATGGTCTGCCAAGAGCTACCTGCTCACAGAGGAATTATTTTATCATCAAATGTACCTGTAATTTGAGAATGAGAGCCGTTAATTTATGTGTTGTTTTAATCATTTTCAGATATATATATATATATATAACATCTCATAAGGATTTAGATGTTTAAAAAAAATATTATCAATATTAATGACAATGTATAAATACATTTCGGTGCTTCTCAAGATATATACAGCAGAACATAGACTTGTCCATTTAGAGGGGTGTTAAAACGTATTAAAACAATTCTCAGGTGCTTCTTGGTAAAATTCATTATTATGTCAGAAATATGCCTGCCACAATATCAATGAATTATGATGATCTTTTTATAAAAGATTTAAAAATTTAAGATAAACATACTGGTACATCTTGAAGATAAAAAGTGGTGTATTGCAAAAAGTCCTTCAAGATCACTATATTATGCACCATTTGTGGCCTTGGCTGAGAGGGTAGAGCATTGGCCTTATATCCATGAGGTCCATGGACTGACTCCACATAGGAACAACATTTTTATTTGTCAGAGTGTAAATTTAAAAACTCATCCTATTCAAGATGTGACGGCAGCAGAGGCATGCACACTTTATCACAAACAGCTACATATTCCACCTCTCTAGCAGGAAGCATGCAGTATTGACAGACAATTATATATGTTCTCAGGAACCTTTAATGATTTTTAACACCCAACTCCCATGTATAATAAGTAATTCATCATTTGTCAGCAGATGCACAGATTTTGCAAGTTGTCAATAAATATGTACTCTTCCTCATAAATGTAAGGCCACAGAGGTCTCACAGTGACCTAAACGTCATATTGTTACTAAAAAGAACCATTGAAAGATTGACACCCCTTGTAATGAAAATGTCCATGTTCTTCCGTGGGTATCCCGAAAAAAAATCAATTTTTTATATACGTAGATGCAAACCATGTTTCACTGTTTTAGAAAGTTTATTTTATTGTAAAATTTAGTAGCATATCCTATTCAGGGCGTAGCCATTAACTGAGCATGTTGTGGCTATAGTGATTTTCTTGACAGTTTTTAAGGTCAGTAATTTACCCTTGTGCAGCCATGAGTCAATGAAAACAAACATATATGAAGCACACAAAAAACCCATCTCCAGAGAACTTTTCTACCCCTGACACTGCAAGGAACAAAGCCATTTCCAGAGAACTCTTCTGATGCTGCAAGTAGTCACAAAAATTATACTACAAAACAGTAGTACAATATTCTAGTTTGTCCTGCTATGCTGAATATTAGTTGTCGATTAAAAATAATAGTTAGGGTTATATTGTGTATGTTCTGTTCAAGTACTGACACTATTGTCTATTGTCTTTCCCGAGGTGAATGATTGTTGATTGCATTCACACTTGCCGTTAAGCGTAGGGGTGGTATCTTAAGCTGTCATTTCAAGGCCAGATGTGTCGCAGAGGTTGCATTAACTGACACTACCAATAGTAATAGTTGGGGTTATGTTGTGCATGTTCAAGTATTGACTCTACCAGCCAGCTGATAGGAACTGAGCACCTATTGCAATAATATCAATTCTTAACAATTTTTGTTTAGAAAAACAGTGTAATAGATTCATGTTTGCTTAACTATCATTCAAACTTTTTATAAAATTTGCACCAAATTAAAAATTTTTTGGGGCGTCACTGACTGCTGGCTCAAATCTAAATACAAAATGGCTGTCGTAAGTTTGTTTGAGATGTAGTAAGTCTCACAGTCGCAAAGACTTGAGTGCCACCCACTGAAAGCCCCCTCCCCAATGGTATGCCACCCAATGAGAGCTCCACCCATGTGGACGTCACCCACTGAGAACTTCGCCCATTAAACCATCCTAAATTAAACATCTCGACCTCCAACCACTGATGGGTAATTATGGCCAAGGGAAATAATCATTGAAAAAATGAAGACCACTGCTTTGCTTGCTCCTTGTAATTTATTTCATTTCACTTTCCACAAAAAAGGTAGGCCCTTTAGGCAAATATGAACCATATAACACACATTAAATTATAAATTTGCTTAAAAGTTGCTAGAGTAATTTTGTTCTGCCCTGCTTTCCTGGCTAGAGAGTTCACCTTGACATCAGTGCTGGAGAGCATGCAGTTGACTACAAGCAGGTGCAGGCCAAAGACAAGCTCACAGAGCTGCAGCTTAGAGTACGGCAGCTGCTGGACCAAGCTGACCAGATCTCCAAAGAACAAAACTACCAGCGTGTATGTACATTATAACAATATTTCTGTCTGATCTTAGTACCACTATCTTGTATATATACAGTTCCAAAAAAAAGAAACACATCAAATGTGTACCAAAATTTTATTTTACAGAATTGATGTTTCAACCTTGTCATGAAGAAACTTTCAGACTTAAACTAAATCAAACCCGTATCCAGTCATTCTCAATGGTCCATTGATGATGTTGGTTCGCCCACTGCAGTTTGATTCTTCTTGATTAGGAACAAGCGTCACAGCACTGAGGGCATTCCCATATATGCTCTGCTTGCTGTTTTATCAGCTATCTAAAAGTGTATAAGTTCAGTGTCCCAGTCAGTTGCTGATTACGCGTCCTTCTGATCTTTCTGGAGAGGGAGCACCTTCTCCCATCGTCTCTAGTCACTCCCATTTCATTTCTACCATTCTCTGAATATGTACATTATCTCATTCAACTTCCTTCTTGTCTTCTTGTAGGGTATCCATGACTGTTCTAATCAATTCAATCCTGTCTCTTCTTATCTCTGTGCCGTTCACCAGTGCTTTACCAGCCAACACATTGGCTCTTTCATTTCCCCTGACCCCAGCATGACCTGGACAGTAGATCCATGTAATGCTCTGCGTGTTGTTGAGAAGAGTGACCCATTCAGTTCTGATCATACACTTTTCTATCTTGTGCAGCATACTTTGAGAGTCCAATAGAATCACTGAGTCTGTTGGTGGTTGTGTCGCCAACCAAATGAGAGCTGCTCTCACCACTTCTATTTTCATTCTCATACTTGATGTTGTAGTGGGGTATGCAACTGACTTCTCAGCTAATTTCTTGTCATTTTGGCAGACCACGAAATCCCAAGCACACCTATTTGTTTCTTGTGTTACTGAACCGTCTATGTAAATTATCGTATCATGTGGCTTCGAGTTCTGCAGTATCAGTTCCTGCATCATTCCCTCTTTTCTTTTGGCAGCCCAGTCACAGCACTCTCTTCCCATCTGTTTCACAACTGTTGTCCGTAACTTTCTCTGCCAAATTTCACCCATTCAGATCTTCTTTCCACTTCCTCCAGGTCACAAACTCTGAGTAGGGCATCTTCTGCTTCTGCCATCCAGGACCTTCCTCTCTTGATGAGTCACTGCAGTTGGTTCTGGCAACAACAGCCCGTAAGAACTGGACCTCTGTAGGGTCTTCTAGCCCAAAGTCTAGCATCAGGCAGCCAATTCCTGAACATTTAATCTGAAATTCGACAAGCTGATAGCATAGACTGGATTGTGGAGGACACAGATGCAAATAGATTCCTGAGGTGACACTGCCGCATGAAGTTGTGTTTGACAGGAGTTGTGACTTCCACTTCACGGCCAGTCTGCCAGTTTGTTGAAATCGTCTCTACAGGTGACTAATTGTGCTTCAAACCACATTAAATTGTCTAGCCACTACACTTTGTGATTGTCCAGTCTGTAAGCATCCAATGATAATGTATCGTTGTTCTGTACTGAGTTGAGCCATACTTGCACATTGAATTTTCAACTGAATTTATGCGAGGACCGTCAATCTTTTATATACATTCAATAATATGGTCAGAGAGTTTTGTGTTCAGTAAGTTTCATGGGATTCTCATGAACTTGTCACAAGTAATTGCCAAAAATATTGTTTTGATCTTGACCTCTTTCATGACCTCACGAATCAGTAGGTGAGTAAAATTTAGGTAACCACGAGAAGTTAATGACCAGATGGACACAGTCAATAGGTTGAGTTATGTTAAATAAACGAATATCTTTTAGAAAAGTAACTCCAAATATGTTGCGTTAATTTTTTTATTTTAACAGTATAATTATCAGCCAAAGACAGATATGTCGAGCCATTGGCACAAATATAACAGTTACACAATACATTTCCATTCTCTAGAATGCATCCTGCTGGAAATCTGCTGGAAACTCAAGTGGGAGTTTGAGAATGAACGCAGAAATAGAAGATGTATATAATTACCAGAAAACTAGAGAAGTTCTAATGATATTAGGTGTGAGCTACACCAACTATTCATTTTTTGTGTTCGTTCTCACACTCCTACAGATTACCAGGATGTAGTCCAGGAATGTAATGTGTTGTGTCATGGTGTACAGTTTGGCTACATTTATCTGCATTTTTCGGTCTGACACATCCAACTTCAGCATGACTTCTGATACACTTTGACCCTCGATTGGATGAGACATCCAACCTCATCTACAAAATCTCTGTAGTAATTGTTTTTTTACAACATCCACGGCAGATAACGTTGTCGCTAGTCATCATCCCCCCCCCCCCTTTTCAGGGTCCAGCAACACACAGGCAACAGTAACACAGATATGAAAATTAATATTATATAAATAGGCCCTTACGTGTTGCCCAAAACTACTGCTAATAGTAATTATAAAATAATGATAATGAAGAATAAGGATGGAACAGATTGACGTTTTGGTATAAAACTTTCATTAGAACAATATTCAGTACTGATACTGGTACAATAATGGTATCTGCATAGATGGTAAAAACAGAATAATAATAAAAATGTTAAAATATATGACAATTATTAACCTTCACCGAGCCTATATCAAGTCCAGCCGCCGAAAAATAAAATGGCAGCTAACGCCGTTGGCGACATACCCCATCCAATGAGATATCGTTATAATAGACGCCCCACAGCCTGATTGGTTACTCGGGAACATGCGCTATTGAAGCCGGTTCATTCCTTCGTCCGACATGATCGTTGTAACAATGGCTAGCCAGAAGATACAAATTTTATAGCAATTAATCTGACCACATCGGCACACCGGTACGATGCCATGATGATTTTATAGATTTTATAGACCTTTCTTTCATCGTATTTTGAATAAAATAACATTGAATCGTGGCTTGAATCATGAATTATTGAGTTATTTAGTTTCACAGCAGTGAATATACAGAATGCCGCGTTGGTTTGGAGACTTGTAGACGTTTGATATCGAATATGTGGAAGTAGCACAAAAAATGGCTCTAGACCTAATCTCAAAGAACGATTTTACCGCAAATCTACATGTTTTATACAGTTCTCCCGGCTATATTTAGATAATTTTGCAGTGAAAGAACATAAATACAACAGATTTGTGTGATTTAGTTTACAGTGTTGCCAAGGAATTCGATAAGTAAGGTAAGTTATTTTTTTATTAATTTTTTCCCTCTTTATTTGTTATAAAATATATGTTTTTTGTGAAAAATGTCTTTACCACTTTCTCATACGTCTGGTATCACACACACACGTACATAAATTACACCAATATATGCATAATTCAATTCTTTATTTAATTGTGCAAATATTATTTAAATATATCCAACAACCAAAAGATTATCACATTTTCAAAACAGTCACCATAAAAAATGCAAATTTTCAAAAAAGAATCCGGTGGCAGGGAGACGTTTCGTATTTTTAAATCTGGCTTGCTAAAGGTTAAACTGCCACAGGGCATCGTGTAGTAGTTCAGCAACATTTCTCACCAACAGAGGTAAACTTACTCCAGTTGAGTTCCCTTTTACTCACTTGTACTTCGTCAGAGATTACATGTTATCTGTCCATATTATCTTCTACAGTATCGTGAAGAAAGATTCAGACAGACCAGCGAAAGTACTAACCAACGTGTATTGTGGTGGTCTGTATCACAGACACTTATTCTTGTGATAACAGGTTTCTGGCAAATGCAGCACTTGAAGAGTTTCTTTGAAGCCAAGAAGTTGGTTTGAAGTAATTGTTATCTGAGCACTCTGCATGGCATTTAGGATTGTTTAGTTTGTTTTATTTATAGCATTAGAGGCTTATTTTAAGGTTGTTGTTGACATTGTTTAGAATATTTTTCTTGCAACTATTGTTTGTATAAGCATATTGTTTTAGTATTTTGGGTACATTACGGTCTAATGTATTCATATTTTTAATGGAATGAACTTTCACATACAATGTAGCATCCATCGATCTGCGCACAGAGAGGTCCCCTTTCCCACTCCCCTAGAGGAGAGCTCTTGTGCGTTGCGTGCAGATTGAATGATCACTAGTAGACGAGTCATGTTTTTTTTTTATCTTCCCGTACCGAAAGATGTATGCACTGAAGCCTAATATTAAAAAGCTGGAATGAAATCACATATGGTCACATTTGACTGTAATGAACCATATTTTGTATTGATTGTCATATCTTGATGTAGAATATATTTTGATATATTCTCGTTAAAATGTGCACAAGTAAATGTTTTATATATTCTTCAAACCTGTGCAGCATTAAACAGAACATTTGAACATTAAACAAACAGCCAGGAGACACGATCGCCAAGGGAAATAATTACATAGGTAGGCACTAATTCCAAACCAGTTCCACAAGGGTTAAATATAAATATATTTAGGGTTAGCTATGTAAAACATAACTAACCCATAACCCTAAAATATGAATATTTAAATTAATTGTTGACATGATATTTAAATTAATTAACCATAAAGTACGTCAGTAGGTACTAATTGGAAACAAGAACCAAACTTTTATTTTGTGAATTCACACACAAATTGATTTACTTAACTCTCTTATGTCCACCGAGCCGCTAATATCTACATTTTGGAGACCCACTATACAGAAAAGCCACTCAAATCTACATTTTAATATGAATTTACTATCGTGTTCGGCATAGCAGGAAAACTGTACGGAGACAAAGAGTTAATGGATTCGCCAATTCAAAACTTCCTGTACATGTATTTTCTGAATCTGTTCTCATTATAAAAATGATTGTTCCTTTCTTCTAAGTTAGTGGATAGCACCATCGTTTTTGCTGTGTGGTTGAGTTCCATTCCTTGTTTATGGAGCTTATGAGTTTTGTTGTGAAGATATGTTAGTCGAGCTGCATGATAACTTGATAGCTGGTACACCTCTTGGTCTGGTATCTCCTACTTCAGCACCAGTGATTGCTTAGGCAGGACTGGGGTCCTGCTGCTCGAATTTTGTTACTATATTTTATAGTTAAAAGAAATTGTTTAAAGGTTTGACTTTATAGTACTCAGATTTCCCCATATGTTCTCTGTTCCTTACAACATTGCAGAACACTGCCTACTGAGAGTACCACATATGGCATGTAAGTCCATAGCTTCAAGCTATAATCCCCAGGGATTCCAGAAAAATTCAATTGTAATCATGACATCATGGTCATTACTGTGTACACAGGATCTATAATGTATAACACGTGAAAAGTCACCCACCAATATTGTACATGCGTATATTCTTATTGTGCCTTTTTATTAATTGTGCCTTAATACTGATTGTTGACAGTTATGACAGTCGTCATATTTTGTTGTATCATCTGGATATAATAAACATTTATCATAACATTTTTGTAGGTTCTAGTGAGGACTCATATCCTGTTTAAAAACAGCTCAGTTTGATTTATTCTTAATCAGGAACCAGCATCACTGCACAAGGGGTATTGCCATAAATGTTCTGCTTTCCATTATATCAGCCATCTAAAAGTATATAAGCTCAGTGTCACAGTTGAATGTAAGTTCTTCTGGTCTTTCCAGTGAGGATGCCACTTTCTCCCATGGTCACTCCCATTTATATTATTCTATGAATATGTACATTGTCTTTTTCAGCCTCATCTTTATCATTTTGTATTTTATCCATGACTGCTTTAATTAATTCAGCCCAGTCTCTTCTTATCACTTTGCCATCCACTATCGCCTTACCCGCCAATGTGTCAGCTCTTTTATTGCCCCCACTTCCTCCATGACCAGGACAGTAGAACCATGTGATGCTGTGGGCGATGTTGAGAAGAGTTTCTCACTCTTCTCTTATCATATATTTTCATATCTTGTGCAGTATATGCTGAAAGTCTAATAAAAATCACTGTGACTGTTGGTGGTTGCGTTGTCAGTCAAGTCAGAGCCACTGTTACTGCCTCTACCTCCATTCTCATGCTGGATGTTGTGGTGGGATACACAGCAGACTTTTCCACCAGCCTCTTGTCATTTTGGTAGGCAGTGAAGCCCCATCCACATCTGTTTGTTTCTCTTGTTGCTGAGCCATCAGTATAAATAATATCTTGTGGCTTTGAGTACTGTTGTATCAATTAAGTTCTTGTATCATTCCCTCTGCCTTGTTTGCAGCCCAATCATGGCACTCTCTTCCTAATTGTAATACAACATTCATCAACAACCTTCTCTCTTTATTTACTTCCATCCATTCACAACCTCTTCATACTTCTTCAAGCTTGCAGTTTCTGAGTAGGGTATCCTCTGCTTCTGCCATCCAATACCTTCCTCATTTTATGCACTTTTTGTGTGTGTTATCTAGAGGTTTGTATAAAGAGCTATGGTGATTGATAGCAAGTATTCTTTCACCTGTGCTACTCCATGTTTTACTTTAATGTTAGTAGGTCTAAAAGAAACCTCATGGCAGCCATAGGTGTATCTCTGGTACATCCTAGAACTGTCTTATGGCCTCAATCTGGGCTCTCTCTAGCCTACCAATCTGTGTTTGCGATATTGTGAGAAATCGTATATCATAGTTCATAACAGATAGTACCCACTGCATCAGTAAAAAGAGCATCTACTGTTGCATATCTGTGGATACCCTTCTTAACTTTCTGAATGACATTCTTGACAAAACGCTTCTCTGCGCTTTCTGTGCAAAAAAAAGGTGTCTAACATCTAAGTATTTCATGTTCTGCTTCCTGCAGATGATGTTGATGCCAATGCAGGTTACAGCTGACAGTGTGTCTGTAACTATATTGTTATTCAGTGACAACTAGATGATCTTTGTCTTGGAGGGGTTGATGACTGCATTGTAACTTGTGTACCAGATTGAAAGGTGTTCTAGTTTATTTTGCACAAATTCAGTGAAGTTGTGTCTGTTTCTGCCAAGATTGTACAATAGAAGGTAATCTGCATAAGTGAGGACCAACTGGCTCTGCCGCCTGAATCTGTGCAATTTTGTAAGTGTAGACGTTAAAATGCACAGATGACAATGGAGATCTCTGTGGCAGTTCCAGTGTTATGGTTCTGATCTTCGAGTTTCAGGATCCTAACTTTAAAGGCTAGACACGAGTACCATTGCTATCCATTGAATGATTCAGGCTAGACACGAGTACCATTGCTATCCATTGAATGATTCAGGCTAGACACAAGTACCATTGCTATCCATTGAATGATTCAGGCTAGACACGAGTACCATTGCTATCCATTGAATGATTCAGGCTAGACACAAGTACCATTGCTATCCATTGAATGATTCAGGCTAGACACAAGTACCATTGCTATCCATTGAATGATTCAGGCTAGACACAAGTACCATTGCTATCCATTGAATGATTCAGGCTAGACACAAGTACCATTGCTATCCATTGAATGATTCAGGTTAGACACAAGTACCATTGCTATCCATTGAATGATTCATATCTCAATGCCAAGGCCATTTAAGAAGTGGTCTTCCGGATTATTCAGAAATCAATGGTAACATACTGAATGTATTTATATTGCCCAGCATATCACTACAGCTATAATATTCTGGGGTGATGGTTATATCCTGAATAGGCTACCAAATCTACTAAAATCCGATGTCAGTATTAATTTCAGTGCCTTCTGGTATAAATGTGTCATCTGTAAGATCATGTTATCATCACACTTTGTTTTCCCAGATATAATCTGGTACTGAGGTGTTATTTTGTGGTCTAAAAATGTCCACTCTCAACTGGGAATCAGTTCATGGACCACCAGCATAGAATGTCAGTGTACTAGCCATACTACTCCAGCCCCCATAGTTATGGTAATTATATAGAAGTGAAACAAATGACCATCTGTGTTTTACCTGAAAGGTAATTGAAGAATAATATTGCATGTTGAAGACTCAATTAAAGAAGGTTAGGTGTGGGATTTGTCATCCAGTCTAGAATGTTAACACTTTTGAAGTTCTGGCTGTGTCCTGTGAAAAATGTGTGCTAATCTAATGATGCTATTACTTATTTGTTGAAGTGCTTTTTGATGAAGTGAGCAACTGCAGAGATTTGTTTCAAGGTATGTACGAGTCTTACTGTGATAGAGGAATGCAATATCTATTACTAGTTGTATATCTGTGTTGGAATGAACACAGGGTTTTGATATTATTCTTTTTTTGACTTGTTCATTGTGTCTTTGCATTGTTATTGACAAGTACATTTAAACTGATACCATTAAAGACATAATTGCTATTTTTAGCGTTGACTTTTTTCTTTCTGAATAATTAAATTTTTCCATTTTTGTTATACACATTGATAATGATTTTTAGTTCACAGTGAACACTTTTCTTTGACTGTTTTGACTATTTTTTACTTGTATCTTCTAATTTCATTTCAGACCCAAAATTCTATAAAATGATGCCATGTTATGTTGACATTAAAGGTGCCATAAAATGATGCCAAGACAGTGGCTTCAAGATCGTGTTGGTTTAAATTACTAATTTTATTGTTCAGTTCTCAAATACTTTCTCCTGTAAGAAAAAGTGTTACCGATTCTAAACCCAAATTTGCCTACAGGTGATTTTTAGGCTATATTTTATATTCAGCAGGTTATCATTGCTTCCTAAACAGCCCAGATGCAGAATTTGATGCTGTGATGATTAAGCCTAATACTTTGAGCATCTTTCTCAATTACTGTACCTTTCTGCCACAGAGCCGGATGGCTTCTGTAAATTCTTACATATTTCAAATGTTGAGAAAATCAGAACAAGCAGGAGTTAAGCCCCTGCAACCCAATGAAATTAAACTTTGTTAAATAAATAAATCGTTACTGAAACATCTGACATGAAGTTGTAATCGTAATTAAATAGGTATTCTACAGAGATCAGTGACAAGGTTTCTAAGGAACAAAAAGCTAACATAATTAAACGGAATGGAATTCTGATGAAGGCGCATGTACCAATGTTCTATGCATTACGCGATGACAGCGCCCCCCCCCCCCAATCACTCGATATGTGCGCTACACACTGAGAGGTGGGGGAGGCTGCGTGTTTCACGAAAATCACTAGATTGATATCCAAAGTTATAATTTTAAATTTCTGCGTAACGGAAGCTCTGTGCAATAGCGAATGACATTAAAATGTTGGTATGTTGTCAGTGATATGGTCACTGATCCTTGTATTGAACCAATAAATATATCCGATGTCTTGAAGTCACATTGAGAGTTTAATGACTATAATTATTACATACCTCTCATACAGAAAAAAACAATGTTAAAGAGGTAGAAATGCAGTAGAGACTTCAGGACTCAGAGTAAATATAAGCAACACTCTTCTCTAATATTGTAATGTATTAAATTTATTTGATTTGTAGACAAAATGTGGATCAGTGGAGACTACTAGGCAAGATTATTTTCATGAGTCCAAAACATCTAAAGCCTTGTTTAACCTCTCAGGCTCTGAAGAGCTGTGTTTCTTGTGCTGTGGTGACTGAAATAAGGAAATTGTTTACCAGTAACTAAGATGTCACAAATATAAGCAATATAGGTACATTATTAGGTACACTGGACCAGTATCAAATAATGATCACAGTATAAGCCATACCAGTATATTATTAGCTATTCTGGACCACCACAAAATTATTGAAGTATAAGCCATACCAGTATATTATTAGCTACTCTGGACCACCATAAAAAATGATTGTAGTATAAGCCATACCAGTATATTATTAGCTATTCTGGACCACCATAAAATTATTGAAGTATAATCCATACCAGTATATTATTAGCTACTCTGGACCACCATAAAATTATTGAAGTATAAGCCATACCAGTATATTATTAGCTACTCTGGACCACCATAAAAAATGATTGTAGTATAAGCCATACCAGTATATTATTAGCTACTCTGGACCACCATAAAATGATTGAAGTATAAGCCATACCAATATATTATTAGCTACTCTGGACCACCATAAAATGATTGAAGTATAAGCCATACCAATATATTATTAGCTACTCTGGACACCTATCACACAATGCTGCGTAATCACTTGACTTCAAATTACAAGATATTGGTAGGATATCCTTGGTTGTTTTTAATGTTACCGAGGTAACAGATTTGTTTAAAAATTTTTTTATTGATTGCATTGGGGTATGGCTGCAAATGATCACCAGCACATGATGGTCAAGCTCATAGATGTTCCGATCCCTGTCTTAATAAATCCAAAATGTAGTTGCTGACAGTTCCAGTTCATTATCAGTCACTTCGATATCGTTTCTCTTTATGGGCTGTTCCGATTTTTACAACAATCTCGCAGTCTTGAGGACGACCATGATTCATACTTTTGAAAATCTTATTGATCTAAACCTACTGTTTGTATATTTTATTGTACATCCAAGACATGGCTATTTTCTCTTTTGTCTGTGTAAAATCTATATCCATAAAGTTTTAATCTTTAAAGTAGTGTTGGGAAACCTTATCAGTTCGGTGGGCTTTTTTGTTGTGTATTTTTAGTACACTACCAATGATCTTCAGGTGTTGTTTTCTGAGCAAATGTTTATAGAACTCTTAGATCAACCTGACTTGACCATGACTGCTTAGTTGACACAATTTGCAATGAATATTTTCCAACCCGACTTAAAATTTAATTTCTAACCTATGTTTGTTCTTGCTTGTTTAGCTCAGTTACACGACACATAACATGCCATATTTTTTTTTATTGTCATAATCTGAATACTGAGCCCATAGATACAACTTTGTTAAAAAGGTGGGAGGGGTAATCCTAAAAATAAGCAATAGCTTTATTTATTTTTGCTTAATGTAGGTAGTTTGATGATGTTAAAAGCCTCCCAGATCCGTGGGATTGTTTGAATATATGCTTTGTTACCCCATAAAAATTCTTGAGACTAACGGGAATTGAAGATGCGGTTAGTCAAGTACGGAAGTCAGAGATGCGGTTAGTCAAGTACGGAGAAACGATGTGCAATAGTTGCTAGGCAATTTGGTGCCGTTGAACGGACTGGACTGGTTCAATTCCCGTTAGTCTCAAGAATGTTTAAAAATTGTCCTTTGGCTTCCTACTTAAATTTACTTGTTACCCCATACAACACTTCTGGTCAATGGCAGGAGTTTACTATCTCTGCTTGCTGAACAGGAAGTAAAGTTTCAGTGTTTTCTATATGGACTGATGTGATTTCTTTTCTGAATGGGATAGATAAGAACACGGTTTAACCATTTGGGTCAGTTAAACGACACTGTGTCTGGTTTAGCAGGTTGACAGTGTAAGAACTAGTACTAAGTAATACCGCTCGTAGGAAACAATGGAGAGTTCTCAGAAGATGATTGTAAATAATCTTGGATTACATCAAAGGACAGTAGATTAAGTGGTTTTCACACACTTCCAGACTACCATCAGGTAAAAAAAGGGAAAGTAACCCATAACATTTATTAATGCCATAGGGGTGTGAGATGTTAGTGATGTCACATTTCAGAGGCTCTGCAAATAAAGGCGGTAGCCATCTCCTCTCCATCGCAGTTTTTACTTCCCGGATTAATCCGGTACCCATTTAAGGCTGGGTCGACCTGGGGACCGTTGCGATCTGAGAAATATTTCCGCCTCAATTGGGGAATGAACTCAGGACCACTCATATGCGAAGTCAGTGCGCTAAGCACTGCACTACGCGGCTCCCAACCATCAGGTAGTGCCCCTCAAAAAGCATTGCTATACAGACACGATGGATACAAAGCCAGGGGCAGATCATGCAAATGATAGATTACAGAAATAAAAGAATCAACGAAAAGAAATAAAGATATGAGGCCCACATAAACGGGATCTCCAGATAACTCTTCTACCCATGATGCTGCAGGCATAAAGGGACATAATGCGAAAAGAACCCTGTAATATCTTGAATAATCCTACAAAAATTACCAGTGTATGAGCCCATCATGTCTGCATTTTGTGTGATGTTCAGTTGTTCTACTGATCACAATTGACGGTAATACTGAGATACACAAATAATTTTCTAAGTTATTTCCCTTTTATCTGTAGTTATGATGATTTAATTCCTACTTCGTCCTGTTTTTATAGCTTTATTTCAGAATTTTACCATTAATAAAAGATCAAAAGTATGGTAGATCAAAGACATGTGTTTTTTTATCAGCTATAACATGAGAGGTTATAAAAATGTGCCACAGATGGGGCAACAGATTGAGAAAGTCAACAACACACAGTGATAAGTGAAATTACGTGTCTTTGGAGATCCTTGCAAAGTTCTCTGAATTCTGGTCTATACAATGCTTCATGGGCCCAGCAATCTTCAATGAGTGTCTGTAAAAAAAAAAAGTTTGAGATACATATCTTAATATCATTGACATAACTTATTATACAAACATATTGTATTTTTTAAAAATGTCGCTCAAAAACATACAGAATACTTACATTATATTTCATTGTCCAGTACGTTATAAACGTAGGTATTCTAGGTCTGTCAACACAGTGTATACAATAAGGGTGGCAACCTTGTGTGTATATAAAAGGGAGATAAATCTGTGTATAAATTTATGGTTGGTTAGGAACTAGCATCACATCACTGGGGACATCAATTCTCAGCTTTTAAATGCTCTGCTCACCAATCTATCAGTCACCTGAAGATTTATAAGCTCAATGTACCAGTCAGTTGGTTGTGCTTTCTTCAGATCTTTTCAGAGAGAAAATATTTTCTTCCCTCTCTCTTTGTCACTGCAATTTCTATCATTCCCGTGGTGTGTACAAGATAAGAATGACAACACTGTATAAAATAAGAATGGTAACACTGTGTGTGTAACATAAGGATGGCAAAACTATGTTCTGGATAAAATAATGGTGATTTTGATATATAGTCTAAGCTCCAACGTAAACTTACAATGTCAACCAAATGGATGCCATTTATGTAGTTATTACAGTGGAGTGCATTATATATATATATATATATATATATATATATATATATATATATATATATATATATATATATATATATATATACTATAGCGCATTATTTTATAGCGTATTTCTCTATTTAACAACAATTTTCAAAATCCCCAAACATAATTTTTCTTTATTGCCTATGCTGTTTATAGAAAATTTCTGTTATTGCATACAGATTTCGTTGGTCCAGACCAAGTTGTTATAATGGGATTCCACTGTCTTCATTGTCCAGTACATTATAAACGTAGATATTATAGGTCTGGCAACACAGTGACCTATACTGACAGACTGACAAATTGGTGTCGAGATACGGGAGCAGTGGTTAATCCGTCTAAGGCATTCGTGACGTGGTTTTCCTTGAACAATCACATGGTAAAGACACTCATGCCACAAGTTTCGTTGTCCGGGAAAAGTTTAGAAAGAACTAGCACAATGAGATATCTGGGTGTGTTTTTTGACAGAAGCCTGAGTTTCAGGGAAAATGTTGACCACATTATCATATGGGCAGGCAAAGGCTTAGCAGCAATGAAGGTTATGGCTGCTACGCAGTGTGAGCAAAGATTGCTATTTCTTTAGTACCAGGGTTTGGTTGTGGCTGTGGTGGAATATGCACTGGCAATTCTGACTCTTAGCCAAGCTCAGATCAAAAGACTGGATAGAGTCCAGAATGCAGCAATGCATATCATTCTGGGATGCACAAGAGACACATCGACAAGAGCCATGCGATACCTACTTGACTGCCCAACAGCTGAGCATAGATTACAGTATTGCCGTGCACGGGCGTACCTTCAAATACATGCAGATAAGGAACACCCGTTGCATTCCGAAATACAGAAAGTTAAAGGCAGCATACTCAAGAGAGGAAGGTCGTGGATGGGACGTGCTGAGGATGTCATACAAAGCGTGTGCAGATTACAGGATGTGGCAGCAGGTGCGGAATGGATAGGTCTACCCACAGATTTCGAAACTTGTTTGAGAGTAGTAATATCACTTAGCAGGGAATGCAGAGAATGGTGTCCCACAGCTGTGGAGAAAGAAGTGCAGGCTTTAATCAGTGAGAATACCAAAGAGGGGGATGTGATTATATACACTGATGGATCTGTAATTAGGTATGTTCGCAGTGATTGGGCCTTTACAGCTCAGTGCGCAGGTAATACGATCAAGGAGGAAAATGGTGCCTTTGCGGTCACTACGAGTAGTATGACCATGGAGACTATGGTGGTGACCAAGGAATTTGAGTGGCTATGCACACAGAAGGTAACGGAGGTCTGCATCTTGAATGACTCTATGAGTATTATTAAGAAGGTACAAGTGGGTCTCGTTCGTGAACAGTGGATTGAGGCCTTGAGAAAGGCGAGCTTGAAAGTGGTTACATTTATTTTCGTGCCGGGACATGTGGGCGTTCGAGGCAATGAAAGAGCGGATCTACTGGCATCGTGTGCGATTGTGGCACAGGGCGATGGGGCAATGGATCGCGCTGACGTTTTGAACTCCTTAAGAGATATAACACGCGAGAGTGAGACTAATGTGGATGATGATTCCTTTTCAATGGCTAGGATTAAAGATCAGGGATTGAAATGCGGTGTTGCTAGAGGTGAAGATTTTGGAGGGCGCAGAAGAATGATGGTCAACCAGCATAGGACCGGTACTGTCAGCAGAAGTGTGATGGCGGATACACTCAAGGAGAGATCGGAGCAACTATGGATGTGTCCAGTTTGCAGTGATGATGATCCGACGACTAACTAACTAACTAACTCCACTGTCTTCTTTTACTCCGTGGTTATCATGCATTTTCACAGCCCTGTGAGTCATTTCCGATATCATTGTTTCACAATGCCATATTGTCTAGCACCGTCTCTCGTGGTCTTTCCTCTGGCTTTTCAACCAGATATATATATATATTGTTGTCAAATAAATATATTGTAGTCAATATATATTTTTTTTAATGTGGACTTTTCAAACGACGTGTTTCAAGATATCTTCATTCCGATTTTTATTTGTCCATTGTATTCTTAACATCTTCTATATTCAACATCTTTATCATTGTTTTTACGATTTTGCAGATTGTCTAAGATTCACTTCTAAACATCAAAATTGATTCTATATAACTTCTAAGAACTCCCTCACCTCAATGTGCACACATATATTACACAGGATGTTCAACATCTTGTGAAAGGTTGCCTTTGTTAGAGAAATTCTACATTCGTCTTCTTTAATACATCTTCCATCAGATGTTATAAAGGTACCCATATATTTGAAGATGTTGACTTGCTTCAGACTGGTTCCATCAACTGTGATTTTGCATTATATGATGTTTTTTTTAATTTGCTATTACCATTACTTCAGTTTTCCTGCTATTCATACTAATCATTTTGTGTAGTTATTATAGCCAGAAGAATTACTATTCGATAGTGAACTAGCACTGGAACTATCATTAGATAGTGAACTAGCACTGGAATTATCAATAGATAGGTAGATAGCACTGGAACTATCATTAGATAGTGAGCTTAGAACTATCATTAGATAGTGAACTAGCACCGGAACTATCATTAGATATTGAGCTAGCACTGGAACTATCAGATAGTGAGCTAGCACTGGAACTATCATTAGATACTGAACTAGCACTGGAACTATCATTAGATAGTGAGCTAGCACTGGAACTATCATTAGATAGTGAACTAGCACTGTAATTATCATTAAATCGTGAACTAGCACCAGAATTCGTGGACACACTGAGTACATGACATGTATGACGTTATTCTACTACGTTTTTCCCAGCATCCTTTAGTATTTTTGCTTTCTGATACAGTGGAATCCCGTTATAACAGCTTGGTTCGGACCAACAAAATTTATATGTAATAACAGAAATTTGCTATATACAGTAACAAGCAAATATAGAATAAATATAATTGGGGATTTTGAAAAGTGTTATTATATATATGGAAATCTGTTATAAAAGAATCCGCTATGGAGGGATTTCACTTTTGTTGTCAATCTGCTTCTTATATGTACGCTCTGATATTCCTGTTGGTTAGCAGAATGTAGTCTGAACAATAGAATGCGTTTAGTCATGGTTTACGCCTTGGTTGCAATATCTATGATTTCAGATTTACATTCTGACTTCAACATGACATTTGGGTCACTGACTTTCTATAGAGAGGATAGCTATCCCCAAGTCCAGCCATCCCTCAGGACGAAAATAAGCCTTAATGTCCACCCTATTTCCATAAAAAGCAATCTCCAGTGGCACATAGCCAAAATGAATCTACTTCATATCAATCAATCAATCAATAAACCCGTAACCCTTTAGGTTCCTAGGGGTGCCACATTGGATGCTTTAGCACACAGATTCCTCCAGCGAATTCTATCCTCAGCGATGCGGATGAGTGTGGAAATATCTTGTTCTGTCCATTTCCTGATGGTGTCCGTCCATGCCTTTATTTGCCCTCCTCTGCTTCTTCCACCTTCGACAGTTCCCTGCAGTATAGTTTTTGACAAGGGATCATGCCTGCATACATGTCGAAACCATGCTAGTTTTCGTTGTTTCACTATTGAAAGCAATGGTTCTTGCACACCTGCACACATCTCTACTTTATTTCTTACGTACACATTAGTCTTGTGTTCCCTCAAGGAAATTCAGAGAATTCGTCTGTAGCATTTGTACTACTTCATATAAAGGGAGCACAATGATAAGATCTTGCTTAAGGTCCAAAAATTCCTTCCCTGCTTAGTCATTTCTTGCAATATGCAAGCCAAGTTACAGTGTTGCCACTACTTTACATTACTTTTTTCATGTTTTGATAACACACAGTTGCTAAGCTGTCCAAGATCTTGATTACACAAAAAAATATTTAACAAAGTCACTACCTATAGGCTACTTAACATAATCTTTACCTTAATCGCTGTACTACATTTGAGTGAGTGAAGAACTTGTCTATGACCTGCACAGATTTGCCAGATAATCTTCTCAGGAATCATTTGATGGAAGGGAAAGCGTCCAGAAAATACTTCATACATTATAGTCCTGGAAAAACATTGATCATCTATATCATATCAATCTCTGAACTGTCTATAGTCTAGTAACTAACTAAAACATGATATCAAGTTCTCACATGTCTATAGTCTAGTAACTAACTAAAACATGATATCAAGTTCTCACATGTCTATAGTCTAGTAACTAACTAAAACATGATATCACGTTCTCACATGTCTATAGTCTAGTAACTAACTAAAACATGATATCAAGTTCTCACATGTCTATAGTCTAGTAACTAACTAAAACATGATATCAAGTTCTCACATGTCTATAGTCTAGTAACTAACTAAAACATGATATCAAGTTCTCACATGTCTATAGTCTAGTAACTAACTAAAACATGATATCAAGTTCTCACATGTCTATAGTCTAGTAACTAACTAAAACATGATGTCAAGTTCTCGCATGTCTATAGTCTAGTAACTAACTAAAACATGATATAAAGTTCTCACATGTCTATAGTCTAGTAACTAACTAAAACATGATATCAAGTTCTCGCATGTCTATAGTCTAGTAACTAACTAAAACATGATGTCAAGTTCTCACATGTCTATAGTCTAGTAACTAACTAAAACATGATATCAAGTTCTCGCATGTCTATAGTCTAGTAACTAACTAAAACATGATATCAAGTTCTCACATATCTATAGTCTAGTAACTAACTAAAACATGATATCAAGTTCTCACATGTCTATAGTCTAGTAACTAACTAAAACATGATATCAAGTTCTCGCATGTCTATAGTCTAGTAACTAACTAAAACATGATATAAAGTTCTCACATGTCTATAGTCTAGTAACTAACTAAAACATGATGTCAAGTTCTCGCATGTCTATAGTCTAGTAACTAACTAAAACATGATATAAAGTTCTCACATGTCTATAGTCTAGTAACTAACTAAAACATGATGTCAAGTTCTCACATGTCTATAGTCTAGTAACTAACTAAAACATGATATCAAGTTCTCACATGTCTATAGTCTAGTAACTAACTAAAACATGATGTCAAGTTCTCACATGTCTATAGTCTAGTAACTAACTAGGTATTAGTTTATTGATTATCTCCTCGCACACCGGACTTGTCCATAGGTGCTCAGTAGTCTAACAACTAACTATCAGTAATTTATTCATTCATTTATTATATTGGTGTTTACTGTTAGTATTTTTTTAATTAATTATATAGGTATGCAGTCTAATCCTGGTGCTTTGTTATTTCGTGCATGTTTAACTTCGTCTTCAATTTCGGATTTCAAGATGTATGGTTCTAGGTATTCTATTATATTTATTGTTGTAATCACCACTCCTTCCTTTCAGTTTAGCGGTTGATTGAAGTAACTTTTCCGTTTTCCATGATATCTTGGGGCCTATTTAGTATGTTGTCGTGTTCATCGTTTATGATTTCTGTTGGTGTGTGTTTTATTTTACTTCTCATGTTTTGTACCTCTTGTAGAACATCTTTGGTGAGTTTTGTCTATCCTTGTTAAGCATTTCTCCATATTCTCGCTATGCCAATTTTTGCAGATTTGATGATTTTCTTGGTGTTAACCTTTGCTGTCTTGTACACTAAGTAAGTTTCATGCATTTTGCTTTATTGCCCATTTCTTGAATTTTTTATTTAACATAACTTTCGTTACGGTCTTTACATCTTCTGTCCACCAAGCTGTTATTTTTGGTTTCGTGTCTTTATGGTTTTTATATCCGGATATGTTTCCAGCTGTTTGTATGATGACATTTTTGAAATATTTCCATTCTTTTCTTTAGGTGCTTGGTGTTTTCTGGTAGCTTTGCGAATTCTTAATTAACTTCCTGGATATATTTTCGTGCATATTCAGTTCTTCCAGTTCATGTAATCTAGTTAACCTTGGTGCTTTATGCTTTCTTGCGCTTGTTATTGTTCACTCTGTATTTACCTTTTATATTACTTGGCCAGTGTCTGCACACATGTTAGGTAGGTATTACTTGTGCGTCTGTTATTTTTCCTCTATTGCTTCTTTTTGTGAGTTTATAATATATCTGGCTCTTGCATTCCAAGCTGTTCCATTTATACCATGTGTACACTTGTGACTGTCTACGTTTAAAGAAGGTCTTCGTTATAAAGAGGATGTGCTGGATGCATTTTCGCAATTAGTTTATTACCGTTGCCGTTAATCTTGCTTCTTGTGTCGAAATATAAAGGAAGGTTATTTATATTACTCTATTCCTTCTCTATTTGACTCATATTTGTAAATTTACTTGTTTTTTGTATTTTAAATTCATTAAAAAAAAATGCAACTTTTAAAACAAAGTGGTACGATTTTAATTATTATGGGTATAATTGGGGATTTTGAAAAGTGTTGCTATATAGGGAAATATGTTATACAAGGATGCGCTACAGAGGGATACCAGCATATTCTTCTTTATGCTTACGCCTGTAAGAATTGAATACGGACAGAAAACATCAACAATTTAATCTAAGCAATGAATATTATATAACTAGAATATCAGAATTGTATTGCTCTTGGTTGACAGCCGTACATTGACTTTTGATATGTATATGTTGACACAATACACATGAAGGTGGCAGGATAATTGGTATCAATGCACAAGCCAAGATAACAATATGACACATTAATAAATACTTGTCATACTCACCCAAAGGCAAATACATCTGTCTCTGGAGAGTAAGCAGAGAACGGAACAAGTCTCGGAGGAATTATTCGAATTGTGCACATAATCTCTGGAGCGATATATGTCAGGTGGCCACGCGGGATACATCCATACTCCGGTCTTTGGCATTTCATTAGGAAACAAAATTATATTAAACACCCACCCTTAAAGTTAATTTTTTTAAAGTGCTAAAAATGTACTCAAGTTTATACATTACTAAATAAGTTGATACTGCAATTATAAGTATTTACACAAGTTGATGCAGTAATGATAAACATGTATGCAAGTTTATATAGCAATGCTAAACATACATTCAAAATGATGCAATAATACTAGCAGGACCGTATATGTCTTTAATAAGGGCACGGGGGTTTACCTAAAAAAAAGTCCTTATCACATTCTCCCATGTTTATATGTAATTCCTTCATATTCATTAGATTTTTGTTAGAAAATCGGGGGGGGGGGGGGGGGGTTTACCCGCGTTGCAAAATGCCTAGTACTTAAAGTCATGTGTAGATTTCATAAGCGGAGGTATGAACCCCAATCCCCCTTCCCCAAAACTATGAGCTTGAATATTAATACTAAATATAAATCCAAGTAGATATAACAATACCACAGAAATCCAAGTAGATATAAGAATATCCACAGAAATCCAAGTTTCATACAACAATCATCATCAGGTAGCATATCCTGAACATGATGTAACAGTCATAACATCCTTTCATAAATTCTATCGATCTTGAGCTAGCCTTCCTGCTTCTTTTACTGTCATATTCAGGTGGTATTTGATCTTAACGTCCATTCTCTTCTTAGTCTGCCTCTTGTTCATAGCCTGCCATCAGAATTGTCTCCTTGCCATCGTCTCCATTATCTTTTCTAGACTGTCATGGCGTTTCATTAATTAATTCATTTTCCTTTTGCGCTAAAGTTAGGGCATAAGGCAGAGGTCAGATCTCTCCAATTCTGTCTGTTCACAGCTATTCTGTGCAGTTTTTTAATAATATGAATATTGTTTGTTTTAATTTATCTAAGTTTTGTTCTTCTGAGTGTTTCATTTGGTCTACCCCTGGCTCTTTTGTCTGTTGGTATTCATGCAAGAGATTTGTGATGTATTATGTTATTGTCTCAGCGTAGGACATGTCCGATGTAGGACCAACGGCGTTTTCTAATAATATCTGTGATGTAGTTTTGGTGTATCTCTAATCTGATTTTTTCTCTCGATTTGAATTCGCACCAGTGGGTGTTAGTTATCCTACGAAGCATGGCGTTTAATATGGCCAAATATTGTAGTTTTCTGGAAAGAACCATGTTTTTAGCCACTTTTCTTTTACATTCATTTATCTCAGGATGGCTACATTGGTGATCTTTTAGTCCATGGTATTCTGAAGATTTTTCTGTAACATTTTATTTCAAATGCTGCTATTTTGTTTTTAACTTTATTGGTGATTGTCCAGGATTCACACCCATATATTGTCACTAGGAATATTCTTCTTCTAAGAAATGTAAGATGTGTTGATTTGCAGCAGCTCAGCCATATATTTTTCATTTGTATCAGCTTCTGACGCGATAACCAACCTTTTTCTGACTTCTTCATAGCAATCCCCGCTACTGTCGATAAGAGAACCAAGGTTTTCAAAACTGGTGACTCTTTCTAATTCTCTATTACTAATACTGATTGAGAACTTGCTAGTAATTGTGTCGCTTGTCATACAATAATACTAAATATAAATCCAAATCACATATCATCTATAGCTTGTTTTAACCTTCTTCAATGCATTAACTGACATGGGCATGCTGGTGTTCTAGGAAATGAACATATAGGCAAGATAAAGTACTTGGTACTGAAGTCCTCACTCGAGCCTATATCCTAATCATTTAGGCTATGCCGAAATGACCCTGACCCATGCCATTTCTCAACTATGGCAGGTGATTCTCTGTCAGAATTCAACTTTTCTGAATGTCTGGCAAATACAAGTCAAAGACAGCATCATGCCCTGTGATAGATGGCTATTAAAACTACAGCTTTTATGTCTTTATTAAGGATAAGAAATTCGTAGATGATTGACTTCTTTGTACTGGGGTTCCCGTTATATTGCCTGTCTCTCTCAACAAAGTGGAACACCATTTGCTGAAAGTACCACTCATATAAGTAAAACAGCGGCAAAGAAGATCAACGCCTTCGAGCTGAAATGCTACAGGAAGATACTTAGAATATCATGGAAGGATAAAATCAGAAACTCAGATATTATAAACACATTGAATATTCCAGATTGTTGGTTACTAAACACAATAACAAAAATAAAACTACGCCTGTTTGGTCATATAAAGAGACACAACTGTTTAGAGAGACAAATAATGGAGGGAAGAGTACCTGGGAAGAGGAGAAAGGGCAGACCAAGAAGACGATGGACTGACGACATTAAAGATAACATGAATACATCGCTAGAAAATGCAAGCCACATCGCCCAAGACAGAGAGAGGTTCAGAGAGTTCATTGGGCAGACAACGTTCTGGAAGGAATACGTCATATGACACACCACTCATATACAGCATACCCGTAGCTTCAAATGATAATCCTCATGGATCTCATAAAAAACTTTTCTTTGTAAACAAGACGTCATGAGCCAGATTCGTACCTTTTGAGCAAAAGGTGAAGGGTGAATCAATAAAATACGGAGATTTCTGTCAATCAATCAGTTCGTACTATATCATCATCAAGTGCCCTCTCCGCAACGTAGGTTGGCTGCAAAAGACCTCCAGCACCCCCTGTCTCTTGTTTTAAGGGTGCACTCTGCTAGACTGTAACCTGTCCATTTTGTGATGTTACTCTCCCTCTTGTATCTTGCCTACCCTCTTGTTCGCTTTCCTTTGACTTTACCCTCAAGTAAAGTCTTCAATAAGGTGTCATGTCTTTTAATGTGTTAAAAATATTTAATGTGTTAAATCTATATTTATCTTAATAATTATTTCTTCACATTAAGTGTTGTTAAAACCTCTTCGTTTGTTTTCATCTCTTTCCATTATGTTTTCCTTATTCTTCTATATACCCAAATCTCAAAGGCATCAATTATAACTTCTAATTGTTTATTTAATGTCCATGTTTCTGAGCAGTGATAAAGAATATATGTAGCATTTTGTAATTCACATTTTTAACTTGTTTGTAATTTGTTTAGATGTTAATATTTTCCTCATGTCATTGAAAGTACTTTTAGCAATTCCTATTCTCCTTTTAATTTATTTTTCACACCTGTCATCATTTGTGTCCAAGATATTGATAATGTTCTACTTGTAGTTTTTCTCCATTATGTTTATCTTTAGCTCCTGTTCTTCGGTGACTTTGCTGATGAAGGTTTTTGTTTTTTGAATGTGTATATGCAGTCCATATTCGTTGCTTGATTTATTGACTTGATCTATTAGTCTTTGTAGGCCATGTTCACTATACGGATTCTACGAAGTAACTGTACACTTACGAGTATTTACATATGTAAATGTGGTGACACAGCGTCATATTAAATTGTGTGATTATTTAGTGCGAATTTCTGTGACGTCGGTGTACACAGATTTTACGGACACACGGTACAATGTGGATAATGACATTAGTTTTCCGTCAATTATCACTTAAATACAATTTATTTATGACATAATTGTCAATGAACACACATTTAAATACATATCTCACCTGTCGCCTGCAACATCTGGGAAGCCAAAATCCATTGCGCTGACCTTGACTTTATGATCCATGAAAATATTTTTAGTGTTGAGCTTTCTGAGAACAATTCCTTTGGCATGAAGGTATCCCATACCTAAAGCTATCTGCCGAAGGACAGCAACTTTTGCGTGCATCGTGGTCCTTTCCTTTTGAAGATGTATGTGCTCGTATAAAGATTTGCCTTGAGGACTGCTGCAAGAGTAAACAATTATTTGTAGTTGACATAAAATACGAACTTAGTATGCACAGCGTTTCACCCCTGTCTTGTGCGATTCTTAAGGTTAATGTGTACTCACTACACGGCGTGTAATAAACGATGATCAGGTTACTTGACAATAAGAAGACCGACAAGAAAAGGACATGTAACATTAAGAATTTTACCATAAATTACATTAACAATAAGGGAGGCTGGGAGGAAATCTGAAAAAAAGTTAAGACCGTTTCCTACAAAGGGGGGGGGGAGGTGATTGTGAAAATTTGACATCAATAGTAGGCCCCCCTAATGTTTATACATTAATTAAATTGTTTGAAATTTTCTTCTATAAAAATATAAGGGGGAAAACGTATTTTATTGTACTTTTGCAACAACAAAATATTTTTAGTTGGTGGGAGTAGTTTGTGACATAATTACGCAGAGCCTTTAGTATTGTTTAGTAATAACATTAAATACACATCGATCCTTTGTGTTAAAGGGTCGCGGGTTCGAATCTCCCTAGTTACTACGACCTGTATTTAATATATAGTTTTTCCGTAGATTCCTTGGTATAATCGATTGAGGTTACGGAGTTACGATCAAGTGGTAATCGTGGCAGGCGGCGTGACATTACCTTGAGAGGGATGTGGTATATATTGATTAACCTAATTACACTTAAGTCAATCCTCTACGTCTTTCATGTTTAAAAAAAAAAAAACAATTCATGTTTTTAAAAAAACACAAGTTTTGTACAACAAGCTTTCTTAGGTATTCTAAACATTTCTTAAGTAAAACCAAATCTCCCAGTACACACTAATTCGTGTCTCAGTACACATTCATTCAGTACACACTAATTCGTGTCTCAGTACACATTCATTCAGTACACACTAATTCGTCTCTCAGTACACATTCATTCAGTACACACTAATTCGTCTCTCAGTACACATTCATTGTTCTAGTTTTCTTAGGTATTCTAGGCATTTCTTTTTTAGAACCAAATCCGTATGATCTCTTTTCGCCGGTTTTTTATTGGTGGGGGTGGGGGGATTGGTTTTCAAACGGATCTATGTGATAGCAGTAGAATTGTCCTATTATAGTTAAGTTTATTCTTCTTCTTCTGCCTTCGTTCTCAAACTCCTGCAGATTAGCAGGATGTAGACCGGAGAACGGAATGCGTTGTGTCATGGTTTACAGAATTGCAGCGATATCTGCGCTTTTCGGCCTGACACATCCGACTTCAGCATGGTTTTGGGTAACCTCCATAACCTCCTTAGTCACCTCTTACGACATGCATGGACGGTAAACATTGTTACTATTCTTTGCTCCCCTTTCTGGTCCCGGCAACACACGTGCGAGTTAGTTTATAAATTCGTAATCACACTTTCAATAGAATAACTCAGACACTGTCTGTTAGATCGCAGAAATCTCTGGTACGTAGTATTAGATTTAATCCCACGCAAAATACTGTTATAATTTAGTCCACAACTGCTCTGGATTGTGCATATCGACAAAATCCTTTTACGTTTTTGGTCCATTGAAAATAAATGGGATATAATTTTAGATATTACATTAAACATGTTACTGTCAATCATATTTTCCTCCAACGGTGATAACTAATTTGTGGACGAACTATAGATTTCCAGCACAATGTAGTTGAAGGAACGGAAATGCGCTGGGTCGACGTTTTACTTGCGCCAATGGCCCGACACATCCCACGTCAGCGGTGGTAACTAATACTTTCAGTATTTTTACCACTTCCACTGAACGGTGGACACTGTAACAATATCGCTAGTAGACCAACCTGTATGATCTCTAATATAAAACTCTTCCGTTTGTTTATTCTTCAAGCCTAACACCCAAGTGTAAGAATCAATGTAATACACCAGTGAAGAATTCTCTTTCTCAACTCTACTGAAACGGAGAAATAGGTTTGATCATTTTCCACCATGTTTGTTTGAACGCTTATTGTGCCTGTACTATTGGGTTACGACTGCAGGTTATCATCAATGAACACCAGGCGTCCATATGTTCTCGGATTCGTGTCTCAGTAAATCCACTAGAGTGTAGCGAAAAACAGTTAAGTTCGATACCAATTATTTAGTCTGTATATCCATTATATTTATATTTACAAGCTGCTCCCATGTTTACACTAATATCACAATCTTGAGAGCGACCATGATTGACACTTTTGATAATCTTCTGAGCGGACGTATTAACGTATTAATGTATTAACATATTAACGTATTCACGTATTAGCTAGCGCATTAACTATATCGGATCGATCCATTGCCACTGTGACCATGATCGCCAGTGTATCGCTCACTCGCTCATTACTCTCAACACCCGCATGTCCTGGCAGGAATATAAAGGTAATCTTTCTGCTCATAGACTGCCCGTCCTATTCGTATTTATCTCTGTTGAACTTTTCCCAGCAGACGTTATCATTGTTATCAAATATTGAAATTGGCGCGTTATATTGACATAAAATTTCAAAATTACTCTTTGACAAATAATTGGGTCTTGCTGCACATGTAGATACAATGTTGTAGATCTAGAACAAATGTCAGTATAGGTGACATTGATCAAGTTAAGCCACTCTTATGTCTTCCACCAGTAGCCAATTAGAAATATCGATGTCGTCATTGTCGAGTGTAAGCTCAAACATGAGATTTGGCACCTGCAATCGATACGTATCTACGCTTTCTATCACACACTATGTCCTGATCTAGGCTTATCAAATAATATTATAGTGAGGCATATTGTAACATGATCGGATATATACTATATCAAAGATTAAGTGCTATAAGTATTTAGGCTTTGATAACAGATAACAAGCTATTGATTTTGCATACCGATTAAGTTAGTGTTACGGCGATCTACTTGCGTGTTGTTAAATAGAAATAACCTTCAGAATGTCTTTTATTCAATAAGCATAACGTTTAGAATGTCTTTTATTAAACAGAAATAGCATTCAGAATGTTTTTGTTAAATAGAAACAGCCTTTAGAATGTCTTTTGTTCAACAGATATAACGTTAAGAATGTTCTTTGTTCAACAGATATAACGTTAAAAATGTCTTTTGTTCAACAGAAATAACGTTTAAAATGTCTTTTGTTGAAGAGAAATAACCTTCTGAATGTCTTTTGTTCAATAGTAGTAGTCTTCAGAATGTCTTTAGTTACATAGAAATAACGCTGAGATTTGTCTTTTGTTCAAAAGAAAAAACGTTTAGAATGTCTTTTGTTCAATAGAAATAACGTTCAGAATGTCTTTTGTTTAATACAAAAATCTCCCTCGTACTAGGGCCTGAATGGAAAGCAATAAATAGCAAGACTATGATTTACAATGCATATCGTAAGAGACGATTAAGTTGTTAGGGATGTAGGTGGCAACCCATCTCACAGCTCAAAGTGACCCAAAAGTCATTTTAAAGTTCGATGTAAAAGCTAGAGGGGCATAGGTGTATAGCAGCAAAACTAAACAATGAAACATCACAGTCCGTTGTTTCTACCACAGTTATAAAATAGTAAGCTTTTCAGATTGCAAACAAAAGAAGATGAAGAAAATACAGATAACTTCAAAGAGTATGTTATTAAATGCAAATACAATTTACATCGTTTATTGTTAAAACAATTAATGTTTCGAATGTCTACTTTTACTTGCGCGCACTGTTCAGACCCCCCTCCCTCCCAACAATTATATACGCAGTGATGTCGCACGATAGAACCATGTGTCTGAAATGTTGAGTAAAGAATGACTCCCTCACACAATCACAGAGAGTGAAGAGATTTTTTTCTTCCTGGAACTTGATAAATATCTGCTAATTTTCCACATTCACAAGAATTCCAGAGGATGACCAATTTGAAGTTAAAAGTATGTTTCCACCATCTGTCATAGGTCCACCATATGGCACAAATCCACTACCTGGCGTAGATCCAACACCTGGCATAGTTCCACCACATGGAATAGTTCCACCACCTGGCATATGCACCATCTGACATAGGTGCATCATCTGGTATAGCTGCACCATCTGACGTAGGTTCACCATCTGACATAAGTGTACCATCTGTCATAGATGCACCATCTGTCATATGTGCACCATCAATCATAGGTCTATCATCTGGCATAGGTTCACCAGGTGGTATAGGTGCACCATCTGGCATAGGTACACAATCTGAAATAGGTGTACACTCTGATATAGGTGCACCGTTTTGCTTTTCTATCATTTGACATATGTACACCATCTGGCATAGGTGCACAATCTGGCATAGGTACACCATCTAGCATGGGGAACGCGAGTGACGAATTCATACTCTGTGAAGGTTCCATTATGACAATCAACTTTTGTTACCACATATTTTGCTGTTAAGAAGTGGAAAAATGGGGGGGGGGGGTATCGTATAAGCAGGTGAAATAAAGACTGATTTGCCATAACAGTCGTCATAACACGTGCAGGAAGGATGTGTATGTCATCTCCGAATGATAATTGATTGTGGTTTGAGCTCTAGACCTCATGGTTCTGAGGACAACGTTCTATCCAATTTCTATATTCCCAATTTCAATTATTTTCGGTGAATTAACAAACATGTAACATTATCAGTGATATAAAGAATATGTATTTATTATGTTATAATTTAAAAAATACATACATGTCTGTACGTATGCTTATTTCCAATTATACAGGGTACGTTACTAGTTTGATCGCATCCTACCTTCTCTCCCATTCTCAAAATTAGTGATTCTCAAAGTCATCCATGATGCAGCTTACCTGGTGACTACTGCCAGGTTTGGTGGACTTGTGCAAGCTGCCATGAAAAGAATGATATTTTCGTGTCGTATCCGACATAGCTTGCCTAGATTAGCCCAGAACGCATCTTTGTCCTTCTGAAGCAATTTTCCAAAAACGTGAACGATGACATCTCCATGCCACCTTCCTCTGTGGACATATTCACTAACATAGAAACATATCAATGATAACAAAAATGAGAGAAAAATATATGAGTCGTACATATATATATATATTTCACACGCAACCGTGTGAAGCGGTCTTCGGCAGGAGATATGACTCTGGGTCATTCACTTCGCGGCCGGTCTGCCAATAAGTCAGTTTGTTGCAATCGCATCCAAAGGTGACTAATGGTGCTTCTAACCACGGTAAATTGTCTCGCCACTACACTTTGTGATTGTCCAGTCTGTAAGCGTCCAATGATGATGTATCGTTGTTCTGTAGTGAGATGAGCCAAACTTCGGCAAAGAGGTAAATACAAATAAGGTAAATAGGTTACTAGAAAACTATCAATATAAAATAATAAAATATGGAAAATAACAATAAAAAAAGAACAAATACAATTGTCAACGTGTCGGTCCAATTGGGACCTTTATCAAGACAACAAAAACAGTTAAAAACACAAAACCATAACGAATATAAACAAAATGAATTTCTCCCACCAGGAAATCAACAACCAGCAACAACAGATCTCATCTCAACAATCTGTTGTTGCTGGTTGTTGATTTCCTGGTGGGAGAAATCCATTTTGTGACTGGAAAAACAATCTTGCAAATGACTGCTTTGAAAATATTCATTTTTCATAATTACTTCACTGTGTGCTGTCAGTATATTTGTTTAAAAAAATGATGTATTAACACATTGAGATAAATATAGCTATGCCAGTATTCAGCACAGAAATACTGAAATATCTTTTCATTTTCATAGTGCTCTAACTGTAAGGAATACTCTTAAGTTTGATTCGCTAATCAATATTTAATGAAGCGTGACGTTTGTCATGCTGACTCAACCCTCTTATACAAGATGCATGTTTGCTAAATGAAAGATGCTCTCCCGTCAAGAGATATGAACTATGATATTTCTGCATAACTGCGTAATGAATGATGTCCTCTGGTAAGCGTTCTAAGCACTGATGCCTCTGCATGAATGCGCAATGAAAGACGCCCTCAATAATAATTCCAGGGATTCATACTTATAATTATATATAATGGCAGTCATACATTGAAGTCACTGCTTATTGAAGAATCAAACATTCCACACCAGACTTCTTTATTGTTTGTTATTCTTTATTGTTTCAGCCTTTGGCTTTTACTTGTACTGGTTTCTGTCACCATCGTGTGACATATTCTTTCCAGAACTTAGTCTTCTTTACGGACCTTCTGAACACCTCGCGATCTTGGGCACGTTGACCTGCCTACTCCATGTTTAAACAGTCAGATAAATTATTTGTCTATCTTCATCTTGGTCGGTCTCTTCCTCTGCTGCTGTTTACTCTGCCTTCTGTTATATGCCTTTCCATTTAGTTCTGTCTCTTTGGATGACCAAACAAGCTTCAGCTTTCTTGTTATGATGTTATGAGCCAGCACTCTTCGATGTTTAATGTTTGTAATATTCCTTTGTTTGTATTTTTTGCTGTCCATGGTATATGCAAAATATTTCTGTAGCATCTCAATTCGAAGGCGGAAATTTTCTTTGCCACTGTTTTATTTAGAGTCAAAAGCTAACAGTTGTATATGGGAATATGCATGTTCTATCATACACAGTTTTACTGTGCTACTGATACCTTGCCAAATATTTTTCATGGACAAGTTTCGAAAACGCCATTGCCATCCTTCTCTTAATTTCTACTGAGCAGTTCCATGAACTATTTATATTTGTACCCAAATAATCGAACTCTGATACATCTTCCAGTTCATTGGTACAAATTATCATTTTTGGTTGAGATTATACTTTATTAGTTGTCATAGTTTTAGTTTTCCTCATATTTAGGAACAGATTTTGAGCTCCACTGCGTGTGCGCGTGCGCGTGTGTGTGTGTGTGCGCGCGTGTGCGTGTTTTTTTAAAACAATCATTTGTCTTAGATATTCTTCGCGTGTTGTTAAGAGGAATGTATAGTCTGCGTATCTGATTTCTGGGATCTGCTGACGATGATCTCCGATGGTTAGGGGTTGGAAATCTGTGTGTCATATCTTCCTTTACATTTCACATTATGTCTTCCGCATATATGTTAAATAGGTACGGGAATAGTATGCATTCCTGTCTCACTCCTTTCTGTACACTAAATCACTCTGATGTGTTTCCATCTACTTTTACTGCTGCTTCATGTTCTTGGTACAACATTGGGATCAGATGAGTGAGATATTCTGGAAAACCGATGTCTGTCATGATTTTCCACATTTGGTGATGTTGTACACAATCGAAAGCCTTGTATTAACCATATTTAGTTTATATAACTCTAGTATTTCATCATCTTTTCCAAATATCAACCATATTCCCCATCTGTAACTATGAGTAAGAAAGCTCATTCCCCATCTGTAACTATGAGAAAGAAAGCTTATTCCCATCTGTAACTATGAGAAAGAAAGTGTATTCCTATCTGTAACTATGAGTAAGAAAGTTTATTCCCACAACTAACAATGAGTAAGAAAGTTTATTCCCACCTCTAACAATGAGTAAGAAAGTTTATTCCATCTGTAACTATGAGTAAGAAAGCTTATTCGCCATCTGTAACTATGAGTAAGAAAGCTTATTCCCCATCTGTAACTATGAGTAAGAAAGGTTCAGAATAACAAAACAAAAGACTTGAAAACGATTGCTTTCATTGTACTCTGTTTTTTTTTCAAAAATGCCCAGACCTCAACACAATTCTTATTGATGAGAATATCCTTTAGTGTTCGTTACTCCGTAGTTCGGGGTGATAATCCACAATGACCTCCAAAACATAATTTTGTAAACATGACATGGGGGGGGGGGGTATTGTGAACCCACGGCCTCGTGAACAGACAGCAAATACATTGGTCATTTCGATACGGACATCCCCAAAGAATAACCACAGTAACATATCTAATAACAACAGTAACATATCTAATAACAACAGTAGCATATCTGATAACATCAGTAACATATCTAATAACAGCAGTAACATATCTAATAACAAGAGCAACATATCTAATAACAACAGTAACATATCTAATAACAACAGTAGCATATCTAATAACAACAGTAAAGTATTTAATAACAACAGTAACATATCTAATAACAACAGTAACGTATCTAATAACAACAGTAACGTATCTAATAACAACAGTAACATATCTAATAACAACAGTAACATATCTAATAACAACAGTAACGTATGTAATAACAACAGTAAAGTATCTAATAACCACAGTAACATATCTAATAACAACAGTAACACATCTAATTACAACAGTAACACATCTAATAACAACAGTAACATATCTAATAACAACAGTATCATACCTAATAACAACAGTTCACCTACTTGTATAGTTTGCAGCGACGACCTCTCCGACTTAATTCTCCCAAACTGAGATCGTCAAAATTGATGGAGAAATCTTTCAGTGAAGACTTGCCCCGGATACCAAACCTGTCATCAGAACATGATTTTACACATGTATTTACATTACACATGTATTTACATTACACATGTATTTACATTACACATGTATTTATAATACACATGCATTTACATTACACATGTATTTACATTACACATGTATTTACATTCAAATACATGCTCTAATCATGCATGTGTGATTAGTATTCTACTACCTGGTCTTATTATCCATGTCTGATTTCCACACATTGCAACAAAATGTGTGAAACATGTTTTATCCATGTCTGATTTCCACACATTGTAACAAAATGTGTGAAACATATTTTATCCATGTCTGATTTCCACACATTGTAACAAAATGTGTGAAACACGTTTTATCCATGTCTGATTTCCACACATTGTAACAAAATGTGTGAAAGATGTTTTTGGTGAAGATTGAATGAGAATGACATAATATTCTTGCAAATTACTTTAAAAAAAAATCATTTTTAGCTTAGAAGTATGTAGTATTTGAGTTTGTGCTGTTATTATATGATGAGTATGGCGATGATGATTATGGCGATGGTGATGATGGTGAAGCTCCTATTTCGAAAGCGAAGATGAGCATGTCATTAAACAATATCAAGTTCTGTTTGTTTATGATTCCTCAGATGTTGATGGATAGATGATGAATGGATGAATTATGATGGATGGAGGATGGATGGATCATGAATGGATGAATGATGATGAATAATGGATGGATGATGAATGGATGGATGAAGCATGGATGGATTATGGATGGATGATGGATGATGGATAAATGGTGATAGATGGATAATAGATTACTGGTAATGGATGGATGGATGATGGATAGATGGATACTGGTGGATGTGTGGATGAATGTATGATAATGGATGGATGATAGACAGATGGATAATGGTGGATGGGTGGATGAATGTATGATGATGGATGGATGATGGATGGATGATGGATAAATGGTGATAGATGGATAATAGATTGGTAATGGATGGATGGATGATGGATAATGGTGGATGAATGTATGATGATGGATGGATGATAGATGGATGATGGATAATGGTGGATGGGTGGATGAATGTATGATGATGGATGATGATATGATGGATGTGAAAATGTACCGGTCGTATTCATAACTCATTTCTTGAATGAAAGGAAGCTCCATCTCAGAATCTCCCACACAAGGATCGTCCTCATCTGGAATTTGATTTGAATGGAGATCAACAAACATAGAATGGTGAAAATTAACTTAATTCTACTTGGTTTTTTTTAAAAATACTGTTATTTATGATACTATATGGCATTGTTCGTCTTGATAGGTAAAGCATGAAACGGGGTAATGAAGTTGTGCTAATAACGTGAAACACACAGTCACACACACACAAATCGACGTTTCGACCGAAAGACCTTTATCAAAAATAACATACACGTATACATCAAAAACAACAAGTAGGAACGACACAACTTTCTTTCACATGTCTAGCGAAATAATAGAAGTGATTCATCTTGGTAGAAGGTCTGAAGCACGCTTGTAACAGTTGAGCGGGTACTAGTCAAACACATATTCTTGTGGCTAAATATGCCAATCTTTAATAGGATTAATCTGTTACCGAAGAAGCATGCAAAAATTATATCACACAGCTATTGCTCCTTTGGTTTGAGGTCTTTCGTCAATTTTACAATCCTGCTGCTCATCGGAAAACATCCTTCTAAAGTGACGCATTTGACATTTTCTGTAATTTTCACTGTCACTTTTTATGTATACTTTGTGTCGACTCCAATAAAAATCACGGGAAAAGTCACATGAGTTATATTAGAAGGACGATTCCAAATGTAGCTTATATGTAGATTGTCACTATTTTTGCTCTTTGCAATAGTGAGTTTTCAATTGTTCTAGCACCACTATGCAGGCGTATTGACCATGAAACACTCTCTCACACACTTCATTTCTAGTTCTTAGGGGAGATGACAAAGGCAGTCATTCATATTTTGTCATGTATCACAAATCTAGCCTGTCTCCACTGTTGCAGTGTTTCATGTATCACAACTCTAGCCTGTCTCCACTGTTGCAGTGTTTCATATATCACAACTCTAGCCTGTCTCCACTGTTGCAGTGTTTCATGTATCACAACTCTAGTCTGTCTCAATTGTTGCAGCGTTAAGAGTTCCTCAAACATAATTTGTTTTGAAATGCGGCTCTTATTCAACCTTTGAACATTGCAAATCACTTATGTTGTTCATTCTGCAGATTATTACTGGAAGTTTGATTCTATACAGGATTTAAGTGTTGGTCAGCTCCACAGATACGTTTTCTTTTTAAAATAGGGAAGGTCTTCTTCTTCTTTCGTTCACTTAAAACATATCTATATCTGTAATACTGTCTCCTTAATAAAACTCACTGTCTTTTGTAGTTCATACAGTGTCCCATAGAGTTTTGATTCCAGTGTTGTTTCCTCTGGCCAATATGTCTGCCTCAGCGTTTCATGCTCAGAACACTCTTGAATTATATGTTTGGCACTCTGTGCTGCCTGTCCACATGTACACATGGCTGTGTTGCCAATCTTGAACTTTGTATACATGTGACTGCGGAGTCGGTTGTGTCCTGTTCTGAGACGTAGAATTATAACTTGTTCTGGTCTGTTCATAATATGATAGTCATCTTGTGTTGGTGTTTGTGGCTTTCTTATTGACTTGATCATCTGTTTTTTTCTGATGGTAGGTGATTGGTATATCTGGTTGGTCTTCGGCAGCACCTTCCTTAGCCAGTTGGTCTGCTTTTTCATTTCCTGGTATTCCACAGTGAGAGGGTATCCACTGCATGGTTACCCTATACTGGTAAGACAATTCGCTAAATAGTTTTTTCAAGTCTGTTAGTTTTCCAGACTGGAGAGCTTGAAGCACTGACCTTGCATCTGTCAGGAATACCACAGGCTGTAGGTCAGAGTTGGAGTTCAGCAGTTTTTTAGCTGCCACACTAATTGCCTGGATTTCTGCATCATAATTATTGCAGAATTTTCCTGTCGGTGTTCTGATTGTATCTCTAGGCTTGTGTGGATATTCTATATATACACCTGCACCTCCATTCCTCACGGCCTTTTTGTGCTGATCCATCTGTGTATACTCTGACCCATATATCTTGTGGATATTCCTCATCCAGGAAACTGAGGGTGACTGTCCTTCGCTGCACACTGTTCTGTTTGTCCTCGCTTAGCATTCCTTTCACATGGGTCTGAATGTATATTGGCATTCCATGTCTTTCACTCCACGGGGTTTGTTCTGGTACAGGCCTTAAGGGGCTGTCAACTTCAGGTAGGTCTGTAAGTTGGCTGCGGAGTCGTTTAGCTTGATGGATAAAGCTGCTTCTTTTCAGTCGTCCCATTGCTAGATTTTGGAATCTTTCCTTAATTGGATGAATTGGTATACACTGAAACTTTTCTGCCTGAATTAGTACTTTTGTGTCTCTGCGTTCGATAGGGAAGGTCAAAATTTATAATATATTTTTGACGTAATTTATGGATTGCCCTATAAATTGTCCGTCTCTCCGAGCAGAAATCATATGGTAAGCATAATGATACATCGTATAAGTCTAGTGAAAATGTTGCAATGCATCGAGCAAGTATTAGGGCTCTTAACCTCAATAAATAGATGTTGTGAGGGTTTGCAATCTCAATAATTAGACGCTCTGAGGGCTCTCAATTTCAATAGTTAGATATTGTGAGGGCTCTCAATTTCAATAGTTAGACATTGTGAGGGCTCTCAATTTCAATAGTTGACATTGTGAGGGCTCTCAATTTCAATAGTTAGACATTGTGAGGGCTCTCAATTTCAATAGTTAGACATTGTGAGGGCTCTCAATTTCAATAGTTGACATTGTGAGGGCTCTCAATTTCAATAGTTAGACATTGTGAGGGCTCTCAATCTCAATAGTTAGACATTGTGAGGGCTCTTAATATCAATAGTTAGAGGTTGCGAGATCTTTCAACCCCAATAGTTGGATAATGCCTTGTCTTAATCTCAACTGTTAGACACTGTGGGTGATCTTGCTCGCAACTGTTAGATACTGTGGGTGATCTTGCTCGCAACTGTTAGACACTGTGGGTGATCTTGTTCGCAACTGTTAGACACTGTGGGTGATCTTGTTCGCAACTGTTAGACACTGTGGGTGATCTTGTTCGCAACTGTTAGATACTATGAGCGCTCTTATTTCTTGGACAATGTGAGGGCTCTCACAAATGCAAGAGTGCGGTATATGAGTACACGTCCTCAAAACAACAATCAGAGGAGTGAGTCAGAATTGCGGGCTGTCACATTTACTTTTACATTTGGATGTTTAGACAGAGCAATATAATAAGCACAAATAACGAAAATCATCTGAATTGTGTGTCACAATTAACGAAAATCATCTGAATTTTGTGTCACAAATAACGAAAATCATCTGAATTTTGTGTCACAAATAACGAAAATCATCTGAATTTTGTGTCACAAATAACGAAAATCATCTGAACTTTGTGTCACAAATAACGAAAATCATCTGAATTTTGTGTCACAAATAACGAAAATCATCTGAATTTTGTGTCACAAATAACGAAAATCATCTGAATTTTGTGTCACAAATAACGAAAATCATCTGAATTTTGTGTCACAAATAACGAAAATCATCTGAATTTTGTGTCACAAATAACGAAATTCATCTGAATTTTGTGTCACAAAAAAGGCAATTAGATGAAGAAATACCACATCCAGAAGGTGTCTTCAATAGATATTGCCCTAAGCGGAAAATTAGTCTCCTGCATGTGAAAGAAAGCTAGGAGAAACCACTCAATGAACATAGGAAGTAGAGTTAGTTGCTCGCTATTCATGGGTATAGAAAACAAACAAACAAACAGAGATGTGCATACCAGATGATAGCATAGAAATAACATGTTCAAAAAACACCATTATAGAATGCTTAACACAACACGTGGCACTAGATATACAGGAGGAGTACTGAAGAAGACCTTGCAAAACCGATATTTAACAAATTTTTGTGAGAGTTATTTAAAATTTTTTTTATTTAATGAGAATTAATTTAATAAATTATCATCGTATTCCAGTAACAAGAAAAACTGGATACAGTCAGTGGACGATCAAGAAGAAAATAGACAGACAGAGTCAAGGATACATTTCGCAAATATGGATAAAACACAGTCAAAGTATTGTATCAAAAATCAAAATCTTTCCTGTACATATCGCGGCGTCTGCTATGGCAAAGTAGTCTTTATTTCCACAAACCAATGAAATCCTCCCAGCACTCCTTCACATGAGAACATGCAGTAGCGAAAGTTCTAAAGCAGTGTAATCGTAAAATAAAATTATCGCTCTCTTTTTTCGTCTAACATCACGTGCGGAACATCCATTTGGAAATAGATGGTAGATTAACAACTAACGATAAAGACTGTAATGTATCGACTGAGATCGATATCAATCAGCTTTATAGTTAGAGATCCACATAGATCGACCTGGATAGCTGATTATACAAACAGAGAATTCACTGAACATGTAATGATATACAGAGGATTTCTTCAAAGGTAAACTGAAGCCAGAAAGACTGCTTGATTTTAAGACATGTGCATATAGGAAGCGACGTAAATAGTAAATGATTGGCAAAAGGTAGGATGTCTAGACATGAATCTACAGAGCGAGATTAGATTTATAGATACAGATTGACATAGCTTGATTGAATAGACAACAAAGAACTGAGAGAATTTTATGGACAACGAATGACAGAGCTGGCTCAAAAGCAAAATTTATTGGCATGGAGCGAGATATAATTTCTGGCGTAGTTGTTGAGCCGTTTTCTTTTGCTCGAGAGGTCGTGGTTCCGTATCCGATTCATGATGTTTTATCCACAAAGTATGTTGATGGCTACATCCCGAATGCTACCAGTATGTTGATGACTACATCCCGAATGCTACCAGTATGTTGATGACTACATCCCGAATGCTACTAGTATGTTGATGGATACATCACGAATGCTACCAGTATGTTGATGGCTACATCCCGAATGCTACCAGTATGTCGATGGCTACATCCCGAATATGATATGATACTAATTAAAATATATATATATATTATAATTGTACAATATTATGAATTGTGTTTTTAAATATGATAACTGTTCCTTATTATGCATTCTTTAAAAACTACAACTACAGTGATACCTGCTCGTAACTGCTTCCGACAAGGAAGAGGCCAAGTTTTAAGTTGTCTTCTCTTGATTACGGGCGATGACCCTTTCTCTCCAATTCCGTGCTTGGCAGGGGCGCTGATAGTTCCAGTAAGTGGGCTTCTATATGGAAAAGAATAAAAGGAGTTAATCTGTAAATTATCGTTACGATGGTGGTACTCATGATGATGGTGGTTGTGATATTATTGCTTTAATTATAATAGAAAAATGTGAATGATAATCTCATGTTCACAGAATGATAATCTCACGTTCACAGAATGAGAATCTCACGTTCACAGAATGAGAATCTCACGTTCACAGAATGATCATTTCATGTTCACAGAAAAGGACAAATTATTTTGGGTCAGTGCGCTGGATAACGTTTTCTCCGTGTGAAATGTGGCAACAAAAACTTTTTATTCTGTTCTTTGGAGCTTTAAGTTGTTTTATAGGCTCTGTGATAGATTGATTGAACTTTTGTTTTTAAGCCCCTTTAAACCAGAGCCCGAAAGTTATGTTATATCAGGGCTTCAGTGATCTGGGATTTTTTTCAGTTTTGGTGAATTAAAATGTATCTCTTAAGTGATGTAAAATCCTTTCAACCGTGGGCGTTAGTCTAATTTGGTTATATCAGAGGTTTACAACCATCAAAAAATAGTAGAGGTCGCTGTTCTGGTAATCCAGTCACCACGACCTCTGCAGATAGAGATAATAAATCTCTGGGACCAGCGCAAATTATTCCTTTAGATCAGAGTAGCAGGTCAGAAGGAAATGACTTGGAGGAACGGATTTGACCGTCGTGCTGTATTTTGCTGACCATTGGTTTACAGCAACCAGACGAGGCTCGGAAATTAGTAATGAAGCAGACTCAAACAAAAAGATTGGATAAAATCCAGAATGAGGCAATGCGAATCATTTTGGGGTGTACGAGAGATATGTCGGCACGAGCTATGCGATACTTACCGGATTGCCCAACTGCAGAGCAAAGAATACAAACCTGCAGGGCGCGGGACTACCTACAAATCACCGCTGATAAAGAACATCCTCTACACTCTGAAATTCTCAAAGTGAAATGCAGTCAACTTAAGAGATGAAAGTCGTGGATGGGGCGTGCAAAGGATATTATACAGAGTGTGTGCAGATTGGAGGATATGCTACCTGGAGCCGAATAAAGTCGTGCGCCATTAGATTATCCGACAGCCTTTAAAGTAATAATAATACTCAGTAGAGAATGCATGGAATGGTGTCCGACAGTGGTGGAGTCGGAGGTACTCGCTCTAATCGGTGAAAATTCCTGGGAAGGTGATATGATTGTATATACAAATGGGTCGGTTGAGAGACAATCAGAAGGGCCTGGACTTTTACGGCTCAATGGTGGAGGGAAACCATCAGAGAAGAAAGTGGTGCTTTCGCTCAGACGACAAGCAGCATGACAATGGAGGTTTTGGCAGTAACCAAAGCTTTGCAATGGGTCTGCTCGCAGACTATCTGCATACTCAGTGACTCGATGAGCATGATTGTGAAAGTTCAGGCGGGATACATTCGGGAACAATGGCTAGATGCAGCGAAAAATTCCTGTTTGCGTAAAGTGACTTTCATTTTTGTGTTGGGGCTTTCAGGAGTCCGGGGTAATGAGAGAGCAGATAGGTTGGCCGCATACGCTGCTACTACGGCTGTTGGTGGAGCGATGGATCGAGCAGACATTTTGAACGCCCTACGGGAAAACGCACAAGCAAATCACTGTCTAAGCGACGATGACTTGTTCCATGACTAGAATAAAGGAATTTGGTTTGAAATGTGGTGTCGCTAGAACAGAGCGGTTTCGTGGGCAAGAAATAATCATGGTCAATCAGCTGCGTACTTGGACCGTCAGTCAACGTGTAATGGCGACTACACTCAAGGACAGATCTGAGCAGCTATAGACTTGTCCGAAGTGCAATGACGATGATCCAACGACTAACTTACAGAGTAATTCCATTTTGCTAATCACCGAAAACACACAGAATAACACACATACATTGACGTTTCTACCAAAAGACATTTACGAAGACTACATACACCAAAACATAACGAGCAAGAAATTCACTATTGATGTTCACATGGCACAGCAAAACATGACTATAACCCGGAAGGGTTAACACTAGGTCAGATGGGAAAAACACAAACAGAAAATAGACAAAACACATCCAAATATAGGCGAATAAGATAAACAGAGAAATGAAGAAACAATATCATATCATTCATACGAATGACGAACATTGATCCCAAATGGTTCGATTGTGCGAAATTTATACTTATATATATATATAGCATTTCTCAAGTACGCTTCGGGTACTGTCATCCAACAATCATGACGTAATGGTCATCATCTGAATATTATGGGCATCGCGATGGCCAGTGCCATTGAAGTGGTCAGCAACACGAAAACCCGTCTGGTGTTTGATGCTGCAAATATGTTCACAGATTTGGTCTGCAAACCGCCTTCCAATTTCACATATATATGTTATGGTGCAACACGTGCAACACGTGCAGAATGGAGTAGATGACGTTGTGGGACGATTGTGTAGAAAGTGAAAATACGTTTGACCCTCTCCGTGGAGGAAGACCCCCACGAAGGAGGACCCCAGAGTGTTCTCGTGAGTATCCTGGCTGGAGAGACTGCACACTAGACACTTGGCAGTCCATAGGAATCTGTCGATGCATAGGCGAAGGCGGAAGAAATTAATCCTCTCATAGACTTGAGAGAGAGAGTCCTCCTCATCACTACACAGACGCCAGAGATAAAGAAGTTAAGAGAATGGCAGGGAATCACGACAGGCAGACTGATAGAGCAGATGTAAAAGATAAAGCCATTAGTCGGTTTGTAGTGTATCGATGTGTTAAGACAGGAGGGTTGGATAGTGATGGATATGTCGAGTAAATTCACATGGGAGGTCGAGATCTCGAATGTGAACTTGATTGTCTATTGTCTATCCCCAGGTGAATGATTGTTGATTGCATTTACACTTGCCGTTAAGCTTTGGGGTGGTATCTTAAGCTGTCGTTTCAAGACCAGATGTGTCGCCGAGGTTGCATTTAGTCTATGTTTGTTCAAGGTTATCTTAATGTTTTCTATCCACCGTTTTCTTGGTCTACCTTTGGCTTTACGCCCGGATATTCTTGTATTATATGCTCTTATTGGTATTTGGTTTGGCTTCATTCTCATAAGGTGACCGAACCATTTTACTTGCTGTCTCTCAATATGTTCGATACATGATATTATACCAACTCTTTTCCTAGTTTCTTCATTTCTTATTTTATCTAGTTTGGTAACCATTGCAGCTTTCCTCAGACACTTCATTTTACATGTGACGATTTTTCTTTGCTGCGAAGCTGTTAAAGACCATGTTTGACATTGGCAGCACAGTGTTGGTATAAAAATTGTAGATATTATTTGTTTTTTAATTTCCATCTTGATCTTTGGATGAAGAAGTAATGGTGAAAGTTAGTAAGTCACTGTGTTTGCTTTCTGGCACCTTGCTTCTATTTCTCTGTCTAGTCTTCCATATTCGGAAAAAATGCTGCCTAGATATTTAAATTCTTTGGCTTTTTGGGAACTTGATGCCCGAATGAAAGTTGTCGAAGTGCATGAAGCGTTACAGGGATGCCGATCCCATCATCGATGCACCTATAAAATACCAATGTGAAGATTCTCTCAATACAGAATTCCCATAACTGGTGCGCAAGGTGATCCATACACAACCAAGCATAGCTCTGTCCCATCTTCGTGCCCATGATAACCCCACTTATTTGGTCGAAGAGCTGCCCATTAAACATTAAAGCATGTTTCCGCCGAAAACGCATGTGTAGGGCCATTGGCGCAAATAAAACGACGACGCAACGCATTTCCATTCTCTGGACTACATCCTGCTGGAAATCTAGTAGGGCCACGGTCCTGCTTCAAGAGAATTAAGCAGCAGTTTGAGAATGAACGCTGAAGAGGAACTTTAAGGATTTGAGAGTGAGCACAAGCTCCGCAAGACTGATGAGAGTAGAGGTAGACACAGATTCTTGCCCAGGCACAACTTCAGAGTCTTGAGAGCCTCTGAATGTGGTATGGAGGTGTAAAGGGAGAAGACATAAAATACTAAGAGTCGATACGTTGAGATGGAGATAGCGAGATAGAAACCAAAATAAGCAAGGCATGGTTAATGTCTTTCATGAATTTAGGGTGGTGCTCCACTAACTGTTGAAAGACACAATGTAGGAAGTCTGAGATGAGCTCCATTGGGCAGGAACAAGCAGAGACAATGGATCTGCCAGGATTAATTGGCTTCTGAATTTTTGGTAAGATAGAATGGAGAATGCAGGCTTACCAAAATGATTTCATGAAGTCCTAGAGCGGCTGCTGTAGTGGTGAGGAGGTTGTCAGCTATTAAGCCCTCGATGTGGTAGTTGCTTGTGTAATAGTAATAAAGATTGAGTAACACCGTAGTTGCTGGTGTAATGGAAATAAAGATAAACTAATGGGGATAGTTGATAGTGTAGTGACTTTAAAGATAAACTAATGGGGATAGTTGATAGAGTAGTGGCAGTAAAGATAAAGTACTGTAGTAGTTGTTGATGTAACAATAGTACTTACGTAGAGCACAGGTTTTTGAAATATCACTTGAACACGACGGACTATCACTAAAACTAAGGAGTTAGGTATAAACAAGAAAATATATAAATTACAATACACAAGACAATTACAATGATGTATATGGTAACATGTATTCACATTTCTAAATACATGTTTCCATATACATCATTGTCATCTTGAACTTCGTATTGTTTACATGTCAATACTGTAACTACTGAATCTGTGTTGTTAACATTGTTTTTCACTGTTTGCTTTATATATTCTTGAGAAAGACATGACGGTTCGAAACATTGATATGTCTTGCGTATTTAAATTTATATGTTTTTTTTATTTACACGCTATAACACCTTAGTTTTAGTGATAGTCTGTCGTGTTCAAGTGAAACTTTCAAAAACATGTGTTCTACGTAAGTACTATTGTTGCTACGTTTCAGTAGTACCTTATATAGATTTCTGATGTAATGACTGTAAAAATTAAATAAATATGAATGGTTTTGTGAAAGAAACAGAATTACACTTGATTATCTGACCTGCCTGGACTGAGTTGTCCCGCCTTCTGTAGTAGCTTCATGTATTTATTTCTGGATTGTCTCAGCTGTTGGCTTCTGGATAGAGCTCTTGTAGCAGGAGTCATGATTGCAGATTTTAGTGTTTGATTTTGGTTCAGTTTCAAAGGATTAGCTGCAAAATGGGACCTTGATTCTGTTGGTGTACCGTGATCAACAAACTCTATGTTGATATCAATTGGGCTTTTATTCATGACAGTATTCTGATTACCTCGATCTTGGAACAAGTGTCTGGAAGGAGGCAGAGCACCATCGTCCATATCACTAGAAGCAATAGCAGATGCAGATTTCGATGTGCCAATGACATAACCACGAGTATGAATTCCCTCAGAACGCTTTAGTTCTGGGTGATAGTTGTTAATCTGGCTAATGATTAGATAGTCTTCTTTGATAACCTCTGTTCTTAAACTATTACCATTGCTGCCAGCACCTCCATCGCCACCCTTATCATTCCTATCTCCTCCAGCAGTTTCACTAACTGGCGATACCTCATACTTCCGCTTTGACTGTAGCCACTGACGAATTCTGGAAGTTATATTTGCAATAATACCTGTCTCTCCGCCTCTGCTACCATTTGCATTGTCCCCTCTACTATTTCTGTTGAAGTGAAGTCCTAGACGACAGCCAGTTGGTGCTCTCAGACTAAAGCTCCGGCACATACGGATGCACCTTCTGTGACGCATTCCATTAGTGTCTGTATTGACCTGTAGTATTTTGGACCAGTGTGAATCACCTGTAAAGAGATAAGATGTATCAATATCTGAAGTTTAAGATGTGTAGCCTACCATCTTTCGACTTTGTACCCATACTATACAGCTCAACAATCACCGTAACAGAATACAACCGTAACTTTGTACTCATGCTGTACAACTCAACAATCTCCTCAACATAATACAACCGTAACGCATTCCAGATTTCTGGATGTAAACGTATTCTTACGTAGCTGTTGATCATTACCTTTTAAATGTCTAGCACTGAATTATATTAGAGAAATGTTTGTTTTTTCCATGGCCAAATAAATGGAACACCCTATATTGAACAAAACAACAGTTCACAAAAACAAGCATATACCACATAATGGTAATCAAGGACATGGGTCCATGTTGCAGTTCGGTAATTTTGGGTTGGAAATGGGCGCGCTCACCCTAAAAAGCAAATTCTTTAATGTTTATCTAATTGATCTGAATGGTTTAAAATTATAATATGCATTGGCACATGATCTCATAAAAATCACGTACAAACTATCGCAGTCAAGGAGTTAACCATCATAGTAAATAGTGATAACGAGGATACGATAACGTAAAACTTGTTATGTTTCGAGTGCAACATATGCTCAGAACGAAAGATATTGGTAAAGATATTTTAGATACTCTTTGAAGATTCGCATGAAAGGCCACACACTTTTTTCACTCTATAGGAACAACTCCTTTGGGACTGTGATACACAAACTGCCCCAATAGTACTGTGATATAGCAACTGACCCATTAGTATTGTGATATAGCAACTGTCCCATTAGTACTGTGATATAGCAACTGTCCCATTAGTACTGTGATATAGCAACTGTCCCATTAGTACTGTGATATAGCAACTGTCCCATTAGTACTGTGATATAGGAAAGACACATTAGACAACAAAACTAAAAAAAACTCATGGTCCCATCCCAACCCGAGAAACATATTGACCCGGCGGCCCAAAATGCCTTTTTTCTCTTCAACTTTCAATAGCAAACTCCCGCTGGATCTCTCTTGTAGCAGTACAATTATACTACTAGATTTCCAACAGGATGTAGTTTCAGGGAATGGAAGGGAATTATATTGCCGTTTTATTTGTGCCAATGGTCCAATATATATATATATTTTCGGCTGGTCTATCTAGTACAGGGCTAGATTGTTAGCTACTGGAATGACAAATGGACACTGCAAACGTTTGATGAAATTTGCACCATTTACCATTAAACATTATATTAAACAGTTCATGGGCGTTTTTAGGCCTCTTGGCAACCAATATTTTAAGTCCAGAACTGTTTGTATCTTATCACATCTTACCTGGTATAAGCCGATCCGTGCTTTGGCAGAACCGAATATAAGAATAAGTTTACCTAACTTGTAATTCCGTACATAAGCCGAATTTAGTCTATGTCAAAATAAAATCATACATATTGCAATCAAAACTTGCAGCTCTTTGAAAGAAAAACTAAGTCGAGTATAATATATGCTTATTTGGCCATTAACAATAAAAATATTTATAGAACAGTTAACAGAAGGCAAAATACTGCATATTTCCTGTAAAGATGTTACAGGGATGGATTTTGTAGCTATGTGATAATGGAGGCATGCTCTTGCTGTCGTCACATCATATACAGGATGCATTTTTAATTTCGCCCAATAACAGTATAAAAATGATGTAACCGCTCGATGACCGATGTAATATGCAATTAATAGATTTAGGACAAAATGAAACAAGTGGATGGCATCATCTGATGCAGCACTGACGAAAAGAAGCAACTATAAAAATAGTTGACATTGTAACGAACAATGAATAAGTAAAAGAAGCTGGGCATTCAATCCACCGAGAATAATCGTTGGATTGTCCAGAAAAATCTCGATTATTAATGTGATTGACAAAAGTGAGGGTGATGTAATATTAAGGGATTATGACGATGTTAGCAGTGAAGTGAGGGATGACGATATGCACAGTGATATTGTTTAACAAATAACGAACACCAAAATCATGAACAGTACTGAGATTTAGACTCGGATTTTAGTTTTTCAGGTATGAGTGACTTTTGTGTAGAATTATGAGTTTGAAACAGGAGTCTTCAAAATGTCCCGGCAAGTTAATTTTTGTCTAATTTCTATATTTGTGTATATTAGATTTTTATATGTGTCGTCATCGCCCATACTTCAGTACTGATAAAAGTTACAAATATTCTCGACCTATACTTGCATATAACGGTAATATACGGTACTTTCTACTAACTTCCACGGTAATATACGGTACTCTCAACTAACGTCCACGGTAATATACGGCACTCTCAACTAACTTCCACGGTAATATACGGTACTCTTAACTAACGTCCACGGTAATATACGGTACTCTCAACTAACTTCCACAGTAATATACGGTACTCTCTACTAACGTCCACGGTAATATATTGTACTCTCAACTAACGTCCACAGTAATATACGGTACTCTCAACTAACTTCCACGGTAATATACGGTACTCTCAACTAACTTTCAATATTGAATATTAACTAACGGTAAGGGTATGTCCCATGGCAGAAACCTGCCGTCTGGGATGACAATAACTAAAATATTAACTAAAGACAGTAATACATTGTTCGACGTTTCTTCTCAAGCTCCCACTTGATCACTGTAACAGCTGAAGAACGACCCTACTACATTTCTAGCATAACGTAGTCCAGATAGTAGAATTTTCGCGATGCTATTTTGAGCCAATGACTACACACATCCGACTTCGGTATAACTGAACAATAAAATGCATCTTTCATTAGCGACAAATTTTTATTACAGATGAGATCTTACCTCGTATTCTTCTTTTCTCCTCCATTTCTGCTTTCCTTCTTTTTTTCCTGCTTCTGCAAGTATGAAAATATTGACAAATAATATTATAAGATAAGTTACATTGATGAATATAACTTGCTTCTAAGAAATATGTGTAAAGGCGTAGAAAAATGGGGTAGTGGTTGAGAGAAAAAGAGAAACCTCGCCCATTAGAAAAAATAGTATATACTATTTGGTAACAAGAAAAAATGGAGATCAACATAGATATGACAGGATTATTTCAATAGGCAAAGAAACTAATATATTCAATAAAAAGGTCGATGATCAATTGCTGAAACAAGTGCATGAATTTAAATACCTCGGGAGCATTTTTATTAACGACGCAAGAATGGACAGAGAGCTTGAGACAGGAATTCAAATAGCTAACTACGTGAATTATGAACTTACACCAATTCTGAAATACAAATTTATCCCAACGGAAACCAAAAGACAAATCATAAACTCAATCTTCATACCAACATTATGTTATCAATGTCACACATGGACACTAACAACAGAAGAGAGAAAGCTAACTACGTGTAAAATTAGATGTATAAGAAAAGCGGCAAACAGAACAATAAGAGATTATGTGAGAAATGTGGAGATTACAAGAACTATTGGAACAACATCTGTGGTCAAATATATTGAAAAACCGAGACCGAAACGGTTCGGCCACTTAATGAGAATGAATCATTATTGGCCAGCGGAAAAAAGCATACACCATGAAAATTTAAACAGAAAGATACAGAGGAAGACCAAGAAGAAGGTGGCTTGAGGGAGTTATAGACATTCTGAGACGTCACAATATTACTGCATATTAAGCGACCAAACATATCATAGCTCGAAAACCAATAGTCATTTAATCATGCGACGCCTTACAGCAAAAATCTGAGAAAAAACAATAGACAGATAGCAACAAGATGAAATACTTTGGTTTCTCATGATGTACCTAGTTGGTTTATTCTGTTTTCTTATGATCTACCTAGTTGGTTCATTCTGTTTTCTTATGATCTACCTAGTTGGTTCATTCTGTTTTCTTATGATCTACCTAGTTGGTTCATTCTGTTTTCTTATGATCTACCTAGTTGGTTCATTCTGTTTTCTTATGATCTACCTAGTTGGTTCATTCTGTTTTCTTATGATCTACCTAGTAGGTTCACTCTGTTTTCTCATGATCTACATAGTTGGTTCATTCTGTTTTCTCATGAGCTACTTAGTTAGTTCATTCTGTTTTCTCATGATCTACCTAGTTGGTTCATTCTGTTTTCTCATGAGCTACTTAGTTAGTTCATTCTGTTTTCTCATGATCTACCTAGTTGGTTTATTGGTCAAGTAGGCTTGAGCGTGGTTAACTGTGAGGATGGTGACCAGAGTGTATGTACAAGAACCAGTTTTCTAGTACGCTTTGCCTATTTCTAGCGATATGTTTACAGACGTTCACTGTTGAGTGGAAGTGCTTAAAAATTGAGAATAGTGGTGACCAACGCCGTAATTGGATGTGTCGGGTAATTGGGGCAAATAAAACGGCGTCGCAACGTATTTTCGTTCTCTGGACTACTTCCTAAGCTAAATCTAGTAGGAACATCCTGCTACAAGATAGATCCGATGAGTTTGAGAACGAACGCAAAAAAGGAACACAGTGTCTGATATGTGTGTCGTAAGAGGCGACTAAGAGTAGTGGGATGAAGTTGGCTTTCCATCACATCGTAGCGCATTTAGATCCCTTGAACACACACTGTTAACTGGCAAGAGTTTCAGATTAAAATCGAATGCAGCAGAAGAAGGTGACTTTATATTTAACAAGATTTTTCAATGATTTTCTGCAAATATTAGCTAGTGGCCATAATTGCTCCTGATTCAAGTATTTTCATTTTAACCAACCTGAGGTCTATTTGCCCTTTCACCCCGACCACAGGTCAGGAAAGATGGAAATTTGCCAGTAGTCTAGGTACATATAGGATTTTAATGGCAGCACAGAAACTTTATCAATCGCACTACTCTTATCATAATTTTCTCGGTTCTCTTACTCAGTTTGAAACAGAAGTCAGCCATATACTTCTACCACCCAGATATGTCTGGAGCAAATCAACCGCGGTGTTTGGTGTAATTAGTACACATTTAGTTATATCAGAAACTATGTAGACCATAAAAAACAATATAGGTGGCACATGTCCTTTTCTTTTTGCCACAGATATTTTACTTCAAAGCCAAATATTGATATATTCTTCCTGATCGAGCTATTTATTTTACTTTGTTTCTTCTGATCTACCTACTTGGTCTACTCTGTTTTCTCATGATCTAGACAGTCGACGTAACTCTGTGGGTACTAGTTTATAAATTCACCGCAATTATTTAAAATCGAGATGGAAGGGATAAGACGGTCGTCTGGTTTACTGAAAGAATGTATTGTATACAGTGTTGCCAACTCGTTTTGTTGCCATAACGTTCGAAGCTATTCCTCGTGATTTTTTCTCTTTTGGTCTCCTATGTAAATGACAATTAGTATAAGGCGAAAAGTATAGTACCGATTAGATTAGATATATGCTGCTCACGTACACCTTCACAGACTTCTCCGAAGATTCGAGGTAAATAAGTGATAGGTGCAGCTGCATAACAAACGATGGCATGCACAAATAATAGTTTTTTTTTACAGCCCACAAAGGCATGATTGACAACTTATATGAATTCCATACATGTGAATTTACGCTCAGATTGAAACAAAAACCAGCGTGTCTGTGCGTGTGTGTATGCCTGCATGCTAACATACACGATACCGTGGCAGGTGTGTCGTCAGTATGCCCTATTTCTAAAACAAAAGGATGGTAGTAAGTACGAAGCTAGAAATTTCAAATTATAGAATAAATGCTATAAAATATCGGGTTGTAACGCACCATAAATAGATTGAAGTCAAATATCACGATAAACCGCAATTTCCAGAATTGTTTCTGGTTATGCCCCTTGATATAACCAAAATGGACTACGTTTAAGATTTTTTTTTAAAACCAATGATTTAATTTTCGGAAAAAACGTGTTAGCAACACTACCATTGCTGTTGAATGTCTGCTATTACGCCACCTATCAATCAAGTGTCACCTTCATTAGATCCTCCTACATATAGGTAACATTCAATTGGTCAACGTACTATAATTTTGTCGCTAATCTTTAGAAGAACTATATTCAGTGAGAAAGCATGGGTTTTTCAGACATACATATTTCCCTTCAATGTTCAATCAACTGTGGTGAGTTACACAACATATACAACTCTGTGTTCTATATTTCTTGTTTGATTCATACATTAAGTTCTATATGATGGTAAAAATCAATATCTTCAAGTCTCTCTACTAGTTCTCAAGTAATCTCTTTGCCATCAATCCCAGTTATTTTTCTTATAACCTAGTTCATCACTTCGTGAAATAGCTGCAGAAACACACTACATCTTTGTCGGATTTCATGCTTAGTCTAAAACTTGGATATTTGAAACCTTTTGTCAGACACAACAACGGTTATTTGGGTGTGAATCTTTCAGAATGTTGAGGAACTTTCGGCGAATTCTATGTTTATGTAAAACTTGCCTTAGTGCAGGATATTGGACACAGTTGAAAGCTATCTCAAAATATAGACTATTGAACAGTGAACAGCTGTGACGACTACCAGTAGATTTATAATAGATAATTGAACAGTACTCAGGCCATCTCCAGAGAACTCTTCCACCCCTGACGCCGCAAGGCAAACATGGGACACAGCGTATAGATAGATAAATAGAATTGAACAGTAGTTTGTAGTTGTGCAGATTACTAGTAGATTTATAATAGGCAACTGACAATTGGTGGAAGATGTGACGATTAGGAGTAGATTCATAATAGATAACTAAACATTGGTGATAGATATGAAGATTATCAGTAGATTTATAATGAACAAATGAACGGTGGTTATGAAACAAAGATTAGAGGTTCTCCATAGATTACGTCAACGATTTTCGACTCAAATTTCTAGCCTCTTCCCCTGCCCCCTTTTTTAGAAAAAACTGAGGAAATCAGAGACTTCCTTCCACCTGCTTAATCATGTTCAAAGTACATCACAACCCCGCTCACCCCCACCCCCCCCCCCCCCCCCCCAATAGTTAATACATTCTTTTGAAGAAAGGACTAAAAGAATATGTTTTTTTCCTCACATTTAAAAAATGTGCAACCAAAACAGTATTATTTGTGTTAACTTTTTTGAAACCCTCCACCGTGTCAACAACCGTCTGTTTTCAGCCTGTCCCCCACCCCCTCCCTCTAAACTGTTGACATAACTTAAGGCCACCTTCCTTAGACACAAAGAAAATGAAAGCCATGACACGTTTATGTACTTTTACCGCGTGCGTCTCAGCGAAGTGTGCTGGAGGTCTATATCACCCAATCCACGTCCTTCGAATGGGTCCCGTTCTGGAGATGAACTGCGTCCAGCCATGTGGTAATAACTTTACTAAAATAACGCTAGATATAGCGTATGTTGGATGTTTTAATTTGTATGGATATTCATTTCTGAATTGGAATTGACATGCGACTTGTACTCCTCACACGAAACGTTCCTGAGATAGTCGTTATCACTGTGATAGAAGATTTGTGTGTTGTTAGAAATAACTGTCATGTTATGAAGATATCGATTGTAATACTTCCAAGTAAAGTGTCGTGAAACAAATGTTCTCATCACACAATAGCAGTGTTAGTGCGACCAATAGAACTCCTCCATACTGTAAAGGAATTCTTTATTAGCAGACTGAAAAAGATCCTCAATGTGGTAATAAAATAAAATTCACTAAGAAAACTCTTCAAAACTTGACCGAATATCTATGTTAGGGCACTAAAAAAATATTTCGATGTAACAGAAAACCAGTATATATACTCAGAAATCGGTATCCATTTCAGCAAGAAACGTGTTCTCAATCTTTAAGCAAGATGTCATGTTATAAAGAAAATGTATCGAGGAGAAATATTTTTATGGCACCTAGAAAATGTGATCAAAATCATCCAAATAAAATATATTCCGATCTCGAAGGAGAAAGCTTTCACTAGTAAATTAGTCTTATGAAGAAATCTTCGTTCATGCTATTGAAAATTGTTCTAATGTAGCGAAAAAACAAAGAAGTATTCATATCATCAAGAAACTGTACTCAGATCATCAAGAACATGCCCCGAAGGACAGTAAATTAGTCCGCATTATGTTGACATGACGTGATTAATTTGTCTGAATCCACCATTTGGTAATTCATCCGATGTGTATCATTACGACTGAGTGATGTGACATGTCTTGTTTCCATTGTGTGCTATCAAATATACAAATCCTTAGGGAAATTATGGCAGGAGCAAGTTCCTCTGTTTACATGAAATCTGAAAATATAAAAACACGATTTGTTATTAAAAGCCTTGGTAATTGTAAATGTTATTTTATTATGATGGCGTAGACACACAAAAAACACACACACAAGCTTGTGCGACAGTAAAGTCAATATTGTTTGAGTGATACGACTTTGAAGTGTTGCAAAATGTTTCTTTAGTTAGTAGTTTTGATTGGCGCAGATGTACGTATTTCATCTAGGTACTTTATAGTGTTCCAAGATATATTTTTATTCATGCCTGTGGGGCATGGACTTCTAGTTCAGGGTATAAAGAGTAAGGACACTGTGGTCTTTCTAGGCGTGTCGTAGGACGCAACTAAGGAAAGTTGGGAGGGGGAATATGCTGCCAACCTGTCACCTGTAAAAAACATTGTCACATCTATCTAAATTTCGTCACCTTTATCAGCTATAAAATAATCTCCATGGATGAGACGAAGCGATGCCGGCCAGCGACCATTGAACGTTTGTATTTTTGTGGCATAACATCTAAGTGACAGGTGTCATAGCTGCAGATGGGTCAGCAAATCTGACATAAAAATGATGAGATCTTTTACATTGATGTGTGTGTTGAACTCCTGGAGGACATAGTAATCCTGCGATATTCTCACACTGAAATGGCTCCCATCTGGGACTAAACAAGCATCCGCAAACCTCCCTTACACAACCATGTCTTTGATACAACCTTATGTGACTCCAGGCGTGGCCTCAGTTACACAACTGAGAAGAGCCTGAGGGTTTTTGCTATAAGACTGTCTAAAGCTACTCAAGACTAATACATCATTACGCATACCATATGAAAAACAACTATTTAAAGCTACTTTAGGTGATTCCCCCTCTTCGTGAGGAACAAGTATTTTCCTCGTATGGTATTATCTCACTTTTCTAGCTCTGGAATCTGCACGAAATGACAAAAAAAACACCTTGAACTGCAAAACATCTATTTTATCACAATGTCATACGTTAAACGCACCACAACTTCCTGAATTGTTCGTTAGTGAAGAAGTTTATATTACAGTCTTCTGTATCACACAGACTGCAGGTGGTTTTCAAGTCTTCTGTATCACACAGACTACAGGTGGTTTTTCAAGTCTTCTGTATCACACAGACTGCAGGTGGTTTTCAAGTCTTCTGTATCACACAAACTGCAGGTGGTTTTCAAGTCTTCTGTATCACACAGACTGCAGGTGGTTTTCAAGTCTTCTGTATCACACAGACTACAGGTGGTTTTTCAAGTCTTCTGTATCACACAGACTGCAGGTGGTTTTCAAGTCTTCTGTATCACACAGACTGCAGGTGGTTTTCAAGTCTTCTGTATCACACAGACTACAGGTGGTTTTTCAAGTCTTCTGTATCACACAGACTGCAGGTGGTTTTCAAGTCTTCTGTATCACACAGACTGCAGGTGGTTTTCAAGTCTTCTGTATCACACAGACTGCAGGTGGTTTTTCAAGTCTTCTGTATCACACAGACTGCAGGTGGTTTTTCAAGTCTTCTGTATCACACAGACTACAGGTGGTTTTTCAAGTCTTCTGTATCACACAGACTGCAGGTGGTTTTCAAGTCTTCTGTATCACACAGACTGCAGGTGATTTTCAAGTCTTCTGTATCACACAGACTGCAGGTGGTTTTCAAGTCTTCTGTATCACACAGACTACAGGTGGTTTTTCAAGTCTTCTGTATCACACAGACTGCAGGTGGTTTTCAAGTCTTCTGTATCACACAGACTGCAGGTGGTTTTCAAGTCTTCTGTATCACACAGACTGCAGGTGGTTTTTCAAGTCTTCTGTATCACACAGACTGCAGGTGGTTTTTCAAGTCTTCTGTATCACACAGACTACAGGTGGTTTTCAAGTCTTCTGTATCACACAGACTGCAGGTGGTTTTCAAGTCTGCTGTATCACACAGACTACAGGTGGTTTTAGTCTTCTGTATCACACAGACTGCAGGTGGTTTTCAAGTAGACTTTCTTTCTTTTTAAAATCCAGTAAGGGTTTTAAATCCAACGTTCTGACATTGACCACAATAATCATATGATTTTTGTTAGTAAATTTACGAACTGACCACAATAATCATATGATTTGTGTTAGTAAATTTACGAACTGACCACAATAATCATATGATTTTTGTTAGTAAATTTACGAACTCCTGGTATCTCTAGCTGATATTTATGTACATGTGAAATTACTTGGACAAATAATTGCAAGGGAAAAATACAATTCATTCATCAATAGAAAGCATTTAATAATTTTAATATAATATTCTTTATTGGCGCCAAAAAGAACAAAGCACCATAGTTTCCTGTATAAGTTTGAATTAATCTTGGGAATTAACAAAGTACACAAGCTGGATGGTTCATTTGTTATGAGCTTCTTATACTGCTTCGTATTAATTAGATCACTTTTGTTCAACAAAACATTTTGGCGTTATCCTTGTATTGAGGGACAATAATCTGAAAACATTAATTACTTCAGCTTCGTTGAGTTTACGATCCCAGCATCACGTAACAAAGCGTTAGTTGAAACATCACAATGAGGTATTGTCGTTTCACGTGATGATGATGAATATTATTCAATATTCCATACGTTCATTGATTAATCTGTATAATAAAGTGAGATTGCCCATAGAGAATACGCAATATGTAGAATTATATATAATTACAAGGCGTGGGTCGTGATAACACAAATATGGCAATAAATATATCTTTAAGCATGAATGCGTTACAAAGTAGCATAAATATTACTGACACTGATACAATATCGCACGAAATTATAATAAAGATAAAGAATAATAAAAATCAACGTTTCGGTACAATATCTTCGTCATTAACAATAACGAGACAGTAATTATGTATATAATTTATATATATATAATATATATAAGTAATTTGCAGAAAGATCCCCATGCCAACAGTTTAAGTCTGTGATTCACATTCGCCGCACTCCTAACTCACACACTATCTTAATCCCAATCCTCTTAATTTGGAGTCTCTACGCTAGAATTTACATAGGATTCTCTAGAGCTTACATAGGATTCTCTAGACCAATGTTTCTCAAACATTTGTTTATCATGCCCCACCTACGTCTTTCTAAAATGCTGATGCCCCCCTCTCCCATTACTATATATATATATATATATATATATATATATATATATATATATATATATATATATATATATATATATATATATATATATATATATATATATATATATATATATATATATATATATATATATATATATTATATTATATTACACAATTTAATTATTCTCTAAATGAAGCCTAATTACAACTTGTTCGAATTGCCTCTTCCTCCCCACCCCGTGGAGCGTGAGTCTCACGTTGGGAAACACTGCTTTAGAGTCTACTTAAGATTCTCTATAAAAGGTATATTGCTAGTAAAACTGTATGAAAATAGTACTTACGTAGAATATTACCTGTTCCTATCCTTCTTGCATCTCACATCCATATTTCGCTCGGACACGTTTGTGTAGTATAGTCATTCCTACTCGTCGTCTTTTGATGTTATGTGTGTATGTTGTTAACAGCCTTTTAGTCGAAACGTTTATTATGTCCTGTGTTTTGTTATCTGTATGATTATATCCTGTGCTTTGTTTTGTGTGTTATTTCACGTGAGCATCCGACAGTGATAGTGTGTTAGTCGTCGTTCAGTAAAACTTCAGTACCTATTTCCTACGTAAGTACTATTTTTATAAGATTCTCTATAGAAATCAGATAACTATCTATTTTTATCCACACAAAAAATCAAAATTTTAATTTCTAGTTTCATTTCCAAGTCAATAATCTACATTTTCTTCCCATTTTAGCATCTCTTAGCGCGTACGATAGCTCCTAGCAGCACATTACTAGCTTGTTTAAATAAAAAAAACTGGTATTTTTAGAGAGTCCTGACTTAGTCATTATGTCACTGATCCAAACAAAGACGATATTAGCTTGTTTCATAATCTTGTGAATCAATACGGGAATACTGTTTGTTTCATTCCCGCAGACTTAAGAAAATATTGATACAGAGGTGCTGCTGTCATTCATTATGGTCAAATAAACTTGTCTGAAGACGTAGGGAAATAGAGAGGTCAGTTCACACAGTAACACAGACATAGAGAAGGATGGTTGAGAGAATGGTGGAGATTATCACTGTGTAAATTATAGAATAATTATGTGGAACGAGAGACAAGTATCAAAAGAGATATTGATCTGTCAACAAATCTCTTCAGGTGTACTAATTTTCCAAGAAAAATTTGATACATAGTCCACGGTTTCCAGGAAATCTGGTTCATTTAATTATTATTCTTCGTCGCTAGCATATAATCATCAGGTGCCGTGCCGACTAGCTTTGGTGATCATTAATCTGTAAAACTTTCTTATTTTCAGTATCTTATCAGGACTGGTATCCCTGTCAACAGATGTCAAACTTTTTCAGACCCCCAGCTCTAATTATTATTGACGTAATTTATGGACAGCCCCTTAGGAGGGTAGATGGGCAGCTAATATAGGCTATGTTTCAAACAGCCAAAATACCATATTCAATTTCCGAGCAGCAAACTGTGCATCAAGACTGTTCAAGAATAGTGGTAATCTATTGTGATGTAAATATTGTCTCGAAAATAAGTAGCGACAACAGTTCTTGATGTTTTGTTACGCCCTGAACATGATATGCTACCAAAATTTAGCTAGCTGTTTCAGTGGTAGAAATTACATTTAGCTAGCTGTTTCAGTGGTAGAAATTACATTTAGCTAGCTGTTTCAGTGGTAGAAATTACATTTAGCTAGCTGTTTCAGTGGTAGAAATTACATTTAGCTAGCTGTTTCAGTGGTAGAAATTACATTTAGCTAGCTGTTTCAGTGGTAGAAATTACATTTAGCTAGCTGTTTCAGTGGTAGAAATTACATTTAGCTAGCTGTTTCAGTGGTAGAAATTACATTTAGCTAGCTGTTTCAGTGGTAGAAATTACATTTAGCTAGCTGTTTCAGTGGTAGACAAAAAACAATGCTGACAAAATTCATTGGAAAAGTTATCATTGATCTTTTAATAGAACAAGTTACACAACATAAGTTTGTGACACGGCCATCTTTAATACAGACCAGTCAGATATTTATACTTAACAGTGAGCGGAGGCCTACTGCTGTTAAAGTAAATAGTGGATATAACCAAGATGTTAAATTAATCTCATTGTATGTCACTAGTTTATGGTGAATTACATTAAAAAAATTACATTAATTTTCTGGTGATAATTTCACCTGAATATCAACATATATCACAAATGACAACAGTACAATTAGCGTTGAAGGAGATTTTGAATCTTCACTATCCAATAAATCAATATACCATTATACCAATAACAGCCATTCATATGTAAGATTGTTATACTTCTTCTTCTTCTTCTGCGTTCGTTCTCAAACTCCTGCAGATTAGCAGGATGTAGTCCGGAGAACGGAATGCGTTGTGTCATGGTTTACAGCATTGCTGCGATATCTGCGCCTTTCGGCCTGACACATCCGACTTCAGCATGGCTTTGCGTCCCTGACCCTATATGGGATGGGACAGCCAACCCCATCCCGTAACCTCCTTAAACGCCTTTTACGACATGCGTGGAAGGTAAATAGTTGTGCTATTCTTTGCTCCCCTGTCAGACCCCGGTAATACACAGGCGTGATTGTTGCAGCACGTTTTGTTGTAAATATGTAGAAGATCGTGGTACTAGACGTGACAGGTAGAATGACATTTCAGAAAAAAAGATGGCTATGCATCTGTCTTAAAAACATGGTTCTTGCGAGTACGACTATGTCAGATTATAATTTCTCAGTTACTGCACGAGACACGGTCATATGACAAGAATGAAAATGTCTTTGGCAAACAACAATTTATTTTGTAGATGACAAGTTCTTTCGTGGGATACATATTTTCCATCTTTCCTTCACATTATCAGTAGCGTTGCATGAATTTTTAGAGTGGGGACCACGAGTGACCTTTTTTAGTAGGTAGGCAGCCCCTAGCCTTTTTCCCCACCCAGAAACACGGGTTTACGGCCCTATATAAAATTAGTTTTTTGTTGTTTTAAAAAAAATTAAACATAGGCCTACCTTCTATAATCGTGTAATGCAGCCAAGTCGTCTGTTCTTTTCTGCGAAAATGTTCAGTATCTTCTAAATAGATATTGATTATGGTGAAAGGGAAGTTAATAGTTTCTGGTCAATCGCCAAGGTATACTTTCTTGTCAATCGCCGAGGAATTTAAACATGGCAGACGGTTGTTGTTCATGGAATTTCTGAGATATTATTCATTACATTAATGACACACATAAACTAATATCGCATACACAGACACAATATTGTAACAGGTAGGGAAACAGTTATGAGAAACGCACGTCTTTAAAAATTATTTCTACGCCCATAATTGGTCTGAAGTCAGCGTCTGAAAGAACCATTAAATCGCTATAACAATATCAAAGGTCACGTCTTCTGCAGCCAATGAAAGTTGCAGCTCTGAAATCAAACATACGCTGTAATATTTTGGCGTTAAGGACATATAACTTTAAAAAAAATAATTTGCTATTATCTTTCTCTAAAGATTATAGTCTTTCTGTCTTACTTCTTTTCGCCTTATATCTCTGTGGCGTGATGATTTCCACTATTAACATTAGTTGAGAGGAATAGGAGGAAAATTACTACCAGAAATTGCAAAAGAGAAATGTGGATTTGTGGAACGAAAGCGCACAAGAGATTCCCTATATATAATACAAACATTGATGGAGAGGACAATACAAGTACTAAATGACCCGTACTTGTGCTTCATAGATATAGTAAAGCATTTGACAAGGTGAAGCACTCATAAAAGATAAAAATATTAGAAAAACTCAATGTTGATAGGAAAGGTCTAAAGATAGTAAGAAATATATATTCGAAACAGCTGCGATGAGGGTTGACAGTAATGTAGAATTCCAAAAGATAGAAATGGGCGTCATACAAGTATGTGTAATGTCACCAGAGCGTTTCTTCCTTTATATAGAGGATATTATGCGAAACATATAAAGCATGCCAGAAATAACAGTTGGAGATTACAATCTGCATAATCTAAGATATGTTGACGATACAGTTCTGATTGGAGGGAGCGAACAAGTCCTTCAAGCCACGTTAGTACAAGAGAGTAAAAACAAAGGCCTCAGTCTAAACAAGAAGAAAACAGAAGTAATGGTTGTTTCAAAGAAATACACACCGTCAAAATGAAGTATTACTATCAATGATGGAAAATTAAATCAAGCGGATAAAGACAAGTATCTTGGCACCACTTAAAAATCAGATGGCAGGTGTTCCAATGAGATCAAGAATAGGATAGCACAGGCTAAATCAACATTTTAAAATATGAGAAACATTCTATGCAATTGAGTAATATCAATGAGTTCAAGTGCCTGGATTTTATATTGAGCCAATCCTTCTTTATGGAAGCGAAGTATGGACAGTAAAAAAAGTTCCCACGATAAGCTGGAGGCAACAACTGATATGTGGTTTTTAAGAAGTATTGTGAAAATTCAGTGGACAACCAAGAACACTAATGTAGAAGTTCTCAGAAATGCTGGAGTAAAACGACAAATTATAGCGAAAATTCGAAACAGACAATTAGATTTTTAGGGCATGTGATAAGAAAAGTAAAACTTAAACATTTAGTAACCACCGGAAAGATCAACAATGAGAAGAGACAGAGGAAGACAAAGAGAGAAATTTCTGGATAGGTTGTCGCTGAGTCACAAAAAGAAGCCACCAACTGAACTTATTAAGAACACAAGAGACAGAGTTGTGGAGAAGGATGATCACCTCCGCAACTTGGCATGGCACTAGATTGATTGATGTTTTGTAGCGTCATTTCTTATTAGTGTTTTGTTTTAAATCGTCGACATCTTTGTGTTATATCTACATATTTACTCATGATAATAGTTAATAGCTAAATCTTTATGTGAGATATTTACATTGTTTACTCGTGGGAGGGAACGCCGAGTATTTTAGCGTATATTGACGCTATGCCCCTGCATATTATATTCTCATGGCTATCTAGTCACATATTCCTTGGTGTTATTTTAGTTACTCCTTGCAAGCTGGTACAAAATATTTACTAGATATTTTATAGTTATAAATATGTCAAAACGAAAGTGTATATTTCTGCATACTTGCTGGACTTAATGGTGTATATCCATATCTTCTTCGGTGAAATCATAGTTGAGTTTATATCCAGAAAAACAATACTTTTTGTACACTTTAAAACCATCACAACAGACACACTCTGTGTAGTAATCTCCTTAATAACATACAAATTGTCAGTCTCTGATCCTAACCTGGAAGAGATCTTAATAGGACATTTATTCTACTAACAAACCGCGCGGTACAACATGAGTGTTGATAATCACACTCGTTAAAAAACGTGGCTTTCTGATTATACTAATTAGACGTTAAACAACGTGGCGTTCTGATGCTGCTAATCAGACTCGTTAAACAACGTGGCTTTCTGATTCTACTAATTAGACGTTAAACAACGTGGCGTTCTGATTCTGCTAATCAGACTCTTAAACAACGTGGCTTTCTGATTCTACTAATCAGACTCGTTAAACAACCTGGCTTTCTGATTCTACTAATCAGACTCGTTAAACAACGTGGCTTTCTGACTCTACTAATCAGACTCGTTAAACAACGTGGCGTTCTGATTCTGCTAATCACACTCGTAAACAACTTGGCTTTTTGATTCTACTAATCAGACTCGTTAAACAACCTGGCTTTCTGATTCTACTAATCAGACTCGTTAAACAACGTGGCTTTTGATTCTACTAATCACTAGTTAAACAACGTGGCTTTCTGATTCTACTAATCAGACTCGTTACAAAACATGACTTTTCTATTCTACTAAACATCTCAAATAACGTGAGTTTTATGTACAGTGAAAGCTCACACTTGTTTTTTTTTAACATCACACACAAAAATGGAAGTAGCTTACCTTGTTGTAAATTTAAAAAAAACTACACTATAATCGATGTAATTTAAACCAAATATGTTGTAGTCAACAAATGACGTGTCTCACACAGACAAATATTTATGAAATATGTTAGCTCAGAGATATCTGATTTCAGTCTATACCGACCGACATTGTTGTGTACAGAACTAGCTGCAATGATGTGACATGATTAATTGTCTTTGTTATCAGTCTTCGAAATGTCGTGTAATGTTGATAATAATAGTGTACTCTGAAGAAGCATGACTACTTTAACAAATACATGGATTTATCTGCAGATATCGGACTGTTTAGACCTATGATGAGTCACAGCTGGGTCAAGAATAAATTTTTCGGACTTTAACTAGACAACAGATTAAACAACCATATATGCCACAACTTCAAGGGCAGCATTGTGTGACTGTCGAAAATAGGATACAGATAAGTCCAGTATAAAGTCAGCCAAATATTAATATAAAACATTAATTATAAACAGTATAAAGTCAGCCAAATATTAATATAAAACATGAATTATAAACAGTATAAAGTCAGCCAAATATTAATATAAAACATTAATTATAAACAGTATAAAGTCAGCCAAATATTAATATAAAACATTAATTATAAACAGTATAAAGTCAGCCAAATGTTAATATGAAACATTAATTATAAATAGTATAAAGTCAGCCAAATATTAATATAAAACATTAATTATAAACAGTATAAAGTCAGCCAAATATTAATATAAAACATTAATTATAAACAGTATAAAGTCAGCCAAATATTAATATAAAACATTAATTATAAACAGATATTTATACAGTATAAAGTCAGCCAAATATTAATATAAAACATGCTTGAGCGCCATGTTTTCCCGTTAAGGATTAAGAACATGTAGTTTCTCTTTTCCACACCATGCGGCGCATCACATTGGAGAATACAGTGTTAGATAGTGATGATTTTATTATCAGTGGGGGAATACGATGTTAGACATCCGTTTCGCCACAGAGCCAGACTATACACACAAGTAGTTTTGTTCTTTGTAAGAATCTAGTCACATCACAGTTTATGCGCACATGTAGTTTTGTACTTTGTAAGAATCTAGTCACAAGACAGTTTAAGACTAGATTCTTACAGAGAATACAATTAGATGTACGCATAAACTGTCTTGTGACTAGATTCTTTCAGAGAATACAATTAGATGTGCGCATAAACTGTCTTGTGACTAGATTCTTACAAAGAATACAATTAGATTTGCGCATAAACTGTCTTGTGACTAGATTCTTACAGAGAATACAATTAGATGTGCGGATAAACTGTCTTGTGACTAGATTCTTACAGATAATAAAATTAGATGTGCGCATAAATTGTCTTGTGACTAGAGTCTTACAGATAATAAAATTAGATGTGCGCATAAACTGTCTTGTGACTAGATTCTTATAGAGAACAAAATTAGATGTGCGCATAAATTATCTTGTGACTAGATTCTTACAGATAATACAATTAGATGTGCGCATAAACTGTCTTGTGACTAGATTCTTACAGAGAACATAACTACATGTGTGTATAGACTGTCTTGTGAATATATTGATGCAGAGAACAAAACAACACTCGTGTACAGTATTTCTCTTAAGGAAGAAAACATCAGAGAATTAATCATCCAGTCAATGGCACTTATAAGCGTCGCACACGTTTTCACAATAACACCGTACACATGTTTATTTCACAATGTCTTATTTCTTCACTCCCTCACATTCTATACACAAGCATTGGTTTCTAGGTATACGCGGTTATGGTACGAGATGTGACACATCACGAAGACAGTTTCAACAACAGATAATCTGCATAAGCTCACATACATGTCTAGCATCTTCTTCTCTATATAGTCCATGTCTACCAAGTAGCATTGATTATCATGCCTTTCCATAGCCTTCTGTTTTGTATGCCATCAAACATTACCTACACCAATTTTCTCTCGTACCGCAATGCCATGTTGTCAAGCATCTTCACTCCTCGCTTTATCCTACCCCTCTTAATCTTCAATTTGTCTGTTGTTACAATGCGTTCCATCTTTCTTCTCATGATGTGTCAAACAAATGTCGACTGTCCAATGCGGGTAAGTAACTCTCCTTTTTAATTAACTTCTTTCAAGATGTTTTCATTATGTTTTTTTAACTCTCTATGGTGTTGTTAATATTCTTCTATAAAATTACATTTTTCCAGCCTCTCTATAACTATTTACTATTCTGATGATTGTAAAGTTATGGATACAAACCGTATTCTAAACAAACCGTATTCTAAACAAACCGTATCTCAGACCGTAGTCTAGGAAACAAGTCTATATGTCTGCGTTGAATTCTCTATATTTCTCTAATATATTTTTCATGTTTAACGTAAGAACCGTTATTTATTCCTTTCTATATTTCATATTTTCAGTTTGAAGGATCTTTCTCAAAAACTACTTGTTAGAAAAGATCTTTTGAATCCAACTTTAGATTCTCCGTGACCCTATAAAATAATTCGACCCCTTGAAAATGTAACTAGATTATAAATGTATAATTTATAGAGAAAATATTTAAAATATGTTGTGAATGTACGTAATGTGCCATTTTTTACAGTATTACACCAGAATTTGTCGACAGTCCTGGTTGATGAGGGAAATAAGCATTATTTGTTTACTTTGGTTTTTATCTCTCCAACACTTCATTGTCTGTGACGCAAAGTATAAATATACTATCTAATTAAAGGCACAATATAAATAAGAAGACGTCATCGGTGACGGATTTTTCACTCGATGCAGATTAATTTAAATGTCGATAGATTGGAAACATTCGTATGTTTATAGAAATTTAATTATACAGCTGTAAAATGTGAAAAACTACATTTTTTGTTATTCATGCGCATCAAGTCGATCCACTATGGAACGGAAACCACGGTTTCCATTCGTTTCAATGTGTCGTAGTTTGTCTTTATTTAGAGATTTCATTGTTATTGAAATACTTCGTAAATTTATTTAGTTTGAATATCTTCGTGTTTTTTTGTGGTCATTGTGAGATGTTGTCAAGATTCTCACCAATGAACAACACGGAAATATTGGGATATGCCTATAGAAGATGCATTATCAGGACATTTAATAACAGTTGTTCTGTATTTTTTGTTGGATAACCTAAATGTTTAATCATAAAATAATGGCTAAACTCGAATATTCAACGTATTTTCATTGTGGTATCTTGTTCGACTTAGCCACTTTGTATACACAGTTAAGACTTTTTATGAATATATAAGTCTGATGTGTAAATTCACTACTATGCAAATGTGAATGCACAATTGTACGGTTACTTTCGCAGTTGAGCTAGAAATGACTGGTTATATTACACCATACGTAATCCTAGGAAGAGAACACTTCATGCTCTCTATTTAAACAAAGTGTTATTTAACTGTTGGATAAAGCATGACTGTAATTGTGTAAATTATGAACGACAGCAAGGTCGGAAAAGGACAACTGACGATTTCGACACAATTGTTATTTATGTGAGGTGCTTAAAATGGTTCGGGCAAATGATAACACTACGTCAACTGAATGTTCGTCTTCTAAGTCATTGTCGTATTAATATTTCTAAAACCGCATTATGGAGGGTTTGACGGGCAGCGGTTTCACTCTTCATAAATCTCTTACAGACAAGAACATGTTATGTGAGAAAACACACCTCATAGCTGCACAGTGCAAATATCTGAGGCAGATATGCGAGCAAAGGATGGAAGGTTATGACAAAGTATATCTGGATGAATCGTGTGTAAATGTTCACCATACAATTGATAAAGAGTCTCAATCACTTTAGGCAGCTAAGAAAAGGGAAATTCGAAGCAGCAAATGTAAACGTGTTATAATAGGCCATGCAGGCAGTAACATAAATGGTTTTTTCAGTGGAGCAGAACTTATTTTCCAAGCATTATATCTACAGATGATAGAGACTACTAAACCAAAATGAATGGAATTAATATCAGGAATTGGTTAGTGAACTCACTTCTACCAGCGCTTCTACCTAGTCACTTCTGCTCACTTCTACTGGATAGTCCGTCATGTATTGTTATGGACAATGCCTTTTATCATAACGTAGTAGCACATGAAAACAAAATTGCCACTTCATCAACCACAAAACAAGAAATCATGACATTACTTGCAAAAGAAAATGTATCTTTTTGCAGCAATAAGTTCAAACCAGTGTTGTTTGAACTTTCGAGATGGACAAAGAAGATGAAGACTTCTGTAATTGACAAAATCATCGATGGACTTGGTCATACTTCTCTTCAGCTACCACCTTAACATTTACATCTCAATCCCATTGAACTTGTGTGGGCTGCAGTCAAAGGTCAAGCTGTCGCACTAAACAAGACTTTCAAACTTTGTGGTGTAACCGCGATGTTCTCGTACAAATAAATATTGAAATATTGAAAATATATGTGAAAGGCATGTGCATTAAGATGAAGAGGCATTGGCAACGAGATGTTCTGCATTTTATCCAGCTCTTAGCAGTAGTCCATATTTTCGAGTGTTCTTCTTCTTCTGCGTTCATTCTTAAACTCCCACCGGATGTGTCTTGTTGTAGCATAATGATTCTACTAGATTTTCAGTAGGATGTAGTCAAGAGACTAGAAATGCGTTGTGTCGCATGTTTTATTTTTGGTGTTCCACTGGCCCGACGACACATCCGTCTTCGGTGAGGTATTCAGGATTTGAATGAACTAATTGATGTTATTTCTCGCATTGAGCAATTATCTAACAATATCATTAACTTAACAAAATCAACTGGTACTTCATTGTTCTGCATCTCACGACGATTTTTTTAGTCACCCTTGTTTATGGAAAAATCAAATACACATATTCTTCTTCAATACCAATACCAGAAGAAAACATCAGACTATTTGATTATTACGATTATTAAGTTTGGATACGTCTTTGCAACCACAATTTTTAAGTATTACTGTAAAATATAAAATGTCATTTTTTCTGCTTATGCAATACTATATAGAAAAACACGTTTTGTGCATTTTCCCATCTACTTATCAATTTGTAAAATATGGATTCCTAAGGTCGTGCTGTGTATAAGACTAGAAATATGGTTGCTATGCATCAGGTAGTTTTCGTGAAAATTGAGTTCAAGTGAGTAATATGAATTATAGAACGAACTATGGTACTTTATGGAACCATATGGAACTATGGTACCTCTGTCATTTTATCTAAAGTCTGCCTGAATTATATTGATATCTCTCTCTAAATACTGCTCTGTTCTTTTCATAGTTATTTTGCGGAGGTCAACTTTTATTTGTTTTTGTTTATGGAAGGTAATTGCTTATAGCAACTTGATCAACTTACAGAAGTTAATTGTTTACAGAAACTTTCACATATTTGACCGTTATTTAGGGAAGTTGATTGCTCACAACAGCTTTCACATATTTGATGGTTGTTTAGGGAAATTGATTGCTCACAACAGCTTTCACATATTTGATGGTTGTTTAGGGAAATTGATTGCTCACAACAGCTTTCACATATTTGATGGCTGTTTAGGGAAGTTGAGTACTTATATATCAACTTATATATGACTATGTATCAATTTTCTTGCATAATATCAAAATGGTTAGTGAAATGTTGGTTTAGAAAACGCTGTATAGACACACACACAATATAACGATTTTTGTGTTGTGAAAAAATGCTACCTAGTCGTGTTGCGTGATACCATGTTTGCTGGTGCGCCTACTGTTCTGGTATCTCCGACTTCATCACTACTGTTTGCTTAGGCAGGACTCTAGCCCTGCTAGATGTAGGAGATGATCCAACCAATCTTAGTTTCCAGCCTCTGTTCTAACGTTGCCTGGAATAAACCCCACCTCCACTTCAAGAAATTAGCCTCGATGGGGAAATACAAATATTAAATAAGTTTATAATAGACGTATGCAAATTTTTAGGAATTGATATCGTCAGCACATTATTTATCGGGGAAAGAAAGAAAGAAAGAAAGAAAGAGAGAAGTTACTCAATAAACAGTTATATCTTCATTGTTAGCGCTGATCAACTCAATGAATAAATTGCCTCTGGGATCAAGTACAGCGCATGCGTATATAAATTAACGATATAAAAATGAACATATAAAAGTAACCGTCTTGTATTGTTTAATGAGACTGCATCTAATTTAATAATAACCATCAGTTTATTATTTATTGGTTATTTAATGGCTCGCTGCTCCACAAAATTATTAACTCTAGATTACTTGCGGTTGATTGTGTATCCTTTTTCAGGCTATGCATCATGTTGCTTCGTGTGTATCCTGCTGCTGGTTGTGTATCATGTTGCTGGTTGTGTATCCTGAAGCTGGTTGTGTATCCTGAAGCTGGTTGTGTATCTTGTTGCTAGTTGTGTATCTTGAAGCTGGTTGTGCATCTTGTTGCGAGGTGTGTATCGTGTTGCTGGTTGTCTATCCTGTTCAGGAAATCGTGCTCAGCCACGGATCTCTTTATAAGCAACGTGACGATAACAGATGTTTGTAAACGCACGCACTGTGTAGTGTTCCTTTAGGGTACATGGATTGTTTGTGAACAGAAAATTAAGTAGTGGGGCCCATCCGGTAATACGTGCTACTAAACGATCCTGGTAGTTTGAGGGTTAAGTGAGGAAGTGTGCGTCTTAGACAGTCAACGTACCAGGTTCTATCACCGCCGCAGACAACTGTAGGTTCAAGTATAAATGGCAACCTACTGAACATATTTATACCGCCTATAAATTAATTGTAGCCACAAAATGCTGGATTGATCGCTAAGAATTGAACAATATATATGTATATACTACCGTCCTATATTAGCGTCCTTGTCAAGGCTAACGGTAATTTGGAAAAGCAACATCAGTGTTGGAGTGAAAGTAAAACTGTATAAGTTAATGGTGCTTTCTGTTGTGCTCTATGACTGCGAGAGTAGGACACTCACTGAGGATATGGAGAGATACAGGCTTTCGAATACAAATGCTACAGACGAATTCTGCGAATTTCCTATAGGGAACATAAGACCAATGTGTACGTAAGAAATAAAATAGAAATGTATGCAGGTGTAAAAGAACCACTGTTTTCAATAGTGAAACGACGAAAACTAGCATGGTTTAGACATTTATGCAGACATGATTCCTTGTCAAAAGCAATATCGCAGGGATCTGTCGAAGGGGGAAGAAGCAGAGGAGGGAAAATAAAGGCACGGATAGACAACATCAAGAAATAGACAGGACAAGATATTTCTACACTCCTCCACATCGCTGAAGATAGAATTCGCTGGAGGACTCTGTGTGCTGAAGATGTGCTACAATGTGGTATCCCTACGACCCTGAAGAGTTACGGGTTTTATTGATTGATTGATTGATTGTTTGATATACTACTAACAATCTTAGTATTTAGAAATCTGTCGCCATATCCACTAGTACTACTGGGTTGCCTAGGCATATCTACCCAATATGACGGAGCGATATTTAAACTATGTAGTTTGGGTTGGGGAAGCGCCGTGAAAGAAGATATAAGAAAGATGGGGGGGGGGGGAGAGTGTGTGTGTGAGCGTGCGTGTGTGTGTTTTGAAGTGAAGGCAGAGAAATGATCACTAAACTATAAATTTGAAGCGTGATCCTCGTGGAAATATAAGACATATTGACTAATGGAAAATTTAACCTTCTAAAATGACTCTGTCTATTCCCTTGATTTTAATTGGTTGTCACTCAAAATATAATCATAATAATCAATAAAAATCTCGGGAATAGTCAAACAAGTAATTAAGAATGTTTGATTTCTTATTAAGAAGTAGTTATTATATATAGACGGCCACGGTTTGTAGGTACACTAGAATATGAATGATATAGCTTTTTAGAAAGTACTTCCAAATATCGCTGTTTTACTGACTGCAGTACACAATATATTTGTATATAAGGGTCTGTAGATCGAGTTCTTGATTTTGAAGTAGTTAGCTTCATTATTGAAGAAAACTATTCACAGACATACTAAGTCAGTTAATTTTCTGATACTTAACGCGATCACTGGATATTATTTACGGAAAAATATATTTTTATAAAAATACAATATTTTCGAGTTTCTGTACTTTGATTTAATAATAATATTTTCTTGTAAATCGAAGTTTTAAAAAAATGTTTCGCTGCGCATATTCATCCAAGAACCATTTGTATCTCCATCAATAAATATTGAAAACAAAATGTGATTCTGGATAGATATTGAAAACAAAATGTGATTCTGGATAGAAATTGAAAACAAAGTGTGATTCTGGATAGATATTGAAAACAAAATGTGATTCTGGATAGATATTGAAAACAAAACGTGAATATGGATAGATATTGAAAACACAACGTGAATCTTGATAGATATTGAAAACAAAACGTGAATCTGGATAGATAGTGAAAACAAAACGTGAATTTGGATAGATATTGAAAACAAAACGTGAACCTGGATAGATATTAAAATAAAACGTGAATCTGGATAGATATTGAAAACAAAACGTGAATCTGGATATTGAAAATAAAACGTGAATCTGGATAGATATTGAAAACAAAACGTGAATCTGGATAGATATTGAAAACAAAATGTGATTCTGGATAGATATTGAAAATAAAATGTGATTCTGGATAGATATTGAAAACAAAATGTGATTCTGGATAGATATTGAAAACAAAATGTGATTCTGGATAGATATTGAAAACAAAATGTGATTCTGGATAGATATTGAAAACAAAATGTGATTCTGGATAGATATTGAAAACAAAATGTGATTCTGGATAGATATTGAAAACAAAATGTGATTCTGGATAGATATTGAAAACAAAATGTGATTCTGGATAGATATTGAAAACAAAATGTGAATCTGGATAGATATTGAAAACACAACGTGAATCTGGATAGATATTGAAAACAAAACGTGAATATGGATAGATATTGAAAACACAACGTGAATCTTGATAGATATTGAAAACAAAACGTGAATCTGGATAGATAGTGAAAACAAAACGTGAATCTGGATAGATATTGAAAAGAAAACAAAACGTGAATCTGGATAGATATTGAAAACAAAACGTGAATCTGGATAGATATTGAAAACAAAACGTGAATCTGGACAGATATTGAAAACAAAACGTGAATCTGGATAGATATTGAAAACAAAACGTGAATCTGGATAGATATTGAAAACAAAACGTGAATCTGGATAGATATTGAAAACAAAACGTGAATCTGGATAGATATTGAAAACAAAACGTGAATCTGGATAGATATTGAAAACAAAACGTGAATCTGGATAGATATTGAAAACAAAACGTGAATCTGGATAAATATATTGAAAACAAAACGTGAATCTGGATAGATATTGAAAACAAAACGTGAATCTGGATAGATATTGAAAAGAAAACGTGAATCTGAATAGATATTGAAAACAAAACGTGAATCTGGATAGATGTAATAGAAAAGTTTTAAAGTGATATACGCACTTACTTACATTAATTGGATGTGTCGACATAATGAAATTAATACTACAAGAATTTTTGTTTGTTTCATGCAGGTTGTTCTGTGAGATTCTTCAATTATTTCTGAGCGAGGAGAGGGACACTGAAATGTCTTCAATTATTTCTGAGCGAGGAGAGGGACACTGAAATGTCTTCAATTATTTCTGAGCGAGGAGAGGGACACTGAAATGTCTTCAATTATTTCTGAGCGAGGAGAGGGACACTGAAATGTCTTCAATTATTTCTGAGCGAGGAGAGGGACACTGAAATGTCTTCAATTATTTCTGAGCGAGGAGAGGGACACTGAAATGTCTTCAATTATTTCTGAGCGAGGAGAGGGACACTGAAATGTCTTCAATTATTTCTGAGCGAGGAGAGGGACACTGAAATGTCTTCAATTATTTCTGAGCGAGGAGAGGGACACAGAAATGTCTTCATAATTCATGTATATGAGTTACCTTGTAGCTCCATAAGATAAAGACATTCCATTGTGAAATATTGAGGGGCAGTTGAGACCAACATTCTCTGTAGAATCTTTTCTGCATGAGAGAATCAGATAGTGTCTTGAGCAGTTGCAAAAGCACATGTGCAAATTACGCTTTTGATTGTATATGTTGCAACAGACGAAAAGATAAAAGCGCACAGCTCAAGTGATAGAACACTCGGAATAGCAAAATAAGTATGCAATAACAAATGTAGTGCGCATGACCGAGAACAAGTCTCAAGTTGTTACAAGTGTTAATATTGTTGGTGAAAGAAAATCTCAGCTAAGAGTACTAGCTAACCATAGTACAATTATACTGTCAAGCGTTTCCTTCATAGGAACCAGACTCCCAGATGTTAAATGTATTGTATCCGCGGACAGAGGGCAATGGACAATCTAATTACATGAAACAAATTTGCGTAAAAACGAACACCTTGTACGATATACACGTAGTCGAGCAAAGTCCAAATCTGGACTTAATATTTCCGCTTCCGAAAATGTCACTCAGGAACATATCGACCATCTATAAAGTCTAAGAGAGAACCGTGGGTGATAAATCATCATGGAAAAGAATATATACTCACTGGATACCTGGCGAAAGAGTGAACGTGCTAGGGAAACTCAAACGAATCAAATACATGAAGAAAAATGATGTTCTTGGAAAAATACGCACATGTATCTAAAAAAAATATTTTAAATTGGGAGATCGAAACTTTGTGATAGAGAGTGATCTTGTATTCACTCCTAACAGATCCAAAAGTTGTGATAGAAACTATGAGAGTGATCTTGTATTCACTCCTAACAGTTCCAAAAGTTGTGATAGAAACTATGAGAGTGATCTTGTATTCACTCCTAACAGATCCAAAAGTTGTGATAGAAACTATGAGAGTGATCTTGTATTCACTCCTAACAGATCCAAAAGTTGTGATAGAAACTATGAGAACGATCTTGTATTCACTTATGGGACATTAAACATTTGTGACATGATCTATGGTAGCATTATTTTTCTTACTTCTGGAAGCTACAACGTTCGTGGCAGGAAGTATAAAAGCAGTCACATTTCAACACGGCTGATAAGGGAATACATACAATTGCCTAACAAGTGTAGTGTTCTCACGCATTGTGTTAAACAAGTCCCGTGCAAAGAAAATCGATCCGAGTTCCCATTTTCATGTAAACGGAAATTATACAGGGTGGTGGAAACAAAACATAGATTTAAAATCTAGGAATTAAATATTTTCTGCATGAGATAGAAAGTTTAATATACGATATTTAACAGAGCCACCTGGATTCATAATTCATTGCATAATGAGTATTTGCAGTAATTGTCAGTTAGCGTTTAGACTTCACAGCGACCAATATTCATACGAGGCTCCTGAAACAAGTTTTAATCATATTTATAACTGAAATATTTGGTGTATGTATTAGCTTACTTGGTGAAATAGTTGGTGTATGTATTAGCTTACTTGGTGAAACAGTAGTGTACCTATTAGCTTACTTTGTGAAATAGTATGTATGTATTAGCTAACTTCGTGAAATAGTAGTGTATGTATTAGCTTACTTGGTGAAACAGTAGTGTACCTATTAGCTTACTTGCTGAAATAGTATGTATGTATTAGCTTACTTGGTGAAACAGTAGTGTATATATATGCTAACTTGGTGAAATAGTAGTGTATGTATTAGCTTAATTGGTGAAATTGTTGGTGTATGTATTAGCTTACTTGGTGAAATAGTAGTGTATGTATTAGCTTACTTGGTGAAATAGTAGTGTATGTATTAGCTTACTTGGTGAAATAGTAGTGTATGTATTAGCTTACTTGGTGAAATAAGTTTATTATGATTGATTATGGAGATAGAACAAACTCAAAAGCTGGATCAAGAAAATATGTTAATGTAATATCATAGCACATAGTGATGTAGGGTTATAAATATTTGAGATACTAATAGCAGGTAGCAGATCTTACAATTTGAGATGAGATGGCTAATGTTAGGGGGCTAATATTATTGCATCTGAGAAATTTCAGATAAGGGGACCAATGAAATTTCTGTTGAAACACCTTGGTAAGATAAACAGTCTATCTATCTATTTGCTAAACCCTGTGTTGCCTTTTTTCAGCGTCATGGGTGGACGAGTTTTCTGGAGACGGCACACACGTGTGCTGAGTATATTGTGGAATTTGTCGCCTCTTTTATTTCAGTGGTCCATCGTTTTAGTGGTCGGCCTCTAGCGAGGCGAAGTAGCTTTACGAAAAACTTAATAAAATCAGCTCTGTGCTGTCACACATTAAACAATCAAACAACGAGATCTCTGTATCTCGTTATGTTGTTTTATGTTTTATTGTGGTAACACATCTACCTATTTTTGTTTATCTTGACATTTGCTCTGTATTACTCCAGCCACCTACTTGCTGTTTAGGGTTGTTACCCTACACTGGAACATTTACCAGCTGTGATATAACTAAGATGCTACACTTTATCAATGTATTGAAACAAGAATCAGATCACATATAACTTTTCTGCTGTGCGTTGATAATAGCCTCTCACGTGTGTTGTCGGGGACCGAAAGGGAAGCAAAGAAAAGCAACACTGTTTACTTCAATGCATGTCGTACAAGGCGACTAAGGAGGTTATGGGATGGAGTTGGCTGTCCCATCCCATATAGGGGCAGTGACCCAAATCCATGCTGAAGTCGGATGTGTCAGGCCGAAAGGCGCATTTATCGCAGCAATGCTGTAAACCATGACACAACGCATTCCGTTCTTTGAACTACATCCTACTAATCTGCAGGAGTTTGAGAACGAACGCAGAAGAAGAAGAAGAATGGGAGCTAATTCTAGACAAAATATCTCTGTAATTGTTGAAATGAAAAGTGAAAAAGGTCATATTATGTTAACAGTTCAATATATTGGCGAAGACAAAAATATTCTTAGTTATAAACTGTGACCATGACTGAGTTGTCTGTTGAAGCTAATAAATAGACGAACGAGCAGCTGAAAAATATTTTCATAAATCTCGAATTCCATATCATGCCTCAAAGTAGATATTAGCTGGATTTGGAACTAGACAGACAGTATTAAGCAGATCATCATAAGCTGTAATCATAAATGTTATTTCGATCTTGTAACAAAACTTCGGACTTAAAACCGCTAATTACAACTAAATTTCGTAATAGAAATCCCTGCAGGTCGAAACGTCAACATTGAATGAGCGGATGAGATATGTTATGTCACAATCGAATCAATATTTCAACTGACAATATACTGTTTGCTGTTAAATTAGATGTATCCGTCTCGCGTGTGTAGAACAAATATGTTGAAAGAATGAAAGTGTACATGTACTAGGTTGAGAAGAACAACGATGTTGTTTAGTTAATGAAATATATTAATAGTTCATAAGTAAATTTCTTGAAGAAATTTGTACGTTTTCTTGCATAGAAACTTCTGATAACTTGCGAACAAGCACAATCAATGATATTTCATCAGTAGTAATAATTCAAAAAAGTTGATATGATAATTTGAAAATATGGAACTTGATGTTAAAGGACTGTGACAAAGATATCTGTAAGCGATATTACGAAGTATCTGTTGCGTTGAGCCACATGTACGTAACACAGCTATTTGTTAGCGTTGTGACAGAAGCATATTTGATAGTTACTGTGGCAATGGCTACTTGAAATAGATATAAGACAATCCCATAATGCACGTTGATGTGATATGAATCGCGTAGTGATATTCGCCATGTGCTTTCATTAGCAGAACGGCTGTGTTTCAATTATGTGGACACGAATTTCACATCAGCTAGAGCAACAGTACAGCTTGGGAAGAAGGCTTTAGGAACTAGAGGAACAGTACAGCTTGGGAAGAAGGCTTTAGGAACTAGAGGAACAGTACAGCTTGGGAAGAAGGCTTTAGGAACTAGAGCAACAGTACAGCTTGGGAAGAAGGCTTTAGGAACTAGAGGAACAGTACAGCTTGGGAAGAAGGCTTTAGGAACTAGAGGAACAGTACAGCTTGGGAAGAAGGCTTTAGGAACTAGAGGAACAGTACAGCTTGGGAAGAAGGCTTTAGGAACTAGAGCAACAGTACAGCTTGGGAAGAAGGCTTTAGGAACTAGAGGAACAGTACAGCTTGGGAAGAAGGCTTTAGGAACTAGAGGAACAGTACAGCTTGGAAAGAAGGCTTTAGGAACTAGAGCAACAGTACAGCTTGGGAAGAAGGCTTTAGGAACTAGAGGAACAGTACAGCTTGGGAAGAAGGCTTTAGGAACTAGAGGAACAGTGAAGATATGGTGGAGAGATTTAACACACCGCCACCCACAGGTAAGTGGAGCATAATAATAATCACTGCAGAGAACATACAAATTAGAAACAATGCAGCAAACATTCCCACACCGAAGCCATAGATAAGGTAGAAATTTGTGGAGGATGGAGTGTTTAACTCCCCTCCCCTTCCATTAGGGAAAATTTATCAGCCACATAAAATTTATCTTCCACACGAAATTATCAGCCACATTAAATTTAACAGTTACATGAAATCTATAATCCACATGCAGTTTATCAGTTACATTAAATTTATCAGGCATATTAAATTCATCAGTTGCATGAACATGAAATTTATCAACTACATGAAATGCATCAGCCACATGGTATGTATCAGTCACATGAAATTTATCAAATGAGATTTATGACATGAAATGTATCAGCTACATGAAACGTATCATCCACATGAAACATATCCACATGAAACATATCCACATGAAACATATCATCCACATGAAACATATCATCCAAATGAAACATATCATCCAAATGAAACATATCATCCACATGAAACATATCATCCACATGAAATTTATCAGCTACATGAAATGTATCAGCCACATGAAATTGCTCAGCTACGTGAAATTTCTCAGCTACATACAATTTAACATCAAGAAGTAGTTAAAGGGAAATTTAATCAGCCTGCTCCCGCCCTTAGAGGAATGTCAAAACACGAACTATCATCAAAGACCCACTCACAGACGATGTTATTAGTGATTTCTTTGCATACCCCATACTTACCAAAGTCGAATCTACGGTCTTGCTATCACTCTTTTATAACAGAACGACCAGGTTAAATGAAGGATTTTCGAAAGAAGGTCCTCTAGAGTAACACGAAGAGCTATTTTTTAAAGGAAACAATACTCAGAGCAAATTCATAAGCGACGGTGCCTGAGAACATGTGCTATTGGAAGACAACCGTAACAACAATCCTGGGAACATATGGTATTCAAAGATAATTCGTAGCGACTGAACCTGGGAACATATGGTATTCAAAGATAATTCGTAGCGACTGAACCTGGGAACATATGGTATTCTTCTTCTTCTTCAGCGTTCATTCTCAAACTCCCACTAGATTTCTCTTGTAACAGGACAATGATCCTACAAGATTTCCAGTTGAATGCAGTCCAGAGAATGGAAATGCGTTGTGTTGCCGTTTTATTTGCGCCAATGGCCCAACACATTCGTCTTCGACGGGATATGGTATTCAAAGATAATTCGTAGCGAATGAACCTGGGAAGGGTTAGGGAAGAGATATTGAAAGATAACTCGAGATGTTGTCATACTCCCTCTGAATCCTCTCAGGGAGGTTTCATTACACTATGACGCACACTTTCACACATTCTGTGTTTTTTTTTGACAACATAAATGACAATAATATCTCATTATATGTCCGGTTCTGAGTACGATAGGTACAGTGCGGGTTGAAGTACCAAGTTCAAACCCCGTCACAATTCTGCTTTCGGACCGATGAGAAATAACTGGCAAACTACTGACGGATTAATATTGCCTAGAAAAAATAACTGAAGTCAAAAAAACGTTGTGTTTGATGGCTACATCCTGAATAGAATATGTTCACTTTTTAAAAACGTTCTCATTATCTTAACCTTGGTGCTCGGGAATACCTTGGTGCTCGGGAATACCTTGGTGCTCGGGAACACCTTGGTGCTCGGGAACACCTTGGTGCTCGGGAACACCTTGGTGCTCGGGAACACCTTGGTGCTCGGGAACACCTTGGTGCTCGGGAACACCTTGGTGCTCGGGAATACCTTGGTGTTCTCATAAGGAAATGTGTTCCTCCATGCCAATTAAAAACTGTTGGTCAGCACTAGCGATTAAATTCTGGCGGTGTTTTCTGTCGGAAAAGATTGATAACCCTTGCCTTAGATTAATGGGAGAGTGTTGTAAAAATATATCTATTTCTAATTATCTTAAATATACATATATATTTCTAATTATCTTAAATATACATATCTATTTCTAATTATCTTAAATAAACAAATATATTTCTAATTATCTTAAATAAACAAATATATTTCTAATTATCTTAAATATACGTATATATTTCTAATTATCTTAAATAAACAAATGTCTATTTCTAATTATCTTAAATAAACATATATATTTCTAATTATCTTAAATAAACATATATATTTCTAATTATCTTAAATATACGTATATATTTCTAATTATCTTAAATATACGTATATATTTCTAATTATCTTAAATATACATATATATTTCTAATTATCTTAAATAAACAAATATATTTCTAATTATCTTAAATATACGTATATATTTCTAATTATCTTAAATAAACAAATGTCTATTTCTAATTATCTTAAATAAACATATATATTTCTAATTATCTTAAATATACGTATATATTTCTAATTATCTTAAATAAACATATATATTTCTAATTATCTTAAATATACGTATATATTTCTAATTATCTTAAATAAACAAATATATTTCTAATTATCTTAAATATACGTATATATTTCTAATTATCTTAAATAAACAAATGTCTATTTCTAATTATCTTAAATAAACAAATGTCTATTTCTAATTATCTTAAATAAACATATATATTTCTAATTATCTTAAATAAACATATATATTTCTAATTATCTTAAATATACGTATATATTTCTAATTATCTTAAATATACGTATATATTTCTAATTATCTTAAATATACATATATATTTCTAATTATCTTAAATAAACAAATATATTTCTAATTATCTTAAATATACGTATATATTTCTAATTATCTTAAATAAACAAATGTCTATTTCTAATTATCTTAAATAAACATATATATTTCTAATTATCTTAAATATACGTATATATTTCTAATTATCTTAAATAAACATATATATTTCTAATTATCTTAAATAAACATATATATTTCTAATTATCTTAAAAATACGTATATATTTCTAATTATCTTAAATATACGTATATATTTCTAATTATCTTAAATATACATATATATTTCTAATTATCTTAAATATACGTATATATTTCTAATTATCTTAAATATACGTATATATTTCTAATTATCTTAAATATACGTATATATTTCTAATTATCTTAAATATACATATATATTTCTAATTATCTTAAATATATACGTATATATTTCTAATTATCTTAAATAAACAAATGTCTATTTCTAATTATCTTAAATAAACATATATATTTCTAATTATCTTAAATATACGTATATATTTCTAATTATCTTAAATAAACATATATATTTCTAATTATCTTAAATAAACATATATATTTCTAATTATCTTAAATATACGTATATATTTCTAATTATCTTAAATATACGTATATATTTCTAATTATCTTAAATAAACAAATATATTTCTAATTATCTTAAATATACGTATATATTTCTAATTATCTTAAATAAACAAATATATTTCTAATTATCTTAAATATACGTATATATTTCTAATTATCTTAAATATACGTATATATTTCTAATTATCTTAAATATACATATATATTTCTAATTATCTTAAATATACGTATATATTTCTAATTATCTTAAATATACGTATATATTTCTAATTATCTTAAATATACGTATATATTTCTAATTATCTTAAATATACATATATATTTCTAATTATCTTAAATATACAAATATATTTCTAATTATCTTAAATAAACGTATATATTTCTAATTATCTTATTTAAAAAACCGTTCCGTGAAATCATATTGTATCAGATCAAGCGGAGACAACTCCAAATGAGTTTTCTCATAGAAAAACTACAGTTATATTGCTGCTCTAAATGACATAACCACGGATCTACTATGAAGATTGATGCATGATCGTTCTAGTAGGCTTCTCGTAGAGTGTTTAAAGAGAAATATCGGTTGGGGAAAACATTGATCAGATACAAGAATCAATAAGATTAAAAATTAACACTTTCTTACAGTGAACGTGACAACATTGCTAACACTCTAATGCTCATTTCTTCTGCTCTAAGTAGCTATGGCGGTGTTTGTTCGGGAAGTGACAAAATTAATGAAAACAGAACAGCATTATAGTATTCTAAATTCACATCTAGGAGTTTTACACTTTGATTGAAATATTAGTTAATATCAAATTCAGATGGATGAATATACAGAAAAATGAACAGATATACAGACAGGCGGACAAGCTGCCACGCAGACAGACAGGAAACATCACAGGCAGACCGATAGAGATACAAGACAGACATACAATCAGGCAGGAAGACATACAATATGCAAGTTAGTCATTCATCGTTGTTTCATTCATCGATGATAAAGATGATGATGTCTGCAGTGTGGTACCCGACTGGAACTATTGAGTCCTATGTGTGCCTGGAATTGTCTACCACACTTTAGCATGTGTGTGGGGAACCTGTGGGACATTGAGCAGATCTTGCCTTTATTCTAGTGCACTTTGTGCGTGCATGCAACATGATGTCTGAGGCTCTCTGCAACTGTTGCACCAATCTGTATTCTACGACGCCAGTCGGGTCTATCTTGTGCAAGACTCTCCCATGAATTTGTGTTTATGTTGGAGTCAGTGATGTCTTAAGGGTATCTTTAAAACGCCTTTTTTGTCTTCGGCCTTGCGGGAGCCAGTCTGAAGTTCTCCATATAACAACTAATTAGTAGACGATGACCTTTCATGCGAACCATGTGTCCATTCCAACGTGTCTGTGCCTTTATTCATATTGTATGTATACACCTGTCCTTGACAGCTCTGATATCCCTAGAATTGACACTATTCTGATGCGGACACAGATTCGTTGGTCATGTCATCTGGTACGTATGCCAGATCGTCGTCTGCCAAAGGTACTTCTCTATTATGAGCTGGTGAAGAGTACATGATCTCAAGCCAAATGAAGCGATACAATGATTCGTTAAAGACGTCACTGAAAGCCTTTGAAAAAAAATAGGATACATTGGAAGATTTCCACAAAATAGATCTACATGGCGCTCTACAGACAAAAAAGGCGCATCATATTGTGAAAAAAGGAGAAATGCAGAAGCTCAACATCGGAGAGAAGCTAGAAAGTCATAAAAATAAAGAGCAGCTAGAAAGTCACAAACATGTCTACAGTAATCATTCCAATGCCCGGACTGCCCAATGACATTTGCGACTCGAATATGGCTTATTAGCCATCTACGAATCCATGGACATATGCCTAACTGAATTTCAAAAGTGGATGTAACAAATGATCAGCATCACTTGTGACGGACGAACAACACATGTATGCTTACAAACTTAGATTTTATCATGAATTCACTGTCTGGTATTTTATCATTAATTCACTGTCTAGCCTTTTATCCTGTCTGTTATCCCACCAGTGAATAACGTTCAAGAATGCTGGCCTTTAAACATCATATTAGGAATGAAGTTGGGTATTTTCGGCCACGTGAAGAGACACGATGTTGATGAAGTGAAGATGAAGACAATAATGAAGAGTCACACAGAGCGTTTTTGGAGGAGGCGATAGAAGGCAGTAGAGGTAGAGGCCGGTAAAGACGTCGTTGGACAAGAAATGCATGCACATATCGCAAGAGGAAACTGGAGAACTTGTCAGAGGCCGTCGAAATTTCAGGAGATTCATAAGGAAGACTACGTTCTGGAAAGAATATATTACACGACACACAGTGGATGTCAAGTATCTTACCGATGCAGCTTAGATGGATATGATTGAGTCTTCTAGCATGTATTACATAAATTGTCCATGTTTCAAGGCATAAAAAACTGATCTTACTGCTGCCTAGAAAACTATAAGTTTGGTGGTAATTGTTTTTCTCTTTTTGTCCCATACATTTTTTCGCAGTCCTCCAAAAGACACTAGCTTTCGCAATTCTTTTGTTTATCTCAGTATCGATGTTTACGGTTTGTGGAGGAGTGCTGCTTGTGTAGGTGAAACTATTGACTGTTTTATATACATACATAAGTAATAAAAAAAAGTTAAGTAACCCATAGAATTTATTAATGCCGAAGGGGTGTGAGATGTTAGCAATCTCACATTTCAGAGGCTCTGCAAATGAGGGCGGTAGCCATATCCTCTCCCTCGCAGTCTTTACTTCCCGGATTAATCCGGTACCCATTTAAGGCTGGGTCGACCTGGGAGCCGTTGCGATCTGAAAAACATTTCCGTCTCAACTGGGGAATGAACCCAGGACCACTCATATGCAAAGCCAGTGCGCTAACCACTTGGCTACGCCGCTCCATATGCATATACATACATACATGCAGACAGACAGACAATTAACCAGGCATGAAGAAAATGCGTATAGACTGATGGGTAGGCAGACTTAAGACGGACAAGCATGCAAGAGACAGGCAGGTAAGCATATAAGATTTTCTATTTTGTCAAAGTTTGTTTTCATTCTTAATTAACCAGCAAGATTATTCTTGTGCTGTGAGCCGGAGAATGAAAATATGTTTTGTCTCTTTGTTGTTGTTTGTCTTTATCCGCGACGACTTGATTATATATTATTAGCCTTCATGTTTATAATAAAATATCTATCTACAGACAGATGCAACAATAGCAATATAAATGGATAAACAGATATTACAATAGTAATAAAAATGGACAGACAGATATAACAATAGAAATTGAAATGGACAGACAGAATAAATACTGCACACGTTATTTATTTGAGACAACCTTCACACAATTAGATAACTGCATATGATTCGTGTCCGCTGCAAGAATTATTTAAGAACTGCTGTGCTGATTTTTTTCTTAGTAACCTTCCCTAAGATTTAGGGAATGGCACTGACATAGTGGTGAACACCATTTGCTTTATGTTTAAGAAGCGGTCGTGTTTTCGAATCCTGTTCGCAACGTCTTGATTAAAAACATTAAAACGTGGATTCCTTCAAATATCCTAGATGATTACCGCTTGAAGTTGCAGGGTTACGTGCTTTGATAATAATTTCCTCAAATTGCCTTCCATTTCTCTGGGAAGAATGGATTTAATTTAGGGTTAGCCGAGTACAAAGAATTAAATAAATTGCACCAACGAGTCTTAGATTATTTCTGAACATTAAATTCGGAATTCTATGTCAAGGATAAACGTACGTAATTTTGAAAATAAACAAACAGGAAAGCGGGAAATTAGAGGCAATAGAGATGTGTTCTATAGAAGAATGCTGAGAATACCATGGGATGCCAGAAAAACTAACGTGGAGGTGTTGAAAGAGTCAAATATGAAACTGACCTTAATCAATAATATAGGAAAAAGACAATAATTTTGTGGCCACTTCATGAGACAGGGAGGTTTAAAGAGCATAGCCGCAACAGGCAAGATTGAAGGCAACAGTGACAGATGGCGACAACCTGAGAAAATACAGATTAACAACCTGGCACGGCAGGGAAACAACATCGAGGTTGATACATAATACTGGAGACAGAGAGTTGTGGAGAGCCATAATCGCCTACGCCAGCCGGCATGGTACCTGATGATGATGAATTTGGAAAAGCAGCACCAGTGTTAAGAGTAAAAAACACACTTTATAACGTACTAGTGATTTCTATTGCACTGTATGGTTGTCAGAGTTGGACACTCATTGCGGACATGGAGAGACGACTAAACGTCTTGACTACAAATGTTACAGATAAATTCTACGTATATAAATATATACAACAAATGTGTATGTGAGAAATAAAATAGATATGTACACATGTCATCAGGAAAAATTGCTTTCAAACGTGAAAAAACAAAAACTTGCATGGTTTAGACATGTATGTCGACATGATTCATTGTCAAAACATTACTGCAGGGAACTGTCGAGGGTGAAAGAAACAGAGGGGGTAAAAGAAAAACATAGACAGAGAACATCATGGAATAGACAAGATTTTTCCTCATTCGCATTGTTGAAGAGAGAAATCGCTGGAGGACTCTGTGTGCTGAACCATCCAATCTAGTGCTCCTAAATCCATGAGGGGTTACTGTATTATGCTATTCAACTATAGGATTGGGTAAGATTCTGTATAGAACAGTACTATTCAACTATAGGATTGGATAAGATCCTGTATAGAACATTACTATTCAACTATAGGATTGGATAAGATCCTATATAGAACATTACTATTCAACTATAGGATTGGATAAGATCCTGTATAGAACATTACTATTCAACTATAGGATTAGATAATATCCTGTATAGGACATTACTGTTGAACTATTGTTGAATTTTGAGGTGCTACGCACAATCGTAACGCCGATACAATTAGGATGATCTACGTTAAACGATCTAGATCAACGAGCTGGATTTGCAAGGAGAGCTCGCTATGAACCGTAGCTAACTACAGTAAAGGCTTACGAGAAGAATAATAGCAAGCCTTCAAATGCGATGATTATGATTATTTAAGTGCTTTTCGTTGGTCACTATGTATCTTTGTTCAACCTGCTGACGTAATAGAAATAACACAGAAATAAAACAAAGTTTTTATGTTAAATTATATTAAATTGTTTTGTTATGAGTATTTCAACACTTTTGTTTCTTTTTCTTTCGTTCTAAAACTTCTCAAGATTTACAGCTTAGCTGCGATATCTGCTCCTTTCGGCATGAAAAATGCTACTTCAGCACGACTCATGGATCACTTTGAGCGTATATGGAATGATACAGCCAACTTTACCCAAAATACCCCTTAGTAGCCTCTTACAATATGCACAGAAGACAACAATGTCGCACTTCTTTGCTCCCCTATCACGCTCTGCAACACATGGGTGACATCACCGACAAATATCATAAAGTTAGCGATGCAAATACTTGACAGTGTATGCACAATTACGAATAATAATCTAACGTCAGTAAAAATGCAGGACCATATATATTTATTGAGATGTACGCAAGCTCTATCGATGTAGTAGAACGTCAGTAGTTTTAAAACACAATATATATACATTTTTTTATACACAAATTTAGAATGCCAACTACGTAAATTATGAACTTACACCAACTTTGAAACACAAATCTACCGCAATGGAAACTAAAATGCATAAAGTCATTATGTTATCCATGTCAGACATGGACACTAACAAATGTACATGGGAGAAAGCTTACTACCTTTCAGATGAGATGTCCAAGAAAAGCAACAAACATAACAAGAAGAAATAACGTGAGCAATGAAAAGATTACAAGAACATTGAAACACCGCCTGTGGTCAAATATATTGAAAAACAGACTGAAATGGTTCTAACATAATGAGAATGGACCCTTATTGGCTAGCGGCAAGAGCGTACAACATGAAAATAGAAACATCAAGATGCAGTGGAAGACAAAGAAGAAGGTGTATAGAACGAGTTACAAACGTTCTGAGACATCACAATATTACTACATATGAAGTGACCGAACGTGCTATAGCCAGAAAACCAATCATCATTCAATCCTGCGAGGCCGTACACCTAAGGCAGAGAAAAGACAATAGATAGAAAATTGTATAGCATATATCTATTTTCGAGATGCAGGCATATAATAATAATAATGGCAAACTAAACTTGATGATCAAAGTAATACCATAATAATGACAAACCAAACTTGATGATCAAAGTAATATCATAATAATGACAAACCAAACTTAATGCTCAAAGTTTTTAGACATACCATACAAATAATAAATCAAACTTGATAATCAAAGATATTTCGAACAATATCAGATATAATTGTTGTAGTAGATTTATTGAATGTCTGACCGATAGATCTTTTACAGTTGTATTATCAACAGCTGACAATATAAATGTAGACACTGAAAATACCACATACTTACCTGAAAATGTCAGATACAGTGGGGGAAAGTCGATATGAAACTGTGGTGCTCGACTATCACAGAGACAGCTTGTAATCGAGATGCCACAATGTGTCACTGATGTATTTATGAATATAGATATAGAGGAACAGATACATTTTATTTACAGCGATGACTCAGCTTGGATTTTGTCATTATATTTATGATATTTGGCTGTCGTCTGGAATGCTGGGGCTAATCTGGCCAAATTTTTCTTAATCTATGGTTCTTCTTTTATTTTTGGAAATCCCACATTGGAAGTCAGAACACTTTTAGTACTATTTGTTTAGCCAAAACACTTGTAAACCCTCCCCGCTTTCAATTACTTTCAAAAAATAATTCGATGCATAATATTGTTTGTGCTTATCTGGGTGTTTTTTATGGCGATCTTGGCTTGGGTTATTTCTAAGATGTCAGTGGTATTAATTTGTGTAGAACACATTACATAAATAGAATGATGATTGTTTACATTTTGTGGAAATGATTTGTTTAGTATGTTTAGAAAGGAAATAGACCTATCCATGAGTTTTTTCATGAGAGACTCTATTCATGAGAGACTAGTTACAGGCACGACGTGTGGGGACGGAACAACAAAGAAACCTGTCACAAAGGCCAGAGTTGTGCCCTGATGTCGACGTCTGTTTCAGCGGCATTTGACTCGAAATACCATCGAGTCGGATGGCTGCTGGAACAGAGAGCGGAGCACTTATGGGAATGCCCCACGTGCTGTGAGGCCAGTTTATAATCAAGAATCATGAGAATCATGAGTTTTTGATTACACACATATTTTCGTTTAACGAATATGTCAGTTGCTGATGAGGAGATAATTCATCTTAGACGGCCAATGTAGCCGGATTGAATAACTGCAGGATGTTGTTAGTTGTTCATGCTGGGCATGTTGTAAGTTCAGAAAACAATGGCAACCTGTTAAATTTAATCTGGAAAATGACTGCAATCAAAACATGGTGTGTTTGTCGCTATATCCTAATTAAGATATGCACCAAACAATTACATATCCAGGTAAAAGTTGAGTTTATTTTTCAGAGTTCTCTGACACATATATTGTCAACTTTAAATCTGGTATAACAATAAAAAGACTTAGAGGATTTGCTACATTTTACTTGGGTTATCCCCACAATTACGCCCTCACTCTAAATGAAACGTCACGTCGTCTGCCGAAAGTATTACTTATATCACGTGACTACGTAGCTTTATAAACGATAATTTCAAGGGATCTCTGACATAATTCACATCGTGAACAAGACACCAGAGTAGGATTCGAACCCGTGACCGCTTTAGCACAAGGCAAACAGCTTAACCACTACTTCAAGGAGGCCCACATCCAATCCTACTTGGTCGCTTCTTGAGATCTGCATGGCAAGTAGTAGCATTCATATTCTATGCTCAGTCCTAGCAATACTCTTGGGGGCGATCAAATCAAGAGCGAGCTATCTGAAGCAAGTCTTTCGTCAAGTATACTGTTCTGTTTATTCATTAGTCATCAGCCTTCAACACTGACACTATTTTACTTTTAGGAATTCTTGAAACTAACGGGAATTTAACCAGGTCCGTTCTAACGGCACCGAATCGCCTTGCAAGGCGAGTGAACGGGCTTTCCGTACTTGACTAACCGCATCTCCAAAAAAAAAGATTTGATTTTGTCACGACATTCAAACTGTGTACTCAAGTCACCGAAAACGGACCAATCGAGAGAAGGACTATTACAACAACAATGAACATCACGTACAAGTATTGAGGTATCCTCAGTAACACAAACATATAACATCCTTATTCGTAATGTAAGGGCCAACAGCTTCAAATAATAGCTTATACAAGGCAAAGAAATAGGAAAGGGCAGTGAATGTGTGGATGTAGACACTGAAAATAAATCACTGACTAAAGTAATTATCAATCAATCAAGTGCCATGCCGAATGGCGTAGGCGATCATGTTTCTCCACGACTCTCTGTCTCTTGTGTTGTCAATAAACTGGTTTGGTGGACTTCTACCGTGCCACAAGACTAGTCCATCTAGTAACTTTTCTCTCTGTCGTCCCCTATCTCTTACCCCCTTGATCTTTCCAGTGATTATTAAATGTTCAAGCTGTGTTCGTCTCAGCACATGCCATAAAAATCTTGAATGTCTGCCCCTAATGTTTGATATGATTGATCTTTTTGCGCCAGCATCAATGAGAACCTCTGCATTAGTTTTCTTAGCTGTCCATGGTGTTTTCATCATTCTTCTCAGAAACCACATCTCTGTAGCCTCTAATTCGATTTGAATTTATTTGTGTACAGTCCATGATTCACATCCATACAAAATAATTGTTTCGATATAATCTAAGCACTCGAATTCGGGTCTGCACTTCCATTGCACAAAATGGTTCTCATTTTTTGGAATGCTGATTTGGCTTGTGCTATTCGGCTCTTTATCTCACTTGAGCATCTACCTTCTGATGTTAACAGGTTGTCAAGATATTTCACTTTTTTGACTTGTGTTAATTTTGGTGGTGTATATCTCTTTGATACGACCATTATTTCTATTTTCTTCTTGTTTAAACTGAGGCCTTTGTTTTCACTTTCTTTCACTACTTTATCAAACAAAGTAATAATACAGCTAGATAAAAATGGACGGGTGACAAGGCCCAGGTTACAGTGCATGAACTTACCCAGCTACATTCGAAACAACACGACATAATTATTTACGCAGATGGCTCAATTCACAGAAACACAAATAAAAGCGGTTGGGGTTTTGTTGTCTACAGAAACGGTGTAAAGTTGGTTGAAAAATCTTCAGCATTTTCCACTGTCACGTCAAGCATGAGGATGGAGATAGAGGGAGTTACAGAGCACTTGATTTGTTGATAACTGATACATCAACACACTCAGTAATACTCACAGACTCTCAAAGCATGCTGCGCAAGATAGAAAAGTTCATGCTGAGAAAAGAATGGTGGGACTTATTGAACAACTCAGTTGTCCAGAGCATTACATGGATATACTGATCCTGGTCATGATGGGGACAGAGGAAACAAGAGAGCCGTCTTATTGGCAGGCAATGCGGCAATAGATGGCACAATGCTGAGAAGAGATAAATCAGGCTTGATCACTCCATCGAGACCAGCACCGTGCAGAGGTGATGGGGCTTAGTTCAGCCATCAGGGGCTGGAAACTAAGACTGGTCGGGCAGTCCCACTCGAGCAGGACCATAGTCCTGCCCTAGTAAGCAGAGTGCTGAAGACGGAGGCATCCAGCCAAAAGGCGCACAGATAATCAGGATGCCACGCACAAAACACAATGGAAACATGTCTACATCTATAAATAGTTATGGTGCCTGCCCTGTGGCGGACGTTCAGGCAGGGACGGTGCCGGGCCCTATACCTCGAAAGGGCCCAACCTCAGTTACTGGAAGTCCTTCTCAATTGCCCCGAGGAGCCAGGAGGCAAGGGAATAGAGCTACTGGCCAAACAAACAAACGACCAATAAAAATAATGCACTGGAATGCTGAGGGTGTCAACAGTAAAAGAGATGGATACAGCAAAAAATTGGAACTTGAAAATGTCCTCAGTGAAGAACAAGTTAACATATGCTGTATCCAAGAAACACACCTCAGCAGCGACATAGCCTTCAAAATCAGAGGCTACCAGTGCTACCGATCTGACCGAAAGGACAGGCGAAAGGGTGGAATTCTGACACTTGTTAAAAACAATATCAGCGCATGTCAGCTTGAAGTATATATGGAAGGGGCAGAATACCAGATGCTCCACCTAAAAACAGACAGTGCAGAATTCCATCTCCTGAACTACTACTGCCCAAATGATAAACCATTGGCACTAGACACAATTCCAGACAAAGAGAGACTTATGGTGTGTGGTGACTTCAACAGCCACTCTCAGAGCTGGGGCTACGATCATATCGACAAGAGAGGTGAGGAACTTGAGAGCTGGCAGGATGAAAATAATCTCATCCTTATTAACCAGCCAGCAGACTCACCAACCTTCTACTCGAGAGCATGGCACACCACCTCTACACCAGACCTAGCATTCCACTCACCAGGCTTGGAATGGAACATCACACGTGTTGTTGGAAAGCAGCTTGGAGGTAGTGACCACAGACCAGTATTTCTGGAAATCCACAATGAATTTACCAAGGACAGCAGCACGCTCACTAGGTGGAACTATAAAAGGGCAGACTGGAAAATGTACCAGCATTTAACCAGTGTTCTAGCTAAGGACATGAACTTGGACAAAGACATCAATAGAGCAGTGAGTGAATTTAATAGATGTATACTACATGCTGCTAGTAAAACCATACCCAGGGGGGCACGCAAAAACTACAAACCCTACTGGAATGATGAACTGGAAAAGCTGCAAAATGAGATGGAAACATCTAGACAGCAGGCTGAGAACAGACCTAGCCAAGAACATCACAACAAATATCAGCAAACAAAGGCTAAATTTCAAAGAGCCAAGTTACAAGCCAGACGGAGCAGCTGGAAAGAAAAAACAGAGTCGCTGAACCTAGAAAGAGATACTAGGAAATTATGGAAACTTGTAAAACAACTAAATGATGAAGGTACAGGGAGAAATACCAGGATCACACTTTATAAAGATAGAAACATTTTAACAGGTAAACATGCAGCTGATTACTTTGCAGATTCCTTTGCAGAAGACAATAATGTCAAAGTCAGCCCAGACAAACAACAGGAGGTTCGAGAGAACCAGCAAAACATTGGACAAGGTGAACCTATACCTGAAGTCATGGAGGCACCAATCACAATGAGAGAACTGGAGCATGCAATATCCAAATTGAAAATGAAAAAGTCCCCTGGAGCTGATGGAGTGTCCAATGAAATGATTAGAAACCTGGGAAGTGCAGCAAGAGCAAAGCTACTGCAGATCTTTAACACAAGCTGGTCCACAGGTAATGTACCACAGGCTTGGAGAGAAGCAATAATGATACCACTCCTCAAATCAGGAAAAGATGGCAACACAGTCTCCAACTACAGGCCCATCAGCCTCACAAGCTGTCTATGTAAAACAATGGAACGCATTATCAATCTTAGGATGCAGTGGTACCTTGAAAGTGAAAACCTTCTGGTATCACAGCAAGCAGGTTTCAGACAGTGCTACTCTACTGAAGATCAGGCAACCTACCTCTCCCAAGAGATTGAGGATGCCTTCCAAGAAAAGAAACTTGTACTAGCAGCATGGATAGACCTCAGGAAAGCATTTGATAAGATCTGGAAAGAAGGGCTCCTAAAGAAATTGCGAAATTGCAGGGTTAGCTCAAGAATGTACAAATGGGTAAAAGCATACCTGCATAATAGAAGAGCCAGGGTACAATTAGATGGTCGCAAGAGCAAGAAAGTTCTACTGCGTCATGGAGTCCCCCAGGGAGGAGTCCTGTCACCCACACTTTTCTTGGTTTACATCAATGACCTAGTTGCTGAACTACCACACGGGATCAAAGTGGCAATGTATGCTGACGACCTGGTGATCTGGTGCACGGAAGAACATGCAACAGTGGCCACTAAACAAATACAAAGAGCTATCGATGCCCTAACCTTATGGGCTAATAGATGGTGCGTCAGCATTAACACAGATAAGTGCAGCACTACACTCTTTACCCTCTCACCAAAACAAAAAGCTGGTCATATCAAGATAGATGGAGAGCTCTTGAAAGAAGACAAACAACCCACATACCTCGGTGTTACTTTTGATGATAAGCTGACATGGAAGCAGCACATAAACAAAGCAACAACAAAAGCCAGGAGGAAGCTAGCTATCCTGAGAAAACTAAGTGGAACCACATGGGGAGCCAGTGGAAATATACTCAGTAAAGTTTACCAGCAAGGCATAAGACCACACCTGGAATACGGTTCAGCTGCGTGGTGTCCTGCATCAAACACCACATTACAAGATCTAGATAAAGTGCAAAACCAGGCACTTAGAATAATGTTGGGAGCAATGAAATCAACACCCATAGCAGAGATGCAGAAAATGGGAAGAATGCAAACACTTGGCGAACGCAGAGACACAAAAGTACTAATTCAAGCAGAAAAGTTTCAGTGTATGCCAAGTCATCCAATGAAGGAAAGATTCCAAAATCTAGCAATGGGACGACTGAAAAGGAGCAGCTTTATCCATCAAGCTAAACGACTCCGTAGACAACTTACAGACCTGCCTGAAGTTGACAGCCCCTTAAGGTCTGTACCAGAGCAAACCCCGTGGAGTGAAAGCCATGGAATGCCAATATACATTCAGACCCATGTTAAAGGAATACTAAGCGAGGACGAACAGAACAGTGTGCAGCGAATGACAGTCACCCTCAGTTTCCTGGATGAGGAATATCCACAGGATATATGGGTCAGAGTGTACACAGATGGGTCAGCACAGAATGCTGTGAGGAATGGAGGTGCAGGTGTATATATAGAATATCCACACAAGCCTAGAGATACAATCAGAACACCGACAGGAAAATTCTGCAATAATTATGATGCAGAAATCCAGGCAATTAGTGTGGCAGCTAAAAAACTGCTGAACTCCAACTCTGACCTACAGCCTGTGGTATTCCTGACAGATGCAAGGTCAGTGCTTCAAGCTCTCCAGTCTGGAAAACTAACAGACTTAAAAAAACTACTTAGCGAATTGTCTTACCAGTATAGGGTAACCATGCAGTGGATACCCTCTCACTGTGGAATACCAGGAAATGAAAAAGCAGACCAACTGGCTAAGGAAGGTGCTGCCGAAGACCAACCAGATATACCAATCACCTACCATCAGAAAAAACAGATGATAAAGTCAATAAGAAAGCCACAAACACCAACACAAGATGACTATCACAATATGAACAGATCAGAACAAGTTATAATTCTACGTCTCAGAACAGGACACAACCGACTCCGCAGTCACATGTATACAAAGTTCAAGATTGGCAACACGGCCATGTGGACAGGCAGCACAGAGTGCCAAACATATACTTCAAGAGTGTTCTGAGCATGAAACGCTGAGGCAGACATATTGGCCAGAGGAAACAACACTGGAATCAAAACTCTATGGGACACTGTATGAACTACAAAAGACAGTGAGTTTTATTAAGGAGACAGAATTACAGATATAGACATGTTTCAAGTGAACGAAAGAAGAAGAAGAAGAAGGCTTGATCAGGGCAGTAACAAATACATTTCAAGATGAAGATAATGTCAATGAGGTGAAGAACATAAACATAAAGAGAATGTTAGAAATGGGAGTTTCTAGAGGGGAGGGAAATAACTTTTTTTTTGAAGGCCCCGAAGATCACGCAATCATCACCTGACAGGGACTCTATATACGCTGAGGTGGCTGTTGGAACAGAGGGCGGAGAACTTATGGGAATTTCCCAAGTGCTGTGAAGCTAGTTTCTAATCAAGCTTATAAGAGTAAATTAAAGTAGGAAACACGAGGATAAATTACAAATTCTTGAGGACTAACGGGATTTGAATTTTACTTTCATTGGCTTTCGGCAGAAAATATGCACAAACTGACCAATACAAATCACGGAAAAGTCAAATAGCGTCACTTGCGAAGGAATGATTCCTGATGAGTACACAGAAATGTATAATTGACGATGACTCGCCTCAAGTGTGTGCCAGCAAACATTTTTAGACTTAGGTACGAAAAGATATATCAACAAAAAGTCGGTAAGAAACGTTATAGTCATATGTATGAAAAGTTCATAAACAGTGTTGCAAGTCTATCTACGAAACGTTGCTTTTAAAAAGTTCTATCTACGAAAGGTTGGTAGCTACAGGAAAATTTTGACAACAAATAAAATTAATGATAGCAACTATTACATTTTATAATTTCTCTCAAAACTATACACCGGAAAAGATACAGGTAACAACATTATAATTTATATGATATTCTATTTTTAAGCCCCCCCCCCCCCATTGATTTTGCTACGAGAGATGCGACAGGTCGCTATTTTAGATACAAAATGGAGCACGTTTCATCGACTTTAAACACTAAATCGAAAACTATGTGATATGTTGAACAGTACAATTGTTGCTAAGCACCTCAATTATCGACATGCATTTGTACAACCTCAGCACCTACTATTTCTCATTATTTTTCCCAGTTTAGAAATGATGCTTACTGTTGGCATTGATCGATGACGACATTTTAATGTTTCTGTTGCTTTGCATTTGGCATCTAAACATTTAAATTCTTTACGTTTACTTTTCTCGAGCAGGCTCTTACATTGTCTGCATACATTATCAGTCAATTAAATAGGTTAATGACATTAGCAATCAAATAACTAGGTTAACGACATTAGCTGTCGAATAACTAGGTTAACGACATTAGCTGTCGAATAACTAGGTTAACGACATTGGTAGTCAATTAACTAGGTTAACGACATTGGTAGTCAATTAACTAGGTTAACGACATTGGTAGTCAATTAACTAGGTTAACGACATTGGTAGTCAATTAACTAGGTTAACGACATTGGTAGTCAATTAACTAGGTTAACGACATTGGTAGTCAATTAACTAGGTTAACGACATTGGTAGTCAATTAACTAGGTTAACGACATTGGTAGTCAATTAACTAGGTTAACGACATTGGTAGTCAATTAACTAGGTTAACGACATTGGTAGTCAATTAACTAGGTTAACGACATTGGTAGTCAATTAACTAGGTTAACGACATTGGTAGCAGTCAATTAACTAGGTTAACGACATTGGTAGCAGTCAATTAACTAGGTTAACGACATTGGTAGCAGTCAATTAAGTAGGTTAACGACATTGGTAGTAGTCAATTAACTAGGTTAACGACATTGGTAGCAGTCAATTAACTAGGTTAACGACATTGGTAGTCAATTAACTAGGTTAACGACATTGGTAGCAGTCAATTAACTAGGTTAACGACATTGGTAGTCAATTAACTAGGAAAACGACATTGCCAGTCAATTAACTAGGTTAACGACATTGGCAGTTAATTAACTAGATTAACGACATTGGCCGTCAATTAACTAGATTAACGATATTAGCAGTCAATTATAATAAATTGAGTGGAAACAGTTTGTCAAAGCAGCAGAATTGCATAATCTGTGAGGTATCTTCAATGTGTTCTATATAAAAGAACAGAAGAAGACGACCGTAAAATATAATATTTTATTGATATAATAATCATGGAACTATAATAACTATTGCAATATCGGTATAGTGGATAAGTGGTACAGTCTATTGCAATATCGGTCTAGTGGATGAGTGGTATAGTCCGCGTCTCTGTTGTAATATCGATCTTATGGAGGAGTGGTACAGGCTATTGTAATTTCGGTCTAGTGGATGAGTGGTAGAGTCTATTGTAATATCGGTCTACTGGATGAGTGGTACAGTCTATTGTAATATCGGTCCTATGGATGAGTGGTATAGTCCACGTCTCTGTTTTAATAACGGACTTGTGGAGGAGTGGTACAGTCCGCGTTTCTGTTGTAATATTGGTCTTGTGGATGAGTGGTACAGTTCGCGTCTCTATGTTAATAACGGTCTTGTGGAGGAGTGGTACAGTCCGCGTTTCTGTTGTAATATCGGTCTTGTGGATTAGTGGTGGAATCCGTGTCTTTGATGTAATATCTCTCTCTTGTGTGTGAATAGTAATACCGATACAACATTCAATTCAACAACCACGTGCATTGGCCTTTATCTTGGTATTAACCATTTCAGGTAGTTCTTTCTCAGACTTTTCTATTTATTTAAGAAAGTAAGAATAGGCATAATCTTCGCTGGGGTGAATCCAGCGTTTATCTACAATTGTATTGCTGCGACCGTATTCATCTTCAGCAAATCTAGATGTTTAAACAGGTCATAGTAACGTTTTTCTGGAGTAGAAATATGTCAGACTCACGATACTGAAGCATACACCCAAAATGAAACATTTTTCTCTCAAAAAAGAAAACTATTAGTTATAGAATGAGATGCAATGAGTACTCTTAAAGTGAATGAATACGTTAAATTTCTTTTACTTAAGTAGAAAGATGCGCATATTCTCTCATGTATTGATCTTCATAATTAAGTTCCGTCTCCACAACAAAAGTTGGCTGCAACGGACCTCCAAAGTCCTCTGCCAGTATACTGATACCAAAAAATGGTGAGATTATCTATTTTGCGATGCCCACACACATCCACTCACAGGGCCGGATTTAGACTTAATACGTCCCTAAGTTATTTGAGGCTATTAGAGATATGGGGTCCTTTATAAGTCCAGAATATATGTCATTGCCAAATATAATTTTCGGGTACCTAGTGGGGGCCCTAAGCTATAGCTTGTGTAGCTTATACGTAAATCCTGCATTGTCCACGCACACCCACACTCATACACGCGTTCTCATATAATAATAGAAGAGTCTAGAGTGGATGATGATGGTGGTTGTGACAATGAAGTTATATGCGATAATAACATGTCGAAACAAAATGACTGTATACACAGACATTGCGATACAGTTAGTTAATCTCAGGTCCTAACTGCCGCAGCCTGTTTTAGTACATAGTATGCACTGTATATACAGTATACTGGAAACGATTTATTTCTTCCAGACAAGTATGATATAATGGAGTATCAAAGATAGATTCACTGAACATGTATGATATAATGGAGTATCACAGATAGATTCACTGAACGTGTATGATATAATGGAGTATCACAGATAGATTCACTGAACATGTATGATATAATGGAGTATCAAAGATAGATTCACTGAACGCGTATGATATAATGAAGTATCACAGATAGATTCACTGAACATGTATGATATAATGGAGTATCAAAGATAGATTCACTTAACGCGTATGATATAATGGAGTATCACAGATAGATTCACTGAACATGTATGATATAATGGAGTATCACAGATAGATTCACTGAACATGTATGATATAATGGAGTATCAAAGATAGATTCACTGAACATGTATGATATAATGGAGTATCACAGATAGATTCACTGAACATCTATGATATAATGGAGTATCAAAGATAGATTCACTGAACATGTATGATATAATGGAGTATCACAGATAGATTCACTGAACATGTATGATATAATGGAGTATCAAAGATAGATTCACTGAACGCGTATGATATAATGGAGTATCAAAGATAGATTCACTGAACGTGTATGATATAATGGAGTATCAAAGATAGATTCACTGACGTGTATGATATAATGGAGTATCACAGATAGATTCACTGAACATGTGTGATATAATGGAGTATCAAAGATAGATTCACTGAACGCGTATGATATAATGGAGTATCAAAGATAGATTCACTGAACATGTATGATATAATGGAGTATCAAAGATAGATTCACTAACCATGTATGATATAATGGAGTATCAAAAATAGATTCACTGAACGCGTATGATATAATGAAGTATCACAGATAGATTCACTGAACGTGTATGATATAATGGAGTATCAAAGATAGATTCACTGAACGTGTATGATATAATGAAGTATCACAGATAGATTCACTAAACATGTATGATATAATGGAGTATCAAAGATAGATTCACTGAACATGTATGATATAATGGAGTATCACAGATAGATTCACTGAACATGTATGATATAATGGAGTATCAAAGATAGATTCACTGAACGCGTATGATATAATGGAGTATCAAAGATAGATTCACTGAACGTGTATGATATAATGGAGTATCAAAGATAGATTCACTGACGTGTATGATATAATGGAGTATCACAGATAGATTCACTGAACATGTGTGATATAATGGAGTATCAAAGATAGATTCACTGAACGCGTATGATATAATGGAGTATCAAAGATAGATTCACTGAACATGTATGATATAATGGAGTATCAAAGATAGATTCACTAACCATGTATGATATAATGGAGTATCAAAAATAGATTCACTGAACGCGTATGATATAATGAAGTATCACAGATAGATTCACTGAACGTGTATGATATAATGGAGTATCAAAGATAGATTCACTGAACGTGTATGATATAATGGAGTATCACAGATAGATTCACTGAACATGTATGATATAATGGAGTATCAAAGATAGATTCACTGAACATGTATGATATAATGGAGTATCACAGATAGATTCACTGAACATGTATGATATAATGGAGTATCAAAGATAGATTCACTGAACGCGTATGATATAATGGAGTATCAAAGATAGATTCACTGAACGTGTATGATATAATGGAGTATCAAAGATAGATTCACTGACGTGTATGATATAATGGAGTATCACAGATAGATTCACTGAACATGTGTGATATAATGGAGTATCAAAGATAGATTCACTGAACGCGTATGATATAATGGAGTATCAAAGATAGATTCACTGAACATGTATGATATAATGGAGTATCAAAGATAGATTCACTAACCATGTATGATATAATGGAGTATCAAAAATAGATTCACTGAACGCGTATGATATAATGAAGTATCACAGATAGATTCACTGAACGTGTATGATATAATGGAGTATCAAAGATAGATTCACTGAACGTGTATGATATAATGGAGTATCACAGATAGATTCACTGAACGTGTATGATATAATGGAGTATCACAGATAGATTCACTGAACATGATATAGTTACATTTAGGTGAATGCTGTAAAAAAGAGGGCCTGACTAACGACATGATTCAATAGGAAGTCATCACCGTTGTATTCCTTCATTGACAGCTTATTAGACGGTCACTGATACCTATACTATTCTATCAGCAGTAATAGGTGTATAAGTCCAACTGCTGACTCTCAAACACACTATAACGTTAAACTATCCATTATTTTCCCACTTAGACATCCTCTGCCTCCTTTCCTCTTAATTTTACCTTTTATCACTTCGTTTTCCGTTCGACACTCCCTAAGCAAGCTCACTATCAACCAGGATACCGCGGTTCCCAAGTTACTTAGTAACTATGTAAGTACGTTTCTTTATGTATCAATCTCGTTAGTACCTACTGATTAGTTGTTCTAGTCATTCATGGGGTTATCATAATTTTTGTATTTTAAAAACAAATCTTTTTGGCCTCTAATTATCAGCATTCTTCTAAAGAACCACATATCTATAATTTCCTCTAATTTCAGATGTATTTATTTATTGTTCAACATTGTTCATCTTCTGCGTTCATACTTAAACTCATGCACATTAGCAGGATGATTACTGGAGAATAGACTGCATTGCGTCATAATTTACAGCTTAGCTGTGATATCTGTGCCTTTTGGCCTGACACATCCAATTTCAGCATGACTTCTGGGTTACTCTGACCATGTATGGGATGGGAAACTCTTATTACTGATATTTTATACTGGAATGTTCATGATACCTGATACCCAATAAATGATCTTGTAATAAATGCCCCTTTTTCTGTATTATAGATCCCTGTTTCGGTATTATAGACCCAGGTTTCAGTATTATAGAACCAGGTTTCTGTATTATAGACCCCGGTTTATGTAGTAAATATCCCCTGTTTCTGTATTCTGGATCCAACATTCAAGTTGGTAGTTCCAAGTTTACTCAGAGCCACTGGTCAATAACCATCCATTAAAAGTTAATAGTATTGAACGGAATGACTCACCTGTGAAAATAAAACCGAAACGGTGAATGTCGCTCGACTTGTAAAATGTCGATTGAAGGACAGCGATGTGTGTAATCAGGGGCGGCTGCGCACCACAGAACTTAAGTGGTAGTTTGAACGCCAAGTTAAATTTTATAGTTTATTTTTATCTTTCTAAAAAGAAAAAAAAAACATGCGTTGTTGAAGGTGGCACTGATTTCATGGTTTCTATGGTAATCGTATTGTTTTTTGACAAGACCAGCAATTTAAATGTTTATCTACGTTAGTGTTGATCTAGTATTTATCTGTTGAGTGTTAATCTATGCGAGTATTGTTTGAATCTAGTTCTATGTAATTCTAGCTCTGTGCAAATCTTAGTTTTGTGTCAATGTAGAATTGTGCCTATTGTATATCACCAGGTGAAAGATTAGTTAGTTTGTTCCTTTCGTGCTGCAAGCGACACATAGGACAGAGGTTTTGGTTCTCCATATGATGCGGTCCGCTGCTTGCTTTAGTTCCTGGATGGTCTTACAGCCTATTAATTCCCCTTATTTAAGAATGGTGTTTTTAAGGGTTGTTTTAGGTCTTCCTCTTTTTTTTTATACCCTCAGGTGACCACATAAGGTAAATGATGGTTGATAATATTTACACTAGCCGTTAACCGTAGGGGTGGGAGCTTAAGCTGTCGTTTCACGGCCAGATGTGTCACTGTGGTTGCATTTAGTCCATGTTTGTTCAAGGCTATCTTGATGTTTTCTATCCACCTTTTCTTGGTCCACCTTTGACCTTGCGCTCGGATATTATTTTGTTATATGCTCTTGTTGGTATTTGGTTTGGGTCCATTCTTATAAGGTGACCGAACCATTTTACTTGCTGTCTCTCAATATGTTCACTACATGATATTATACCAACTATTTTCCTAATTTATTCATTTCTTATTGTATCTAGTTTGGTAACCATTGTAGCTTATCTCAGACACTTCATTTCACATGTAACGATTTTCCTCTGCTGCAAAGCTGTTAAGACCATGTTTGACAATGGTAGCACAGTGTTGGTATAAAAATTGTAGATATTATTTGTTTTTTTATTTCCATCTTGATCTTTGGGTGAAGAAGTAATAGTTAAACTTGGTAGGTCAAATTGGTAGAATTGTGTAAACTTAGCAATGTATGCCTCTAGCTATGTCTGAAACTTAGATATGTGTAAGTCTAGCAATGTGTGAATTTAGTATTGTATGCTTCTAGCATTGTTTGAATGTTGTATTACGCGATTCTAGCTGTATGTGAATCTTTCATTGTGCACCTCTAACATTGTGTGAAGCTAGTATTGTGTGAAGCTAGTATTGTGTGAAGCTAGTATTGTGTGAAGCTAGTATTGTGTGAAGCTAGTATTGTGTGAGGCTAGTATTGTGTGAAGCTAGTATTGTGTGAAGCTAGTATTGTGTGAAGCTAGTATTATGTGAAGCTAGTATTGTGTGAAGCTAGCTCGCTCCGAGCTTAGCTGTGTATGAATCTGCGGGAATCTTTCATTGTGTACATCTAACATTTTTGTGTCTAACTCTGTTAATTTAATTTTGTGTGAATATAACTTTCTGTTAGTTTAGCTCTGAGTCTTGCATTGTGTACTTCTAGTAGTGTATTAATCCAGTATTGTGTGAATCTAGTTATACGTGAATCTAGCTCTGTGTGAATCTTGCATCATGTGCTTATGGTATTGTATGTGTTTAGCATAGTGCTCTTCTATCATTGTATGAGCTTATCGTTGCTTGAATCTTACATTGTGTGAGTCTAGCATAGTGAGCTTCTAGCATTGTATGAGTTTAGCTTTGCATGAATCTTACATTGTGTGAATCGTATGTGCTCAACCCAACATATATATTATTTCCAGACATTTTCCTCACTATTTATCTCCCATGCTATGACATCTTTAGACGCATCTTATGTCATGCATGTTAGGTGACATCATTTGTATGTTTAACTCCCCTTTCAAGCCCATGCAACACAAGAACGATACACGATATCTCATGAGTCGAAAGGTCAATATATCGCAGCTTCACTCTTGAGAAATAACCTAACCCGTTTTATGATAACTCGAAATAGCAAGTAGTAGTCTATTATTTCATATGTAAAATTATATCAAATTTTAGCATTTCAATAGTGAAAGAAAATATTTAATGACTGGTTGATTCTATATCAAGAATAATAGAGGACAATAGTGATAGGTCATAAACGTGATGATTAATAGAAGATGTAGTTGCGACAATAGTCGTGGAATGTCACAGACTTGATGATAAATAGAATATGTTAGTTGCGACAATAGTCGTGGAATGTCATAGATTTGATGATTAATAGAAGATGTAGTTACGACAATAGTCGTGGAATGTCATAGATTTGATGATTAATAGAAGATGTAGTTGCGACAATAGTCGTGGAATGTCATAGATTTGATGATTAATAGAAGATGTAGTTACGACAATAGTCGTGGAATGTCATAGATTTGATGATTAATAGAAGATGTAGTTACGACAATAGTCGTGGAATATCATAGATTTGATGATTAATAGAAGATGTCAGTTGCAAAGAAACTTCACGCCAAATGTATTATGTATTAGTAAGAAAATGCAACGTATTATGTTTACTTCACTGCCTCCTGCTAGGCTGTATTATGTTTACTTCACTGCCTCCTGCTAGGCCTCTATTATGTTTACTTCACTGCCTCCTGCTAGGCCTCTATTATTCAACTGTCGTCTGTCTATGCTCCCTTTGAAAACACATTTTTTTCATGAACCCCTGTAGTTCATTTTTTAAAGTTGACGTGTCTTCACAGATCAGCAACGTTTTTTAATGACTCTCGGCATCTGTCACTAATATAGTTATCTTCTCGAGGTCTGACGGGTGTGTGCCCACCCCCCACCCCCCCCCACCCCTCAAATTTTATGTTATTTTTCGTCTTCCAACCCTCAAAAGTCTCGTTGGAAAACACTTTTTGCTATAGACGATAGAAATTACGAATGATACCAAATGAACAAACTAAATTATCCTTTCTTAGCACACACTATATCGGACCCAGTCCACTTTCTTCAATCTCCGTGTAACCAATTATAATTTCATAAATTGTGTCATCTAAAACATATCTGACCGTAAAATTATGTATTTTGGTATTTAAAATTTTTTTTTGGATCAATTTGAAAGTGTATTAATTTTATTTATATATTTCCATTTTGTGTCATTGTTTTACCTACTATTTCACTATAATCAATATCTAAAGATATATATGGCAACCCTGATTCATGCACACAGCAAGTGCCAAATTAATTTAATATCTTTTGATAACGACACAAGAGCGTCAGGAACTCTAAAAACACAAACAATGACTTATGTGTATAAATGACATTGTTTCTATCACATGGTACAATCTCTCTGTCCATTCCTGTGTTTGTAAGCATGCATATCTTTTTATCTTTAAATATGTATTTTCTTTAATTTAAACAATTACAATGTTTCCACGAGTTTCATTCAACTACCTCTTCTCATTTCTAATTTACATTTTGTTAGGTCGATCTTTTATTTTCGCTAAATGCATTTTCCCTCTCCTATTCCCCTCTCCTGACAATGATTGTTTGGTTATTTTACATTTGTTTAATTGATCTGGTAGTGAACATTGAAAACAAACTTGTTGGACAATTGGAAAATAGCCTTCCAAAATGACTTTTTAAAACTTTTCCCCTGATTTTCATTGGCTGTCCACACAAAGTATGCACAAAGAGACCAATGATATACGTGGTAAAAATCAAATGAGACATTTTAGAAATGTGTTTGTCAGTTAGCCAACACGTCTTATTCAGTTGGCGGCCCCCCCCCCCCCCCCACTGCTTCGTAATCTCGCTAACATGACCTACTTTACGTTCTCCAATTAACTTGGCGTATTTTATCTTTTCCAGTTAACTTTGTCTACTGTATTTTCTCCAGTTATGCTTATTTATATTAGGCATAAAACAGAATAGCACAGGCCAAATCAACATTTTATAAAATGAAAAACATTTTATGTAATATAGTAATATCAATGCATACGCGACTTCGAGTGCTAGGATGGTATGTTGAGCCAATCCTTCTTTATGGAAACGAATTATGGACAAATCGCCAGTATACTGGCTTTATACTATGGGTCTACAGGACCAATCGCCAGTATACTGGCTTTATACTATGGGTCTACAGGACCAATCGCCAGTATTTTGGCTTTGATTTGATATTTGATTACTTCACAAGGCTAACTCTAACCTTGTGAAGTAATCACATACCATCAATGTACTTATATATTCATATTCTGTATCCATTCCCCTTTCCAATGATATATTACACATACACTATTTATCAATATTAGTATGTCAAGTGATACAATAAAAACACATATAAGGAAATTTTATCAAATTAATTTGGTCCAAACCTAAACATAATCAAGTCATGAAAGAGTTAAGAAGAATGTAGAAAATTCCATGGAGAGCCAAGAACACAGATGTTCTCAGAGATGCTGGAGTAAAACGACAAATTATAGCAAAAATAAAAACAAACAATCAAGATTTTTAGTGTATGTGATGAGAACAGTAAAACGTGTGGTAGATAAATATATAAGTAAAACTATACACCGTGTGGTATATATATATATATATATATAAAACTATACACCGTGTGGTAGATATAAGTAAAACTATACATAGTGTTGTAAATAAATATATAAGTAAAACTAGATATACCGTGTGGTAGATAAATATAAAAGTAATACTATACACCGACGGAAAACACCGGAAAAATCTGGAAAAGGAACGAACGAAGGCCTCAATAATTCAGAGAACATATTTTCTACTGTCGATTGGTCGCGTTACTGTGGTCCACATTCATTTCATTTTTAAAAGAAATACCACTTGTAATATCTTCTGAATTCAGCTGGTAAAACTGACACATTATCCTAATTGCTGAAATGCTTGTTAGAAAATCTATATTAAATAGTCTTTAGAAAGTATATTTCAAATGTATATGATTTTTAAAATTAAAACATAGGCCCTGCATCAAATATGCTAATTATCGATGGCCTTCTAAAATGTTATTTATTAAAAATGGTTTTGTTTGTTTGCTGGTGGATTTGGTTTAATAGTTCAAGTTACACACATTCCAACCTTGGATGTTACTCGTCTTGTTTACATCGGGGTGCATTGTGTAGCCTAGTCTTCTTCTTCTTCTGCGTTCGTTCTCAAACTCCGGCAGATTCGCAGGATGTAGTCCGGAGAACGGAATGCGTTTTGCCATGGTTAACAGCATTGCTGCGATATCTGCGGCTGTCTGCCTGACACATCCGACTTCAGCATGGCTGTGGGTCACTGACCCTATATGGGATGGGACAGCCAACTCCATTCCATAACCTCCTTAGTCGCCTTTTACGACATGCGTGGAAGGTAAACAGTGTTGCTATTCTTTGCTCCCCTTTCGGGTCCCGGCAACACACGGGCGGTGTAGCCTAGTGTTGTGGGTTGTTCTGTCGGGGACTGGTTAGTTTGTCTTGGGGTCTGGCCTGAATGTCATAAGGACAATACATTTTTGGGGTTGTGAGATTTATTCCCATGAAGGACTTTTTGCAAGGTGTTGCTCAGATTGAATCGACTGTGGCATGCTGGTTCTGGGTATTTCTGTCTAGTGTCATCCCGGGTGTTTGTTACCACATTTGGAGCTGGCTCGTCATGTAGCGTACCTGTGGTTGCCACATTGGGAGGCGGCTAGCCATGTTGCGTACCTGTGGTTATCACATTGGGAGGCGGCTAGTCATGCAGCGTACCTGTGGTTATCACATTGGGAGGCGGCTAGCCATGTTGCGTACCTGTGGTTATTACATTGGGAGGCGGCTAGCCATGTTGCGTACCTGTGGTTACAACATTGAGAGCTGGCTCGTCATGTAGCGTACCTGTGGTTATCACATTGGGAGGCGGCTAGTCATGCAGCGTACCTGTGGTTATCACATTGGGAGGCGGCTAGTCATGCAGCGTACCTGTGGTTATCACATTGGGAGGCGGCTAGCCATGTTGCGTACCTGTGGTTATTACATTGGGAGGCGGCTAGCCATGTTGCGTACCTGTGGTTACAACATTGAGAGCTGGCTCGTCATGTAGCGTACCTCTGGTTTTCCACTTTTGGCACTTATCATTTATTTAAAAAATATCGATATTAAAATTTTTTTAGTACGAATTGCTAAATGCACTATTTCGCCGAAGATGGGTGTGTCGAACCATTGGTGAAAATAAAACAGCGACACAATGCATTTCCATTCTCTGGACTACATCCTGCTGGAAATATGTAGGATTATGGTCCTGCTACAAGAAAGATCCAGCGGGAGTTTGAGAATGCACGCTGAAAGAAAAGCGCTATAGAAAGCGTTGTGTTGTAACATTCTTGTTTGATTAGTTAAACGCAATACAGAAAAATTCGAGTTTTCACTTGACACGACCACTTCTCCTGTTGACTCAGCTGTAAACTGTACCTGTTGCATGAGTTAGTGTAGGTAAAGACAACAAGGAAGGGAACTGGCCACCCCTACCTACTAGTTGTTGTGACTTAGTACATGAAGAATTATCTTTATCCCCGACGGCAGGTTGCGGCCATGGAACCTATCTTTATTTTTACTATAGACAGCTATAGTAAACTGTAGTCAGTTTCAGTGACGGCAGGAACAGCATAAGAAATACACAATAGATGTAGTAAAGCATACCCAGCCCAATGAAAAATGACACCAATCTTCAGAAACAATATTGTAGATTTAAAAACCAAAATAACACTATTCAAAACAATTATTATACCAACGATATATTATTAATGCGAAACATGGACAACAACAGCACAAGATAAACGTAAATTGTGACAGCTGAAATGGCATGCTTGCGCAGAATCCTAGGAATATTGTTAAGAGACAGAGTGACAAACGAGGACATTAGACAAAGAACCGGTACCATTCCTATCTAGGAATATATTAAGAGACAACAGATAAAATGGTTTGCACACATCAGCAGCCTACCATCAGACAGCTACCCACAGCACGCTATGCTACACATATACAGCCTACCATCAGACAGCATACCACAGCAAGCTATGTTACACATATACAGCCTACCATCAGACAGCATACCACAGCAAGCTATGTTACACAGATACAGCCTACCATCAGACAGCATCCCACAGCAAGCTATGTTACACATATACAGTGAAGGCAGACCTAGAGACCGATCACGAAAACGATGGACCACCGAAATAAAAGAGGCGACAAACTTCACAATATACTCAGCACACACGAGGGTCATCTCCAGAAGACTCTTCTACCCCTGACGCTGAAATGCAACAAAGGGTTTAGCGAATAGATAGACAGTGTTGTGTTGTAACATTATAACATTCACGTCTGATAAACTCACTTTGTCAGCAGGTGTCTACAAGAGATGTAAACCAGGCTGACATGATGTGATGACCTTGAATATTTGCCGTGTCTATTGTAACACACGCGTAAAACGTCACGGTGTACTTGTGAACTCAATGACCCTATTATTTACATATCTGATGTTCACACGCTAATGTTGTCATGGAAACAACACTCACAGTTTTTGTAACACAACCCAGATATCAAGATTATTGTTAAACGTGGTTCATCATAGTTTTACCTCTGCCTTATGGAGCTTCGAGACAACACAAATTACGTTCACATTTTTGGCACTTTTTGAGCCCCTCCCTAATATCTGTCAACAACTGTAAAGATTTTTGCTTGAATAGTTAGTAACCATACCCCCCACCTTTTTTCAAAAATAGTTTATTCCCTTCAAACTATGAGAAAAATATGGTTGTCTATACAGTATTTGTGCACTCATTACCAGTACTAGTGACATTACATGAAGGAAAACATCAAACGGCGTAACAGACGTGTCTTCGAATAATTGTTGATGGTTGTCTGCCTTAGACAAGAAAATATGTTGAGTGAACAATACAACTGGATATAAATATATTTTTTTCACCATGATAATCAGCATGTACACAGAAGAACAGCAGCTAAATATAAACATACAGGGAGAGAAACTACAACAAGAAAAACATTATCAATATCTTGGACACAGTCACAAATGACAGCAGATGTGAAACAGAAGTTAAAAAGAGAATAGGAATGGCTAAAAGTACTTTCAATGACATGAGGAAATTATTAATATCTAAACAAATTACAAACAAGTTAAAAATGAGAATTATAAAATGCTACATCTATTCTATATTAATGTATGGCTCAGAAACATGGACACTAAATAAACAATTGGAACACGAAATTGATGCCTTTGAGATGTGAGTATATAGAAGAATAGGGAGAACATCATGGAAAGAGAAGAAAACAAATAAAGAGATACTAAAAACACTTAATATGAAGAAGGAACTACTAAGAGAAATAAAGATCAGGCAAATAAAATACTTTGGACACATTAAAAGACATGACACCTTATTGAATACCTTACTTGAGGGTAAAGTCACAGGGAAGCGAGCAAGAGGTAGGCAGAGATACAAGTGAGAGAGTAACATCACACGATGGACAGGTTATAGTCTAGCAGAGTGCACCACCAAGACAAGAGACAGGGGATGTTGGAGATACGTTGCAGCCAACCTTCGTTGCGGAGACGGCACTTGATGATGATGATGAACAATACAAAGCTGCAAGTGGGGCCTTGAAACAATTTAATCTATTGTGGATTAATATATTAATATATTTAATCGACTGCTTATCTTTCTTCTTTATCATTTCGTTCTCTCTATTGTTGATTATTTATTAGCATTCTCATGGTTTCATATTCCAGTATGAACGTCTGGATAGTATCCAGAATGAGGTAATGTGTACAGTTCTTGGGTGCACTAGTGTTCTTCCCATTGTGAAAATGAGATCTATGCTTGAATTTATATCAATACACGCCCTTCATTCTGCAACCAAAATCAGAGTATATATGCGTGTCACTGTGGACTAGAGGCAACCACTGCACCTATTGGTGCAAATAAAAGGGTGACACGGCGCATTTCTATTCTCTTGACAACATCCTGCTGGAAATCTAGTAGGACCATTGTGCTGCTACATGAGAGATCCAATGGAAGTTTGAGAATGAACGCTGAAGAAAAACAAGATTCAGATTGCATAGATTAGAGATTGTCGTTGTTTTTCTATGCATGTCTTTACTGAAACTGGAGTTATATTAAACCTTCTGGTAACGAGTAAAAGAATAAATAGAAACTGGAGTCATATTGGACCTGATGGTAACTAGTACAAGAATAAATAGAGACTGGAGTCAGATTAAACCTTCTGGTAACGAGTACAAGAATAAATAGAAACTGGAGTCATATTGGACCTGCTGGTCAAATGTGTGCTTGAGTTAATGAATACGTGCGTGAATGTGTACTTCAGTGAATTAATGCGTGCGTGAATGAGCGAATGAGTGCGTGAGTAAATTAATGTAAGTAAAAGTAAAGAAACCCATAGCATTTATTAATGCCGTAGGGGTGTGAGATGTTAGCGATCTCACATTTCACAGGCTCTGCAAATGAGGGCGGTAGCCATCTCCTCTCCCTCGCAGTCTTTACTTCCCGGATTAAATCCGGTACCCATTTAAGGCTAGGTCGACCTGGAAGCCGTTGCGATCTGAAAACATTTCCGCCTCAACTGGGGAATGAACCCAGGACCACTCATATGCGAAGCCAGTGCAAATTAATGTGTGCGTGAGTGAATGAATGCTTATGTGAATGAATGTGTACTTGAATCAATGAATGCATAGTTGAATGAATGAATGTGTGAGTGGGTGAATGAATGTGAGAGTGAGCGAGTGAGAGTGAGTGGGCGGATTTACCTGGCTGATAGATCAGGATATAGCACAATTATGGATAACATTAGACATATAGAGTTCTACAACATCTGATAAGTCTATGTCAGAGCATATACGCCAATAGTCAGAACCAGTAAAAACGGGCGTAGGAACATCCGATAATTTTCAAATTCATTCGTGGGGGGGGGGGGATAGTACACATCCCTGTATCACTACCGAGTGGATTTGAAAATTTGTCAGAAGTGAGACACGGATGTGTACTATCCTCCCCCCCCCCTTAGTGTTTATAACATGCATAGATCACATCTGTTAAGTAGTTAAGGAAGAAAACAATCTGAAGGATAACTTAAAAGAATTGCTATTTGCAGACGAGCAAACACTAGTAGCACCATCAGAAGAGCAACTACACAGAAAGACAGATTACATCAAGCATGCCAAACTTTTAACATGAAGATAAATATAGAAAAGACTGAAGTAATGAAGACAAGAAAAAAAGAAAGAAACATCAATACATATATATTTGAAACAACAGACTTAAACAAGTGACAGAATTCACATAGCTAGAAAGTAATATACCAACAGACGGCAAGAGCAGCAAAGAAATACACAATAGATGTAGTAAAGCATACCGAGCCCTAGGAAAAATAACACGAATCTTCAGAAACAAAAATGTAGATTTAAACACCAAAATAACACTATTCAAAACAGTTATTATGCCAACGCTGTGCTACCAATGGCAAACATGGACAACGACAGCACATGACAAACGTAAACTTGTGACAGCTGAAATGATATGCTTACTCAGAATCCTAGGAATATCACTAAGAGACATAGTGAGAAATGAGGACATTAGATAAAGAACAGGCACCGCCCCAATCTTGAAATACATTAAGAGTCAACAGATAAAATGGTTTGCATACATCAGCAGACAGCATGGCACAGCAAGCTACGCTACACATATACAGTGAAGGCAGACCTAGAGACCGACCTCGAAAACGATGGACCACCGAAATAAAAGAGGCGACAAAGTCTACAATATATTCAGCACACACGAGAGCCATCTCCAGAGAACTCTTCTGCCCCTGACGCTGAAAGGCAATAAAGGGTTTAGCGAATAAAAATAGATCAGGAAGCAAGCGAAGTAGTTGGCCTGTTATTTGATTGGTTGATTACATTTTTTTGTGTCTGATTGCTTTGGTTGATTGATTGATAAACTAGCTAGACAACATCATTACATTCACTGGTATCATAGTCATAACCAGCTGCATTAGCAAGATGGTGAAAAGGATGTATGTTGAAGGTAAGGGTATGTCCCATATCAGCAACCTGCGTAGGGGAGGAAGATTACTCTTCATGTATTAAGCCGCGGCAACTATTAGGTGGGGTGGCCAGTTTACTTCTTTGTTGTCTTTACCTCCCCTAACTCATGCGTCAGGTACTTATTTACAGCTGAGTCGACTGGATGAGTGGACGTGTCAAGCGAGAAATCACAACCTGGGGTTTTTGTGTGTGTCTGGACGTGGTTTTCAACCTGGCACGCTGTAATCCGGTGATAGCAACTAGGCTGCTGCGCTTCCCGATGCTTCTCGATACTATCTTAATTATGCAAAAGTAACATATTTTACTCTTACATGACGGGCGGATTGACAAGTAGAACAGTTATGGTAATGCCCCTTGTACATTGATAAAGATCCCTAATCAAGGAACACATACATCACAGAAGTAGTCTTCTTCTTCTTCTGCGTACGTTCTCAAACTCCTGCAGATTAGCAGGATATAGTCCGCAAAAAGGAATGCATTGTGTCATGGTTTACAGAATTACTGCGGTATCTGCGCCTTTTGGCCTGACCTATCCGACTTCAGCATGGCTTTGGATCACTTACCCTATATGGGATGGGACAGCCAACTCCATCCCATATTCTCCTTAGTCGCCTTTTACGACATGCATGGAAGGTAAATAGTGTTGCTATTGTTTGCTCCCCTTTCGGGCCTCGGCAAAACACGGGCGACAGAAGTAGTCTGATAACTATCCTCTTCAGGAGACATATGCTTTCCAGACCGTATGTGAATCCTCTAACTCACGATTGTGGTGAGTTGAACTGCAGCAAAGAGAGGTATGTTTAAACAATATGAGATGTCTCCTGTCCATCGTCGTCTTGGATGGTTCTTATCTCTGCCCTGCGACCATTATTAATTTTCTCTTTCTGTTATATCTCTTTAATTGACCCAACACATCTTAGCTTTCTTTTAATAATGTTGTTTAACAGCCGACTCTCTTCAAACACTGAGTAGTTAGTCGTCAGATCATCATCATCATGACACTCCGGACAAGTCGATAGGTGCTCCGATCTCATAATCAGTATGTTCTTCAGCATGTGACAACTGAGTGTTACGGTTCTGTGTTGGTTGAGAATTCTCGTTTCTTGTTACAGCACGCTTCATTCCTAGATAGTCAAGCAAAATGAGGTAAACAGGTTACTAAAACACTTACCTTGCCTATTAATAAAAATATATTTAAAAAAAATATATATATATATAAAAACATACAATAAAACTAAACAGGACAATTCTCCACGTATCGGCTCAAATTGAACCTTTTTCAAGAGACAAACAACAGAAAACAACAAAATAAAAAACAAAATATATGACTAGATTTCATCAAGCCCCGTCTCCATAGCGCAGGGATGGCAACGCATCTAGTAAAAGAGAAAATGCGTGCATTCATTATAAACAAACCGAAAGTGGGAAATTAGAGGCACTATAGATGAGTGCTAGGCGATTTGGTGCCGTAGAACGGACTGGTTCAATTCCCGTTAGTCTCACGAATTTTTAAAAAAATTGTCCTCTGGCTTCCTACTTAAAAAATTTACTTGTATAGATGAGTCCAAGAATAATAAAAATTTATTTTGTTTTCTGTTGTTTGTCTCTTGAAAAAGGTTCAATTTGAGCCGATACGTGGAGAATTGTCCTGTTTAGTTTTATTGTATGTTTTTTTATATATATATTTTTAAATATATTTGTATTAATAGGCAAGGTAAGTGTTTTAGTAACCTGTTTAATTCATTTTGCTTGACTATTTAGGAATGAAGCGTGCTGTAACAAGAAACGAGAATTTTTAACCAACACAGAACCGTAACACTCAGTATCAACAATGATACACATAGCTGGAAAAAAGTCTATCAATATGCGTTGGGCTAAGGATCAGTATAATAGCAAGCGATATGGCAAGCCTTTGATATCACAATGCATGAAGTCCTTCTATGTTATTATTGTCATCTTTCTATGCCCCATGGTATTCTCTGAATTTTTCCGTAGCATCTAAAAGTTGACTATACACTTAATTCTTCCAGTCTAGAATCAATGAAGAGAACAGTCGAACACGAAAAAATTAAATTCTAACCCGAACCCAGTAGCAAGTCGGCGAAAGCTTGCCTGCTAAATAATAATGATTACGACAACGATTAACACGCAGACGACACTTCTGGAAGAATATGCGATATACGGAAATATGTTTTAGTGCACGTGTATGTTGAGATAAACATAGTATAAATGTTGAAGAATGCACACGACAAAACGGTGCAAAATTATATCGTTGGAAGGAAACGTCAATGCATCATTATCCACAAATACCGCGCCTTTTCGTGATGACCCAGTATTTTCATGGAGTGTCTGAGAAGAGATCAATATTGTGACAGATGACAGTGTAAAAGTAGGTCTTGAGAGTTATACACGGACTTATTTAATTGTAGTTGGTAATGTGCAGTAAAAGTGTGTAACAAAATATGACATTTCAAGATATAGAAACAAGATATAAATATAACTTTTAACGGTACAGCACGAATAAAAGATATTTGGTAAGGTAAAAGTAAACATAGACATTCTATGGATATGTGATCATAGATGGGCTGGCCAAGGGACACTTCACAACCACATCTGGTGGAATGTTTATATATTCAGGCAAAGAGAAAATTTGACTCAGTGTATTCAGTATATTCCTGTCAAAATAGATTGCCAGTAAACTTTTGGGATACAACACAATAAACGATCGCATAATGATAATAAGATTAAACAGAAGATCCCAAAACATCACCATCATCCAAACATGCACCAACATCAGCAGCAGAAGATGAAGAAATAGACACATTTTATGACGATCTACAAGAGACAATAGATACAACTAAAAAAAGAAAAAATAATAATGGAGGATTTAAATGGAAAGGTTGGACTACGAAGCGCATGGGACGAAAGACATGCAGTAGGGCCTTTGCTATCGGTACAAGGAGCGAGAGAGGAGAACAACTAGTAGATTTTTGCGTAGTCAACAACATGACAATCACGAACACTCTATCCCAACAACATGACAATCACGAACACTCTATCCCAACAACATGACAATCACGAACACTCTATCACAACAACATGACAATCACGAACACTCTATCCCAACAACATGACAATCACGAACACTCTATCCCAACAACATGACAATCACGAACACTCTATCCCAACAACATGACAATCACGAACACTCTATCCCAACAACATGACAATCACGAACACTCTATCCCAACAACATGACAATCACGAACACTCTATCCCAACAACATGACAATCACGAACACTGTATCCCAACAACAACCTAGACGACTGCTCCTGTGGACATCACCAGAAGGCAACACACAAAAATCAAATAGATTACATCTTAATCCACCACAGATACTGATCAAGCATTCTACGAGATCCTCAAGAGTGCCGACTTTGACACAAGACCACGACCTTCTCATGGCGGAGATAAAAATAACGCTTAAAAAGTTGCTAAAAGATGCTAGATCAATCCGCTTTGACATCAGCAACATACCAGCAGAATATATAATCGAAGTTCACAATAAATTTTAGATACTTTTGGGATAATATAGTGACCATATTTTCAATATGCGAAACATCACAGAGAAATGCAGCGTTTGATGACATTTACACACGTTTTATTGACTACATCAAAGCATTCGATTGTGAACAACATCAAAAACGTATGAAAGACATGAGTTTCCCGCTACACATAATCCGGCACACAAAAACATTATATCAAGACCAGCATGCAGCTGTGAGAGTAAATAGTGAAACATCTGATTGGTTCAGCGTGGAAAAAAGGAGTGATAATTTTTTTGTGGAATCAAAAGATGTGTCCTACTACCATTTCTCTTCAACATTTGTGCAGAGAACATAATGAGGAATGTAAGAAATGACCAACAGAGAAATAACTCAAATCCACTCAACACGGAGGTCACGAGATACCAGAACTAAGATTTGCTGATGATACAACATTATTGGCACACGGTCAAGCAGGTCTCGTACATCTCATAAACACCATTAAAAACATAGTGAAAAACAAAACCTATTTCTTAATGGAAGCAAGAACAATATTATGACAAGCGACAAAACCACTAGCAACTTCTAAAACAATATCAACAACAGAGAATTAGAAAGAGTCAACAGTTTTGAATATCTTGGTTCTCTTATCAAAAGTAATGGGGATTGTTATGAAGAAGTAAGAAGAAGGCTGGCTATCGCATCAAAGAAGATGATACAAATGAATAACATATGGCTGAGCTGCTGTAAAACAATAAAAATAACATTATTAAGAGCTTGCATGCTGCCAGAAACATATGGGTGTGAATCCTGGACAATCACCAACAAAGTGAAAAATAAAATAGCAGCATTTGAAACAAAATATTACAGAAAAATCTTCAGGATACCATGGACCAAAAAGATCACCAATGTAGTCATCTTGAGAGAAATTAATGTAAAAGAAAACTGGCTAAACAGCATGGTTCTTTCCAGAAAACTACAATATTTTGGCCATATCAAACATCATGACATCCTAGAGAAAACCATAATGGAGGGGATTATGTCAGGGAGACGAGCAAGAGGCAGACCAAGAAGAAGATTGACGCATCAAAGACCACATTAACATGACAATAACAGAAGCAGGAAGACTGGCACAAGATACAGAAGTTTCGAAAGACTGTTATATACTGTTCAGGATATGCTACCTAATGATGATGATGATGATGATGATGAAAGATAAACATGGCGGCAACCTGCTGTCGGTGATGAGGATAAATCTCTTCATGTACTATAACACGCAGCAACTATTAGGTGGTGTGGCCAGTTCCCTTCCTCGCTGTCTTTACTTTCCCTAACTCATGTGTCAGGTACTCATTTGCAGCTGAGTCGACTGGAGGAGTGACCGTGTCAAGTGAAAAATCGCAACCTAGATTTTGTTGTTGTCGGGACGTAGTTTAAAACTTGGCACCCTGTAACCCGGTGATAGCAATGAAGCTCAATATCAACTAGGCTACTGCGCGCCTCTAGGCTACTGCTCTACAATTTGGTAAGACTCCAGCAGAATAAAGTAAAATCACATATGAACATTGCAGCAAATTCCCAATAATATAATTGTTTTGGCGGTAGATACGTCCTCAGTAAGAAAGGTGGGGGGGGGGGGAGGTTTTCATTTTAAGAAAAGGCTCAGTAACACATATTCGTGTATAATTTCATTTTCTTGAAATTTTGTTCTTTATATGGAAAATCGTCGTTAAGGTTATAAAGATAGCAATATTTATGTATGCAACCTGTTACTCTGTAGTGGAAACAAATTTGGCAGCGTACTATTGTTTCTAGATACACATGCTGAAATTGACGTTTGATTTCCCCATGGGAGATTATTGTTTTATTTTGCTTCATACACAGAAAGCCAACTCTCGGTAACGTGCAATGTTTTGAGGTACAATCTACTGAAATATAAACATAATTATAAAAATGAATAGCTGTGGAACTGACATAAGAAGGAAACCTCAGATTATAAGCATGTCAATTACTAGAGACTTGTTGCTGTATGGTGGTTAGTCTAGTGGCCTCTTGTTGAAATAAAGGAGATACTAGAATAAATGAGATACTAGAGTAAAGGAGATACTAGAGTGAAGGAGATACTAGAATGCAAGAGGTATTGGAGTAAAGGAGATGCAAGAGTAAAGGAGATACTGTAATAAAGGAGATACTGTAATAAAGGAGATACTGTAATAAAGGAGATACTGTAATAAAGGAGATACTAGAATAAAGGAGATACTAGAATAAAGGAAATACTAGAATTAAGGAGATACTATAATGAAGGAGATACTAGAGTGAAGGAGATACTAGAATTAAGAAGATACTAGAGTAAAGAAAATAGAGTAAAGGAGAGCAGAGAATAAAGAATATATTGGAATAAAGGAGATACTAGAGTTAATGAGATACTAGAATAAATGGGAGAATAAGAGTAAATGAGATACTAGAGTTAAGGGGTGAATAGAATTACGGAGCACACACATATATACATATTCGTGTGTGTGTGTGTGTGTGTGTGTGTGTGTGTGTGTGTGTGTGTGTGTGTGTGTGTCTGCGCGCGTGCGCGTGTATATAGAGAGGGCATATTTTGCTAAACGATGAACTATAGTCCGTTTATAAATTCGAATCATATATTTGCATGAATATCCCAGAAACTGTGTGTTTGATTACAAAGATATGTGGCATGCAATTTCAGATTTTATTCGACAAACAAAAAAAATATGTTTATCAATACTTGCTCTGGATTGTGCCTCTCGACGAAGTTCTTTTTGGTCCACTGGACACAAGTGGAGTTAAATTTTAGATATTACTGTAAATATGTTACTGTATAGTAACATTGCATTAAAAAGCGTATCGTCTAAAAATAATTGAAAGGTCAAATTGATGTATGTGTTGAAATAATATATGCTGCAATATGCAGCAGATAGTCACCATTATACCCCAGGGATTCTTAGCTGGGATTAAATACTGTATTATTTTAGTCGATATTATATGATATGTATTTTGTTGCCACTGTATGTGTGCCTAATGATGTGCTCAACATACACTTATTTATGTAAGGCCATTATGTGATCTATCCACGAAATAATTTCTTCAAATTTCTGAATCTGATGATTTCAAGAAGTGGATTATTGTTCATTGCAAAAATTGTAATCCATCTCGGTGCCAGTAGTAGATCTTCCTCTGGGATTACATGATCCAAACATTATTTCAAAAACTCAGCGTCTAGTTTAGAGAGGTACTCGCGTGTCAGAGCTTCAACATCACACATTTTAAACGGTGTATTCTGTTCGGCAACTTGCCCTTTGGCCTTAGTCCAAACTAACTCTATCAGGTTAAAGTGAGCATGATATGCCGGTAGTGGCAGAGACGTATGGCCATGTTGAATCATTTTATCAATATGATACAACTTAATATTGTTTGTCTTCTTCACAAGCTGTAACCATTCGGGATTCAAAAACGTATCAGTGAACATTTTCCTCTGTAAGCCACGTCTTAATTTGGCCTTTTGTATTTGCTGCATTTCTAAACACGATGGCCCTTCTAGAATTGGAAGAAGACTCTTCTCCATCCAATGCCTGAAAATGTGTCCATTCATTTCACCATGGTAGTCCCTGTCATCTGTACATTTTGATTTGAAAATAAGTCCAGCTTCATGGACTAGGACGATGTTGCTACACCCAGCCTGCGTGAGTATAATTCATTGATGTTTGCTGCTTGGAATATTTCTTTTATGTTCACGATTCACTGATTGTCATACAAGATATATGGGTCAGAGTATACACAGATGGGTTAGCACAGAATGCTGTGAGGAATGGAGGTGCAGGTGTATATATAGAATATCCACACAAGCCTAGAGATACAATCAGAACACCGACAGGAAAATTCTGCAATAATTATGATGCAGAAATCCAGGCGATTACTGTGGCAGCTAAAAAACTGCTGAACTCCAACTCTGACCTACAGCCTGTGGTATTCCTGACAGATGCAAGGTCAGTGCTTCAAGCTCTCCAGTCTGGAAAACTAACAGACTTGAAAAAACTATTTAGCGAATTGTCTTACCAGTATAGGGTAACCATGCAGTGGATACCCTCTCACTGTGGAATACCAGGAAATGAAAAAGCAGACCAATTGGCTAAGGAAGGTGCTGCCGAAGATCAACCAGATATACCAATCACCTACCATCAGAAAAAACAGATGATCAAGTCAATAAGAAAGCCACAAACACCAACACAAGATGACTATCACATTATGAACAGATCAGAACAAGTTATAATTCTACGTCTCAGAACAGGACACAACCGACTCCGCAGTCACATGTATACAAAGTTCAAGATTGGCAACACGGCCATGTGTACATGTGGACAGGCAGTACAGAGTGCCAAACATATACTTCAAGAGTGTTCTGAGCATGAAACGCTGAGGCAGACATATTGGCCAGAGGAAACAACACTGGAATCAAAGCTCTATGGGACACTGTATGAACTGCAAAAGACGGTGAGTTTTATTGGGGAGACAGAATTGCAGATATAGACATGTTTCAAGTGAACAAAAGAAGAAGAAGAAGAAACTGATTGTCATTCTTTAGTATTTGTGTTGTGACCATTGACTCCGGATTCGTCCAAATATACAATATCATATACAATATCACCTTGGCTTCTCCGCTCCCGGATTTGTCTCGGGTATTTGTTGTGGGCAGCAATTAAATATGGATTTTCACAATTAATGTTTCTTCCGCCTAAGATTTTTCTGAAGTGATGGTTCTTACAATTTTCCACAGAGAAACTTCAGATATTTCAATATCACAATCGATCTGTAATTTTACTTTCATTTCCGAAGAGACAAGTTCATTTTTAGCAAATATTTTCAATATCTCCGGTCTTATGACATCTATGTTAAAGCCGTCAACTTTCATTTTCCTTCTTTGCTTGACATGAGTACTTTTTGAATCGTGTTTCATACAACAGGAAAAAGATGATCTATCCAGACCGAGCGCAAATAAGTTCGCGTTTTAGGGTTAGTAATATCACAATACAAATGACCCATCTGATGTTCTTTGCAAAAATGCTTTTAGAGGAAAACCGTAACATACTGTATTGTAAGAAATTTGCACCTCAAACTATAAGAAATTGCTAGGAACTAAAACGATAACACAATAACCACACGTTGAATACGACTTTGCGCGATATTTCATATTTATATTTGAGACAGATTTGGGTGTTTTTGCAAAAACAAAAGCACAAATGAAATTCAATGTACTTATTGCATCACTTCTGTAGGTCCAACTGGTTATTTCAGTGATTTATATTGATCACTATGTCGTCAACACGCTGGAGTGACCAATGAATAGATAATTGTGTCGACATGAATGAGGTATGGCCGTCAAAACAAAATGTTTGGACTGAGGAAATCGTGTTCCAATTCAGAAACACTATATATATATATAATATATATATGGCTATATTCCCGTGAAAAACACAAAATGGGGGCACCTAGTGTTTATTTAACGCAAACAAAAAACCCTGTTGTTAGATCACACGAAAACATAGCCCTGCTGCCTGTAGTGATGGGAGACGTCATGATTGGTGATGTTTTTAATTCGTATATGTCCTCAATTGGTAAATATTTTGCCATTTCTGTCACTGAAAATGAAAACCCAAACAATATAAACGAAACGTCATAAGTGTAAACGTGTCCCGATTATTTAGACAGTAATTGTCTTTGGGTACGCTCGAATGAAAACTGTAGAACATACTAGATCTATTTAGTCTATATGCTAAGCCAGGAGTGGGCAAATTACGGCCCGCGGGCCGCATGCGGCCCGCCATTGGATATTTTGCGGCCCTCAAACACATTTTAAATACACGAACATTGTTAAAATATTTCTTTACAATAAAAATATTTAATTTATTACTTACCGAGAATTTTAAACAAAAAATTACATAATATTATATGCGGCCCTCCAATAGCTTTACAATTTTCAATGCGGCCCTCTGCACAAAAAGTTTGCCCACCCCTTTCCTAAGCAATGCAGAGGGGATGCATATGTATATAAGTTATAGAGGAAACTTGTTAAACTACTAACATTCTTAGCAAAACAAAAGTGTCTTTTTAGCCCCGGTTTGAATCAAAAGTTGGATGCCAAAGATATATGCGATAAACACAAAATTTCTGAAATATTGGCTTGAATGTGAGGTTACGAATTTATAAACGGACTATATTTTAAATTACAGGTAAAGAAAAAAATGTTTCCCATCTATAAATCATAATTGAATTAACAGAGGATATCCAACAAGGTGGAGAATGCCGCAGTAACAAAACTAAGAAGCGATAATAACAAGACCCGTAGATATGAGGGGAGAAGGTTTGACCCCCCCCCCCCACTTTTTTTAACAAATCTAAACATGACTTTTAGTACTAGGAACTTAACCTGAAGCTCGATAAAAACACCCCCTCCCCTTACCGATTCTTCAAATTTTCACTCAAATAGTGAAATGTACACACGAAATCGGACCAAATACCAATTAAAAATTTTGTTTAGGTAAAAGCTCACTCCCTAAAGTAATCATATCTATGGTCCTGATAACAAATATTATACAGTATTATTGTCACTGATTAATAATATAATTAATAAATAGCAAAAATAATGTCGGTGAGAAATAACCTCTCCCCCTACCCTCCCCTCCCCCCAAAAAACCAAAAAAACACAGGAACAATGACTTTTTCAACGCTACTGTCCAACAGTTAGTTATATAGTTAGTTATCTACAGTAACCTGTATATAGTTAGTTATCTGCAGTAACCTGTATACTTAATTTAGTATTTACTGTCCAAAAGAAAGCTTTATGAAAAGCAAAAATAAGAAAGAAACAATGAACCATAAATAAAAACACTCAAACTATCACTAAAACATAAAAAACAATGAAAATCTTACACCGGCATCTCATTGTATTTGAATTGGAAAAAATAATGTACCAGCTACATTAAAAGTAAAGTTATTTAGTACATTAAAAGACAATATCATTTATTAATGGCGTAGGGGTGTGAGATGTTAAAGATCTCACATTTCAGTGACTCTGCTATATTAGGGATGTAGCCATTTTCTCTCTCTCTGGCAGTCTTTACTTCACGGACTAAGCCGGTACCCATTTAATACTGGGTCGATTCGGGAGCCGTTGCGGCCCGAAAAACATTTCCGACTCAAATGGGGAATGAACGCAGGCCCACTAATATGCGATGCCAGTGCGAACACTAAGCGCTACCCGGCTTCCTAAGACAAAAGAGTGTAAACTATGCTTTTTTATAAATACAGTAGAGACTATCTCTACTTTTCTTGTGTCATGTTGCATGATTAAATACTCGGTGAAAACATGACACTAATGTGCAGCAGGGAAAGAAATCTGTGGAAACATGACACTAATGTGCAGCAGAGAAAGAAATCTGTGAAAACATGACACTAATGTGCAGCAGGGAAAGAAATCTGTGGAAACATGACACTAATGTGCAGCAGGGAAAGAAATCTGTGAAAACATGACACTAATGTGCAGCAGGGAAAGAAATCTGTGGAAACATGACACTAATGTGCAGCAGGGAAAGAAATCTGTGGAAACATGACACTAATGTGCAGCAGGGAAAGAAATCTGTGGAAACATGACCATAATGTGCAGCAGGGAAAGAAATCTGTGAAAACATGACACTAATGTGCAGCAGGGAAAGAAATCTGTGGAAACATGACACTAATGTGCAGCAGGGAAAGAAATCTGTGAAAACATGACACTAATGTGCAGCAGGGAAAGAAATCTGTGAAAACATGACACTAATGTGCAGCAGGGAAAGAAATCTGTGAAAACATGACACTAATGTGCAGCAGGGAAAGAAATCTGTGAAAACATGACACTAATGTGCAGCAGGGAAAGAAATCTGTGAAAACATGACACTAATGTGCAGCAGGGAAAGAAATCTGTGAAAACATGACACTAATGTGCAGCAGGGAAAGAAATCTGTGGAAACATGACACTAATGTGCAGCAGGGAAAGAAATCTGTGAAAACATGACACTAATGTGCAGCAGGGAAAGAAATCTGTGAAAACATGACACTAATGTGCAGCAGGGAAAGAAATCTGTGAAAACATGACACTAATGTGCAGCAGGGAAAGAAATCTGTGAAAACATGACACTAATGTGCAGCAGGGAAAGAAATCTGTGGAAACAATCAATCACATAGTTATATTGTCTGAGAAATTAGAGATAATAATGACCGGTGTGTGAGGGGTCCGAGAGGGGAACAGAGAATAGCAATACTATTTACCATCCGTTACGAGGCGACTAAGGATGTTATAGGGTGGAGTTGGCTGCCCCATCCCATATAGGGTCAAAGTGATACAAGGTCATGCTGAAGTTGGATTATATCCTGATTATATCCTGCTAATCTGCAGGGGTTTGAGAACGAACGCAGAAGAAGTGATAATTCTAACTATCTATCTATTCGCTAAACCTTTAACGCCTTTCAGCGTCAGGGGTAGAAGAGTTTTCTGGAGATGGCCCTCGTGTGTGCTGAGTATTTTGTGGAATATGTCGCCTATTTTATTTCGGTGGTCCATCATTTTCTTGGTCGACCTCTAGATCTGCCTTCACTGTATCTGTGTAGCATAGCTTGTTATGTTATGTTCCTCCAGGGTCATATGCGGCGCATATGACAGAAACCATATCTTTCCATTTCTGTCTTTGTGATGCCATGTCTTTCAATTCTTGCGTGTTGTTTAGGTTCATTGACATGCCTTCTCTATTAATGGCTCTTCGTAGAGTTTCTCTAGGTCTCCCTCTTCTTCTTACTCCGGGTGGCACCCAATATAGTGACTGATGGGGAATTCTTAGGCTGTTCACTCTGAGAACATGGCCGATGTAAGTCCAACGCCTTTGTCTAATGAAGGAAGATATATAGGTTTGTTTCCTTTCCTCTCTTATAGTAGTGTTAGATTTAAAGTCACTCCACTTAACATTCAGAATGGTACGTAGGCATTTGTTTTCAAAGGAGTCTAGTCTCTTATCTGTGGCTTTCCAACTTTCGCATCCATATGATAGAATAGTTGGAGTTAAACAACCTGAGTTTTGTGGTGTTTCTTAGTGTGGTTGACATCCAGATGTTACGTAGTTTATTGAAAGCACACGCTGCAAGGGCAATACGGTGTAAAATTTCTTTTGATGAGTCTCCATAGACTCATCATAGCTTGCTGCGGTTATAAACACAGAGATAAATGATAGAGATAATTAAACACTAAAAATAAGCTTTACATCGATACCTTTTTAACTCTATTGACAACTGGAAGAAGAACATTGAAATTTTGAAATTACTCAAACTGAAGGATAGCTTCTAAATACGATCTTAAGAAGGAAGCTACAGTATTTTGGACACGACGCGACATGACGGTATCGAAAGGCTAATTCTGGAGCCAAGAGTGCCAGGCGAGAGAAGAAAATATTTACCAAAGCGATGGACCAGCGACATCGAAGAATATATGAACATTAGCCAATGCAGGCCTGCTTGTCCGAGACAGAGAGACGGTCATAGTATAGTATCCACAATGAAAACGTTTTGGAAATAATATGTCACATGATATATAATGAAAATCGGTGCACGTGAAAACTACATTGACAAGAAATGTGAAAAAAATAGCAAAATTACATAGATGGCATAAAAATTTACTTTGTCTCGGCAAATTCTGTTCATGAACATGGTATCTATGAAATCGCTGTGTACTCAAATCATTGCTGGCCTTTATTAAGGATCTGTGTGGCGCCATTAACGCTGCAATATTTATGAAAAACAACTGCGCATGTCCATATCGTATTGGTTAAAGCGGATCAGAACAAAATATATCTTTTTACAGCAGAAAGTTGGAACTTTTACATTAGGAAACTTCTGCATGGGTTTTCACATAAAGACTTCTGTAAATTTACTGCCATTATTGAACACTTGAGGAAAATATTGATATCTGAACAAATTACAAACATGCTAAAAAAAATTCATATTATAAAATGATACATCTATTCTATATTAATAACTCAAACTATATTTCAATCTATTTATTCGCTAAACCCTTTGTTGCCTTTCAAAGTCAGGGGTAGAAGATTTTTCTGGAAATGGCCCTTGTGTGTGTTTAGAATATTGTGAAAATTGTCGCCTCGCTGTCGCTGTCCATGGTTTGTAATGGTAGAACAACATTGGCATAATACTCGTTTTGAATAGTGTTATTTTGGTGTTAAATATACATTTTTGTTTCTGAAGATTGGTGTCATTTGCCCTAGGGATTGGTATGCTTTACTACATCTATTGTGTATTTCTTTGCTGCTCTTGCCGTTTGTTATTATATTGCTTCCCATGTATGTGAATTCTGTCACTTGTTTAAGTCTGCTGTTTCCAAAATATATATATTGTATTTCTTTCTGTTCTTCCTATCATCATTACTTCTGTCTTTTCTATATTTATCTTCATATTAAAGGTTTGGCATGTTTGGTGTAATCTGTCTATTTGTCTTTGCAGTTGCTCTTCTAATGCTGTTACTAGTGCTTGAACGTCTACAAATAGCAATTCGTTTATGTTATCCTTCAGATTGTTTCTTCTGTTGTCTTTGCTACTCTGCAGATGTGATCTATATATGATATAAACAATAGGGGGATATTCCACATCCCTGTCTCACTCCCGAGTAGTTTATTATCATACAGTGTTATTTTTCTCTCTTTTCGTTTTGACTGTTATTATTACTGCCTTATGGTCAGTGTTGCTTTGACTTATTATTACTGCCTTATGGTCAGTGTCTGTACACATGTTAGATATTACTGGTGCGCCTGTTATTTTTCGTCTAATGTTTCTTTTTGTGAGTATAAAGTCTATCTGGCTCTTGCATTCGATGCTGTTCCATTTATACCATGTTGTGACTGTCTATGTTTAAAGAAGGTGTTCGTTATAAAAAGGGTGTGCTGAATGCATGTATCTATTTGTTTAATTTTAACTAATACATACTATTGCTGTGTAAGCCAATCATAATCTGACGTACGTGCTGACTGGCGTAGGCGATCATGGATTTTCACAAATATTTCCAGTATATTATATCAGGTGTTGACTCTATGCCATGACACGGTCTCAGACTATCAAATATTTTCTCACGTTGTCGTCCTCGATCTTTCTTGCTGTTATCTTGCCACTTGTAACTATGTTCCCTAGACCTCTCTGTCTCATAACGTGTCCATAAAATTAAGCTTATCTCTTTCTGATATTATTTAGCTGATCCCCGCCCCCGACTAGCATTTGACCCTTTCAGCACATCCTTTTAAATCTTCTAGCAGCCCGTAGTACATTCATGTATAGAACCACATCTGTGTTGCCTATATTTTTCCACTAACCTATTTATTTAATGACGCATGGCCTCCCTTTGTATATGTATATAGCAATGGGTGGGTTTTTTCTGTAAAGGGAGGAGGGGTCAGTCTATCAGTGACTGTCGGGTGACATTGGTGAATACCAAATTCTCAATGATACAAGATATCTATAAAGTCGATGTACATCGTCGGCACACAGATCCGCACTAAATACTCACAATTCATATGACGTAGCGTCACCACCAAATGTAAATAAGTGCACAGTGACTTTGTAAACACCATATATTTAGTAATTTTAGGGCAGGTTGTGGTCACCTGATACACATTGACCAGATGGTGTTTCTCCTTCCCAAAAAAAATTAAAAAATTGTGTGGTTGTCTAATTTGGTTTTGGTTTATGAGTGCACAGATGACCGATGAGTCCAATTCGTGTCAGAAATGAACTTTGACCTATACTACGGGTGTCAACGTATCTGATTTCTTCTGGCAATTGAGTCAGCTTGCGTCTTACCCAACGGTGTGTGCGTCGACTCATAATGCTCGCTGGTAAGATCTCAAGTTTTGCTGACGAATTGTGAAATCTGGGGATACTATGATCCGTAATGCTTGGGATATTTCTTGTTTTCATTAAACTATAAACTTCAAGAGATCGTGTTTTGTCGGGTCCAGATAGGAGAGCATAGATCAGCGACTATTTACCTGTCATGCATGACGTAAGAGACGACTAAGAAAACTGTATGGGTGGAGTTGTATGTCATATTCCATAGACGACCACAGTGAACCAGCCGTAGATACGTTCTCAAAGGCGGGAGAGGGGAGAATAGGGAGTATCTTTTTTAAAAAAAAGTAATTCGTGTGTCACATCTCTTTGTGAAAAATCGCTAGGGATTTGGAGTTAGCTATTGGCCAAGCTCATGCTCCAATATACTGGGGGGAGGGGGTGTGAAAATCTAACCCGCCTTTATCTACGGGTCTGGCCAGAAACTATGCTGGTCTAATGTGTTATGACGAAAGGCGCAGATATCGCAGTTGACGTATATTGTGGACACACCAATAGAAATCAGCTTTTCACTGTAGTTTCAATAGTTTCTAAGAAGGAAATAGTTTTACAAGGAGTTAAATATTGCGTGCTAACAAATCATATAAGAACCTGGTAACTGAAGATTTTTCAGTTTGCCTTTGTTAACTAACAATACAATGCGAAAATATATATTTACAAAAGCACTAAAAACAATAATAACATTAACAAAAACACTTAACGCACTTTCACAAAAATAAATAAAAGCACTACTATGACGCGCGCTTCGGATCAGTGGTAGAGTGGTTAGTTGATCCGCACCATAAACAACTCATTTGCTTGTGGTTCAAACGCCGATCGTCTACATTATGCTGGCGATGCATGTGTGTGTATTATGGACATCTAAAATGTCATCATACTTAAAAAGAAAATATGTTCAGCTGCAAAATTCCTCCCTGGAACTCTCTAACGGGAACACATGTAGTATTTGCCAGTTGTTTCTTTTAAATATGTTTTGTGTTGAATATGGTAAGTGCCATCTTTCAAATACTTATCATTATTATGCACAAAAGAGCACACGCAATATTTACAATATGAAGGCAAAAACAAGACTAGAAACAACATTAAATCATCGCGTGAATAAAGAACTAAAATGAGCAACACTTGGCTCCAAGCTCGATAAAGTTCTCTAAAAACAATTAATGATATTATGTTTTCAATGTATGGTTATACTTAACTAAAAGTTCTTTAAAGGCATGATATTAAAAAAAAGGAATGTCCCTACCTTATTTTGAAGATAGTAAACAAAAATATAATATTTTGATGTTTATCTGTAACCACGAATCCTTTTTGAAATAACACTTCCCTGTGAAAATCAAGTCACAGTCATGAAGAAAAGACAGAAAAACGCTCATCGTGAACACAGAATGTCTGAGCCTGCGTCTGATATAGGCCACATAGACCACAAGTAAATTTACAAATCCGAACAATGTTTGAAACATGCAGAATTTTTCCCACACAAAACGCGAGCCGGTGTCACGAGACTTCGTGAGCAGTTGCTGTGAGTGCTGTGGCGCAAAAACTTCATGAGTCTTTCTTCAATTATACAGTCATGTGGCCTCATCGATTCCTTCTAAAGTGACTGACTTTTTCCGTGATTTTCATTGGTCGCATTGTGTATACTTTGTGTCAATAGCCAATGAAAAGCACAGGAAAATGTATGTAGCGTCACTTTAGATTGATAAACCATGAGTGCACATGACTCCATAATTACGAAATACTCGCATTGATTAATGTTACTGCTTGCAGCAGCGGTATCACAATCTATCTCCCGCCGTGTCTGTCTATTATTAGTTTGGTAAATATTATAGTTAACAGTTGATTTTGTTAACGGTCGTTCGTTGTTATTTATGTCGCAACGTGTTTTGTTTTATACTTTATCATGGGTAGAATATTAAATATGCAAGTCTTTCACAACTTTCTCCAAATTTATCAAGGTTTTATTAGATGGCAGTATCTTATATAAGACTTTGCTAAAGTGGAAGGAATGAGGTGGTAGTACTAACATTTATGTTACCCTAACACCCGCGTGTCCAAGTACATGTCCATTATCTTCTTTCGGGTTAGAAAGAAGACCCTTAGCCGAACACAGATGTATGGACTTTGAAAAATACAAACTGAAGCTATACTAATAGATGGCTGGCGAATGGCAAGCAGAGCATTTATGGGAGTTCTCCTTGTGCAGTGATGTTGGTCCTTAATCTAGAAGTTATGCGCGAGACCTTCCACGATAAGAAGACCTCTGTCCAGAATTAATTACTTCATTCGTTACGTTTTTTTATATTAGTGTCGTGATTTTCTTTGGTCATTATCTATATGCGTGAAGTCACTCGCTAAATATAGCCAAGGTCGACCAACGAAATTTACGGAAATAATCAAAAACGTAACTTTTTTTTCAAAAAACCGTTCAGACCATATTTACATTTTCTGTGCACAGGTCTTATACACTGGTGACCGGTCATGCTATGCTATGCGTATCATTCTTGGATATCCCATAGATACACAATAGTAGAGATGCGCTCCTTGCTGGATGGATACTCCATAGATACACAATAGTAGGGATGCGCTCCTTGATGAATTATCCTACTATAGTGCTCGCACACACAAAACACGGAGATATGCCAGGCTCATTGGTAATTGTGTACCAGTGCAAACAATAATTACATCCATTACATAATTACAATAGTAGTACTAAAAAGGGCCGTAGAAATTATTGCCGTAAGAGGGAGGGTTTACGTAAGAAAAGTCATCCGTCCGTTTCCGTGTTTCACTGTTCGAAGGGAAATTTGAAGTACTTTTTGTGAACACTCGCTAAGGGGGGTTATTTACAGACTTTGTGGTTAAGGTCCTAGTACTAAAAGTCGTGCTCATATTTGCTAAGAAAGGGGTTTAAACACTCCAAACTCCTTCCTTATATACGGGCCTGAGATCACATTAAATATACTAAAATGGGTACAGCCATGGCTTGGCTGAACAGTGGTGGTTTCTTTTTTGGATTTAGTAAAATGTACCTCTTATGGTGAGGTACGCTTCTTTCAACAGCAGACGCTAGTTCGAATTGGCTATATCATAGCTTTCTACCATCAAAACTAGTGGAGGACGTGTTAATCCAGTTACCACGACCACGGGTACATCAAATATGACAGGGGAAGTAATAAAACGGGTATGAGCATTACGGTACTAGGCATAAATATTGCACACCAAATGGTAGCACACCATACGTTATGTTGAAATCATAGAAAAATGTGTGTTTGTTACTTGAAATTGTACACAGAAAAGTCGAAGTATGGTACTGCATATTTCAATAAAGGGAAACAATTCAGAAATCACTTGATCGATCTTTTAATACACTGTTGGCAGCAAGCTACTATTTTCGTGCTGGCTTTACTCTTTCTCACAAACATTGCAGTCAATTCTAGGCTAGCAACATTATCATAAATATTTCTTATGATGGAGTCTACATGACCCTGAACATTATTATAAACATTTCTTCTGAAGGAGCCTCCATGGCCTAGAATGCTATCATAAACATTTCTTGCTAAAGATTCTCCATGGCAACGGATAAAGCTGTGTGCTGTATTCATGAAGTTGCAGGTTCAAGATTTAACATTTTTTAACATACAAGTTTTGTAGGAGGTCCATGGGGTTTATTGCATGAGCAACAGAGCTAATCAACAATAGGCTGAACTACAATAAAACTGTAAAACAGAGAGGCAAATAACAAAGGGTAGCTTGGTAAATGGTAACAAATGGTAACAATTCAGTAGCATATCCAGGATGTAACCATCAAGACAGCATTATTGATTGTAGTGATTTTCTTGGCAATATTTACATTCAGTAGTGTACTATTACTTTCTGAAAAGTCTGGATATGCAATTACCTGCAGTGGGATTTAAACACAGTACTTTAACCATCTTAGATGCAATCTGTACCTCACAGAACAAAAAAAAAACCAAAGTATTTAGCTTACAGTTCACAAAAAGACTAAATCTGTTTTGACAAAGGAAACTTCAATACTTGAACTGATGTTCTTTATTATTGTAATAGTCCTAGTCTCGACTGTTCCATTCTCAATGACTTGGGTACACAGGTTGAATGTCTTGATGAGATCACATCTTTTTTTTTGAGGATGTGGCTGGTCAAGTATGGAAAATCTGTTTACTTGAATTTCAAGGTGATTCGGTGCCACTAGAACGGGCTTGGTTCAACATTATGTTGTCAAAGTAAAACTAATTAAAGAAAAGAAAGGTCCCTCCCTATGTGTAAAATAACATGTATTAGAAAAGCAGCAAACAGAACAAGAAGAGATCATGTGAGGAATGAAGAGATTACAAGAAGTGTTGGAACAAGGTCTGTGGTCAAATATATTACAAAACAAACACTGAAATTGTTTGGCCACTTATCAGAATAAACCCTTAGTGGTCAGCAGCAAGTGCATGCATGAAAATTGAAAAACCAAGAAGCAGAGGAAGATGACCAAGAAGAAGGTGGACTGAGGGAGTTACAATGTCCTGAGATGTCAGAATATTACGGCATATCAAGCAATCAAACATCCCATTGCCTAAAAACCAATTATCATTCAATCCTGAGCAAATTAAGCATAGAAAAGACCATAGAGATAAAACACATAAATAGATACAATGTAGGATGTTCTTGTTGAGCTTGTTTGCTGTTATCAATAAGAGGTTGAAAAGGTGTAGAGGACTGACTTCATTGTGCTTGGATTTCCCCATAATTACCCGTACGTGCAAACAATGCGGCACACAACCTGCCAAGAAGACCACAGATAGAATGTTAGTTTGTTGCCTCAACTGATAATCCCCAGGGGTCTGAAAAAATCTACTTTGTTAGCAAGTCGTTGCAAACAGAAGACAGTTGTTATCAACAAGACATCGCAATCAGAAGACAGTAGTTTTTATCAACAAGACATCGCAAGTAGAAGATAGTTGTTGTTATTAACAAGACGTCGCAGACAGGAAAGAGTTGTTTTTATCAAACATTTAATTAATCCATGCCCATTCAAGTAACACAATTCTTATCTCTTCTGTACATACTGACAACAAATGTAAAACAAAAAATGTAACACAACATGGACAAACTAACAATATACTACAAACAGATTTGCTGTATTAGTATTCAATAATTTTGTGTATAACTCTATTCAGTTTATCTAAGTAAATTCAAGTAGGAAGTAAGAGGATAAATTCAAAATTCAAAAGACCAACAAGAAAAATGTAGTCAAGCATGGAAAAACCTGTTTACTCTGGTTGCCAGGTGATCTGGTGCCGTCAGAATGGACTGGTTGAATTCCCGTTGATCTCATGAATTTCACTTTATCTATCAAATTTGTATGTGTCTGTTGATTAGCGCAAATACAACAGTAAAACATTGCATCTGCATATCCTAGACTACATCCTGCTGGAATTATTGATTAGTAATTATCTGAATGATGGCGGGGCACTCCGGAGATCCCCATAGAAGCTCTGTCTTTTTCAACAGATGGTGATGAGTATGTATGCTGATAGTTCTCGTAGCTCACGTATTGCACATCTTCCTCTACTACCCCAAGCTATTCTCCTTTAACTCTTAATAACATTCGTTCACAACAGCATCCTCATCTACAAGATGCATACTGCTATATAAGGAATTCAAATTGTCCCCCTTATCCATTGTCATCTGTCCTAGCACCTGTACTTTTGATGTTAGTCTATCAGCTCTTTAATATCTCTAAACTCCATCATTCCCAAGGCAAACTACCCACCTACGTCCTGCTGGAAATATAGAAATATCCATTGTCCTGCTACAAGAAATCCAGCAAACGTATTAGAAAGAATGCTAAAAAACTGATGTACATAAATCTGTTAACTACAATGTACAAGACAATACATTGTTGTCTTAAGTTTAATATTTAAGAAATGTCATGTCAATTCTAATGACAAATAATAAAGGTGGCCTATATGTTTATTCTCTTCGTAACTTGGTAAGTAATATTTCATTTTTCCTGCACTCTTCTTTAAAGTCTTTGACAGTCTTGAAGTACAGCCGCTGCTTTTCTATTAGGTCTAAATGTTGGTCGCCAAACTGGTCTCGTTTCATTTTCTCTTCCTGACGTTTCTTTTCAGCCTGAGAAAAAAGAATCATGGAAGAAGTCAGAAAGAATAAGGAATTGTGGGAAGTCAATCTTGCAAGCTACAAGCTTGTATCAACATATGGTATATATCTTTTAAGAAATAACAAATGACATATAACATTTCTCAGAAAATGTCACAAGCTAGAATTAACACATGATATATATTTCTCACATGCCAAGCTAAATTTAACATATGACTACTTTTTCTCAATCCTCCCACAAAGCAAAAAATGTAATTGTTACTTCAATTTAGTAATTGACCATGGGTTTTCAATTTTGGTTTGGTTAGAGTGAGGCTTTGGGTTAGAATTAGTCCTAACCTGATGAAGTCCCTAATCATCATCAAGTAACATATTCTTTCAGAACACAGTCTTACTTATGGATCTCTTGAATTCTCCGCTAATTCTTCCACTAATATTCTCTCTTGTTCCTCTAATAAGGCATTCAATCTATTTGTAATTTCTATGTTGTATTCAAATGAAATTTTGGAGCAGTCAAAGTTGACGTTTTAAGTCTGACTTTTTTAGTTTTTGTATGAACTTGCTACTTTGAACTTTCTTCATGGTGAAAGTTGTAGTATGCCCCTGGGTATGTGTTACATGCTAAAATGCTTGATTTTCATCTTTGTTAGATCATTATGTAGTGAATTTGATTTTGTGTTATACTATCTGGTGACTTACAGGTATACAGTTTCCTAGGGTGTGAAAACAGCATATTTGTAATGACTAAGTTGTTTTCTAAACAGAATTGAATTAGTGTTTCACCCTGATCATTTCTTTCTCCCAATCCAAAACTTCCTTTCACCAAAAGCTTGTGTCCTAGTCTACTTTCTCCAATTTAGCATTAAAATCACCCATAATTATCAACATGTCGTACTTGTTCGTTTTGTCAATTGTTGACTATAGCTGGACGTAGAAAGTGTCATTTTCATGAATTTCTGCTGTTGAAGTTGGTACATAAACCTGTATAATTGTAATGTTTCTCTTGTGTGTTTGTATCCTGATTCTGATGATGCGATCACTGATTGGATTATATCCTAGTACGGACGAATGTACTAGGATGTCTTATTTATTATAAAGCTTACCCCGCTATGACTTCCTTTTTCACTTCCTGAGAATATGAACACTTCACCAGTTGTTAGGTTAATATGACTTTTGCCTAACCGTTTTTCGATGTTCTGATATGCCTAGTATTTCAATTTGTAATAGTTTCATTTCTTTCCCTATAATGTGTATTTTGTCGTGATACATACTTCTCGCATTCATGCCATGTTCCCAAATTGACACTACATTTGTTCTTGTTTACTAAGTTACTTGTGTTACTACTGCTATTGTCATAGCTGCTTCTGCCTGTTCATTTCCTCTTTGCCCGATTGTGTTTTAACACAGTGGAAAACTAAACTAACACTCGCTAATTCCAATATGAATTATTCACCACATCCATAAAGAATTTCTTGACATTTTACTCCAGCGTAGTTTGCCATTGCTTTCAGGAGGAACATCCGATTATTATGACTCTGAGGAAAACACAAAATTCTCATGTGCCATCTTAGCTGGAAATCACTAAAGGGAAGTAACATTTCTGTTTTATGAGAGGATTGAGGACAAGTACACATTACACATCTTAAATGTCCCCTGAACAACATCTTACATACACCATCTCCCAAATTATATATATATATATATATCTTTTGAACTAGGTCTTATAATCATTTCTTGAAATAGATCTTATGAGAGCTGTTCAATAAGTTCTCTGACATATATTTTTTATGGGAAACCATTATCCTTATAAGCTAGTATGTTCTATCTCCTCCACAGTTACCTGTGTGGCAACAGGAGCATGGCCTTTAAGTTCAGGATGCAAAGAATGGGAAAACTGTCTATTTTCCAGGCATGTCATAGAAGGCAACTAAGGAAAGTTGGGGGAATATGCCGACTAATTCTCATGTGTAAAATAATCATCAATATCACTGCATCCTGTCTCAGTTTCTGTCTTATGTCAAAAGTTCCCAATAGATCTTTAATTTCTTGAACCAGATCTTATGTACATCTCTTGAACTAGATCAAAGTTCTAGATCAAAACATCTCTTGAGCTTCAGCAGATATTCAACATCAATAATTCTGTTCACTAAAAAACCTACCTTTGCCTTGTTCTGTTTGACACCTTCCACAATCTGCTCAAACTGTTTGAGAAAAGTCTCTTTGTTTACAGCTGAAGTCATTGCTCTGGGAACAGAATAACAGTACAATTCTGTACATACACTTTTATGTCATATTTGTTCTATGTGGCATGTACTTCAAACTATATAAATGCTATAACTAATGGCATGTACTTCAAACTATATTAATGCTATAACTAATGGCATGTATTTCAAACTATATAAATGCTATAACTAATGGCATGTACTTCAAACTATATAAATGCTATAACTAATTGTACATTGAGCTTTCATAAATTATATCTACTGAAAAGGGCCCACAATCCATGATTTATCTGAAGATACCTGGTCAGATTGATGCCAAGCAGTTATACAGGTTATTTTGTTAAAAGTAGGCCAAAATAATCACCTTTAAATTGTTGCCAGGCTTGATGTGATTGGATTCTCTCAGTAGGAAACTTCTACAAACACACTTATACTCTCTTAGTAGGAAACTTCTACAAACACACTTAGACTCTCTTAGTAGGAATTTTTTAAAACACACTTAGACTCTCTTAGTAGGAAACTTCTACAAACACACTTAGACTCTCTTAGTAGGAAACTTCTACAAACACACTTAGACTCTCTTAGTAGGAAACTTCTACAAATGCACTTAGACTCTCTTAGTATGAATTTTTTTAAACACACTTAGACTCTCTCAGTAGGAAACTTCTACAAACACACTTACTCTCTCAGTAGGAAACTTCTACAAACACACTTAGACTCTCTCAGTAGGAAACTTCTACAAACACACTTAAGACTCTCTCTGAGTAGGAAACTTCTACACTTAAGACTCTTATAATGTTCATGTTTACATTTTATCTATGTTCGTCACCTCACATCATTAATGCCTGTTTGTCTGTGGTGTGTATGGTATTTGTGGGACCTGAAGAATTTACATCATCAGATAGCATTTCCTAGACAGGATATAGCAACCATCACAGGCTTTCGAAACTCCTGCTTATCTTGAGCAAATCTTACTGCTTCTGTGAGTGTCATGTTCAGTTGGTCTTATTATCTTGCAACCACCTTATTTGTGGCCTACCTCTGTTTCATTGCCCTAGCATCATCCCTTCCATTATGATCTTTTCTTGACTGTCGTGTCATTTCATATGACCAAAACATTGTAATTTTCTAGAGTTAAGCCAGTTTTCTTTTACTGTGAGTTCTATTAGACTGTCCCTATTTCTTTTTTTGGTCCACAGTATTCTGATGATTAATCTGTAACATTGTGTTACAAAGCTGCAATTTTGTTTCTAACTTTATTGGTGATTATCCCAGATTCACATCCATATAGTGCAACTGGGAATATGCATACATTTTTAATTTGTTTGTCATCATGTATCGATTCAGTCATTATTGGATAGTTGTGAAAGTCAAGCATTCAGATGAAGCATTCAATTTGCATTTTTTTGGTTAACTAAGTACATTCTGTATCTTTCAAGGCAAGGAACAGCTGCTAATTTGATAGAATGATTAAAATTTTCTGCAATTTCTGAAAGAGCATCTAAATGTCAACAATAGAATAACTGTCTGTCCATTAGTTTCTCTCTTGTGATATACTTGTCAGTACTGCTCTATGTTAATCTCTTTGTCTTCTCTATAGTGTTTCTCATCTTAGGTTTCACAATTCTGTGACAGTGTCTTGAGTTGTATCTCATCATGTGATAAATACATGCCCATCTTCTTATCACTTCATTTTCTGATGATTGATGAGGCTCATCATCTTTCATTTCTCTTATATTAATCTTTAAATTATTCTAATATATACAAAATATTTTCCTAAACATATGTTCTTGAAATAAATATATACTAGAATTGATCATAAAAAACACTTACTGTTGAAAATTATCATGAATGGAATTCAGAAGCTGAACCTAGAAAATAGAGATGGAATGAATTTTAATGTTTGTAATATTCACTTTGTTTACTCACAAATATTACTAATTGTCATAAATTAGCTATGTCAGATATAAAACTATATATCAGATATACAGCTACAATTCTGAAATACAACTTCAAGTCTGATATACAACTTCAAGTCTGATATACAACTTCAAGTCTGATATACAACTTCAAGTCTGATATACAACTTCAAGTCTGATATACAACTTCAAATCTGATATACAACTTCAAGTCTGATATACAACTTCATCTGATATACAACTTCAAGTCTGATATACAACTTCAAGTCTGATATACAACTTCAAGTCTGATATACAACTTCGTCTGATATACAACTTCAAATCTGATATACAACTTCGTCTGATATACAACTATATTTCAGATATAACATTCTCTATATAATCATAATCATTTTTTCAGTTATTGTACAAGAAAAGTTGCCAACCACTGCATTTGTATTCAGATTAGCCCACAACTATATTTTGTTATGAGGAAATCTTGGTGTTGCCTATAGGCAATTGGAAACTGGATATTGGAGTTTTGCTAATCACTGAAAACACACTAGAAAATATGCACAAATTCATGTTTTGACCAAAGGGCCTTTATCAAGAGCACAATATAGCACATATGAGTAATGGGCAAAGATAGCAACTATTTCATCACAGAGCTAAATTTGAACATGTGAGTAAGGGGTGGATAAATGACAATGGTAATGAGACCTATTGTCTCTGTCTCTCCAGTTTTTACATTACCAGTTGTCATTCATCCTTTTTTCAGACTTCCAGCATGTGTTCCAGTTTATCTCTGTAATGTGATCATTGACAATGCTGTTTGCAAACATCCTGTTCTATGTTGTGTCCTTAATGAATACTTTTTTGGTTGAAATATAGATTTGTTGTGTTTTTCTATGTTCCAATGGTTAGCAAAACTTTATTAAAATGTTTAAATTTCAACCTGTTTGATTAGTTTTGCTACAGCTGTAACCTATCATCTATACAATTATGCCTTGCATGATTTTTATTGTCATTTTTTATTTAATGCATTTTTATTTGTATATATGCTTACACTCTCTGTGGCTGGGAGGAAGCCAGAGATGTATTGTGCAGTACTGGGGAAGGGGAGTCTGGCTACACTATGGTTGAGGCCCATCATAAAGGCACAGTGACTCAGGAAGTAACAAGCCTCTTGCCTTGAACATTTGTTACATGCCTGGAGCCATAGAGAAATTCAGCATAACTAGTAGACAATTAGTGGCAGTGAATAAGCACAGTGAACCCTATCGTGGCTGCAGTGGCTCGGAGCAGTGCATTATAGTTAGAAATGTACCTTGCTGGTGGTGCGATACTTATTTTATGGCTCTGGCAGGGGAAGGTCGAAAATCTACAGACTTTCCAGCACTAATTTTTGGCTCAAAGGGCATGAGCCAACTGACCACTGAATCAGCAACCAACCAATGAACTTGACAAGATTTCCCACTGCAAAGATGACATTACAATGGGCCTTTTTTCCAGATGTCATAAAGACATTAATTGTATTATAAGCTTCCAGGGAAACTATTTGACAGTGATGGTAGAGGATAGTTTACCCAGGAAGTAAAGGTTTTCTTGTCTCAAACTTGGGACATATTGACTATAATCATGTATGACACAGTGTCTATGATCATGTATGACATCTTGTCTATGACCATGTATGACATCTTGACTATGATCATGTATGACACAGTGTCTATGATCATGTATTACATCTTGTCTATGACCATGTATGACATCTTGACTATGATCATGTATGACACAGTGTCTATGATCATGTATGACAGCTTGTCTATGACCATGTATGACATCTTGACTATGATCATGTATGACATCTTGTCTATGATCATGTATGACACAGTGTCTATGATCATGTATGACATCTTGACTATGACCATGTATGACATCTTGACTATGATCATTTATGACATCTTGTCTATGATCATGTATGACATCTTGACTATGATCATGTATGACATCTTGTCTATGATCATGTATGACATCTTGACTATGATCATGTATGACACAGTGTCTATGATCATGTATGACACAGTGTCTATGATCATGTATGGCATCTTGTCTATGATCATTTATGACATCTTGTCTATGACCATGTATGACATCTTGACTATGATCATGTATGACATCTTGACTATGATCATGTATGACATCTTGTCTATGACCATGTATGACATCTTGACTATGATCATGTATGACATCTTGTCTATGATCATGTATGACATCATGTCTATGACCATGTATGACATCTTGACTATGATCATGTATGACATCTTGACTATGATCATGTATGACATCTTGACTATGATCATGTATGACATCTTGTCTATGACCATGTATGACATCTTGACTATGATCATGTATGACATCTTGACTATGATCATGTATGACATCATGTCTATGATCATGTATGACATCATGTCTATGACCATGTATGACATCTTGTCTATGATCATGTATGACATCATGTCTATGAAAATATAAAATTAAATATATATGAGTTAAGGCATACCTCCTTATTTAAATAAGTCTTGGTGTCTTCTAAAGTATTGTACAGGGTATAGAACTGCTTGGTCTCTCTGTGTTTTGAGGCAACTACAGTAAGATAAACACATTCAGAAGAGTTAGAACACACAATATTAGAATGAGACACTATTACACACAACCATATCCAGTCATAAAACCCATAAAATCAGAGTCATAGGGATACTGCATTGAATGAATCAACACCGAGTCCTCCAGTAATTTATATCTTCAGTGATGTGGTTGAGTAGAAAAATTGTAGTCAAAACATCTTTGTCTCATCATGTGGCCAATAAATATGAACTATTTCTTTCTGATGTTGATAAGTAACTTCCTTTTGGTATCACCCCAGTCAGAACAACGTTCATGACTTTTTATAGCTGTCCTTGGGTTTCTCAGCATTCTTCTGAAGAACCACATCTCTTTGGTTTCTAGTTTCCAACTCATTTGTATATTTATTGTCCATGAATTAATTCCATATGACAGAATTGGCTCTATGTAGCATTGAATGACTAAGATATTAGAAATGATATTTTGTCTTATAACTGTCACTAAGTTGTTACATATAATATTATATTATCTTTATAGCTGCAATTACATGAAATTTTATCTTTATAGTTTCAAATAAATTGTTACAAATGATATCTTTATAGTTTCAAATAAATTGTTACAAATGATATCTTTGTAGCTTTAAATAAATTGTTACATATGATATCTTTATAGTTGTAACTAAGTTGTTGAATATTTATTTAGGTGTACAAATTTGGATATATGTACCTTGATTATATAGTTCCACAAATCGCCGCTGATACTGACTAAGTTCTGCACGTGATGGAACCTCATCTATCTTTCTCTGCAGTCCTGCAATCTCACGGTTTTTTTTGGCCTGAAAAACATTAATTTAGTGTTATTCTAGCTTTATGTTATATTAGGCCTAAAGCATAATAAATTAAGTATAAAATAAAGTTGTTTTAGCCAATATGATGAACACAACATCTGGATGCAAAGGGCTTTGTACCAGTCTCGAGCAATTCCCAGAGCTAGAAGTTAACCAAGACCATAAACAAATCTCCTAATTGTGCATCCTGGCAACAGATTCACTTGTGCAAAATACCTGGCAAAAACATTGGGGATCAAATTCAGTTTTGGCAATGCTACTGACAGTGAATGAGAATTGATAGCATAGAAGGAAAACAACATCTATGATCAACATTTGGCTGCGACCACATCATCATCAGGTAGCATATCCTGAACAGGATGTAGCAGTCATTATGGCCTTTCAAAACTTCTGTCGATCTTCAGCCAGTCTTCCTGCTTCTGTTACTGTCATATTCAGGTGGTCTTTAATGTCTTGCATCCATCTTCTTCTTGGTCTTCTTCTTGTTCGTCTCCCTGGCATCATCCCTTCCATTATGGTCTTCTCCAGGCTGTCATGGTGTCTGATATGGCCAACATATTGTAGTTTTCTGGAAAGAACCATGCTGTTTAGCCAGTTTTCTTTTACATTCATTTCTCTCAGGATGGCTATATTGGTGACCTTTTTTGTCCATTTATCTGTAACATTTTGTTTCAAATGCTGCTACTTTATTTTTCACTCTGTTGGTGATTGTCCAGGAATCATACTCATATACTGCCACTGAAAATATGCAAGCTCTTAGGAACTAGTCACCACATTTACAATAATTTCAAACCGCAGTAAACAACTGCTAACCTGAACTGCCAGGTTAGCTGCTATCATAATCCAAGTTGACAAGATTAGAAGAAATTACCTGGAAAATGCAAGATGCATCTACCAAGTTCAATTTGAATGAATCATAGCACTTGAAGGTAGTACTTGGTGCAAGCAGTGACTAATTCAATACAATGAAGAATGGAAGTTGCAACACAAACAGCGTTCATGATTGAGAACAGACTTCTTGTTATCTTCAAGAAGAAGTGATGGTTCTTCATTAGGAACAAGTGTCACAGCACTGGGGCATTCCTATATATGCTCTACTTTGCGGTTCCATCAACCATCTAAAAGTGTATAAGTTCAATGTCCCAGTCAGTTGGTGATTATGCGTTCTTCTGATCTTTCCGGAGAGTGAGCACTTTCTCCCATCACCTCTAGTCTCCCCCCCCCTATTATTCTCTGACTATGTACATTGTTTTGCTCAAGCAGAGGTGAAGTATAATCAATGTCTGACAGTCATTTTAACCCAGTCTGCAGAAAGATGTCTGTAGACAAGGTGTTCACAATGTTGGTGAGCATAACCTCGGCTAAAATGAACAAACCCTAACGAAATTCTATTTTCTGGCTTTTCTCATACTAGAACCAGGCTCACAGATGATAAAAAGTTTCATATCCGTGGACACAGACACAATGGGCTGTCTAATTACACAAGATGAATTCTAATTACACAAGATGAATTCTAATTACACAAGATTAATTCTAATTACACAAGATGAATTCTAATTACACAAGATGAATTCTATGATAGAAGAACATCTATTACAATATAGATATAGTTGAACCTAGTCCCACTATTGTAACTGTCACTAGGGGACATGTCTGCAAAATTTAATGGCATAGTGGGTGATACACCATTCTGGAATAGAGCCCATACATCTGCATACCTAGTGGCAGATTGGAAGCTATCACAGGATAGGAAGGTTCAACCCAATAAAAGACATGCCAAAGTCAGATGTTCTTGATTCTTGATTAGAAACTGGCCTCATGGCACGTGGGGCATTTCCATAAGCGCTCCACCCTCTGTTCCAGCAGTCATTCGACTCGATGGTGTTTCGAGTCCAATGTTGCCGAAACAGACGTCGACATCAGGGCACAACTCTGGCCCTTGCGACAGGTTTCTTTGTTGTTCCGCCCACCCACACCGTGCCCATAACTAGTTCAAGCACGACGTCGGCATAACATGGTAACTGTTATTGAAGTTACTGTTATCTGACTACGGTCAGATGTACTGAGCCAAAAGGTGCAAATATTGCAGTTTAGCTGTAAATTAACAGCCCAATATATTCACGCTCTGTTGTTCGAATCAAATGGGGAAAAAATGTTGATTGAAAACAAACACAAAGAAAAAGAAGCAATACATCATCATCATGTATCATAAGCATTGGTTTAGGTTATCTGTGATCTCCACAATAGTCTGTGCTGTGTACTAATCTTTAGTTAAGGAATTGTCACCTTCATGTGATGCCATGGGGCTAAATTGTCTATAATTTTCTATCTCTGTTGCTTTCGGTTTTTACAATACTTGATTTTGTTAGTTGTCTTGATAAACATTTACTATTCTCATGATATGATGAGAAATGATGATTGATAAACATTCCTTTAGTCATGACATGATGAGAAACAATGATTGATAACTTTTTGGTGTTTATAATGAGTTTTGTTTTACATTGAGCACATTGGTGCTTCTAGGCCGTCCATATTATTCGCAGAATTCTTTTGTAAAACCCTTCTCTATGGCTTAAGATTTTAATGTTTCTTTATTATCAATGGTTAACATTCATATGTCATTACTCTTTATGTATTTCTTCATCTGCATTTGTTCTCAACTCCTACAGATTAGCAGGCTGTAGTCTGGAGAAGATTCTCAAACTCCTCAGATTAGCATGTTGTAGTCTGGAGAAAGGATGCATTGTGTCATAGTTTACAGCTTTGCTATATATGTCCATCTTTTGTCCTGACAAATTCGACTTCAACATGGCTTCTGAGTCACTTTGACCCTAAATGGGATTAGGACAGCCAACTCCATAAGCTGGCTCTTACTACATGCATGGAAGGTAAACAGTTTTGCTATTATTTTCTCCCCTTTCAGGATCTAGCAACACACAGGCATGTGTACAACTGAAGACATTTATTTCTGATATATAAAAAAACACTTGTACACATATAACGTTCTTCATTCAATCTGTTACATTAATTATTTCTACCTACATTTATCATCTGCTGTTGATTTGTTTTTCCTCAGACCTTAATTAAAAGTCAATGTAACACATATTGCACATATTTTGTTTGTCAGTGTGGTTAAATATTCTGACTTATTATCATCTCCAACTCATTACTGGCCTTTCTGCTGTCCTCAAACTTTCTTTCTTTTATAGTTTTCAACGTGGGTTTGTATTAATGTGTTAAAAATATATTCAATTTTATTTCATAAGCACACCTAAAAGGGTCCAATTTCATCTTCCAGTTGTTTTTTCATTATATTTCTGCACTATATACTAATGAAGAACTAACTGTCTCAAGGAATGTGCTTATACACTTGTGGAATATACCTCCTTCAAATATAGACCCCCTCTAAGTATGAGGCTATGCTCCAAGAATTTTATATATAGCTGTGAGTTGGAATTTTCTGGTTGTGAAATTAAACTCTAGCAGACATCCCCCAAGTCCACCCATTGTAAATAAGTTTCACTTCAATTTATATTTCTGGTGATCAAAATAAACAAATAATTTATTCCTAATTTGGAACCAGCATCATAGCAGTCGGGATATTCTCATATGTTCAGTTCGCAATCCATCAACCATGTAAGGGTGTATAAACTCAATATACCAGTTAGCTGTTGGTGATTATGTTCTTTGAATTTTTTCAGAAAGGAGGTATTTTCTTTCCTCTCCCTTAGTTACATTTCTATCATTCTATGATCATAAATATTGTCTCTTACATCATCTTGTAGTGCATATATAACTTCACTAATTAACTCAGCTCTGTCTCTTTCTTATCACTGACTCTTGTCACTCTTTCTTATCACTGACTCTTGTCACTCTTTCTTATCACTGACTCATCCAATACAATGATGATGAAATAATCTCTTCATCTGTGAGCAGATAGCTCTTACAGCCCATGGTCTTCCTGACAAAAACTTAGGTCCACATCAGTAGAAAAACCGAGGTGACACTCATACACATATAGTTTTCTGTCTTAAGGTTGTGTTAAGGGGATTTATGGATGCACGTTTAGTCTCTGAAGGAAGTCATTCCAGTGTGGCAATATCTCCGGATCATTACATCCTGCCAATAGTGCAACATATACATCTGGGCCAACTAGTTCATCATTCTTCCATCAGATCTGTTGACCCATCTGCAATGTTTTACACCTGGCATTCCCCGCCACCAAGGAATCTGTCATAAAAAGACAAAAGTACAATATTTACTGACCTGCATCTCTCCGTCATCCATGAGGACCATTTGATAGAAGACAAAAGTAAGAAACTGTGGCAAGACATGTAGTGACAATGACTTTTCATGGGTGACAGGTTGTCAGCAACACTCCCCTAACTTTCATTTTGTCGCTTCCTATGACATGCCTGTAAAGAGGGCAGTGGCCATATTTTTTGCACCCTGAACCAGAAATCCAAGTCTCAGTTGCCACATGGGCAGATTCATCCCCTATAGCATTGCCCAACAATGCCTAAATTGTATCATTGCCTCTGACTCCTGCGTGACCTGGACAGATCTCTGTGATACTTTGGATGTTACCGAGTAGAGTAACCCACACCTATCTTATCATGAACTTTTCTATTTTCCATAACATGCTGAGTCTCCATAACATGCTGAGTGTATTAAAAACACAAGCTAATGAAGGAGTTAAACAACAATTAAGTACCCAATTTACATAAAAACACAAGAACAAAACAATTACCAATAGCAATCGGATCTTATGTAGTTTCTCCTTATCAGCCGTGTATTGTTTATCAATCAGGTTAACTCTTTCCTACAAGAGAAAAAACATATGTAAATAAATCAATTATTTTCATATTCAGAGAGATAAATCACCAGTATCTGGGTATAACCCAATATGCTAGATATACAGAAGCTGCAGTACCAGCAACATGCTAGATATACAGAAGCTGCAGTACCAGCAACATGCTAGATATACAGAAGCTGCAGTACCAGCAACATGCTAGATATACAGAAGCTGCAGTACCAGCAACATACTAGAGATACACAAGCTGCAGTACCAGCAACATGCTAGATATACAGAAGCTGCAGTACCAGCAACATACTAGAGATACAGAAGCTGCAGTACCAGCAACATACTAGATATACAGAAGCTGCAGTACCAGCAACATACTAGAGATACAGAAGCTGCAGTACCAGCAACATACTAGATATACAGAAGCTGCAGTACCAGCAACATACTAGAGATACAGAAGCTGCAGTACCAGCAACATACTAGATATACACAAGCTGCAGTACCAGCAACATACTAGATATACAGAAGCTACAGTACCAGCAACATACTAGATATACACAAGCTGCAGTACCAGCAACATACTTGATATACACAAGCTGTAGTACCAGCAACATACTAGATATACACAAGCTGCAGTACCAGCAACATACTAGATATACAGAAGCTACAGTACCAGCAACATACTAGATATACACAAGCTGCAGTACCAGCAACATACTTGATATACACAAGCTGTAGTACCAGCAACATACTAGATATACACAAGCTGCAGTACCAGCAACATACTAGATATACACATGCTGTAGTACCAGCAACATACTAGATATACACATGCTGCAGTACCAGCAACATACTAGATATACAGAAGCTGCAGTACCAGCAACATACTAGAGATACAGAAGCTGCAGTACCAGCAACATACTAGATATACAGAAGCTGCAGTACCAGCAACATACTAGAGATACAGAAGCTGCAGTACCAGCAACATGCTAGATATACAGAAGCTGCAGTACCAGCAACATACTAGATATACACAAGCTGTAGTACCAGCAACATACTAGATATACACAAGCTGCAGTACCAGCAACATGCTAGATATACAGAAGCTGCAGTACCAGCAACATACTAGATATACAGAAGCTGCAGTACCAGCAACATACTAGATATACACAAGCTGTAGTACCAGCAACATACTAGAGATACAGAAGCTGCAGTAACAGCAACATACTAGAGATACAGAAGCTGCAGTACCAGCAACATACTAGATATACACAAGCTGCAGTACCAGCAACATACTAGAGATACAGAAGCTGCAGTAACAGCAACATACTAGAGATACAGAAGCTGCAGTACCAGCAACATACTAGATATACACAAGCTGCAGTACCAGCAACATGCTAGATATACAGAAGCTGCAGTACCAGCAACATACTAGAGATACAGAAGCTGCAGTAACAGCAACATACTAGATATACAGAAGCTGCAGTACCAGAAGTTTAATGTAAGGTAGGAATGGAAATAGATAAATTAAAGTGTTACCAATGATAAAAAAAATGATACACGAACAAATACAAGGACTTGTGATGTTTCAACTAAAAAACCCTCTCTTATTTATTTTTGTTTCATTAATTAGAAAGAGACTTTCAGTCTACTATTCAACTATTACCTTCTCTTAGATTATAAAAGTACACTTACATTTAACTTGAAATTAAACGTAAAGATCCAAATTTCCATAGAGGTGTATTGGGGTGTTAGGCCCAGATTTTTCCTTGACTAACGGCATACTTAAAGATGTTGTTGTCAGCATTATGCCTGTGGAACTTACTTTCTAAGGAGACATGATACCCATTTCTTAAGGCTGGAGTGAAAATTTTATCTTAACATATTAAAATTATATATATTCTGCACATCTGCAGGCAACTGAAAGTACATTTTTTTCTTTCTTTGTTCACCACTTGATGTCTACAAAATCAGTTACAATGCCTTTACAATTTGTAGCAGAACTAACACAGATCACATATACATATTAAAAGTACCCCCTTTTTTCTGCATATCCACTCCACTATGCATGACATGACACTTAACATTATGGAAACTCATGTAGACATATTTCCAAAGTCTGATGTTATTTTAAGCTCACATACAAAATTTTTTTAGCCTGATAACCATGGAAAGCATTCATCAGCTTACACACCTTTTAATATGTGTTTGACATCAACTGATATCACTATTTGCTTGACATCTAACTGAGCACTATGTGTTTAATATCAACTGAGCACTATGGATTTGATAACTGCGGACTATGGGTTTAATATAAACTGAGCACTATGGATTTGATAACTGCAGACTATGGGTTTAATATAAACTGAGCACTATGGATTTGATAACTGCGGACTATGGGTTTAATATAAACTGAGCACTATGGATTTGATAACTGCGGACTATGGGTTTAATATAAACTGAGCACTATGGATTTGATATCAATTGAGCACTGTGTGCTTAATATCAATGGAGCACTATGTGTTTAATATCGACTGAACACTATGTGTTTGATATCAACTGAGTACTATGGGTTTAATATCAAATGAGCACTATGGGTTGCCCAGAGTGTAATGATGTCAGTTGATAACCAATAACTAATATAATCATGAGCAAGATAAGAGAACCTTGCAGCCAAGGGTTTAAAACAAACCATATCATAAACCAATACTTTTCACAATAGATGAAAAATTACCTTATCTTCTGTGTCAACCTCATTTCCCTCTTCTTTCAATTTCTCGATATTCTCCTTTAATCTAGCCATTTCCTCCTGCAGAATCACATTAAAAACATGAATGAAATAAATGATTTTATCGCTTTCATTATTCATTCACTTTCCTTAATTCTCTCATTCTCCTATTTTCTAACATGTTCCATCTTCTTATGACTGACTGACTTTCTTTATCTAGTAGCTTTCCTATAACTCATTCACTTTACTTTAACTCATTCACTTTACTTTAACTCATTCACTTCTCTTTAAGTCATTCACAATATTTTATGCTCTAGTGATCTTAGCTCAGTCATATGCAAATGGAAAAAACTGGAGAGGGTGCACAGAACATGGCATTGTTCTTAGATGCAATAAATACACAACATGTGTGTCAATGTACTACCTCCTTGATTTTCCAACCATGGAGGATACAAAATGATCTGCCGAGCATGTGCTTTCCTTCTTCGAGCTGGTGCTGACATAAATCATCCTCTGCATGTATAAATTAGTAGAATAAAGGGAAGCAGGCTTAAGAGGAAAATCATGGATGAGTCAAGCAGAGGGTATTATTCAACATATATATGTACACCTGAGCACATAGATCCTGGTTTAGAATGGGAGTACGTTCCATCAGAACTATGCACTGCCTTTTTAGTAAACATCAGACTTGACAGAGCGTAGTAAAGTAACCCACAGCATTTATTAATGCTGTAGGGGTGTGAGATGTTAGCGATCTCACATTTCAGAGGCTCTGCAAATGAGGTCGGTAGCCATCTCCTCTCTCTCAGAGTCTTTACTTCCTGGATTAATTCGGTACCCATTTAAGGTTGGGTCGACCTGGGAGCCGTTGCGATCTGAAAAACATTTCCACCTCAACTGGGGAATGAACTAGAGCGTATCGGTTACAGAATCCCCTGGCAATGAAAGCAGAAATTCAGACCTTCATTGATGAAAATTGTTTAAGAGAGACATGGTAATTTATACAGATGGTTCTGTTGTTGGTATGTGCACAGTTTATAGGCATTCATGACACAGATTGGAAAGATAACTGTGAGTGAAGACAGCAAAGCATTTGCTATGACTATAAGTAGTCATATCCATGGTGGTCATGGCGGTAACCAGGCCAATAGCATAGTCGAGTCTCAACCTACACCCATGTATGATTTCTCAGCAACTCAATAAGCATGCTATGAATGACTGGGCACACATGAAGTGGTTGAAGTCAGTGAACCGGTCTAATCTGACAAGAACTAATTTCATAATTGTGTCTGAGAAAATGAGCGTGCAGATAGGTTTACTGGTACAGCGGTCATTGGGCCCGGGCAAGCAATGAACCAAGCTGATGTTCCGAATTCTCTAAGGGAGATAGGACAGAGTGTCCGATGTAACAAATACTTGTGAATCTGCAGTGCTGAGAAGACAACATTCATTAGCAGAAGTTTGAGACATAATGCAAAAGTCTGAGAGGTAATGCAAAAGTTTGAGAGGTAATGCAGATTATTTATGAAAAAAGAGAAGAACAACATGGAATAGATGCAAGTTAAGCAACAAGATGCTGAGAATGTATCCAGGGATAGAGATAAATGGAGAAACTTTATCCATGTTTGGTGCACTGGGGGATATGTTCTGTGCACTGAATGATACCTAATAATGTAGGAGTTTTAATGATTTAATTCATTGATTTCAGACATTAAATAATATCAAACATATTAGCAAACATTAAAGGTAACATTGAACAATACAAAAGAAAACCTTATATATTTGTGTTAAAACATGATATTACAATTTAAAAATATGACATTACTATGAAATATTCATTTCATTTCATTTTCCTTTTGCACTGAAGTTGGCACACAGGGCAGAGGTCAGATCTCTCCAATTCTGTCTGTTCAAAGCTATTCTGTGCAGTTCTTGGATAGTATAGATATTGATTGATTTACTTTCTCTAAGTATTATGAAATATTACATTAGACAATTTTAAACAGAACATTTACATTAAATATGGCATTATACAATATGAAACATGACATTATACAAAATAAATATTATACTGGACAATTAGAACTGAACATTAAACATGGTATTAAACAACAAAACACGACAATACACAATATTATGCATGACATTATACATGATATCAATACCTTGCAGTGAGCTTTGAATTCCTTCTCTTGTTTTTTCAGATGTTCATTCATAGCTACCAGAGACCTCAGTCTCTGAATTATGCTACAATTAAACAAAGAGAATTAAAATAAAACTTGTTTCTAGTGTTCACATAAAATCAAACTAAAAATAAAACTTATGTCCAGTGCTCATATGAAATTAACAACAAAACTTGCTTATAGTGCTCACCTGAAATCAACAATAAAATTTGTCTCTAGTGCTCACATGAAATCAATCTAACCATAAAACATGCTTTCAGTACACGTTGATAGAGTGTTGATTTCAATAATAAAAACAAGAGCAAACTATTGTGTACATTGTTATTGACTGATATAAAAAGTGTGTGTGTGTTAGATGATGAGACATTACAACTCGTAGATATCTATGAATTCTATGCTATTCTTCTTCTTCATTTTTCATGAACAGAATATTTCTTACTCTTTATTCACTTGTCTCATGGTCCCCATTCTTGTCAATAATTTCCGAATTGGAAAGACGTTTGAAACTACTCGATTGAGAACTTGCCTCATAGACCCTAGTCTTATAAATACTTTCCAAATTGGAAAGACATTTGAAACTGTACTTCACTGAGAAATCCAAAAAAGTATTGGTTTGTCAACCTAGCTCCCTGTAGAAGATAGCAGTTTGTCACTATTGCTTCTTGTAGAAGGTGGCAGTTTGTCACCCTTGCTCCCTGTAGAATGTGACGGGTTTACCTTTGACTCTAGATTTGTTTTGCCTAACATTCTATTTTGATTGAGATTTTTTCTAGAGCTCTTCTAGGTCAATGATGATGGTTTACCGCAATGTGACTAAAATGTGAATTTCAGTTGGACACTCATCTTGTTTTCTTTAAATCTAGAAGCTGCAGATAAAAAAAAAAGCTATTCACTTCCTGAAGTTCAGGCATTCGTCCTTCAACAGGTTTTATCAAGCAAACATCATGATGGCCCTTGCTTCATTAACAAGACTAATCTGTTACAAGAATGCTTCATTTGGGATGGTAGTTGGCGAAGCATAATCATGGGCAGTATGATTTCTGTTCCTGATTAGTGAAAAATCTGTTTCTTAACACTCCAGCCCACTTCATAATTATTTCTTACCCCTGATTCTCTCCGTGCTCCATCTGGGACAGTTTCTCCATTTCACTGTCAATGATGCTGCTTTGTTCTTGAACTTCATGTAGCTTCTGTTGGGTCTGCAGGTATGTTTGGTGCAGTTCATCATGCTTAGCTCTCACCTGAAGATAAATTATATGCAATGTGAGTTTCTAATAAATAAATCAACAATGGATTTATCTAGTTTTAACTAAAATAGATCTAAAAAAAGTTTCTAAAAAATATTGTGAAATTATTACACAGGCTTGTTTTTGTTAGTTCAGTCTACAAAACATTGTTAAACTATTACACGGGCTTGTTCTTGTTACTCATAAATAAAGGGTGATAGGGAGAGTTCTCTTTCATACTCAGGTACCGCCGAAGACGGATGTGTCGGGCCAGTGGCACAAATAAAACGGCGACACAGCGCACTTCTATTCTCTGGACTACATACTGCTGGAAATCTAGTAGGACAATGGTCCTGCTACAAGGGAGATCCAGTGGGAGTATGAGAATGAACGCTGGAGAAGAAGAAGAAAATACTCAGGTAACTCCAACTCTTAGCTGTATGCAATTCTTTGAGAAGCCCCGTACTCGTAATGGGTAATTATGCATATGTTAGAAAGCAGATTCCACCATTTTGTATGCAGATATCCACTCACATAAAAGTCTACAATCATATGAAGACATCTATGTTAACCTATTTATGACTCGTGCATTATGTCAGTTGTGAAAACTTTCCACAAATGCCAAGTCTAATACATTATCTATGCTTCATTTTGCATGCTTCATCTCCAAGCTAAGTCCAATATCATGGGACTATGACATTCGTCACATATTATAATAACCATATTTAATACATCAATTCTCATTCCTCAAATATCAGACTACATGTTTCATGCATCAATACTCATTCCTCAAATATCAGAGTACATGTTTCATGCATCAATTATCATTCCTCAAATATCAGACTACATGTTTCATGCATCAATACTCATTCCTCAAATATCAGACTACATGTTTCATGCATCAATTCTCATCCCTCAAATATCAGACTACATGTTTCATGCATCAATTATCATCCCTCAAATATCAGACTACATGTTTCATGCATCAATTATCATCCCTCAAATATCAGACTACATGTTTCATGCATCAATACTCATTCCTCAAATATCAGACTACATGTTTCATGCATCAATTCTCATCCCTCAAATATCAGACTACATGTTTCATGCATCAATTATCATTCCTCAAATATCAGAGTACATGTTTCATGCATCAATTATCATTCCTCAAATATCAGACTACATGTTTCATGCATCAATACTCATTCCTCAAATATCAGACTACATGTTTCATGCATCAATTCTCATCCCTCAAATATCAGACTACATGTTTCATGCATAAATTATCATCCCTCAAATATCAGACTACATGTTTCATGCATCAATTATCATCCCTCAAATATCAGACTACATGTTTCATGCATCAATTATCATCCCTCAAATATCAGACTACATGTTTCATGCATCAATTCTCATCCCTCAAATATCAGACTACATGTTTCATGCATCAATTATCATTCCTCAAATATCAGACTACATGTTTCATGCATCAATTCTCATCCCTCAAATATCAGACTACATGTTTCATGCATCAATTATCATTCCTCAAATATCAGACTACATGTTTCATGCATCAATACTCATTCCTCAAATATCAGACTACATGTTTCATACATCAATACTCATTCCTCAAATATCAGACTACATGTTTCATGCATCAATACTCATTTCTTAGAAAAACATCTCTAACAACAGTTTACATCGGTTAAAATTATTATTTCTCTTAAACATAAACCTCTATTCTTCAGTTGGCAGATTACCTCCTTCAGCTTACTCCTCTGAAGCTCAATCTGTTTTGTAAGAGCAGTAGTTAACCTCTTGTGTTGTTGCTCTCCTCCCTGCCTCTCTTGCTTCTCCATCTGCTCAATCTCGGCTTGCTGAAAGCAGAGTTGATAAAACAGAAATCAAGATCATATCCTGTAACAATTCCAGGCAAATTCCATTGATATTTATCTATTCCTATACACATCTTAGAAATATCTCAACTTCTACCATATGACATGCACAAAGAGCTATACAAGGCATACTTTTTCTTCTTCAGCAGTCATTCGCAAACTCCCGCTGAATCTCCTTTGTAGCAGGACTATGGTCCTACTAGATTTCCAGCAGGATGTAGTCCAGAGAATTGAAATGCATTGTGTCACTGTTTTATTTGCACCAATGGTCCAACACATCTGCCTTCGGCGGGATAGCAGGCATACAAAGTATAAGTAATTCAGAGGTATACATATTTCATCAAAGAGGTTTAATTTCTTTTTATTTTATGAATTACTTTGTCTAGCAAAGGCATGCTCCCATTTTTGAGGTGAGTACGCATCTATCCTGTATTTTTCTATGACCATCATAGCTTGAATCATAGTCCAATTCTGTATATGATTATGAATTCATTTCATTGTTATTACTGGCTACAGAATTTGAATAAGATTAATTTTGGACTGGGTATCATCAGCTATATTGTCCATTTTTGAAGTGTTAATTGAAAAATGCAATTAAATAAATAAATGTCTATTGTCTGTCCCCAGGTGATGGTTGATTGTATTTATACTTGCCGTTAAGTGTAGGGGTGAGAGCTTCAGCTGTCATTCCATGGCCAGCTTCTGTCAGCGTGATTGCATTAAGTCCATGTTTGCTCAAGGCTATCTTGATGTTTTATATCCACCATTTGTGTCTATCTTTGGCCTAATGTCCGGATATTCTTTTGTTATATGCTCTTATTGGTATTTGGATTGGGTTCATTCTCATAAGGGGATCGAACCATTTTACTTGCTGTCTTTCAATATGCTCAATACATGATATTATAATAACTCTTTTCCTAATATCTTCATTTCTTATTTTATCTAGTTTAGTAACAATTGCAGCTTTTCTCAGACACTTCATTTCACATATAATGATTTTCCTCTGATGTGAGGCTGTTAAGGACCATAAAATAATGGATAAAACAAAATCATCTCAAATTATCAGCATTGAGGCAATCCAATGAGTTAATCCAATCCATTTGTAATAAACAGGAAATCCCACACTTAATAATACAGCTGTGGGGTCAGCATAATTTCCCATGAAAAAAAGTCATATTCACAGATGAGAAAGTCATCTGTGGCAGTGAAAGGGGCTTTTTACTTCAAGAACTTTAGTCATTCATGGCAGTAAATAAATAATAGTCATTTTCTCATTTGCAGTGTTATCAGAACCTCTGTTTTCTTCACTTTTCTCCATATTCATCTTATATATTGATAATATTAAAAAAAAAATCTTTATAGAACTAATAACTGACATATTGGTTTTTATTTTAATTGATCATTTTCATTTCATTGATACTTTGTTCATTTTATATTTTGTGGTTTACTAACATGGGTTTTTATGTTAACCCAATTCTTTACAATCACATGTACGAATACTTTCACTTCTTATTTATGTAAAGCAAGCATGCTCTGACTTGAAAAACATATTCGGTGCTATGATCAAAATCCAACTCAGATGTCGCCAATTAATACCCATTTGTGTGATTATTTCCCTTGCCTATGTTTATCAATTTATGTTTATCATTTATTAATTTAAATATAATTATATTTAGGGTTAGGATTAGTTATGTTAAACATAACTAACCCTAATCCATATTCCTAAAAATAAATATTTCAATTAATTATTGATTTTTATTGATATAATATTTAGATCAATTAACCACAAAATACATAGCTAGGCACTAATGGGGATAAAGAACAAAAATGGGAGTTGGACTGCGATCATAGTACAACATATTGTTTTCACTCTACATGTGTTTTTTTCCTCTAAGAAATAATAGCAACTCCTAGCTTATCCAGACACAAAAATGATATTATATGTATTCAGAGAGTGTTAGTGGTGAGAGATCAGAGATTCTGTGTTAGTTGTTGGTTGTTTCTGAAGTTCAGGGTTTACTAATACTGCAAATAATAACACTATGAACATTTTCTTTTACTTTCTGCACCTTCTTCTTCAGTGTTCATTCTTAAACTCCCACTGGATTTCTCTTGTAACAGGACAATGATCCTACAAGATTTCCAGAGAATGGAAATGCGTTGTGTTGCCGTTTTATTTGCGCCAATGGCCCAACACATCCATCTTTGGTGGTCTTTCTGCATCTCATCTGACGAATACATACATGAGATGTTATAAACAACTTACTTTCTGTGCATACTCTGTGGCCATCTTTTGAATCTCCTGAGACTTCATACCTACAACTGATCCCACAGCACTAGCTGTAACTTTACCCTGTGAATCACGAAAATACAAACATGCAGTCAAACAGCAGATCTATAACATGGATTTAACAATTTACAGACCAATTTAGATGGTCGTCGAACTTCTATTATAGTACCTTGGTGACTAATTTCGATGATTGTCGAAACCGCTATACTTCAGAAACATGGACATTTACAGTGATACTGTTACTAAAAAGAGCTATCCCGGGAAAGTACATTGTTCCAAAATGGCAGCACCCATGAAATAGTCTATAGACATCGTTCAGGAATATTATGAATTAATTAAGAATAAATCTTTTGAAGGTGAGATTGTATAATATATAGAAAGTAATGTAACTCTAGACCTATTATTTATAAGTATTATAATAAGTATAAAATAAGTAGGATTTTTCACTTTAACCTGTAGCACCCCAGATAAAAATAGCGCATATTTCCTCAGACCCCCAGCCATGTTTTTATTACTTCTGATTTTTCTGCACGTGTTTGTTTTTTTGGTGTAATGTTTTTATTTAATGCGTTATTGATTTCAAATTCTGAGACAATAGAGATAAATGGATGCTGGATATGATATGACAATAATTCTAGCACACACTTAACTATATGATGGGAAATAAACATGGACGACTGTTGTCCATGATTACAAATGGCTACCTCAATGTAGATATTTGTTAAGGCCGGATGTCTTTCGCTAGATGACATTTGTTGACAACAGTTTAAATAATTCTGGGGCTTCCAAACTCATTCCGAAAGTGCAAACACATAGAAAATTTCAAGGCTCTCTCATGCAAGTTCAATTTTATATGGATTATTACCGGTAAAGACAGTGATGTCAATATCTAAATAAATGTGCGTGCACCCTCGATAATCGGAGATAAGTACACTCTGGATTACTGTTTAGCAAAGTGTATTATCAAAGTGTATTATCAAAGTGTATTAGCAAAGTGTATTAGCAAAGTGTATTATCAAAGTGTATTAGCAAAGTGTATTATCAAAGTGTATTATCAAAGTGTATTATCAAAGTGTATTAGCAAAGTGTATTATCAAAGTGTATTAGCAAAGTGTATTATCAAAGTGTATTATCAAAGTGTATTATCAAAGTGTATTATCAAAGTGTATTATCAAAGTGTATTAGCAAAGTGTATTATCAAAGTGTATTATGACATGACCATCAATTATGCCTCAATTCTCACTAATTACAACCATGAATTCACTAATATCATGATCTTCCATATACTATAGTCATGACATTTTTAATCAACTATTACCATTATTACATCAAAAATATTTGAATTGTACATCAAAAGCAGTACTATGTTACCTCTATTTCATACTCTCAATTGCTGTTCAAAATAAAACATTTCTGCAAATATGTTTATGTATCTCTGCAAAACTGTCAAAAATGCCAACCACAACAAATCAACGAGGATTTCATCCTGAGCATTGCTCGCACTAGTGCAGTCCTGTGGTGATTTTCACACAAATGTCTGGATCCAATGTGGTCTCAGCCTGGAAACCAAACTGAATATCTAACATGTAGTAGTTCTGTCTTTCAGCTGCATCCTGGACTGTTTATGTTAGGTATGCAAAGCAGCTGAATTTTTTTCACCTTTGGTGTCTGACAAGGTTTCTTGGAGTGCAATGGCACAATCATGGAGATATTCGAAAATTCTAATATTGAAATCATTTATGCCTTGTTAATCAGGTCCAACTTCATAGAGTCCATCATGTCATCCACATGCTAAATGAGCTTCTTCCAAAGTGACTGTTCAATGATGAAGTGTGTATAGATAAATGTCCAAGGATGCCAAAACTTGCTGTCTCTTATGAATGATGTCTGGTGCAATGAAAATCCACCTCAACAATGGAAAGACGGTATCATCGTCAAACTCCCTAAGAAAGGCGACCCCTCAGACTGCAACAACTGGCGGGGTATCACCCTATTATCAGTCATAGGCAAGGTCTTCCTAAGCATCATATTGGAAAGATTAAAGAATGCTGTTGATAAACTACTCAGAGAAGAACAAGCAGGCTTTAGATCAGCTCGCTCCTGCACAGACAACATATTTTCTCTTCGCATCATCATTGAAGAATCACTCGAATTTCAATCCCCGCTCATAATCAACTTTGTTGACTTTGAAAAAGCATTTGATAGTCTTCATCGGCCTACGTTATGGAATATTCTACAGCAATACGGTTTTCCTACTAAAATAATCAATGTTATAAAGGCATTCTACACCAACTCACATTGCTGTGTTCAAACAAACACTGAGAAGTCAGAATGGTTCCAAGTTGTTACGGGCGTTAAACAGGGATGCATCATGTCCCCATTACTTTTCTGCGTCGCTATTGATTGGGTCATGAGAAAGAGCACTGAAAATGAGCTGACAGGAATAAAATGGATTAATAATACCGTTCTCGAAGATCTTGACTACGCAGATGACCTAGCCCTTTTGAGCGCAAACCACACAGATGCTCAATCTAAGCTTGACAATCTCCAACACTACTCAAATCAGATAGGGTTGAAAATCAACACATCAAAAACTCATATACTAGATTTTACGAGATCCAACGACAACATAGAAATTCGAAATGTTCCATTATTAAAAGTCAACAATTTTACATATTTAGGCACCAATCTAGCATTGGATGGAGACTCATCAAAAGAAATTTTACACCGTATTGCCCTTGCAGCGGGTGCTTTCAATAAACTACGCAACATATGGACGTCAAACACACTAAGAAACACCACAAAACTCAAGTTATTTAACTCCAACATCATCCCTATTCTATCATATGGGTGCGAAAGTTGGAAAGCCACAGATAAAAGACTCGACTCCTTTGAAAATAAATGCCTACGTACCATTCTGAACGTTAAGTGGAGTGACTTTAAATCTAACACTACTATAAGAGAGGAAAGCAAACAAACCTATATATCTTCCTTCATTAGACAAAGGCGTTGGACTTACATCGGCCATGTTCTCAGAATGAACAGCCTAAGAATTCCCCAGCAATCACTATATTGGGTGCCACCTGGAGTAAGAAGAAGAGGGAGACCTAGAGAAACTCTACGAAGAACCATTAATAGAGAAGGCATGTCAATGAACCTAAACAACACGCAACAATTGAAAGACCTGGCAACACAAAGACAGAAATGGAAAGCTATGGTTTCTGCCCTATGCGCCGCCTATGGCCCTGGAGGAACATAACATAACATAACATGCCAGAAAGTAATGTTTTAAGAAGGACTACTTGAAGATATCTCTCAAACACTGCAGGATTAACCAAAACTTCTGGAAAACAACAGCTTTTGACTATCCAGCCTAGCATGGTCAGATCAGTGTGGGTATTATAAGATGTGAACCGAGTAGAACATACAGGCAATACATAAGAGACAAAAATAAAAGGGGAGATCAGACTATTTTCACTTCTCTCAAACTCCCCCCTCCCCTCCCACATTCCTTCTCACACTGTGCAACATGGTTTTCAGAACCAAGATTAGACTTCAGCAATCTGAGGACTCACAAATAAACAATCTAATTTGATCTTATTTTAATGCCATGTTAATCTTTGCTTGCAAAGGAGAAACACTAACATCAATCATCTAAAACAAAATAAATTAAAATGCAAACATGATGTTTTTTTTCTTTCGATCCCCAGGAATTATGAGCAATGAAGCTCTTGTTTCCTACATGCAATAAGATTTCAACTGCCAGTAGTATGCATGCTTTGAAAAGATGCCTCCTACTCAGGGTTTACTTCCAACCATGATATAAAAGATGCCTCCTACTCAGAGAGGGTTTACTTCCAACCATGATGTAAAATATTTGGGACTACTTCCCTGAACTAATACATTCAATGAACTAACCTCTTGTGATGCCATAGCTGACATACCACTCATCAGAGCTTTAATTCGCTGATGACAAGAATGAAACAAATGTTGATTTAAAACAATCTTTAAAACATAATTTTTTTCTATATATTAATTATTTATATATATAAATAATGAGCAATATATATATATATATATATATATATATATATATATATATATATATATATATATATATATATATATATATATATATATATATATATATATATATATCCTTACGTACTCCATAGGTGTCTACAGTAGCTGATATATTACATTTCCAGGCACCTCCGTTTCATCAGTCCGGAGTCACACGAAGTTAAGTTCATATGACGTAGAATTCCCGCCACACAAAGCTAGAAATACAACACAGCCTAAATGTCAAATTCCTTTACACATTACTAATGTAAGAAGGAGAAAGCTGGATGATTTTGTCAACCAATTTCTGGAACGATTTTTGCCCATTTTCAACACTATATTTTACTATCAAATGTAGTACCTCTTGGCATGGTAAGTGATCATCATGGAAAGTAATTACTACATGTTTTAATTGGTTGTTTTTGTGTTTTAGTTGTTATTATATTATAAGAATGTTCGTTTATTCATTGAAAAACACAAACACAATATGTATGAGGGGTGCCACGTATCTGCATGTAAAATAAAATGTTGTATGTTCAGCTAGGCCTAGTCTTAAATGAACGGACATTGTATGCAATTTCTTCACATTTTATTAGTTTGTTTAGTCCAAATTATATTACTTTAGATATGTAACAACATATATACAACAGGTATAGGTATTTATGTGGATTTTTAGCAATGTTGCCAAACATTGCCCAAGTATTAAGATCATCAAGAAATTATATTTACAATTTTTTTAATGGCGTTTTTAGATTTTCCCCCCAATATTCAACTTCACAACTTGCTCACACTGTCATATCACACATACAACAAAAACATGCTTATATTCATTATTCACCCTTTATTTACATGTGCAAAATTTATTTTGATATCTTTACAAATAAAAAAGTTATCAGGTTTACCAAACACTAAAAATAAAGCACATTGTCAAAAAAAAGTATCTGGGCCTAGGGGAGAAATTGTGTAATTTTAATCTGGGGTCCTAAAGGTTAAATATATATTTATGTATTCAAAAACTAAACACCATACGGAACTATTCAAATCAAGAAAAACTATCTATCTCTAAATAATTACATTAATAACAAAGAAAACCACACATATGGGGCCTATTATTTATTGTAATCATAATGCACTCAGATACGGTTCAAAAGGCGTGGAGGAGTTACTTAATTGTACTAAGGTTTCCCTATGTATACTACATCTTCTCAGCAATCTGGTAAGCCATCTGTCAAGAGTACCACTAATATCACGCAACTCTGTAGCTTCAAATGATAATCCCCAAGGGATCTCCAAAAATTACATTTTCTAAACAACCCAGGTTCGAATAAGCGTGGCAGATCATGGATGGCAGAGGCTGAAGACACACTGCGAAGAGTATGTGAATTTGAAGAAATAGGAAAGGGCAGTGAATGGGTGGAGGTAGACACTGGGAAGAAATCTGAGAAAAGAATGGTGGGACTTATTGAACAACTCATTTGTCCAGAGCATTGCATGGAAATACTGCCCTGGTCATGCTGGGGTCAGAGGAAATGGGAGAGCCAATTTATTGGCAGGCAAATGGCGATAGACGGCACATTGTTGAGAAGAGATAAAACAGACTTAATGCAGGCAGTAATAAATTTATTTCAAGATGAAGATGATGTCAATGAGGCTGAGAATGTACACATACAGAGTATGTTAGATATGGGAGTATCTAGAGGTGAAGGAAGGAAAAGTAAATTTTTTGGAAAGTTCTAAAGATCACACAATCAACACCTGACCGGGACTCTGAGTCTACATACACTTGGATGGCTGCTGGAATGGAGTGCGGAGCACTTATGGGAATGCCCAGTGTGCTATGAAGCCAGTTTCTAATCAAGAAACAGGTTTGAATTCATAACCTCTTCAAACAAGGTAAATTGTTGAAGAACTATGGCAAGGCATATGGCAAAAAAAACTCATAATGCACACCATGTCAAATATTGTTCTATGTTTCATATACAAGCCACATGATTTTTCACTCCCTATTTATCTATATTTCAGAACTTTCAAAATAAGATTTTAATATTACCTCTTCTTCAGCTTTCACATCAACTTCATCCTGGCCATCTTTGACCAAACCTGCAGCAAGAGCCTTCCTCTTTGCTGCTTTCTCATTGTCCTACATTGAAACGGTATATATGAACCAAATTATTTCGTAAAAGGTTACAAAAATAAACATTTGAAATATATACATCAATTATAATATATTTGTGATTTTCTTAACAGACAACAGTACACTTCAGGTATTCCCTTGGGAGTTCTGTCTCTTATAGCAGATGTCAAAGAGTATGTCCAAACTCATAATCATCCTTCTCTATTATCTTCCAGAATAATTACAAATTCCTTTAATCTCTTAACCTTTAGAGTGTCATTTTCAAAATATTGTAACAAAGATGGTGACAACGGCAACAGCTGTTGTTGAATGTTTTTCTGACACCTGTACTTTTAGAGACAGCTCTCTCATTTCTCAGAACTTCACATGTGCACAGGGCAAAATATCCACATAAGTCCCTGTGGGTATGAAACCCCAGTGTATTCCCTCCACTCATGGGGTATCTATCCAGTCTGAATTTTTCAGATCATGGAATGAGAATCAGACATAATAATGTCCCTGACTGCCCCTATTTCACAGACCCATTTAAGGGCCACAATAACTGCCTCAATCTCCATTGTCATACTATACAATACTCTTCATACCTTTCATTAATGACTCTACCTCTAATATGACAAAGAAGCCCCAGCCTGATCTAGACCCTTTCCCTCTGATCAGAACCATCTGTGTATATAGTAACATGATTCTTTCCACTGTTGTCAGCCATCAGTTATTTAATTTTAACATAAGCTTTTTCATTCCAAAACTTCCTGCATTCCCTGCTGAATATAATTATATAACTTTTCCATAACTTGATAGTTCCTCTCCAGCTCTTAACCATTATAACTCTTCATGTACAAAGCTGCAGCAACTATTAGGTGAGATGGCCAGTTCCCTTCCTTGCTGTCTTTACCTTTCCTGACTCCTGCATCAGGTACTCATTTACAGCTAAGTCGACTGGAGGAGTGTCGATCACAACCCGGATTTTTTTTTTTAAATCAGGAAGTGGTTTCAAACCTGGCACTCGTGTAACCTGGTGATAGCAAGCAAGCTCACTATCAACTAGACTACCACGCTCCTCTTAACCATCCCTCCCCTTTAAATATTCCTTTGACATGAGTGACTTTTATCTCAGCACCAACCATCCTTGACACACCTTGGAGACTTGAACCTTTATGTCAGATACATTTCCACGTGTTTTGTCATTGATAACTCCTTATAATATTTAACCTGTGCTGTTACATGTCTGGATGTGATAGAAACTACTCCAAGCATGTTTGGATGTGATAGAACCTACTCCAAGCATGTCTGGATGTGATAGAACCTACTCCAAGCATGTTTGGATGTGATAGAAACTACTCCACGCATGTGCCTCATCACATTAGAGATATTAAGCATACATCCACGAACTGTCTGCATGCCCTCATATTTGAATAAGTTCCAACTGCTACCATTGTGCAACCGATAATTCAAGGAGTCCCAAGTATTAATCTATCATGGAAAAATAAGCTGTTGAAAGAGGAGACCAAGTAACTTCTGTTAGACCCCCAGCTGCCACTGTTTTTTTAGTGCTGCTAGACCATGTTTACTTTTCCTGGAAAAAATTATCTATGTGAAATATGTTTGATAGGTTACAGTAAAGATGTATTCCTGATATTTAAATAAGATAATAATGGTACCATGGTTAAATTGGAGGATATAGGGTGTTTGTTTGTTAATGAATAAATTAAAGTCTCTATTTGCAGAAGCGAGCTCCTTTCAATCTAAGACCAGAAACTGTTTTGGTTATATGAGGGCATGTTGAATATTATCCAGATATTATAATCTGGGATGAAATAAAGTTATAAAGAGTGCAATTATTGCTCAATGACAACCATTGTACAAGGCATCTTTGGTGAACATTCCTCTGTGTAAGTGTCTGTTGTGTTGTCTGGAAAGGAATAGAAGCGATAAAAATGACAGGATAAGGGAAATATAAAATGTAGTGTGTTTATTCTGAACAGAATGCAGGACCAAGAAGCAACATATGGAGTTGCAGGAAATGAACTGAATAATCAAAGAGTTATCAACCAACATCACAGAACCGAAACAGTCAGTTACTATATGTTGAAGGACATACCAAATAGGAGATCAGAATACCTATGACTATGTGTCCAGAGCATCATGATGATAGTCTGGTGACTAACACCTACTATGTTTTATAACAATTAATTCAATACAAATAGTTAGCAAATATTATTTCACAAACAGAATAAGCCAAAGAATGAAATATTATTACACCCACGTGTTGCGTAATGAAAGTGGAGCTAAGAATAGTGACACTGTTACCTGTCAGGCATGTTGTAACAGGCGAATAAGGAGATTTGGGGGATAGTTTTTGGTTCAATTCTTACCAATTATGTTCCACATCTCATTAGTGTTAAAGTGACCCTAGACAATTCTGAAGTCAGATGTGTCAGGCTGAAAGGCACAGATATTGCAGCTAAGCTGTAAAACATGACACAACACATTCTGTTCTCTGGACTACATCTTGCTAATCCACAAAAGTTGAGAATGAATGCAGAAGACGAGAAGAAGAAAGATTATTAACTGGCAAAGAAGCAAAACAAAGGTTGTTATATGTATTTCTCAAGCTAACTAACATACCTACCTTATCTTCCTTATCAATTCTGGTGACTCCATACTGTCTGAAAATGACATTTTAAAAAAATAACTCACTAAATAAGGAAACAAAATAAGGTTTCCTAAATTTATAATTCTTATAATCCAGCCATGTTGTGTTGGTTATAATCTTTCTACAACTGTTTGTTTCATATGCTGTCAATCATTTCCAATAATGATGTTCTCCCATGCCACAATGTCAGGTTGTCAAGCATCTTCTATCTTGGTCTTCCCCTTCCATTCATGCACTTCTATTTGCCTGTTGTCATAATGTGTTCCACCTTTCCTCTTCTCAAAACTAGTGTGTCAAAAATATGTAGTCTCTTTCTGATGCAAGTAAGCAGTTCTCTTTTTGAATTAACTTCCTTCAAGACATCTTCATTATGCTTTTCATCTGTTCATGGTGTTCTTAATATTTTTCTAAAAACCATATCTCCAATGATCCTATTTAATTTTTCACTATTCTGCTCGTTGTCCAAGATTCACTACCACACACCATAATTGGTTGTACATAACTAACAAAAACTAGATTTTATAATTAAAATCAGGAGAAATCTATATAAATCAGGAGATGCGGTTAGTCAAGTATGGAAAAATTTGTTCACTCTAGTTGCAAGGCGATTCGGTGCAGTTAGAACAGACCTGGTTCGATTCCCATTTGTCTCAAGAATTTTTAAATCTGTTAACAGTATAACCAAAATAAATAAATTTGTGTTACAGTTTTTCCTGATGGTACTACAAGTATGTGCTGCAGGTTTTACACAGAGAATTTGTATAAATGAGATACAGTATAAAGTAATGAAAATCTCAAACAATCAATCAATCAAGTGCCATACAGAGTGGTATTAATGATAATATTTCTCCACAACTCTCTGTCTCTTGTATTGTTAAAAAGTTCAGTTGGTGACATATTGCTGTGTCACAGTGTCAAAAAAATGACAAACTATAGATGAAATGTGCTTTATTTGAACTTATTATTAACTTAAACAAAAAATAATAATTGCCAAGATATAAACTTGCCAACCTTCCGTATTCCAGCAAAGTGGACTGCACTCTTGTCTCCTCATCTTTCAATTTGTCAGCATCATTGCGTCGATAACGTCTCTGTGGCTTATACACTTCCTAGCAAAATGTCCAAACAGTTGAGGTTAAATATAGCTTTAACCTCAAATTACTACTATGACATAGAGACTATTTGTGTCGATGGCCCAACACATTAGGCCAGGGGTGGGCAAACTTTTTGTACAGAGGGCCGCATTGAAAATTGTAAAGCTATTGGAGGGCTGCATATAATATTATGTATATTTGGCAATATATATATATATATATATATATATATATATATATATATATATATATATATATATATATATATATATATATATTTAAATGATGTCAAATTGGGAAAAAAATATTGTATATATAATATATCATCATCATCATCAGGTGCCATGCTGGGTGGCGTAGGCGGTCATGGCTCTCCACAACTCTCTGTCCACAGTATTATGTATCAAAGTTGTTGTTGTTTCTTTGCCGTGACAGGTTGTCAAACTGTCTAATATTTTCTCACGTTGTCGCCCTCTGTCTTTGGTGCCTTCAATCTTGCCTGTTGTGATTATGTTCTCTAACCTGCCTGTCCCATGAAGTGGCCAAAAAAAGATTAGATTGCCTTTTTCTTATATTGTTGATTAAGGTCTGTTTCGCATTTAACTCTTTATAATATATAAGAAAGTCAAATTAAAATTCCAATGGATTTCTGTGTAATATTAATGGGGAAAAAAATCATTTTTGACGATCATCCGTTTATTTAAAAATGTGTTTGAGGGCCGCAAATTATCCAATGACAGGCCACATGCGGCCCGTAGTTTGCCCACCCCTGCATTAGACTATGGCATCCATCAATATATATACATATACACACACACACACATATATATATATATATTATAATTATAAGGTAATACTGTTGTGAAATAGAACAACATAATACGTATGTAGAACATAGAATTTCGCCCATGTGTTGCCAGGGCCCGAAAGGGGAGCAAAGAATAGCAACACTGTTTACCTTCCACGCATGTCGTAAAAGGCGATTAAGGAGGTTATGGGATGGAGTTGGCTGTCCCATCCAATATAGGGTCAGTGACCCAAAGCCATGCTGAAGTCAGATGTGTCAGGCCGAAAGGCGCAGATATCGCAGCAATGCTGTAAAACATGACACAACGCATTCCGTTCTCTGGACTACATCCTGCTAATCTGCAGGAGTTTGAGAACGAACGCAGAAGAAGAACACAGGATTTTTAAGTTTCACTTGACCGCAACAGATGGACTATCACTAAGGGGGTTATGAGGTTAAACAAGAAAAAAAATTCAACGTTTTCAGACATTTTCAACGTTTCGAACCGTCAAGTTTTTCTCAAGAATAGGCTATATAACACAAACAGTGAAAAACAATGACAACAGTAAAAACAGTGTTACCATCACAGAGGCACTAGATACACTATTATCATGTAAACAATATGAAGTTCGATGTGACAAACAAGGTAAATTTGAATACAAATTTAATTATATAAGCAGGATGGGACATCTCTGTTTAGTCACTATAGAAGTGTACAGGAATGGGCAGATAAGCATCAATAATATTTTTTGCGTACATCAAACATCTGAAACATTCTATAAATATTAAAATATGGATATAGTGTGATGATTGGAGATCACCCTATTTGCAACTTGTGTTTTGCTGATGATATTGATCTTATAGATGGGTCAGAACAATAATTACAAGAGCTAACAGGAAAGCTGGAAAAAGTTATCAGCAAGTACAGAAAGGAAATTAGCATAGAAAAGAGCAAGATCTTGGTTAACAGCAGAGACACAGAAGAACATCATGATGAATGGATATAAGCTTGAGAAGGTGAATACTTTCAAATACCTCATATCTGGCATATGCAGCGATGGAAAATGCAGTGCAGAATTTTTAAAAAGGCTGGAGATGACTTTAGTGTATATGTCAAGGCTAACGTTGATTGGAAAAGCAACATCAGTGTTAGAGTAAAAATCAAACTGTAAAACTCACTAGTACTTTCTGTTGTGTTGTATGGTTGTGAGAGTTGGAGACTCACTGCAGACATGGAGAGACGATTACAGGCTTTCGAGTACAAATGCTACAGACAAATTCTACGAATTTCCTATAGAGAGCATAAGAAAAATGTGTACGTAAGAAATAAAGTAGAGATGTATGCAGGTGTACAAGAACCATTGCTTTCAATAGTGATATGATGAAAACTAGCATGGTGTGGACATGTATGCAGACATGATTGCTTGTCAAAAACAATACTGCGGGGAACCGCCGAAGAGGTTAGAATCAGAGGAAGATAGATAAAGACATGGGAATAGATAACATCAAGGAATGGACAGGACAAGATTTTTTCCTCACTCATCCGCATCATTGAAGATAGAAATTGCTGGAGGACTCTGCATGCTGATACATCCAATGTGGTATCCCTATGACCCTGACATTTTACGGGTTTATAGACAGATATTGTGACAAATGGATTTATATACATCACCAATGTTAATGATAAATATCACAATGTGATAAGTATAAATATTATTCTCATCTTCATCTTCTTCATTCAGGAATCTATTGATTTCGCTAGATCTTCAGACCAGTCGACAGGACAAAGCTCCTAATGTTTTTCTCAATTATTGTTTATTTTTTCTATTCTGTCTTTATCGCATAACCTTTATAATGTGATATTCATTCTATGTACATCTTTTTCTATTGTTAGCAAACAGAGCATTCATTTCCAAATAGTTGCATAATGAAAAACAACAGATAAATGATAAACTGATGTGTTGAGCTGCAATGTGAAAAATAACGTAGCTCTGCTGTGAAACCAGCAGCACAACAGACTTCACACTCTAGAATGTAAATCACACAAATTCTTGTGTTGGTTACTCTCATGTTGGTTATCAGAAGATATGTGATAAAATATGTATCAGCTATTATGTTCAAACATCATAAGAAAACGAAGATGAAAATACCTTGGCCACGTTTTACGACTAGATGTAAACAGAATAAACCAACAAGCCCTTATGTGGTCGGTCACCTGAGGGTAATAGTAAAAGAGGAAGTCCTAAAACAACCCTTAAAAACACCATTCTTAAAGAAGGGGAATTAATAGGCTGTAAGACCATCCAGGAACTAAAGCTGCAGGCAGCGGGCCGCATCATATGGAGAACCAAAACCTCTGCCCTATGTGGTGCTTGCGGCACATAAGGAACAAACTAACTAACTATTATGTTGTAAAAATTTCCAATGCAAAAAAGCTGCATGAAAATTGGGGTTTGGCCAATGCAGACTAAGGATTTTAAACAGTATAACTAAACACACACACTAACTCACCTTCACACTTGATACAGCATCAAAAGCCTTGCTTTTCACAGTCTCAAATGTTTCATCCTAGAAGATAAACAATTACATCATGCTGTAGTCTGAAGTGTCAGGCCAAAAGAGGGAGATATCACAGTCAAGCTGTAAACCATGACAATGAATTGTGTTTGTGGACTACAGACAGCTAACAAGCAGAAGTTTGAGAATTAAAGCAGAAGAACAAGCATATCATCAAACAACTACACACTGTGCAAATTTATGTCTGACAATATGATCACAATCTTGAAACATGAAATCTTAACAAAAAGGATGAAAAGAGTTTTGAGACTTTACAGATGGAATATGACATGATGTAAAGAATGAACTGGGTAAAAAAGAGATCAAACACACAATACTCACAGATAATCATGATAGTGCAAGCATGAGGGAGTGCGAGTGTGTTATAATTTGAATACAATTTTGAATAATCATTAAAAATCCATCCTGTGGCATATTTCCTGTTTTATTTATTACCCGCGGTATTCATTAGCATTTTTATAGATATTTTTTCATTAATATTGTCTTCTTGTTGTTGTTCAGATCAAGGTATTATACCAAAACATCAACTTGTATTATCTTTATTCTTCTTAATGTTCATTATCTACCATATCTTATTATTAGTGAGATAGTAGTTTTTTTTGTAATACATCATTACATATTTATATAATATTTATTCTTTACTCTTTTATGGCCCACTACATATTTATATAAGTGATAAAGGCTATATTAAGTTAATAATGTTACTGTCATACTAACAATCAAAATAAACAAAACAATGTACAAATTAAATAACAATAAACACAATAACAATTACTGTTATTTTGTTTTTACATTGTTTTATTTTGATAGTATTACAGTAACATTATTAATTGTATTTATTAGCCTTTATCACTTATTTGTTTTGATAATGTGGCACTTTGTCAGAAATCCTATGACATTTTGTTTATTTATGCATATTCATATAATAATTATTCTTATTCTTTTGTGACCAATTGTTAAACATCCAGTCCAATATTGTTCAAATATATAACAATTTGCTTTAGGCCATCTGGGATTCTTTATAACTTGCTGTGCAGAGAAGAAGCTCCTGTAGGCCTGATTATGATCAGCGATACTGGGACAACTCTGTAGTATGAGTTCTGATATCTGTGTTGCTAATCTGCAGTTGAAAGCTACATAGTAGCTGATACCATCAATGATAAATAATATTTATTCACTTTGAATCTGAGAATGCTTAAGAAAATGAAGAAGCAAAAAATTAAACTTGGAAGAAACAAAATATGACCAATGAAATATAGAAAGAAACAAAATATGACCAATGAAATATAGGAAGAAACAAAATATGACCAATGAAATATAGGAAGAAACAAAATATGACCAATGAAATATAGCATTAAACTGGTAGTGAGCATGTAAAGATAGCAATGATAATGTTAAATATGGCAGAACTGCTGATGGTTAGACTGAAAGTGATAATTATAATATGGTTGAAATTGTTGTGATATATAATGCTATTACATTTCATGTTATTTTGTCCATGTATACATCATTCTTTTCGAAATTAATTTTCCAGGAATCTTTATATGCCTTCTTCTTATCAAACCTTGAAAACATAGACCTATGCCAAGACAGTGTACATGAAGTATGTGTAACACGACAGATATGTAACACAATAGATACTGGCCTGACCTCAATTTACAGATTTTGAAAAACATTTGGCACAAGATAAATATCATGACTGTATTATGCAAATTTGCAGTGGGACTGGTCAAGGTTCAATGTTATGGAAATGCTGTATTTCTCATTACTAGACACTTGTATAATGGGTGTCAATGATTCTCAAACAGTTTTGATTTAGAGCCCTTTACAAATATACACAATCTAAAGAGCCTACTTATTGCATAATTGATCAAGAACTCAGTACAAAATCACTAGATAAGCCTAGTTGATAGTCAGCTTACTATCACCGGATTAAAGCATGCCAGGTTCGAAATCATATCCGGACAAACAAAAAATCAGGGCCATGATTTTTAACATGACATGACTGATCCTCCAGTCAAACCAGCTGTAAATGAGTACCTGATGCATGGGTTGGGGAAGGTAAATACAGGAAGGAAGAGAACTGACCACATCATCTAATAATTGCTGTGGCTTTAGTACCTGAAGAGGTATCTTAATTCCCAAAAGCATGTTGCTGCCATGGGACCTACCTGTACAAGAAACTGTATCAGCAAATATTCACATAAGCTGATTACCATCCACAAGCTATGGCATTTAGTACCAAGAATTTATTACAATTATTCACAAGTTTGATTACGGTATTTGAGTAATGAATTTGTGCCATAGCACGTGAAATTTTCACATAAGCGCTCAACTGTTTGAATAGCGTCACCTTCAACACAAACACTGGAACACGTGTACTCATTTTCTTTGTGGCCAGGCCAACCTTTCTTCCCTTTGCAAACCATAAGTAATAAGTAATGCTAAACCTAAGTGGCCTAGTCATTGATTTTGCCACTACATTACTATGCTTTCCTAAATTTGGATATGATGCAGCAACATATGCAAGTCTGCCATGATCATTTATTTTATATATTAACACCAAGAAAAGCAGATAAGAACGAAAATTCAGGTTAGGGCTGTAATAGCACAAATACCAACTTGACAATAATGAATAAGTAAACAAGTGTTACAAATACCTATCACTAGATGCTAAAAACAATGGTGATAATATAACGACTGGTCTGAAGATCATTGAGATAACGATGTTTTGATGGAAATTTCACTCTTTTTCATCCATATTTATTTTATTATCATTGCGTTTAATCATTTTTTTTTATTAGTAGTGTTAAATATTTGTAACAATTTATTTACTTCTTTTTCTTTTGTTCACTTGAAACATGTCTATATCTGTAATTCTGTCTCCTGAATAAAACTCACTGTCTTTTGTAGTTCATACAGTGGCCCATAGAGCTTTGATTCCAGTGTTGTTTCCTCTGGCCAATATGTCTGCCTCAGCATTTCATGCTCAGAACACTCTTGAAGTATATGTTTGGCAATTTATTTACTTTTCATTATTATCATTTATTTTAGATGTTAGCCTATGTGTTTTATTGAGATAATCATATCTATTGATTTGAATGTGGATTTAATTGAGTTTCACAGTAGCATTACACTATAAAGCCACTCTTTTAATGCTACTTCATATGCTTTCGTTCAATTTGTTGGCTAGCCCTTCAATGTTAACATCTGATAGCCTGTTATAGAGCCATCTAGGTCTGTTAAATATATTCAGAGATTATCTTTGGTTGATTGACAGTTCAAGCATGTAATATTTGCAGATTGATTATTAAAGGTAGACTAGCAACCTCTTAAAGTATTTGCAAGTGGATTAAACAGTTAATAATCTTAAGTGATTCATATCAGTTGTGTGTAGAGTGTTCTTAACACCTCAGAGTTGAACTGTTACATGATATCAGTATTATGGACCATAGAATACAGTTAAGATCTGGTTATACAACAGACTGCATCAACATTACTTACAACACATTGTATCAACATTACTTACAACACATTGTATCAACATTACTTACCAAGACCTCACTCAAATCAAAACTACTGACAACACATGGCAATATATTTACACTACATAACAGGACACACTACATCCACATTACATGAAACAGAAATTTGAAAATAAGGGAAATTCGTCCCTACTCGTCATTTTTTATTTATAATGTATGTCATCTTTGATAAAGGCCTTTCGGTCAAAACGTCGATTTGTGTTTGTGTGTGTGCCTGTTTGTTTCATATTATTAGACAGTGTCACTGTATGTGGTGATGCTGGTGGTGTCGGAGATATTGTCTGTCTCTTATGCAGTCAAATCTCTTTCCATCTGCTTCCTCTACATTCTCGGACACGATCCCCAAATGATTTGGCCAGAATCAGCTCAAGCTGCTGCATTTCTGTTTCCAAGGTGCACTGCGAGGAGGTACATTTGGGATCTTGGTTATCTGCTAACTTTGGGTCCACCTAGAGCAATGCGTTCCCTTTGCACCCCAGAGAATTATTCAAATTTAAATCAATCAATCGCAGACTTCAGTTTATTTTTAATGAATTCCACGGATGTTAGTTTAGGACGTCAGAGAAGTCTCAGAAGGGAATTTAGTCTCCAATTAATTCTGAGAAATTATATTTTCTATAATAAATTAATGTTATTTGGTTTCCTTAAAATCGATGTTAACAAAACATAAATCACTAGATATTTTTTATTACTAGCACTGGTGTGTAATGCGCAACTTATAATATGCAATGTGCCACCACTGGTACAAACGTCATCAGTTGGTCAAAGTTGCTCTAGAAAAACTTTCCTATTGTACAAATGTATACAAGAAACATATTGCTCAGAATTCCTAGTTAGTGAAGCAAACAAAGAAACCCACATTACTTGACAATAAAACACACAAAGAAACCCACATTACTTACCAACAAGTCACTAAAACAGGCAGTTAAGTAGAACCCTTCTGCAGGTAAGTCACTAAAATAGCTAGTTAAGCAGAACTCTACTGGCAGTAACCTTCATTTAAAAAACATTCACTTTATCTTTATATCTAAATACATTATAGCACATATACAAAAATGACAAAAATGGGGATAACTAAGGGTGAAGGGAGAAAGTGTGTCATATGGAAAGTTACAAAGATCCCATAAGCAACATCTGACTGGGATTTTCATATGGAAAGTTACAAAGATCCCATAAGCAACATCTGACTGGGATTTTCATATGGAAAGTTACAAAGATCTCATAAGCAACATCTGACTGGGATTTTCATATGGAAAGTTACAAAGATCTCATAAGCAACATCTGACTGGGATTTTCATATGGAAAGTTACAAAGATCTCATAAGCAACATCTGACTGGGATTTTCAGTCTGCATACTCTTGGATGGCTGTTGGAATGGAGAGCAGAGTACTTTGGGAATTTCCCCTGTGCCATGACACTGGTTTCTAGTCAAGAATCAAGAACAGTACAGCATAGCAGAAAAGCCATCATTGAAATAAAAAGTTAATTTCCATCTCTACTACAGATTTACAAATCAGATTATCATACAGTTACATTATATAATTAACTGTATCAGAAACTCACTTGTGGTGTTTGATGATTTTTGTTAAACTGCGAGATTGAAAATGAGCGTATATAATCTCCCATTTCTTCTCTTGTTTCTATTGCCCTCTTCACAAGCCACTGCAGATAAAATATAAATTACTACCAAATTTAGTTTAGTTATACATATTCTAAGTTGCATTAAATAACATTTGTGCTTATTTGCTAGAATTTAGGTAAAAGTATGTCCCATGCAACCTGTCATTGGGGATGAAGATAACTTCATGTATTAAGCCGAAGCAACTATTATGTGGGTGGCCAGTTCCCTTCCTTGCTGTGTTTACCATCCCCAACTCATGCATCAGATACCCATTTACAGCCAGGTCGACTGGAGGAACGGTTGTGCCATGTAATAAAAACTTGACTCGGATATTCTTTTTTCCAGAATTGAAGATTTCCATCAGGATGTAGTCCCGTAAATGCCGGTGTATGCCCGTAAAACCCTACAGTTTGGAAGAAACCGTAAAATTACGGGAATTTAAGGGCAGTTGACAGGTATGCCCTTGGTACAGATGAATTGGAAAATAATAAATAATCTACAATATGCAGATGATGCAGTCTTCATGACAGAAAGTTAATAATTGCTCAAAAGACTAATATCAAAACAATATGAACAATATTCACATCCAGAAAACAAAACCAATGGCCCAACACATCCATCTTCTATGGAATCCAGGTCATTTAGAAAGTAACAGCAACCTACTGATCATTCTTATATTTCCTATAAAATCACTATGGTCAAGAGATACTGGGTTTCTTGTTATATTCAGAATATGATATATTACCAATAAACTACGAACACTGTCCTTTTATTTTCTGTTTCACATCCACCATAATTTGTGATCATGTATCCAAGATATATGTAACAGACTACTTGTTGCAGTATCTCTCCGTCTATTTTTATATTTAGTGTTTGTTCTTCTATTTTACTGACTATCATGGTTTTGTTTTCTGGATGTGAATATTGTTCATATTGTTTTGATATTAGTCTTTTGAGCAATTATTAACTTTCTGTCATGAAGACTGCATCATCTGCATATTGTAGATTATTTATTATTTTCCAATTCATCTGTACCAAGGGCATACCTGTCAACTGCCCTTAAATTCCCGTAATTTTACGGTTTCTTCCAAACTGTAGGGTTTTACGGGCATACACCGGCATTTACGGGTTTTTACTTGAATTTCTGCAGTTCTGTATGCTTTGGTTTTTTTTTACTAAATTTAGTGGTGACACTGATATTTTTGTATATATTTTAGTGGCAACAGTGATTTGTGTGCAATAGTGTCGTATGCGGGTTTTATTTTATCTGGTCTTGGGGCGAAGTATTGCTGGAAACAATGCTTTTAACACACTACCAGCACTTTAATTATTCTCTGTGCTGGGAACGTTGTCTTTATACCGAACTTAGGGAATTTTTGTCCACGTGCATTGACAGTGTTACTCAGTGTATCTACAGTACACAAATACTAGTAACACTTACACATGTATTCTGTTTCTAGGCCTACTATATACATTGTTTAATTTATATTGTATGTTTTTGTTTGCCCCCTAGACCTAAGTAGTGTAGGTAGGCCTATAGTTAAATAATAGAATGTTATTTGTTTATGTAGGTCAAAATCTGATCTTAAACCAATATTTTATTGTCACGTTATGTTTCTTTTTAGGAATTACAAACGGAAAATGAGAAAATGATGCCGCTGACTGAAAATGAAGCAGTCGTTGCTATAGATGCACGATCGCTTCTGATCACAGATGCACAATCTCCACGAGTCATAGTTGTACGGTCTCCGCCGGTCATAAATGCTCGATCTCCACCAGTCATAGATGCACATTCTCCGCTGTTCATAGATGCACATTCTCCGCTGTTCATAGATGCATGATCAATGCCGGTCATAGTTGCATGGTCTCTGCCGGTCATAGTTGTACAATCTCCGCTGATGTGCGCTATTCATGGATAGTTGAAATTATTGTCAAACGCTCTATAGAACACTCCAACAAGTTGTTATAGGTTCAAACTGATCTAAGCATCCATTCTTTGTATTAATTTTTGTCCATCATATTTCTTTTTATCGTATTAAAGGTACATAGGCATAGTCTTTGTGCTCTATAATTTTCCCACAATATGACTGTCTATGTTAAACAAAGGCAAACTATCCGTTAAAAAACCCGTATGACCTTTTTTTTTTAAACGGATGGAGCCCCCCTCACCATTGTATATGATTTTACATGCTCAATTATGGTTTTTCACAACTTTTTTTTATGGTTTTCAGTCTCAACAGGTTGACAGGTATGCAAGGGAACTGGTTTGGAATTAGTGCCTGCCTATGTGATTATTCCCCTTGGTTATGTTTATCATTTATTAATTTAAATCTAATTATATTTAAGGTTAGGTTTAAAAACATAACTAACCCTAACCCTACGCATGCAGTTGCGTCTGTGGATTCCACCAATGGCCCACTAGACATACCATCCATGCAACAGAAAACCTTAGCAAATGACATGCCGTTATATTGAGACTCTCTTATGGAAGCTTTGTAGCATGTCATCTATACAGTTATAGACCCCCTATGAGTAGAAGGCTCCTTCAATAGAAATTGCACTAAGCCAAAAGCTGAAGTCCCCTGGGTATGAAAGAAAGCTCAGAAAAACAACCCCCTTGCACATAGCAGGTAATCGCTCACAATTCATGGGGTTCTCAAACAAACAACTGCTAACCCTAAGAAATGAATATTTAAATTAATCATTGATATAATATTTAGATTAATTAATCATAAAATACGTAGGTAGGCACTAATTGCAAACAAGAACCGTACCAAGTATCAGCATAACACATCATCAAGTGTAGCCTCTACAACAAAGGTTGGCTCCAACAGACCTTCAACAACTCGTCTCTTGTTTGTCTCCCTTTCTCCCAGCATATCACAGGTTATTCAGATTGTATAAACTTATTCTTCTAAATTAGAATAGTATTTACGTAGAACATAGGTTTTTGATGTTTCACTTGAACACAACAGATGGACTATCACTAAGACAAAGTGGTTATGAGGTGTAAATACACACACAAATTACAATACACAAGACATTTTCAATGTTTCAAACCGTTAGGTCTTACTCAAGAATATATAAAACAAACAGTGAAAAGCAATGTTATCACCATAGAGGTACTAGGTACACTAAAATTAGAAGGTATGATAAATTTTTATCTTACCTGGACTACTGGGAAAATGTGAATAAAATCAAGCCCTTGAATCTGATGGGGTTCAATTCGATGTGGACATTTCATTTTCGGAAGAACAGCAACAATGGACTCTGTCAGAGATCTATGATAAAAACAATATAATTTTAAATTAGTATAACAAATAACAGGTATCTTTTAAAAAGTTTAGTTAAGAAATAAAAGAATCTTTTTTTGTGTTCATTCTCAAACTCCCTTTGAATCTTTCTTGTAGCATGACAATAGTCCAACAAAATTTCCAGCAGGATGTAGTCCAGAAAATGGAAACCCATTGTGTCTCTATTTTATTTGCATCAATGGACAACACATCCGACACTTGCATTGGCAACTAATAAATGCAGTGCTTTTACGACTTCCTCCGGATTGGTGGATGTTCATAACTATATCAATAGTATAGTCGGAAAGCCTAACAAGACAACTGGTTTCTATATCTGCCTGCTGGACACCACACTCAAAGCTAACCACAGTAATGGATGCTTGACCTTTTCTTGCTGTCCTGCAATTTTATCATCACCACCACACTTTCATATAATTATAAAATAATTATAAAATAATTATAAAATAATTATAATTAATTTTTAATATTTATTTAAAATATTGTAAATTCCTCAATTTTTATGCTGTAACTTATTTCCTCTCCGTTGTATTTTTTCTTTTTAATCACCTCGAATCATCTATTTAATCTGGTTTTTCTGTGCTTGAATAAAAACATTCCCAAAAAAATGCAATTCCTGTCAGCTTCAATAATTTTTCATTTATCCTCATGCTTCCTAGTTTTGTAGTCAAGGTAACATTTCCAGCTCGTCTGGATATATTTTTAGATCATCAACAGTTCCTGGGTCGACCCAGCTTATGGAAATAGGCACCAGATCTTCAGTAAAGGTGGTGGCCATGGTACTGACCACAGCATCCCTAAGAATGTTATTGGGCATAGAAAAATACTCACCTAACACCATAACTCCCAATATGACTCATGGTATGGTGAAGGAATACTTAAATTTTTAAAATTCAATTTTAGTTGTTAAAATAACTGATAATTTGAAAATTGTGAATGAAATAACAAAAATAATAACACAAAAAAGTTATAATTTAGTAAAATTTATCATTTATTATAATTATTATTATTGATGAACATAATCATTGTCTGACTCACATTTTCTGACCAATCGTAGAGTTTTCTTGAAACAGAAGATCAACATCAACGTCAAAGTTACAGGTTGTTATGCACCATGTCATCCCTCCAACTACCTGCATATGGAATCAGAATAGCAAACTTAATTCTAATTGTTAAAGAGTCTTTAAGTGCAAGTATTTCCTACCTGCAATGTGGAATCAGAATAAGACGAATGTGTTAAGCCACTGACGCAAATAAAACGGTGACAATGCAATTCCATTCTCTGGACTACATCTACTGGAAATCTAGTAGAACCACTGTCCTGCTACAAGAGAGATACAGCGGGAGTTTGAGAATGAATGATAAGAAGAAGAATAACTTTCACCTTTCAATTGGCTGAATTGTACACCTTAGCTACTCAAGTTGTTGTTGTCAATATCCAATCACTACTGGGTAGTTCTACTCTTATCAGCAAATGCCATTCTTAAAAAAGTGCAGATCTTCTGAAGTTGACCTAGTGGGTTAGTGACTGTTAAGGGTGATTTTTTTTTAATGTTTTTTCCTGGCAGTTGAGAGGAAAGGGCAATCAATAAGGAGGTGTTCGGATGTTTTGTTGGGATGAGAGCCATGTCTACATGTGGGTTTTTTTGTGGTCTTATATGGTTAAATGGCAATTGACTCTAGAATGTCCTATTTGAAACTGAAAGATATGGGAATAGTTTCTCCAGCAGAGTTGGTTTACATTGTCATTGTCTTTTGGTCATGTCATTTCGCTAAACATATTTCAACCAATCTATGCATGTGATAATTGGTTCAGTCAGATTTTCTGGTGTTGTTTCTGAGAATGTGTTTAACTGTTCTCAATCTACATTGTCTTTCCTTTTACAGTTTTGGGGCATCTCATGCCGGTTTGCAGTATCATTTCCTGCTAGATTGCCATGTCATACTGATTGAAACTACGAATACAACCGTGTGCAACACTCTTGCCAAATAGATACCATCCAGATTTTTTGTATGGAGTCAGTTAAAGTGACTCAAAAACAGACATTGAGTCAGTAAAAATTACTGTCTGATAGTCTTTGTTCCATGAAATCAAATCATTTATTATTCATTTCCTTCCTGACATTCCCTTGTTTAAATTAATCATGTAATTATACATTCATAAATAGTGCTGTCTTCTACTCATAGTGTGTTATGTTTTGTTCTTAATAAAGGCCCTTTAGTCAAAATGTCCATTTTCTGGGTTAGTCTGTTTATTAGATTCATAAAATATCATTAACACATATTTTTCCCCTTTTCGCTTATCAGAGCATAGACTAACTGCAATGTCATAATTACACTACATTGAAGTTACAATATATGTGACATGTCCTCTGCAGAGTATTGTCCTGATTGGTTCTGTGCAAGCTGGTTCCAATGTCATATTCAAAATCACTTTGATATTATGTGTCCTTTGTGGTCTTGCCTGCCTTTTTTTCTATTTCATCTTTCTAACCCATTGTGTCTTTTTATATGTCCAAAATATGCCAGCTTGAGCTATTTGATTGTTTTCAAGAGCTAATCTTCTATGTTCAGAATTTTATGGTAGTCTGTATTAGGTCATCTTTCTGCTCTATCCTTAGGACCATTCTATAGAGTTTCATTTCAAATGACAATATTTTCTTTTCCATTGCATTACTTCACTAGTCTCACAACCATATGCTGCAACTGAGAAATATAGTTCCTTAATAGCTTACAAGTTCCTAAATCTTTTTTTTCTGTTTGCTCCATATGATGGAATTGTCATGGATTTTTCGTGTGCAGTGTTAGTATAGAGCCATCGCTAATCTCTTTCTGATCTTTGCTGAGAATTTCCTATGGTGTTAATTGCTAACCTGAGATATTTACAGTTATTGACATTTTTAGTTGTTCTTTGTCACTGACTATTGTAGGTGTGAGTTCCTTTCCATGGATATGCATTATTTTTGTTTTCTTTACAAAAAGAAGATACAGAGTCTCTCAATGTTGTTTAACTGAAATAATCATGTGTTCTAAACCTGTGGGGCTTTGTTATATTAAGCCTTGTTGTCTGCATATTATAATTTCTGATTTTAATTTAATATTAAGACGTTACAACATAAATATAATAATTATGAAATTGAGTAAAATACTTTTGTTTTATAGAAAAATCATAACTCACTTTATCAAATGGTGAGAGACCTTTGATGCGAGCTCTAAAGTATCCAGCAGCCAGAAGTAAATCAATAGTCTGCTGCAACTTAACATTTTGTTCTTCATCTTCTCTTGTCTCTGTCTGAAACAGAAAAGGGCTAATTGACCGCCAAATAAGCAGAAAAGTTTTAGTTAAACAGCCATCTCATCAACTATGCTTTTTCACCTATGACAAATAAGAATGCCATTCATAATGATGTTGCACTAAAGAGCCTTGGTAAAGAGTCTCAGAGAGCCACTGGATGCAGCAGTAATAGCCTCAAGCATCCTCAACACAGAAATTATTGTACTGTGTATCTGGCATCAATTATCGTACAGACCATTCCTTTCTCAGCATGCACTTTTCTATCTTGTGCAGCAAGCTTTGAGAGTCTGTGAGTATTATCAGGCGTGTTGATGTATCAGTTTTCAACCAAATTAGTGCTGCTGTAACTCCCTCTATCTCCATCCTCACGCTTGATGTGACAGTGGAGTAAGCAGATAATTTCTCAACCAACTTCACGCTGTTTCTATAGGAAACAAAATCCCAAGTGCTTTTATTTGTATTTCTGTTGACTGAGCCATCGTACATTGTCTCATTCGACCTTCTCATCTTCCCATAGGGTATTCATGACTGCTCTAATCAATTCAATCATTTCTCTTTTTTATCTTGGTGCCGTTCAAGGCTTAACCAACACATCGGCTCTTTCATTTCCTCTGACCCCAGCATGACCCGGACAGTAGATCCATATGCCCTGCGCATTGTTGAGAAGAGTGACCCATTCAGTTCTGATCATACACTTTTCTTTCTTGCACAGCATACTTTGAAAATATGATAAAATCACTGAGTCTGTTGGTGGTTACGTGAGTTAACTTGGTGGTTACCAACCAAGTGAGAGCTGCTGTCACCAGCTCTATTTCCATTCTCATACTCGATGTTGTAGTGGGGTACACAGCTGACTTCTCAGCTAATTTCTTGCATTTTGGTAGGCCATGAAACCCCAAACACATCTGTTTGTTTCTTGTGTTACTGAGCCGTCTGTGCAAATTATTGTATCATGTGCCACAGGATGAGCTCTTGGATCATTCCCTGTTCTGTTGGCAGCCCAGTCGCTGCCCTCTCTTCCTATCTGTATCACAACTGTTGTCAATAACTGTCTATCTTTGCCAAATCTCAACCATTTACAGCCTCTTCCCACTTCCTCCAGCTCACAAACTCTAAGTATGGTATCTTCTGCCATCCAAGACCATCCTCTCTTGATATACCTTCCATTTGTGTTGTCTAGAGATTGGTGTTAAGAGGTGATGATCATTATTGGTGACTTTGACGCATTCTTTAACCTGAACTATTTTATGTCGTGCTTTGTGATTTGATGCTCTGTAGGTCTTGGAGAAACCTCATATCCATGATAGGTTATGCATCATGGGACATCTCTCATGACCTCATTTTGAACTCTCTCCAGTCTATCCATCTGTGTTTGTGACAGTGTAAGTAAACCTAAACCATAGTCCAACAGTGCCTGCATCATTTGAAAAAATGTTTGTTGTGGTATCTTTGTAGATGCCATGATTTTGACTGCACTGACATCCTTCCTAGCTTTCTGAATGACATTGTCCACATGTTTCACACAAGATAGACTTCTATGCTGTCAATCATGCCTCTTCTATTTCTGTCATGCTTGTCCAGCCAGAGGCCGTCCGCATATGCTGTTGTCCTGCCGACTCTAGCTTCCTGAATCTGCGCTATTTTGCATATGTAGACATTAAAGGCATGAGGAAGACCAAGATGGGCAGAGACAATCAAAGAAATATTAAATAGACACTGGCTTACCATGGCCAATGACAAAAAAAACAACTCTGAATCCACACCCCCCCCCCCCAAACGCTTAATGGCACAAATGGAAATAGACAGATAGATGTTAAAGAGTACAGGTGATATTGGCAATCCTTGTGGCAATGCCGGTGCTATAGTTCTGTATTCGATGGTCCCAATCTCAGAGCAACAGGTCTGGGCATTAGCACATTGCTATCCATTGAATTATCCATGAGTCGATGCTGAGTGCAAATGTATCAGATGGCTGAAGCTGACTCTGTTGTAAGCATCTTGATTGTGGCAATCACTATTTCCTCCTTTGCATGAAATTCCTCATAGATGTCATAGGCGAGGATCTCTGCATTTGTAGTTGTGTCTCTTCCTGGTCTGTATGCACCTAGATTATCAGGAAGTAAGCCTCTATTTTCCCAATCTAAGGTCAGTCTTCTAGTGATCAGTCATCACTACATAGGAGAGCCAAACTAATATTGGATTGAATGCATTATAAGGTAAATCATTAGAATAAGTCTTCTCTGCACTAGAAATAGCACAATGATTACATTTTTAATTAACTGACATCATGGATTTCCCTGAAACATCAATTATATCAATAGATGCTATGACGTCACATCTCTCAATGCAGACGATAATTTTACACAACTTAGCACTTAGAGAACAAAACCTACCGATAATGTTAATAAAATACTCACCTTATTCATCAATTTTTTAATTCCAGACACAAACTCCATTAACATATACGTCTAAACCACACACTACGCATCCCCAATCATTAGTTATCGTATGCTAGCGTGCATTATATTTTTGTTTATTTTCTGCATTTGCCGTAATTCTATATACTAATTCTAATCATAACCCCGCCCTTATTATAAATACAAATTCTGAAATACTAATTCTAGCCCTAACCACACTTCAATCCCATGTTGTGCATGCTCTATCTAACATTGCAAAGGCTAGGCAATACCTCAAAACTAGAACAAAGGTCACAGTGAAGACCTAAAATAATGATGTGTGCAATATAGGTCGGCTATTAATCACAGAAAGTATATGTTTTATATTTGCAGATGATACAGATTAGAGCTGAGTCAGAAAAAGAATTACAAAACTTAACAAAGTTAGAAAAACGTACCAGCAAGTACGGAATGGAAATTAACGTAGAGAAGAGCAAGGTCTTGGTTAACAGCAACACCACGATGAATTGATATATTATAATATAAACTTGGGGTGAATCCCTATATCTAGTATTATAGGGCCTAAGTAAATTCAAGTTGGAAGTAAAAGGATAAATGTCCAGATCTAGCACATGCAGCGATGGAAAATACAAAGCAGAATTAAAGATAAGGTGGAGAATGGTTTTAGCTTTATGTAGTGTGTGAAAGTGATGTGTTAGAGGGGGCGTTATTATATTTATACTCAACAAATATAACAATAACATTTGTACTGATTGTGATAATTCATTTCTAAAATAAATTAATAATAATAATGGATGTCACATTTTTAATTGATAACATCCATAGCGATTGCTTATTGTTCTACCTCGACTTTGTTTCCATCAGCATCAAATGAGCTATATTTTTCTGATCCTAAACGAAGCCTCCCAGAAAATACACTCCCAGTAGTAGTCGCCATTTTCATGATACAGTATGTCACATGACGCAAGTGTGTCCTAACAACCGGATGTAAACTTTGAAGAACACAACCTGTGCTCCTTACATAAATTTGTTAATCTTTTTCTTGAGGAGAGTTGTAAAAATACACGATTTTGATTGGTTTGTTTTCCGTCAGCTGAGGCTGAAGTGTTCTAGTTATATGATTTCTCGGTCAACATCTGCCTCTTGTTTGTTGATTTTTGTGATAACAACACTCGGGGGGGGATGATATAATATATTGTAGCTAGTGGATACGATCTCATTTCAACGAAACACATTTCACATGTCAAGGCTGTCTATACTCATTTAACATTATAGGAAACTCTGAGAGAGAGAGAGAGATTGCTCAATTTGAGTTTTCTACATCTATCATCGATTAATAATTTCTATGAATTCGTCTATTTTTCGATAGAAACACAGTTTTCGTTAATTAGGCCAATTCATCATCATAATTATTCGTGCCGTGTTATTAAAATAAGGACTTGTGTATAACTTCGTAAGTATGATAGCCTACTTAATATTCGATAATAATCATTATTATAATGAATGTATTCTTAATGTGAGTGTGTGATTTCTGTGACTTGGGCTAACATTAACTATTTTAAATCGTCAATCATGATCATTTCAAGCAGACGTAAACAACTTGACGCCTGTAGGGAGTATAGCTGCTAGCAGGCTGGTGTTGTAGAGAGTTAAGTTTTATTGACGTTAATCTTCAACGTGTACATTGATTTCTGCTTTCGGCGTGGAATATAAATTGATTCCAAAAGTTCTCAAAGTCAAATGCTGCAGTCAGCTTTTTGAGAGTTGAGTAGTAGATTCCCAACATTTGAGTGAGTGTTCCTAGTATTGTATGACTATACACTAATATGATATGCATAGGATGCTGATCGCTTGAAGATTATTATTATTTATGGTGAAAGTAAAGAATAGTTCTCTGCTGTGCTATAAATAGCACAATGTTGACAATTTTACCTATCCAACGTCATGGATTCCCATGTAACACCAATCAAAATAATGGCTGCCGTGATGTCACATCCGACAATCACTTGAGTTCAAATCTAGATACAGACGAACTCATGCATATTTTGTTTGTTTCCCATTTACACATTTTTTACAATTTCCTATTATTTGTGGTGAGCGATCAGTATTTCTGCCCGCTATACACGGAGCGAGGTGCGCGCACACATTAGAAATATTTCTAACCCTAACCTTACTCTAAGTACTTGCCCATAAGCTTGCCAAATCACACAACAAAGGTCAGGTAACACATCGACACTAGAGCAAAGGTCACAGCGGAGAACTATAATTTACTTCAGCCTTATTTATTACTCTTGTCACTACTAATTAATATCAAAGCATGATAAAGTCCAAATGTCAAGACAATTGATTACTAATCATTATATAACAATATATAGGCTAATCATTATATAAGATTTTTCAGGAACCTCCCCCCCCCCCCCCCCAGATTTTCTGTTCAACAATCATCATATCATTAAGTGCTGTATCTGCAATGAATGTTGGCTACAGCAGACCTTCAACATCCCCTATCTCTTGCCATGGTGATGCTCTCTGCTAGACTGTAACCTGTCCATCTTGTGATGTTTCTCTCCAACATGTGTCTCTGCCTACCTCCTGCTTGCCTCCCCTTACTTTACCCTCAAGTAAGGTCTTCAACAAGGTTTCATGTCTTTTAATATGTTCAAAATCCTTTTTTTTGTTTTATTATATATCAACATATTAATAGTCATTATGTTCTTTGATATTGATGGTCTATCATGAATACATTCATAGAGGACAGTGTCAAAACAGAAATTGGTGCACAGGCAAATGGACTGTGCATCATGATAACTCCCACACACAAATGTGTCATCACAAGTGAATTTTTGTTGAAACATATTATTCAATTGTTACCACGATCTCCAAACTCACCTGAGCTTGCTCAACGTGACTTTATTCTTGTTTCCATAACATAACAAAGTAATGAGATGTCACCGATTCAATTACATTGAGGAGATTCAAGATAATGCAAAGAGTGGCTACTATGGATGCTCCCTTAATGGAAGGAGCACTGGAATAAGTGTATACATTCACAAGAGTTTAAGAATCGGGGAGAGACTTTAAACAACTAGTGTGTAAATATGATGGTTTCTGGGAGGAAAATTCAGTCCAGGGACATTGAACTGAACAGCCTTTGTGCCATATTAGCAGAACATGAACATAAGCACATTATTTAAGAAGTATGTTGTATAATTAAAAACCTGGAAAAATGCCAGATTTCAATGACAAGCTGCTGAGCTAATGCATGGGGAGTATCCAATGCCTAAGTATATCAACAGTAAATGACGTGCATTATAAAAGAAAATGAGAAATATTTTTGTATTAGCAAATGACAAGGTGAAATATGATCAATGAAACTGAAAAATATCATCATATAAAAATTGCTTCCATTGAGGGCAACTGGGAACATTGCACAATATATACAGAACAATTGTACTGATCAGTCATGCTTGCGGGACAGTTCTTATTATAGTCATGAGAGGAACAGAAAAGATATAAATATAGTACAGAGAGTTTACAGTAGAATAAAGACACCAGGGATCATATGTTTAATTGGAGAAATATAGTAAAATCACAAGTGAAGCACCGCTCAAATCTTTGCATTGATGATGCTGCTCTATTTGCCCTTAATGGGACTACTGGTTAAAAACTTTGCAAGGGCCTGTTACTTGTCTGTGCTAACAATAAACATCAAGAAAATTGTATCAAAATACAAGTGCAGTAACAAACATAATGTTTACCAACTTTCAGGTAACTACAAATCTTTCCTTTGACAAGAAATAAGTTTATAAATAGAAAAGGCTACCACCAATTTTGGTAAATTGTCAGGAAAAGACTTGAAAACACAAAGTTGACATTGGAAATAAAGATGTCAATCTACCAAACTCGCAAGAACAAAATTTAAAAAAAAGATAACATCTTCTATTTAAGAAAAAGTATGAATGTCAAGTGTCAGCAGATAACTGAGATCCTGTAAAGAGTCATGCTTCCAACAGTATTCTCCATATTCGTTCACAAGTCTAGTATGGCTTGGGAAAATCCAATGAATGAGCCACATAAAACATCATAAAACAAATAGTAAATGGGGAATTCTCACAGGGTTCTAGAAGAAGATGCAGACCATAGTTGTGATACAAAGATGTATGCACGCATTCATCAATGAATACTTTTTTCATCTCTTCTTACAGCTGGAAAAAGGTGAGCAGATAAGAAGTACAAAGCTCGGACATAAAGTCGAACAGTCAAACAATAACATTTTTTCATATTTATTCTGCTACAAACCACATCATTGATAGATTTAACCATGAAAAGACATGTTTGGCTGTTCCTGGATTATTCCATGAAGTATAATACATGTAACACCCATTGGAAAGAATTTTGATAAAATGTGAAGAGACAAATCAAAACTTCATCACAGATATCAGAAAACGCCGTTGGTCCTACATCTGGCATGTCTTACACACAGACATCAACAGAATACACCACCAATCTCTTGAATGGATACCTACAGGCAAAAGAGCCAGGGGTAGACCAAAAGAAACACTCAGAAGAACAATACTTAGAGAAAGTAAAACAATCAATATACACACTATTCAAGAACTGCACAGAATAGCTTTGAGCAGACAGAATTGCAGAGATCTGACCTCCGCCCTATGCGCTAACTTCAGCGATAAAGGAAAATGAATGAATAATGCATGTCTTATTCAGACTTGCCTCAATACCTGTTAAGACAAATAAGGCCATATATAGTAAAGAGCTAACTGCAGACACAATATACTTTTGTTTAATTGACAATACAAAGATCTCTGGTTATGTAATACATCAGAAATTATAATTCATAACGAGAAGCATGGGCTTCCCATACATTCTTATATCACCCATCTAGAGCTACAGACATCTGTTTGCATTGCAAGAGAAATATTTAGGTGGTTCGATTTTCACAAAATTGCAACACATGTCTGTATCTACTTACCACATCTGACTATAATGCATAAACATTAGAAGCCTGCATTGTGAATATTTCCAACCTCTCTACGTTAGGAGATCTGAAAATTAGATATACAGGTGTTAACACCCTCATGTTTAGGTGGCCAATAGGTTTAAAATATGTCAGTAAAGCAATAAACTAGGACAAATTATTTTCGAAAATGCATAAATGACCAAAATGATGCATCTAAGCAGAAATACTCTCACACCTACAATAGTTATTGACACCAAATGATAACATGTCAAAATGTCTAATATTTGGGCTGCCCATTAATAGTACCGGAGACTGCTCATTGTGAGAGAACACAACCTATTAATACAGAAAGCAATGGCGAACTAATAACTATAGGTGAACAGGACAGCACAGTTCATTAAAAAGTTATATTTTCACTTTTCATAGTGGTTACATCATTTGAATTAAAGTGCTATAGAAGAGTTCTGAGAATACCATGGACAGCGAGATAAAAAACAAACCACGAGGTGTTAAGAACAATTAGCGTCCAGGAAGACTGGCTTCTGAACATCATATTAAAGAAAAAGCTAGTTTTTTCGGTCACATTAAGAGACACAGCAGCATGGAGGGGGTGATAGAAAGCAACAGAGGCAAAAGCCGTCCAAGATGCCATTAGACAAAAGACATTCAAGTGAGCTTATTGGGCATCACTATGAAAGCTCACACTTATCTTTGTCCCTGGACACATGGGCATTGAGAGAAATGAACTGTGCCACCCAATTAGTTAGCCTCGCCACCACAACAGATAGTCAGCCTATGGACAGAGCAGACATACTCATTGCTCTTCGTAAGTCCTCTTTGAGATGAGCGAGAATGAGTCAATATCAAGAATGTGCGAATTGGGATTGAGAATAGGCATGTCCCGTAGAGAACACCTGACATCGATTTCAAAAAAGAGCAGTGAACCAACATAGAACTGGAACCATCAGCTGTTATAACCTCAGAGATTTACTGAAGTGGAGATCTGAGCACCTATGGACGTGTCCGGTGTGCAAAGAGGATAATCAACATATTTAATACATGAAATCAATATGTGTCAGCAAGAAAGTCAAATAAAAAATTATTAAATGTGAAATTCATTACAACATAAGAAGCAAGATGAGGTTCTATTGGTATATAAAGAGACATAACAGCATGGACAAACTATTAATATAAGGAATGGTTACTGGTAATGGGAAACGGCAGACCAAGACAATGGACAAGAGAAATTTCAGAGTGCTTAGACATCTCCGTAGTTAGAAGGGTAGTAGTAAGTAAGAGTGGTTACGTCATTAACCCTGTCCTCAAGTGACCGTTAATTCAAATCTGACTCATGGCATCTTATTTACAAGTTGGAATTTTTCTGAGGTCCCTGTCATATCCTATATGGGTCAAAGTGATCCAGAATCCATGTTGAAGTTATATGTGGTGGACCAAAACATGTAGATATCACAGTCAAGCTGTTAACCATGACACAGTACATTCGGTTCTCCGTACTACATCCTGATAATCTACAGGTGTTTGAAAATGAATGAATCAGAATGTTTTTAAATTATGAAAAGATTTTTTTATTTTTTTTTTAGGAGCAGTCTGAAATTTGTGAGGGATGGGCAGCACAAAGAGTCTTTTAGCCAGGGGATCAGTCCTTTTCCTGATTGGAGTCTTCTTTGCCTTGGTTTTGAACCTGTTACAAGTTCAACGTCAAGTTACAGTTTTTCCACCTGAAGTTCTTGCCAGTTTGTTTTCATCAGCTTGGTGGATCCCTCCCAGTTGTGGCACAGCTGCAGGTTAGTTGCCTCTTTCAATTTTAGTTTGGCCTTTGGTCTGCTCTATTTTGTTAGCAGTATTTCCTATTTTACAATTGTGGGGATATTTTTATAACATTCACTTATTTCTGTCCACTTCTTTTTAAAAGTCAGTGAGTTGACACTGCGATTGATGAAAAAGTCAGCGATTGTGGAAGCTCAGTGTTAAACATCACAGAAGTAAGACTGGGCACTTTCAGAACTTTTTTTAACCAGCAAGCCACTGGAACTAAAGCATGCATACCTTTCAACATTTACTGGGACAGACTAAGAACCTATGGGTTTGCCCAGAGTGCTATGATGTCAACTAATAACCAGTTGTTTTTTTTTTCATAAATGATACAGTGAAAATTGTGAACATGAAAACCAAAATAGAATATATAAAACAACTAGCAATCCATCACTGTGTTACCGATGTCACACATGGAGTCTAACTGCAGAAGATGAAAGAAAAAGCATTTCAACAGAAATATCTTGTTTATGTAGAATGGTGTAACAATAAGAGACAGGATTGGAAATGTCATAAGATGTCAGGAGCAGTTCTGGATTACATCGAAAGATGACATTATATGGCTTGCACGTGCCACTAGTATTCTCAAAAAAGCAGTGCTTTTCAGACACAATGGGCACAAAGCCTGAGGCCGACCATGAAAAAGATGAATAGCAGATATAAAAGAAGCCACTGTAACAAACATGAAGTACACAAAACTGCTCTCTCCATGGAACTCTTTTAAAGGAATAAAGTGAAAAGAAAGAAATGAAGAATATAACATAAAAACAAAGAATATTCTGTACCTAATGCTAATGGTACAGAAGGGCATTAAGAAGTGTGCTTGGGGGGTAAAAACCTTATGTTCAGCAAAAAAGAAATTGTTATTTAGGTGAAGTATTATTTCCAGCCTGTAGTCTTTTTAAATAGATTCACTGAACTCTACACAATTTTTATTTGGGGGGGGGGGGTGGTTGAAATACTGCAGCCTATGACACTGAATTCAGTCTAATCACTGAAATGTCTCTTGTCCATTGTCTTGGTCTGCCTTTTCCCATTACCAGTAACCATTCCTTCCATTACTAGTTTTTCCATGCTGTTATGTCTCTTTATATACCAATAGAACCTCATCTTGCTTCTTATATGTTGTAATGAATTTCACATTTAATATTTTTTTATTTGACTTCCTTGCTGACACATATTGATTTCATTTTCTTGCTAACACTTCTTGATTTGATATTCTTACTGACACATTTTGATTTCACTTTCTTGTTATCCATGGATATTCTCAATATCCTTGTCATAGTTGGTTTTTTTTCATTTATGTCTCCACCATCAGACTGATTTGGCAGTGTATTCATCACATTTCATTTTGTGTGATACTGTGATTAGTGTTACACCGTCTGACCCAGTATTACTGGATTATGTACTGTGTAAGATCTCAGTTTGAAGATATCAATTATCTTATGGTTCAACTTTATTAAGTGTCCCTGTTTCACAGCCATAAATCGTTACTGAGAATAAACTTGCTTTGATAAGATGTAGGGCTGTGGTAGCTCAGTTGTTTGTGAACTGGCTCACTAGTCGAGTGATTATGGTTAACTCTCCTGTACAAACAAACATTTTAAAATCACCAACAGATACTAGATCGACCCAACTTAAGGAAATTAGTACCAGATATTCTGGGAAAGTAACGGCCATGGCTATAATACTGACAACATTATTGCTAGGTATGCCTATTGTCAGTGAAAAATATAGACCTAACAATATTTTTCCAAATACACCTCAGTGATGTGTAAAATGAAACATTACTTATCAAATAAGTTAAGCGAATATTGAGTTACACCAAATGTCACATCAAGATATATCTATTTTAGTTTTTAAAAATGTAAGGATATATTTTTTTTCTCTCTACAGCTGTCATTGGTTTGTTATATCCGTGTCTTGATAAAAAACTGGGAGAAGAACTTCATTACAAAAGAGAATGGAGCAGTGTAATGAGGTGTGTGGCAGTGTTTGTTGGAATCAATCATGCAAGTGCTGTATCCTTGATTTAATCCATTTAGTGACTTACAATAGACTGTGAATAACTCTGATAAGCTGTCATTATAGCAATATGATTTATATTAATGTCTAGATAATAAGAGATAGTATCTTAACTGAACACCTATTACAACTACCAGGAATAGCAGACATTGAACAGAAATGTAATATAGATATAATACAATAAATTGTATTTTTTATATTAATCAGAGTTTCTGTGTAGACATGTTAAACTGTGTATGAGAAGAATAAGATTTATATTACAAGTATGTGATTTATATTACAAGTATGTGATTTATATTACAAGTATGTGATTTATATTACAAGTACTGGTATGTGATTTATATCAACTTGTGTGAGGACAAACTGTGGGTGTCAAAATAGTAATTTGTTACTAAAAATAGCTGAGATCTTCCATGAAAATGTGCCATGCCCTTCTCCAGAATAGTCCTGCATGCTATTGTCACTCATCTTGGCTTGTGTGATGAAATATTTGTCACTCTTCTTGGCTTGTGTGATGGAATATTTGTCACTCTTCTTGGCTTGTGTGTTGGAATATTTATCGTTCATCTTGGCTTATACAATGGAATATTTATCACTCATCTTGGCTTATACGATGGAATATTTGTCACTCTTCTTGGCTTGTGTGATGGAATATTTGTCACTCTTCTTGGCTTGTGTGATGGAATATTTTTCGTTCATCTTGGCTTATACGATGGAATATTTATTGTTCATCTTGGCTTATACGATGGAATATTTATTGTTCATCTTGGCTTATACGATGGAATATTTATCACTCATCTTGGCTTGTGTGATGGAATATTTGTCACTTTGCATATACTTTGTGATGTCAGCCACTGAAAAGTATGACAACAGTGGAACTTGCCAAGATAATAGTTTCTAACCTTATGAGAATTGTTTTCTTCATTCTTGATTACGAGCAAGTGTCCCAGCACTAAGGACATTCCCATATATGTTGTGCTTGTTGTTCCGTCAGCCATCTAAAGGTGTAGAAGCTCAGTGTCCCAGTCACTAGCTGATTGTGCGTTCTTCTGATCTTTCTGGAGAGGGTGCACTTTCTCCCATTGCCTTTAGTCCCTCCCCCATTTCTACAATTCTCTGAATATGTACATTGTCATTGTACATATGTTTGTCTTGTTTGTTCTCATCTTTTTTATAGGTTATCCATGACTGCTTTAATTAATTCAATCATGTCTCATCTTATCTCAGTGCCGTTCACCAATGCTTTACCAGCCAACACATCGATTTTCATTTCCCCTGACCCCAGCATGACCTGGACAGTAGATCCATGTAATACTCTGCACGTTGTGAAGAAGAGTGACCAACTCAGTTTTGATCATAGACTTTTCTATCTTGACTTTTAGAGTCCGATAAAATCACTGAGTCTGTTGGTGGTTGTGTTGGCAGCCAAGTGAGAGCTGCTGTCACCGCCTCTATTTCAATTCTCATACTTGATGTGGTAGTGAGATACGCAGCTGACTTCTCGGCTAATTTTTTGCAATTTTGGTAGGCCGCGAAACCACAACTACATCTGTTTGTTTCTTGTGTTACTGAACTGTCTATGTAAATTGTTCTATCATGTAGCTTTGAGTGCTGCAGGATGAGTTCTTGAATCATTCCCTCTGTTCTGTTGCAGCCCAGTTATGGCACTCTGTTCCCATTTGTATCACAACTGTTGTCAGTAATTTTCTATTTTTTTCTAAATGCCACCCATTCACAGCCTCTTCCCACTTCCTCCAGCTCACAAACTCTGAGAAGTGTTCTGAAACAGGAAATCCCAAAGAAAATACTCTCTAACTGTGACACCATAAGTTGTTCTTTGCTAATATATGTATATTCTGGTGCAGTGCCGAGACATAACCGTATAAGATCTGTAAACAAGAGAGCCTAATACCATTCTCAGTTTAATTAATGTCATGAACATCTAGATATATATATTATATGCATATATATCTGTATACTCCTAGCCAGAGTTGAATGCTGGAACTTTCATTTTGGAAACTAATGATCTAACGACACAAGACCATGCACCACACACTTGTCCTAATGACAAATGTTATAATTTAATTGATAAGTTACCTCAATGTATCTGTGAAAATTAAATGTCCTATTAAGAGTGATCTGCTCCTAATGAATTTGACAAATGTTTACAATGCTTGTTTGAAGGAGCATGCCCACTCTCCTGTTTTGAAGAAATCTCAAACCCATTAACCGTATTACTGACAAGTTGTAAGCAGCTGAATATGATGCTTGCAAAATAGAATAACTTATCATAGAAACACCTATTTCCTATTTTTTTCCCACATGCCTTTTGAGTTATTACTCATTCATTCATTCATTTACTCAATTATTAATATTCACACTATTTATGAGCTGTTTTAAAGTGACTAAAGTGAATGCAGCCTGATATAATTTTACACAACATTTTGTTGCTTTGTAAGAAATATGTTTGAAATGCTTCTGCGGGTGCCTCGTGACTGTTCTGGTGATAGTTACCCATCATTCATAACTATGTTATAAAATTAGACTTTATACAATGTGTTCCACTCAGGGGCAGAACAATGAATATGTAAAGTATGAAGGCAACTAGAGTAAAATAGCATTATAAGTTTTAAATTGACATTCTGTTCTTATGATTACATCATGATATATAGCAGGAGTTTGAGAATGATGCAAGTAAATTTATTGTAAGAAATGTAAAACATGTTTGATCCTTCATAAATATTTCAGTGAAGATGCTTGAAATGCATACCTTTGCTGTCTAGACCAATGGTTCTCATTGTAGGTCATATGGTCCTCCTAGGGGTTAGAGCATTTTTTTTGCCAGCGCCACAAAGAATAGGTTAGAAATTTAGGTGACCACTGATCCATCTAGGGGAAATACAGAAATGTAACTCATCATCATCAGGTAGCATATCCTGAACATGATGTAGCAGTCATCACAGCCTTTCGAAACTTCTGTCTATCTTGAGCTAGTTACTGCTTCTGTTATTGTCACGTTCAGGTGGTCTTTGATGTCTTACATCCATCTTCTTCTTGGCCTGCCTCTTGTTCATCTCCCTGGCATCATCTCCTCCATTATGGTTTTCTCTAGGATGTCATGATGTTTGATATGGCCAAAATATTGTAGTTTTCTGGAAAGAACCATGATGTTTAGCCAGTTTTCTTTTGCATTTATTTCTCTCAGGATGGGTACATTGGTGAGGTACATTGGTGATCTTTTTGGTCCATGTTATTCTGAGGATTTTTCTGTAATATTTTGTTTCAAATGCTGCAATTTTATTTTTCACTTTCTTGGTGATTGTCCAGGATTCACATGCATATATTGCCAATAGGAATATGCAAGCTCTTAGCAATATTAGTTTTGTTGTTTTGTAGCAGCTCAGCCATATGTTTTTCATTTGTATCAGCATCTTTGATGTGATAGCCAGCTTCCTTCTGACTTCTTCATAACAATCCCCATTACTGTTGATAAGAGAACCAAGGTATTCACTATGTTCTTTAATGGAGATTATGAGATGTTGGAGACCTGCTTGACTGTGTGCTAATAATGTTGTATCATCAGCATATCTTAGTTCTTGTATCTCATGAACTCCTATGTTGTTGGAGAAGTTATTTCTCTGTTAATCATTTCTTAAATTCCTCATTATGTTCTCTGCGTAAACGTTGAAGAGATATGGTGATCGGACACCTCCTTGTCTATCTTTTCCACGCAGAACCAATCAGACTTTGAACCAATCAGATGTTTCACTACTTACCTCACCGCTATTTGCTGAGAGTAATGTATCTGCTTAAAAGATATTTAGTAAGATATATTGTCCGTGTGTTGCCGGTGCCTGAAAGGGGAGCAAAGAATAGCAACACTGTTTACCTTCCACGCATGTTGTAAAAGGCGACTAAGGAGGTTATGGGATGAAGTTGGCTGTCCCATCCCATATAGGGTCAGTGGCCCAAAGCCATGCTGAAGTCCGATGTGTCAGGATGAAAGGCACAGATATCGCAGCAATGCTGTAAACCATGACACAACGCATTCCGTTCTCTGGACTACATCCTGCTAATCTTCAGGAGTTTGAGAACGAACGCAGAAGAAGTAAGATATATAATAATTATCCTTGGTTAAAGTTGACCATATTTTTTAGATTATGGATTGGCTATGGAAGATCATTTGTCCTGAATAGGGGTCATGAAAAAAAAAAAGTTGAGAACAACTGGTCTAGGCACTTCTTCAAACAACTGTCCATATTAGGGATTGCGGGCTGAAAAACTCAAATTCTCATGGCATCTATTTCATATCTCATTACTTAGAGTTTCTGTGATTTAGTTTCAACTGTCTTTTTTAATCCTTAACTTCAATATAGAAAATAGATTTTGCAAACAACATCCAGCTTTCTGTTAGTCTAGCTGCCATGTCTATTGGTCTGTGGTGGCTTTTTGATCGCTCAAGGTCAGGATTTGGTCTTGGTGTAGGCATTGCTGTCCTTGCCACATTTGTTACTCAGCTTCTTGTTTATAACGATGTTTACAGGTGAGTCTGTTATTTTATTGTTTAATTGTTTCATGACACAGAATTAGAAATGAGGCCATAAGAGAAAGAGGGGTTGTCATATCAATTCTACAATATATACAAAACTAACAGATACAATGGTTCGGTCCTCTGGAAAGAATGCTGTGTGATTCATTAGTTTATAAAGCATATATGAAGAGAGGAGAAGCAGAAAGAAAAGCCAGGGGTAGACCTAGAGTATGCTGGATCGGTAGGTATTTAATGAGTTAACCTCTCTTTTGGAGAGGTGTGCACTTTTCAACCAGCAGACAACAAAGTTCAATTAGGTTATATCAGGACACACTACCATAAAATATTAGAGGTTACCATAAAATATTAGAGGTAACAAAGACCCAGATTAACATTTTCGACAACATCAAAGAGACATTACATGAACACCAAATAACATTTTCTGGAGCTTCCAAAAAAAACAAGAACACTGTATCTCTCTTGGTACCCATAAAGGGTAAAAGAGTAAGGAAAGAAGAAGAAGTTTGTTTCATGTTTTAAACAAGCCTACCTTTTTTTGCAGAAAACAAATTACAAAGGGCAAGAAAATCGTGTGGGTTTTTTTTTCAGTGATTACTTCCCTTGGTTATAATTACTGATCAGTGGGTGAAGGTGCAGATAATTATTTAGCAGCAGTTGTATGGGTGGGGCTCTTAGTGGGTGGATCGCACATCTGTATATCCTGCAGCAGTCCTCGCAATTGTAACAGACCTGCTATATGTTAAACAGTCACTGGCAGGCTCTACAAACTTATGATTGCGTTAGCCATTTTGTTCTGTCATTCAGCCGGCAGTCAGTGATGTCATAGATTACACAGAATTTGTGATTGGAGCAGATTTGATAAAACGTTGGAAGGTAGGCCCATTTATCAAACGTGAACCATTTAATTTAAATAGTTAGAGAAGCAGCAGGGAAATTTAAACTCGGGCTAGTTGTATATTATTAAAAAATGAGACAGCTTATGGAAACCTGGGTGGCACAGTGACAGTCACAGACAAGACATATACTTGTTAATGAAGAAATCCAGATAAACAGATTGTCGGGGAAATTTTGCAACAATATGTATTATAGAGGAACCAACTAAAAACACTCAAAAAGTAGTTCCATAAATAGATAGAAATTTTAAGAGAATCTATCAATTGTCAAGAAATAAAGGAAGCTCTCTCACTAATTGAAGGCAGCAGAGCATCTGGAGTAGACCAAATAACAGTAGACATATTGACCTATATTCATAATCTTTTGATATGAGTGTGGTGGCACATTTCCCATAACTGTTACCCAGATATAGCAAGAAACAGTCATCAATAATGCAAACACAGCAGTAAATTATTAAGATGACTGGGTTATGTGCAAGGAATGGCTGGATCCTGTGCAAAGAAATAACAACAACCATATCCCACACACAATATTGTCTTGTGAACTTTCAGAAAGGAAATGAGTTAAAGGCAGATCACTCTTGAATTGCACAGATATATGCAAGCCCTCAATGAAAGTCATATATTTCCCACAATTTCTGGGAAAAGGGTAAGAAAACTGAATTGTATGGAGAGGTAGGCATTATACAAAAGTGCATAAACTCTTGGCAGACATATTAGAACACACATATAAAGCAAAAGTAAGTGTAAAGCAGCAATGATTAATTCAATCAACAACTAACTCTACCTAAATACATGAACCTGCTAAATAACCATCTAAAAGATGGAAAAAGCCATACATCTTATCTTATGCAAAAACAGAAAATGTGTGCATTACCCAGTGTTCAATTCAGCTTGGTGTAGACATATGAGATTCCTGTAAATGGGATATTGTTAGGCAGTTGGCAGTATAAAAGACCCTCCAACAGAATTAATTACGACCCCAATTCATTACGTTTTATTATTGTTGAGATTTTAGTTGGTCACTATTTATATACTTTAAGTCATATTGGCTGTTTTTGGCATGCGATTCCAAGTATGTAAATAGTGACCAACTGAAATCCCAACAATAATTAAACAACATAGCGAAAGATTAAGATTACTTAATATGTAATTTTTGTAAGATTGTCTATGTACATTTTTGTACGATTGCCTAATATGTACATTTTTGTAAGATTGTCTATATACATTTTTGTATGATTGCCTAATATGTCCATATTGTTTTTTAATTTCTTATAAATACTGGACAATATTATTGACACTTTACACAATATTTTACTGATGTTTGTTTCAGATACACAGAACCAGATTTTCTTTTTGTGCGGTCATGGTTGCCATGTGTGTTTTTCTCAGGAGGTGTTACAATGGGAAATATAGGCAGGCAGTTAGCAACAGTATGTATCATTCCTTAGAAATGTTGTTTTGTAATTATTTAATGTGCACTAAAGAATTGCAATGAGATATATGTGTGTGCGTGCATCATACAGCTAGGAAGAGGGATGTCATAGGGCTGTCACTAGGACACAGGAATGTTGCAAGAACTCATCCAGCAGTAATAAAAGCCACAAGATGTAATTAGTTACACAGATGACTCAGTAGTAAGAGAAGAAAAAAATAAATGTAGGTGGGGTTTCATTATCTATCGAAATGGCAGGGAAGAGGTGGAGAAATCTGCTGCTTATCGCACAACATCAAGTATGAGAATGGTGATAGAGACAGTTGTAACAGCTCTCTTTTGACTGATGATGTGACCACCAACACCCACAGTGATTATGTCATACTCCCAGAGTATACTGCACAAGATAGCAAAGTGTATGATAAGGAAAGAGTGGGTTATTTTTTTCTCAACAATGGCTAAGCAATCATATGGATCTACTATCCAGGACATGGGGGAGTGATAGGTAACAAAATAACTGACTCATTGGTGGGTTTGGTGATGTGAAAGCTTATCCATTCTAGAAAATCCACAACTAACAACTGATTGAAACACTGAATTTATGTCCTCATAAATAGCTGATGGAATGGCTAGAAGAGAATTTATGAGAATACCTCTTGTGCAGCGATGTTGGTGGTTGCTAATCAATAATAAACTCAGCAGCACAGTGCATGTGCACAAATACACTATCCATGTGCATCTCTAAGATGTAAAAGTCTGTGTATTTTGTTAGGCTCCCCAATGTAATGACATTTTTTTCCTTGTAAAGGTGAAATGTATTTTAACTTGTTTATGAAACATTTTACCTGGATGTTTCCATCCACTCTCACCTATTTCTGAATGTCTAGGGCTTCTTTATTGTGCACATAGGCTCTAATAGTTTATCGTTGATCTCCAGAAAAACTGTTCTCGGCTGGGCTTTACCTACTTTCATCTAGTTATATTTTTTGGTGACATTTCGTATCATTGTTGATCAAAGAGAGAAAACTCTAGATAGCCTAAATTACAGCTGTGATTGTATGAGAGTGATCCCGGAATTGTCTGTCTTTGGCCATTCAGATCACATTGGCCATGGTCAGCCCATGTCTCTTTAAGGTTTCTTTGATTGTCTCCACCTATCTTGTTTGCTGTATGTACGAAGGGTTGGCTACGTTAGTTCCATTCTTATAAGGTGGCAGAACCATCTGGTTTGCTATCTCTCAATGTAGTCTTGACTTGAGATGGTCTTTATTTCTTTTCTTATATCTTTATTTCTCTATCAATCTCTTCTGGTGACATATCGATGTTTCGACCACAGGTCCTTAGGTCAAGAATACAACATAATGCACAAGTAAGAAACGACACTTTCCCACGTTCACATATTAATGGTAATATAGTAATTTGTATTCGATCTAGCCATTAATATGTGAACATGGATTGTGGCATTTGGTACTCATGCACATTCACACCTGTGACTAGACAGACTTTTAGTTTTTAAGGAGATATCAATAAACCAGAGGTGGGCGTGTTCACTGTTCACGCCCACTGTCAATTCAATTGCAATTAGAAAATTCAAGGGAAATAAGAGAAACCCTTCAATTGTCCCTTGGTGAAATCAGGGGAGGCAAGCCAGAAACTTGGCAGGTAGACATCATCTAGTACCATTTCTGCAACAAAGGTTGGCTGCAACAGATCTCAACATCCCCTGCCTCTTGTTTTGGTGATGCACTCTGCTAGACTGTACCCTGTCGTTTGTTGGTGTGCCAATTAGATTTGTTTGTTTTCGTGGAACTATTATTCTTTGAAACACTAAAGGTTGTCCTCCTGTTTTGCACCGTAAAAGTTTATAGGGTTGTTGTAAAGCTTCCTTCTAATTAGATGTGTGAGTAATAATTCCTCCTTATTTGTCAATGGTTCTGTTCTGATATAGGTTTGCTGATAGATTTTTTAAAACTAAAGTCATGTTTCATCATGGGAGAAGTGGCGCTGTCTGATGTTAACTTTCTGAATTCAGAAACTGTACATGTTGTAACTGCAGGTTATATGCTAGATATAGCAGAATCGTGTATGTTATTGGGCGCTGAAGGTCTAAAATATGTGGAGGGTGTGCTGGTATAACTACATTGTGGATATGCAGGTGTTGTAAATGTGGAAGGTGTGCTGTTATAGTGAAGATGTGCAAATGCAGGTGTAAATATGGAAGGTGTGCTGGTATAGCTACATTGTGGATATGCAGTTGTTGCAAATGTGGAAAATATTCCATTATTATATTGAAGACAACGGCGAGCTGTGGGTACTGTTAAATTTGTTGGATTGTTATTACTATTGGTGAGTTGTGGAGACAATCTTGCTGTCACTGACATTAGAATATCTTCCTCTGTTTCTGTAGCAGGAAATAACACAGACACAGATACATCATGATCATTATCAGAATTATCAAAATCGCTCTTTCTTTTTATGCTGCCACAGTTCATACTTTGATGATAACTACACACGGAACATTCTAAAACAGTTAGGTTAGGATTAAAATCCATCCAGATGTGGGCACTGTTAGTAGCTATCAATTTGGCTCGAGCTAGAGATTTACTATCCTTGTTGATTTTGAGTTTATGATTTCGCATTACACACTTGACACACAATGTGGTTGAATGTTTTGTTTCAATATCGTCCATGATATGTATCCCATAAATACTAGCCAGGTCACTTTGATATAAGATACAGGACCGTGGTTTCTTCTGCATCCTTTTATCTTTCTTAGATAATGTTCTTCCTTCTAATAATGTTCTAATATTTGCACAAGTAAAATGAGATCTAACTAGATATACATGCTAAACTAGTGTTTGATGGTGGCATAATAGGTTTATTTTGGACTTATATTTGCCGACCACGAATAGAAAAATTATCATGAAGACAAGTTCGTAACGTTAATGCTACACAAAGAATGAATCTTTTACATGATCTAATTGCGCAATGTAACTAATTTCGATCATATTTGCACAAGTAAAATGAGATCTAACTAGATATACAAGCTAAACTAGTATTTGATGGTGGCATAATAGGTTTATTTTGGACTTATATTTGCCGACCACGAATAGAAAAATTATCATGAAGACAAGTTCGTAACGTTAATGCTACACAAAGAATGAATCTTTTACATGATCTAATTGCGCAATGTAACTAATTTCGATCATATTTGCACAAGTAAAATGAGATCTAACTAGATATACAAGCTAAACTAGTATTTGATGGTGGCATAGGTTTATTTTGGACTTATATTTGCCGACCACGAATAGAAAAATTATCATGAAGACAAGTTCGTAACGTTAATGCTACACAAAGAATGAATCTTTTACATGATCTAATTGCGCAATGTAACTAATTTCGATCATATTTGCACAAGTAAAATGAGATCTAACTAGATATACATGCTAAACTAGTGTTTGATGGTGGCATAATAGGTTTATTTTGGACTTAATATTTGCCGACAACCAATTGAAAAATTATCATGAAGACAAGTTCGTAGCGTTAATGCTACACAAAGAATGAATCTTTTACATGATCTAATTGCGCAATGTAACTAATTTCGATCATATTTGCACAAGTAAAATGAGATCTAACTAGATATACAAGCTAAACTAGTATTTGATGGTGGCATAATAGGTTTATTTTGGACTTATATTTGCCGACCACGAATAGAAAAATTATCATGAAGACAAGTTCGTAACGTTAATGCTACACAAAGAATGAATCTTTTACATGATCTAATTGCGCAATGTAACTAATTTCGATCATATTTGCACAAGTAAAATGAGATCTAACTAGATATACAAGCTAAACTAGTATTTGATGGTGGCATAATAGGTTTATTTTGGACTTATATTTGCCGACCACGAATAGAAAAATTATCATGAAGACAAGTTCGTAACGTTAATGCTACACAAAGAATGAATCTTTTACATGATCTAATTGCGCAATGTAACTAATTTCGATCATATTTGCACAAGTAAAATGAGATCTAACTAGATATACAAGCTAAACTAGTATTTGATGGTGGCATAATAGGTTTATTTTGGACTTATATTTGCCGACCACGAATAGAAAAATTATCATGAAGACAAGTTCGTAACGTTAATGCTACACAAAGAATGAATCTTTTACATGATCTAATTGCGCAATGTAACTAATTTCGATCATATTTGCACAAGTAAAATGAGATCTAACTAGATATACATGCTAAACTAGTGTTTGATGGTGGCATAATAGGTTTATTTTGGACTTAATATTTGCCGACAACCAATTGAAAAATTATCATGAAGACAAGTTCGTAGCGTTAATGCTACACAAAGAATGAATCTTTTACATGATCTAATTGCGCAATGTAACTAATTTCGATCATATTTGCACAAGTAAAATGAGATCTAACTAGATATACAAGCTAAACTAGTATTTGATGGTGGCATAATAGGTTTATTTTGGACTTATATTTGCCGACCACGAATAGAAAAATTATCATGAAGACAAGTTCGTAACGTTAATGCTACACAAAGAATGAATCTTTTACATGATCTAATTGCGCAATGTAACTAATTTCGATCATATTTGCACAAGTAAAATGAGATCTAACTAGATATACAAGCTAAACTAGTATTTGATGGTGGCATAATAGGTTTATTTTGGACTTATATTTGCCGACCACGAATAGAAAAATTATCATGAAGACAAGTTCGTAACGTTAATGCTACACAAAGAATGAATCTTTTACATGATCTAATTGCGCAATGTAACTAATTTCGATCATATTTGCACAAGTAAAATGAGATCTAACTAGATATACAAGCTAAACTAGTATTTGATGGTGGCATAATAGGTTTATTTTGGACTTATATTTGCCGACCACGAATAGAAAAATTATCATGAAGACAAGTTCGTAACGTTAATGCTACACAAAGAATGAATCTTTTACATGATCTATTTGCGCAATGTAACTAATTTCGATCATATTTGCACAAGTAAAATGAGATCTAACTAGATATACAAGCTAAACTAGTATTTGATGGTGGCATAATAGGTTTATTTTGGACTTATATTTGCCGACCACGAATAGAAAAATTATCATGAAGACAAGTTCGTAACGTTAATGCTACACAAAGAATGAATCTTTTACATGATCTAATTGCGCAATGTAACTAATTTCGATCATATTTGCACAAGTAAAATGAGATCTAACTAGATATACATGCTAAACTAGTGTTTGATCGTGGCATAATAGGTTTAATTTGTACATTCTTATGGTAAACGATGATCTAACAAATTTGACACTGTATGTAAAGTAATGATATTAGGCCTACTAAATTAACATGAAGAACAACGAAATTGTCTTACCTGTATAAATATTGAATGTGCACTGGTCAAAAACAATGACAACCTAATAGGACTTGTACAAAAATATGAGGATGGAAAATGTTGAGTTGTGCTTGCAAATGCACACACTCTGGCTGCTGTATAAAATTCACAAAATTGAGAAACATCTTTGAACCAGAAGCGAAATCCAAGCCTCCATGCGAATTATTTCATTCAGCGCTGGGTAATAAATATGTCAGGTCTGTTACACCCCTTCAGGACTACAATAGCTGAAATGCCTCGTGTGTGGCCGAACTAAATGTTAACATTTTTAGAAAGGAAAAACAGGTGTGCATTATATTGTGTTCTTGATAAAGACCTTGTCAAAACATAGATTTGTTTGCATTACCAGTGATTAGCGAAGCTTTATTACCCTTTTCCAAGTTTTTCATATTCTTTTCAAGACCTATCAACCAACCCAGAATTTTTTGGCTTCAGTTATTTTCTAGGCAATATAAATATTATTTGGAGTTTGTCATTGCTTTCTGAACTGTCTGGTTGCCTGCGGAAGGTTTTGAACTTGGTACCTTAGTAATAAAAGAATATATAAAATATAATAAACAGTACAATGAGTCATTGTGGACAAGTTATACAAGGGTATGACTCAGTTTACAGTCACAAGAAGTTGTGCATCCCAACTGTTCAGAAAACAATGGTAACCAACTAATCATATTGGTAGCATATCCTATCCAAGATGTTGCTATCAACCCAGCATTTGTTGGCTGTGGTGATTTTTTATAGTTGGTTGCTGATCCAGCGGTCCATGGGCTCATGCCCTTTGACCCAATGCCATTGTGTGATTTATGCATGTGAGCTGTTGTTTTGTTCCATATAATGGTGATTTTTTATATACAGCCCAAAAATGGTGGATTATTCAATGTCCTGAATAGGATACGGATATGCTACCAAATATATAAAATATAAATAATTAGAATGTGTAATCAGATTTTAGCTTCCTTTGTAATACACATTTCTTCTTTATCCTTGACAGTATGATAGCGACTCCACAGATGAGAGCAGAGTCAAGCGAGACTGAGGTTGCAATATTTGTTTCTATATATCATCCGGATTACCGATCTGACTGCATTTACATTGCAAAATTCTTGGTATAAGATACATCCACTTCATTACAGAGCCTCTTCTGTAGTTCCTATGCAATATTATCTTTACCATGAAGCTCTGATCTGGTCCCCCAGCGTTAATCCAAGCCGGACTAATGCTGGGCACAAACCCTTCCCTTGCATTTGGTGAGAGGGATATTATTGTATAATTAACCGATGTTATTGATTCATCTGAGAAATTGTATAGTGATTGACATTTATTTCTCCGTTATCTTACATCAACCACCTCTCCTAATAATTGTTTTTTGTCTGACTTTGTACCAAGGTTGGCTTTTATAACATGATCAGAAACAGCTTGTTTACAATTGGTGACAACATTTAGACATTGAAACCCTTTGATTATATGGCAGCCATAATAAATCATGAAATCATGCCTACATATGTTATAGAATGATTAATGGTGATGGTTGTTATCATTTTGGACATCTTAAAGATTGTTAATCTCTGGCATAGCAAACATGTTCCAAATATGTTTTTTCTATGATATTTGAGGATTGGTTGTGGGTCACCTTTTAATAGTTAGAAGCCAGATTGAAATGTATTTACTTATAAATTTATTTTTCATGCTGGTTGCTAATTAAGTACAGAGCATATTGTTCTTAATGCAGCATATTTGTTTAAAAATGGGATCATGCAGAAAAAAAATGATATGATTAATGTACCATCTTAGAAGTTATAGACTATAGAGATGTTTGTTTTCAATATGCTAACTTCGGTGTGGTAGCATGTAGCTGAGGGGTTAGAATGCCAAACATGATGACACAGGTTCAAATCACAGTACGGAATGATATTTTCTTTCAGGACAAAAAAAGTCTATCCTTAGCACATCATTGCAACAGATCAATTATGGCTGCATTTATTACCACAGTTTATACATGTTCTCTGCACTTGTTAACAGGAAAGCTTATAGTGTTGAAACAATCTTTCAATGTTATGTTCATGGAAAATGCATATCCTGCACTTCAGTCACTGTTAGACATGGTAGTACAATTTATAGAAAAGTCAAAACAGAGACCTCAGTCTAAACAAGAAGAGAACAGAAGTAATGGTTGTTTCAAAGAAATATATACCACCAGAGCCATATAGATACGTTTTCAGTAAGGAGGGGTTTATACCTACGAAAAGGAAGGGTAATTTTTCCATTTTCGAGTATTTCTTTCTTTTTGATGAAAAATTTGATGATCTTTTGTGAAAAATTGTTAAGGGCGGAGGTGAACTCCCCACCACCCCCTTTTATCTACATGCTTGTGTGCCACCAAGATGCAATATTAATATCACGGATGCAAAACTAAATTAGTGGATAAAGTTGTTTACTGTTGCACCATTTTAACATTAGATAGACAGCTACAAAATCCCTCCCCGCAACTCCTTAATGGGAAACATGCAGTATCTGACAGGTTTTTGTTTTGTTTATGGACAGTCCTCCATTGATATAAAGAGCAGGATAGCACAGGCCATATCAGCATTTCAAAAAAATAAGAATCCTTTTATGCAATGAAGTACTATCAAAGCATATGCGAATTTGAGTGCTATGATGCTAGAGATTACTGAGATGTGGTTTTTGAGAAGAATGACGAAAATTCCATGGACACCCAAGAAAACTAATGTAGAAGTCCTCAGAGATGCTAGAATAAAAAGACAATATAGTATAAATTAGTTGCAAACAGTCAAAACTTTTCATTAACATTTCAAAAGCAGCATGTGAGAGAGAATATGGATTTAGTCTGTGCTTGATAAATACTAGACAGGTAATCACTCATTTAGTATCAGACCTAACTGACGCCTGCAGACTTTTGGATACAATTATACCAAGTCAACAGTTTCTACCATTAGTGACTTTCTGTCTATCAAATATTTTTGTGGGAAAACAAATGGTATTATAGTTTTTATAGTCAGTATAATTTTTCTTGGCCAAACAATTGATGACTGCCTATTCAATTTTTAAATTCTGATTTGGCAACAAAATCTAATTCACAGAATCTAATGTATTTTTACCCCTTTGATCAGTGTGAAACACTGAAAATTAGATGCAGCTTCTCAATACAATTCAACATTTTATCATGCCCCATGACTCCAAAGACAGTTATTGCTCAATGAATCAGACAGAAATGACATGCCTTCATACATGCTGTAACTAGAAGTAGTTGAGCTGTAACTCAGCAACGTAGCTAACTATACCTGTAAATGCTTAGCAGCCTGTCTAGTAGTGCAGAAAAAAACCAGCTCACTGTTTCACCTTGAGCACGTAGTGATGGTTTCATTCATCAACCTTCCCAAAGCATGTTCTATGGTACCCATCTCCTGATAGCTGGGTTGACTAATGTATTTTTGTTTTTCAAACCACGTGATGAGTGAACTCAACCCTGGTCACCAGGGAAGATACCAAACCATTACACTTTCCAGTTTGCATGGGAAAAAACCACAAAAGTAATAAATATACAAAACAACTCAGAAGTAGAAGTCATAGGTGCACACTACTGGATGTTTTCATGGATTCTTTGCTACATTCTCTTTGGTCGTGTTTTCTTAGATGTTTTTGTGTGACTCACGCCATGGTCAGCTTATCTGATCTTTCTGTCCCAGTACTATCTGCCACACAGTCTTGTCATTAACAGGAACATTTTTGCCCCTTTGAATTATTCTTAGCTTGTTAATGCAAACAATGGTCTTGCTTGGATGTGGTATGTTCTTACAATGATCTTGCTTGAATGTGGTAGGTTGTTACAATGGTATCGCTTGAATGTGGTAGGTTGTTGCAATGATCTGGCTTGAATGTGGTAGTTTCTTACACTGCTCTGGCTTGAATGTGGTGTGTTCTTTCCAGTTTTTATTATTTGCGATTGATTACATACTTTAATACTCCATGGCCTTGATGAAAAGATAAAATTTCAGAACTATCACCACATCTCAAATTTTATTTCAAACGTGTACCCAAATTTTATTTTACAGAATTAATGTTTCAACCTTGGCATGAAGAAATTTATGAGATTTAAACTAAATCAAATCCATCTCCAGTCATTCCCAATGGTCCATTGACGATGCTGATTCATACGCTGCAGCAGATTCTGGCAATGCCAGTCCGTAGGAGCAGGACCTCTTTTGTAGGGTCTTCTAGTCCAAAGACCAGCATCGTGCAGCCGGTTGCTGACCATTTGATCTGAAATTCGATGAGCTGCTGGCATTGACTGGACAGTGGTGGATATAGTTGTAAATCGATTCCTGACACAGCTATATGAAGTGATCTTCGGCAGGAGTTGTGACTCTGGGGCTTCCACGACGCGGCCGGTCTGCCGCTGAGCTAATTTATTGAAATTGCCTCCAAAGGCAACTAATATCGCTTCTAACCACATTAAATTGTCTGGCCACTACACTTTGTGATTGTCCAGTTTGTAAGCATCCAATGATAATGTATCATTGTTCTGTAGTGAGAACAGCCATACTTGCACATTGAATTTTCAACTGAATTTATTTGAAGACCATCAATATTTTATAGACATTCAATAATATGGTCAGAGAGTTTTGTGTTCAGTAAGTTTCACGAGATTCTCATGAACCTGTCACCAGTTATTGCCAAAAAATGTTGTTTTGACAATGCTATAAGTCTTCTTTTGCGACCTCACGAATTATGAGGTGAGTACAATTCAGGAAACCATGAGAAGTTAATGATCAGGTAGAAACAATAAATAGGTTGAATGATGTCCAATCAGTGAATATCTTTTATAAAAGTAACTCCAAAAAAGTGGTGTTACTGTTTTTTAACAGTATAATTATGAATGATAAATGTAACTATGAGCTCATGACATGTGGTAAGTACATCAGTTTGTTTTATCATCTCATATCTTGTCACTTGTTGCCATTATTTCACTTGACCATATTTCAGTATTATCTGTAAACATTTTGAGCATAAAATGTTTTATATCATAAAACTGCTGTTTAATTGTGTGTGTATTACTACTATGTGAGAATTTAATTGTAGTACATGAGCTGTACATCTCAGAGTTTGAACAAAGACACCCCCCTACTGAAGACAAACCCCACTGTGAACAAACAGCTGCATTAATTCAGAATAGACAAAATCTCTAATTTGGAAAATAGAAGATTACCAATTTTCTATTCTAACACCATAAAAAATGTTCTGGTAAAAAAATGGTGTACAAAATGTATGTTTTTTCTCAGCGCTATTCGATAAACAGATTTTCCTCCTGAAAACAATGGCAAACTACAGGAGTACGGTGCCTAGTGATTCATAATGAAAATTGCCGCCTTCAAATTAAGATGCTACAGAAGAATTGTTCGTATACCATGGGCAGCAAAAAAAAAACCACAGAAGTATTACAATCATTAAACATCAAGGCTGGCTCCTAAATAACCTCATAACAAGAAAGCTGAATTTTTTGGTCTTCTAAAGAGACATAACAGCATGGAAAGATTAATAGCAGAAGACAGAGTAAATGGTGGTAGAGGAAGAGGCCACCCATGATGAAGATGGACAAATGATATATCCGACTGTTTAAACATGTCCCTGGAGGAGGCAGGCCAACTCACCCAAGATCATGAAGTCCATAAAGAAGACTAGGTTCTGGAAAGAATATGTCACATGATGATGATTGTAACACCTATTTACCAGTTATTATGAAAAATGTCTTGATGTGGCTGAGAGACACTTGCTGAGCTAACTGGATGTGGCTGAGAGACTTACTTGCTGAGCTAACTGGATGTGGCTGAGAGACTCACTTGCTGAGCTAACTGGATGTGGCTCAGAGACTCACTGATCTAATCTAGATATTTTATGATTTAAATTATTTCTTTTAATTGTATGTGTAATCATATATGTCCTATGGATTCAATTAATGAGTGGCAGATGATGGCAGTACTCCTCCATCAAATCATTTCAGTTATTCTTCTCAGTCTAGGATTCTTTTAGTCATGCTAGACATTCATGTCAGAACAAAGCTGTAGGCCATCTCCAAGTTCAAGCTGTTACCCCAAAATTGGTGTCTCAATTCAGTCCAATGTGTCCAGGTCTTGCCTTGCAGTTATCAAAGCATGGCAGTCTTGAAGTATGTATTTATCAGTCTGTGTTCCTTTCCCACACATGCTTTTATTTGTGTGGTCTGAGTAGAGTAGGATGTTAACAACGGAGTGAGCATACCAGTCAATGTAGCAAGTTTATGAGTGTGGTGGCATCCCCCCCTTACCATACAGGCAAGACACTAAGACCATGGTACATGCAGAAAAGTACAAGAGCATGCCAGCACATCCAATGAGGACCAGACACAGTGACCTAGCCAGTGGAAGACTGAAGAGGAGCAGTTTTATACACCGATCTAAAAAACTAAACATAAAATATAAGGATGAACTACCAGACATAACAAGAGAGATATCACAACACGTTTTCCAGTTCCGTGGGAGCAATACCCAAATCTCACTATCAGAACCACCATAAACAACTACCACACTATGATAGAACTGAATAATCTTCAAAAGAAAACAATAGTATGCAACATGATTGAAGATATGTACCCCAGAGAAGCATGAATACAAGTATATACCGATGGATCAGCAACCAGAGCAGTAAAGAATGGAGGTGCTGGCTGGTACATAAATTATCCAGAAAAAGAAAATGAATCCACATGTTCACCAACTGGAATATTCTGCTCCAACTACTCTGCAGAAGTACAGGCTTTAAACATTACTGCACAAATAATTAAAAACACAAGTCAATGCCAGCAGATGGTATTTCTTACTGATGCTATGTCTGTCCTACAAGCTCTTGACCTGAAGAAAGCCATGCGAGAATTGAGCATCCAAAGAAGGGTAGTACTACAGTGGATACCATCCCACTGTGACATACCAGGAAATGAAGAGGCATACAGACTGGCAAAAGATGGAGCAACACAGGAACAAAAAGACCAAGAAATCACCTACCAAGAAAAGAAGACCCTCATCAAAGCCATCAGAAAAGTCGATCACCCAAAAGACAATTACCACTATCTTGACAGAACAGAGCAGGTTATTATCTTCACAACAGGACACAACAGATTAAACAGCCACTTAAATAGACTAAGATTGGTCCCATCACCACTGTGCCTTTGTGGGCAGACAGCTGAGCATATCCTGCAAGACTGCAATACACTAAACCAGTTACGGGAAGAACACTGGCCCACAGAGATGGATATCCACAGAAAGATGTATGGGAGCACTGAGAAGCTTTCAAATACAGCAGCATTTATTAAGAAAACAGGACTTGCTGTGTAGACATGTCAAACTCCGAACGAGAAGAAGAAGATTAGTGTGGTGTGCAGTTACACAATGGAGTGAGCATGCCTGTCAATCTAGCTAGTGAATGACACCCATTTTCAGTATAGATGAACCTGTAGTCTGTGGTGGCCAGCTCACAACCGAAGATGTGTCAGTTGTTTTCTATGCAGTTGGTGTATAGATTCTGGTTTATTATTTATTTCTGAATCTTTTTTTTTCTTCTAGAATGTACATATGTTGCAGATTTACATTTTATCCACACTGTATGGCGATAGGTTTCATTCCAATTTTCCTGCTCTTGCCAATGTTTGACTTTTTCTATGATTCCGCATTAGGCAAGTAGCTATTGAAATATAATGTTTGAACTTTTTTGATAATTTATTTTCATTTGTGTCTAGTTCTTATTATTCAACTTCAGACTCATTCTCAAACTCCTTCTAGATCTCTTTTGTAGCAGGACAATGGTCCCACTAGATTACCAGCAGGATGTAGCCCAGAGAATGGATTACGTTTTAGCTTCCAATATCTGCACTTTGACCTGACACATTCAACTTCAGCATCACTTTTGCTTCACTTTTTATCTATAAAATAAGACTGTCATCTCCACCGCCAAAAAATCTTATTTGATTTGTATGGTAGGTTGTATTGTTGATATTCTTTGCTTCTTGTTTGCAGCTACATGCAACACACAAGTGCAACAATATCTGTCTTGTCTTATCCATGTGTGCCATTAGGCATCATGGAAACTTCATGTTTATATATTCATTTACCAATGTTACATTGTATACATGTATACTGTGTATTATTTATGTTTACAAGTAGAACAAATATACCTTATGCTCATGCCTGATGGCATGTATTAGTGTTAAATGTTTGTGGTCCTTAGTGAATTTCATACCTGTGCAGTGTTTTCGTTGTTGTCTGTGTATCGATAGACCAGCCCATATTCATAGTAATTTGCGAAATACATGTGAGAAGTCTTGACCAAAATTGCATGTTTATTAAAGATACAGTGTGGTTGAATTTGGAAAATCTTGTTGATTCTATTTGTGAGGTGAATAGGTGTCGGATGAACTGACCTAGTCCAAATCCCATCTACAGTCTTCTAATAATTTTTTTTTAAGTCTTCATGCCCGTGTTGTTGCCACGTCATGTACAGAGTGAGTTTTTATCCACCATCACAACAGTATGAGATATGAAATATTTAATATTCATTACAGTCGATCTGTCATATAGATGTGGTGATGATACCTTATCTGAATACATGTAGAATGTAGTTGCATAATTTATTTCTTCTGCTATTTCTGACTTTTCTTCAGTATAACCATTTAGATTTCATTTTGTGATTTGAATCTACAGTATATTGTGCTGCAAGTTTGTTATTATAAATATGTGTATTGTTATATTATTATAAATAGTATTTGACTTATATTATTATAAAAATGTGAGGGTGTTATATTATAATAAATGATGAGTATGGATGTTATTTTTCATGAGATGTGGCTGTGATGTTAAATGGGATGTGGCTGTTACATTATTATAAATTAAATGTGAGTGTTATATTATTATAAATGGGATGTTGCAGTTATATTATTATAAATGAGATGTGGCTGTTATATTATTATAAATGAGATGTGGCTGCTATATTATTATAAATGAGATCCTGTAGTCGTAGCCTTCGATAATAGTTACCATGTTGTTCCGGCAGGCCGACGTTGTGCTTGAACTAGCTACGGGCATGGCGTGGGTGGGCGGAACAACAAATAAACCTGTCGCAAGGGCCAGAGTTGTGCCCTGATGTCGATCTCTGTTTCAGCGGCATTAGACTCGAAACACCATCGAGTCGGATGGCTGCTGGAACAGAGGGCAGAGCACTTATGGGAATGCCCCACATGCTGTGAGGTCAGTTTCTAATCAAGAAGAAGAGATGTAGCTGCTATATTATTATAAGTGCTAAGATAAATGTTTATGTGGTGCAATTTTAAAAGCTGACTGTTACATTATTACAGTTCTGTGTTACTGTTCCGGTTGCATTAAATTCACCATGAAGCTGTTTCAGAAGATATTTATTCTATGTGTGGTCACTAAAACAATTCTACATGTTGAATGTGACCAAGATACATGAAATGATGATTTTCGTTGTGGGAGATGAGATGCTTGAGGAAGCTAATAAATGTTACTATTGAGACATTGAACATCAAGTTACCTGGAGAGGAAGTATATCTACCACAAGACAAATAATCATATTTTGAAAATCTCATGTGAATGAATTTATATCATGTATTTAATGCATGATCATCATTTCATTCATACCACAGTAAATAATCTGGTATTTAGTCAATGAGAGACCAAACAATTGATGGGGATATATAGTGATAAACATGATGCAACTTGTTCCATGTTTTCCTGATTCAGAATTTCATATTCATTTCGTGGATAGAATTCTAGAGATTATATTTTGTGTCCCAGAGTTTGTATCCTCGTGTTGTCCCTTGTAGTCAGTCGTTATTGGGCCTTCAGCTAGAGCAGTGTTTCCCAACCTTTTTTTACCATGCCCCAACTAAGCCTTTTTAAAATTCTGATGCTCATCTATGTAACATAAATATTTTTTTTAATTCAAAAATTGAATTACTCCCCCAAAAATATTTCGAAATTGTCCCCCTGAACAATCAAATTGCATCCTGTAGGTATGTTGGGATCGTAGGCCCCATATTGGGAAACACTAAGCTAGAGTGTACAGGTGTGAAGGATATTCTCTTCAGTCTGTGTGCCTGTTTACCACATTTACAGTTTGGAGAACGTGACAGGTTTAGTTGACATTATGCAACCAACAGAACACTTAAATAGAGTTTACAATTTTGGCTGTACTTTGTGACTTCTGCATTCACTATCAAACTTGCAGATTAAAAGGAGGTAGTCAGGAGAACAGAATATGTTGTATCAAGGTATGAAGTTTTGCTGCTTCTTTTTCTGCATTTGTTCTCAAACTCCTGCAAATTAGGAGAGTGCAGTATGGAAAATGGAATGCGTGAAGTCATGGTTTATATTTTGGCTGCGATGTCTGTGCCTTTTGGCTTGACACATCCGACTTCAGCATGGCTTGTGGTTCACTTTGGCTCTATGTGATGACAGTCAACCTCACCCCCAAACCTCCTTATTCACCTCTTATAGCAGTCATGACAATTAAAATTGATGCTGTTATTTTCTCCCCTGTTGGGCCCCAGCAACACATGAGCTTTGACATTAGTTGAGGCATACATGCACTTCCCAAAATAGGAAGTGGTAATACGATTGTTGGCATGATTGTTGATATGTTTGCATAAATTTGTATATACATGTTATGTATCAGCATTTCATGATAGACATGCATTATGTGAATGATTGTTACAACAGTGGAATCCCGTTATAACATCCCTTGGTCCGGACCAACACAATGTAGTATGTACTTTTAAAAATTCACTATATACAGTACAAACAATATAGAATAAATATAATTGGGGATTTTGAAAAGTGTTGTTATATAGAAAAATTTGCTATAAAAGAATGTGCTATAGAGGAATTCCACTGTAACAAGTTTATTATCATGACAATGCATAATTAATCACATATTATATTTGTTGTTAGTTCTGCTCTGCTAGTTCAACCACAGATACGAATCGTTATGTCAGTGTGTTACGGACACATATTTCTTTCTGTTTGCATAGCTTTTAATCTTGTCAGCATAATCTATCTTGAAGTTTAGTATTGTAACAGTGAATTTCTGTGTCTATATCGATAGCAATACCTAAATGGAGATCGGGGAACTTTTAATAAACACTTGTTTGAAAGATACAAAGATACATAACAGAAATAAGAGTACAATTGATTGAACTCACGAGGATGTAAAGTGGAACTAGCAGTTGTAGTGCTATATTTTACAAATAGATGAAAAGAATTGAGCAGTCATGTTTCAAAAATATATTGTGTCCCTGATTTTGTTTATCACACATTTCATCTTTTTTTTTAGTTCGTATATGCTAAATTCTGTATTTTAGAGGGGAAAGGTATATCCTAAAATCAAGATTTCCGTTTGAGTGGTATATTTAAATTCTAAAGTTCAGTACGACTGATATTTCTAGATTTTAGTGTGAAGGGTATATCCTAAATTCTAGATTTTAGTGTGAAGGGTATATCCTAAATTCTAGATTTTAAAGTGAACTGTGGTACTATGTGCTCTGAGTACCGCAGCCTAACATGTAGGTCAGCTAACGTAAACAAACAGGGTTTCATTAGGGTAGAGATAGTTACTTTGTTATAACATATGTTGAAATTATATGATATGATAGTTACTTTGTTATAACATATCCATGTCCCTTGACCTCTATATTTAGACTGTGCGCTCACAATCACAATGTGAAGGAGATATGCGTCTATCAATGCACATAGTACCTCTATCCTAAATTCTAGATTTTAATAGGAAGAGTATATTCTAGGTTTTAGTGTGAAAGGTATATCCTAATCTTAGATATTTTAGTGTAGAGAGTAGATCCTAAACCTAGTTTTTATTGCTGTGGGTATATCCTAAACCTAGTTTTTAGTGTTGTGGGTATATACTACACCTAGTTTTTAGTTTTGTGGGTAGATCCTAAACCTAGTTTTTAGTGTGATTGATGTGTCCTAATCCTTGATTTAATTGTGGCAGGCATATCAGCCCACATCCTCGTGATTGAGAAATCGATATCCCAACCCAATCTTATGGTAATATTATCTGAAAACCATGTACATAAAATGGCGCAAATTTTTGTTGCCTTTAATATATCAGTAATTGTAAACATTGTGAATGAAGTCTGTTTTATCAATGTAATATAGAAGTAGTGATGAATTTGTTATAAAGTGACATATCACTTGAATTGTTGTTTGTATGAGTATTGTGCATGATTAATTGATTCTGTCACAGAGATTTCTTGTGTTAAAGTTTTACTGCATTTGTTAAGGATGTCTATTTTGACCTCAAAGTGATTCCGACATATACTCATTTTCTGATTAGGTTGAGGAATGCTGCATAACTAATGAGCAAGCGACATTAGTCAGATGGTTTCTGGTTAGCTGAACATGCATGGGATAATTATGTGCTATGATGCTTGTGCAACTTACCGTTACCTTGCCTATATACACACACTCACACATATTTGCATTTTTTCTATCTATAAATGCATCTACTTATACACGCACATATATTTGTGATTATTCTAGCTATAAAAGTGTATTTCCTATCTCAGTCTTTCCATATTAGATAAACTTATAAATGACCCACTATGATACTCATATTTATGAAAGATCAGAAGTTATTGCTCAAATCAGGAGAACCACTCTTGCAACAAGATCTGTCCTATGAAACTAGAAGTATTGTAAATGCAATCATCCAATCAAACTGTGCTGCCAAACATGATTTACATGACATAGCGAGAAGAGATTTTTATAGTCCATTTACTCATTCATAAACATGGCTGGAAGTGATCATCACAGAAATTACATGTTACATTGTGTAGATTTTGGGCATGCAACTTTTGAATATCAATGATGCTAAATTATTGCTATTATTTTGTCATAGATGTAATGAATTTTGCACATCTGTGAATTATTTTGATGTTTTATGGCCACTGCAAATATGTGTAGTCAAATTTTAGATTTTACAGTACACCGGTTAATTTGTAGTTTCATGTTATTTAATCAGTTACTCCTGTTTATGCAAACTGTGCTACCAATGCCAGATCTGGACTCTGTCAGAGAAACTAGAACAAAAACTTGCAGTATGTGAAATTAAATGTCTGAGAACAGCCCTGCGGATAACAAAAATAAATATGACACTATAAAAAATATGATGAAAGCAATATCATGCAAAGAATGCATAGGACCCTCAACAAATCAAATGGTTTCACCTGATCAGAATGAAATCAGATTGTATTCCATTGATAGCTCTCAATAGAAGAAGATCATCTGAAAGCAGAAATAGCGGAAGACCCAGACAAAGATGGATAGATGACACCAGAGAAATACTAGAACACCAACATGGCACTATGTTAGCGGTAACACAGTTAGCAAAAGAAAAAAAGACTTCGGCTCCGCATGACACCTAACCCAAATTTTTATGTGATTTTCATTGGCCACTGCTTTGACAACACATCGCAGTAACCAATAAAATCACAAAAATATTCATACCAATAGGAGTGGAGTAGTTAGTTTGTCTTGAAATCTCAAGTTATCTGCGAGCTAACCATTTTCTCGCTTATGAAGATTGTTCGGTTCTGGTCTCTATTGGGTAGATTTGATGCATGTGGAAATTGAGAATTTGGTTTTATAGACGTATTTCACTGCTTTAAAAAAGCATTTTCAGAACAAGATGGTTGTTTACTGTAGAACATTTGATATTATGTATAATTGAATGAGGTTGATACATATATAAAAAAAATATATGACGTTTTTTAAACTTGATACATTTTCGAAGAGCAAATATATTTTTTATACAGTGTCATTGAGATATGAAAGATGCATGCCCAAAATCTCTTGTGATCTAGTTTCAGAGAAAATCATTTCCAACCTTGTTTTTTAATTGGTAAACAGACTATAGGTTCTAGCTTCTTGTAGCTCTCTTTAGTCATTTGTATTATGATCAGTAGCATACCATATTTTGTCTGTCTTGCCCAATATAGGACCTATAATAGTGAAGGCTTCATTCATTCTCCTTTAGCGCTGAAGTTAGGGCAGAGGTCAGATCTCTCCAATTCTGTCTGTTCAAAGCTATTCTGTGCAGTTCTTGGATAGTATAGATATTGATTGTTTGACTTTCTCTAAGTGAAGGTTTAGGAATGCAATATTACGGTAACGGTTTACTTTTCAATATTACAGCTAATTAATTGAAGCATATCAGATTATACATTCTCTTAACATCAAAGAAAAGCTGTGATGGATCATCCCATTTCACTTTAAATTACCAGTTCATATGATGTCTCACTAACAATGTTTACCTACAGTAGAGCTCCAATACAATCTTTGACATATATACAATACAATCTATCACATATAGACAATACAATATCACATATAGACAATACAATCTATGACATATAGACAATACAATCTATGACATATAGACAATACAATATCACATATAGACAATACAATCTATGACATATAGACAATACAATCTATCACATATAGACAATATAATCTATGACATATAGACAATACAATCTATCACATATAGACAATATAATCTATGACATATAGACAATAAAATCTATCACATATAGACAATACAATCTATCACATAGACAATACAATCTATCACATATAGACAATACAATATCACATATAGACAATACAATATCACATATAGACAATACAATCTATGACATATAGACAATATAATATCACATATAGACAATACAATATCACATATAGACAATACAATCTATGACATATAGACAATACAATCTATGACATATAGACAATACAATCTATGACATATAGACAATACAATATCACATATAGACAATACAATCTATTACATATAGACAATACAATATCACATATAGACAATACAATATCACATATAGACAATACAATCTATGACATATAGACAATACAATATCACATATAGACAATACAATCTATTACATATAGACAATACAATATCACATATAGACAATACAATATCACATATAGACAATACAATCTATGATATATAGACAATACAATCTATGACATATAGACAATACAATCTATGATATATAGACAATACAATCTATGACATATAGACAATACAATCTATGACATAGACAATACAATCTATGACATATAGACAATATAATATCACATATAGACAATATAATATCACATATAGACAATACAATCTATGACATATAGACAATACAATCTATCACATATAGACAATATAATCTATGACATATAGACAATACAATCTATCACATATAGACAATATAATCTATGACATATAGACAATACAATCTATCACATATAGACAATACAATATCACATATAGACAATACAATATCACATATAGACAATACAATCTATTACATATAGACAATACAATATCACATATAGACAATACAATATCACATATAGACAATACAATCTATTATATATAGACAATACAATCTATGACATATAGACAATACAATCTATGACATATAGACAATACAATCTATGACATATAGACAATACAATCTATGACATATAGACAATACAATCTATGACATATAGACAATATAATATCACATATAGACAATACAATCTATGATATATAGACAATACAATATCACATATAGACAATACAATCTATGACATATAGACAATACAATCTATGACATATAGACAATATAATATCACATATAGACAATACAATCTATGACATATAGACAATACAATATCACATATAGACAATACAATCTATGATATATAGACAATACAATCTATGACATATAGACAATACAATCTATGACATATAGACAATATAATATCACATATAGACAATACAATCTATGACATATAGACAATACAATCTATCACATATAGACAATATAATCTATGACATATAGACAATACAATCTATCACATATAGACAATACAATCTATCACATATAGACAATATAATCTATCACATATAGACAATACCATCTATCACATATAGACAATACAATCTATCACATATAGACAATACAATATCACATATAGACAATACAATATCACATATAGACAATACAATCTATGACATATAGACAATACAATCTATGACATATAGACAATACAATATCACATATAGACAATACAATCTATGACATATAGACAATACAATCTATGACATATAGACAATACAATATCACATATAGACAATACAATCTATTACATATAGACAATACAATATCACATATAGACAATACAATATCACATATAGACAATACAATCTATGATATATAGACAATACAATCTATGACATATAGACAATACAATCTATGACATAGACAATACAATCTATGACATATAGACAATATAATATCACATATAGACAATACAATCTATCACATATAGACAATATAATCTATGACATATAGACAATACAATCTATCACATATAGACAATACAATCTATCACATATAGACAATACAATCTATCACATATAGACAATACAATATAGACAATACAATCTATGACATATAGACAATACAATCTATGACATATAGGCAATACAATATCACATATAGACAATACAATCTATGACATATAGACAATATAATCTATCACATATAGACATTACCATCTATCACATATAGACAATACAATCTATCACATATAGACAATACAATTAGAGATTTAGTACACATTCAATACCTTTATACACATCGTAAATTGAATTAATGGGAAGACTTCAGTATAACCGTGTACCATATGGCAAATATATAGGCGTATAATAAATAATCATTAAAATTTGTTTTTATTATAGTCATCAATATTTTCCTTTCTTTTTGACACATTATGAGAAGAGATGGAACAAATCATGATAGAAGGCAAGCAAGAAAAGACTATGCACAGATATGATAACCAATGTCACACTCCATTTATCAACAAGTAGGATTAAAATTTTCAATAACTAAGGGAATAGAGAAAAATGACAAGATAAAGGATATAATATGGAGGAAATAGGACCAAGAACCAGATTACCGGGGGAGGGGGTGGGGGGTTATAGGAACGTGTGCAAAGTGTCTATTCCCGAGGGAAATCTATAGAATGAGCGTTAATAGGTATATTGTAAGTAAAGACTTCTATATATACACAGAGATATATATCAATCAATCCATAAACCCATAACCCTTCAGGGTCGTAGGGGTACCACATTGGATGCTTCAGCACACAGATTCCTCCAGCGAATTCTATCCTCAGCGATGCAGATGAGTGTGGAAATATCTTGCCCTATCCATTCCTTGATGTTGTCTGTTCATGTCTTTATTTGTCCTCCTCTGCTTCTTCCTCCCTCGACAGTTCGCTGCAGTATTGTTTTTGACAAGGAATCGTGCCTGCATACATGTCCAAACCATGCTAGTTTAAGTTGTTTCACTATTGAAAGCAATGGTTCCTGGACACCTGCACACATCTCTACTTTATTTCTTACGTACACATTGGTCTTATGTTCCCTATAGGAAATTCGTAGAATTCTTCTGTAGCATTTATACTCGAAAGCCTGTAATCTTCTCTCCATGTCCGCAGTGAGTGTCCAACTCTCGCAACCATACAACACAACAGAAAGCACCAGCGACTTATACAGTTTGATTTTCACTCCACCACTGATGTTGCTTTTCCAAATCACAGTTAGCCGTGACAAGGACGCTAAAGCCATCTACAGCCTATATATATATATATATATATATATATATATATATATATGTATTAGAATGTCTATGGATACAGTCTGCATTGTTGTTGGGGTCATTAGTATTGCTTACAGATCTGACATGGTCATGCTTTGACACTGTGCTATTTCTTATGGGACAGTTGAGTCATGCCTGATGTAGCGTGTGTGACAGTTGAGTGATACCTGATCTAGCATGTGTGACAGTTGAGTCATACCTGATCTAGCGTGTGTGACAGTTGAGTCATACCTGATCTAGCGTGTGTGACAGTTGAGTCATACCTGATCTAGCGTGTGTGACAGTTGAGTCATACCTGATCTAGCGTGTGTGACAGTTGAGTCATACCTGATCTAGCGTGTGTGACAGTTGAGTCATACCTGATCTAGCGTGTGTGACAGTTGAGTCATACTGCTGTATCCTGTGTGACAGTTGAGTCGTGTATGCTACTGTTTCTCTGAACACCAGCATTATTAATGTAATTGATGAAATGATTTGTCAGCAGCAGCAGTTATGTTTACGGTGGTAGACATGTTGAAACAGCTGCCATATCTCTATTTATACAATAAAACTTGTTAAAATGTGATGGGTAAAAATAGTTCTGATTTTAGTTGGCAAAAAAAGTCAATAAAATTGGCTGAAAGTTTTTGCAGTATTTTGTTGTTTACATTGTCCGCACATTTATCTCAACATGTATTTGTTCACACATTGAATTCAACAATTTTAATATTTTTATTTATCTCAAAGTACACTTGCTTAGTGTTACACAGAAATTTGATGGAGGCAAATGAATTTATTTTAAAAAAACCTAATTGCCTTTCCAGTGAGTTGGGTTATATTCCCTGACATTGGAGATTTATGTCTTCATAAACACCAGTTGTAGTAAAATGTGTTATTGATTACACATTTAATTTTCTACATGTAATTTGCTAGTAGAAGAGTTCAGTAATGTTCTTCTTCTCGATAGTATTTTGACATGTTCACACAGCAAGTAAATGAAGACATTTTGCCCATGATATGATGGATTTCTTCTGCTGTCGCCTATACCCCAACTGGGTCCTCTGGACTGCCCTGTTTCGAGTGTGCAACCTCTGCCTCTATGAGGTCTTCCATGGTTTGGACATGTATGCAGACATGACTCCTTGTCAAAAACAATACTGCAGGGAACTGTCGAGGGGGGAAGAAGCACAGTAGGGAAAATAAAGACATGGACAGAAAACATCAAGATTTTTCTCACTCATCCCCATCGCTGAGGATAGAAATTGCTGGATGACTCTGTCTACTGAAGCATCCAATGTGGTACCGCTACGACCCTGAAAGGTTACGGGTGTATTGATTGATTGATTCAAATTAAGTATAATCTCTGGTAGGACTTAAGGTAAGTCTTCCGTGAGGAAGACGGTGGGCGGGTTACTTCAAATTAAAAAGGTAATGTTTCCTATGATTTTTGGTGGCCTATTTTGAAAAAACCAGGTGGGGGGGGGGGATTCCTTAACTCGTTATATACTATGTTACCTTAAAATATCCCCTTATTTACGAGCTTGATTTCGTGAACATAACACAAGGTCAATATTTTGTGTCCAAGCATAAGGTAATAACGAGAATGCACAATTTGGAAGTAATGAAAGGCGTAGCCCATAGAGAACACCTAATCGAATTAAAAAAATAGCAGTGAACCAACATAGAACCGGAACCATCAGCCGTTATAGGGACCTACCCTGTGAGATTTATTAAAGCGGAGACCTAAGCAACTATGAACATGTCCGTGTTGCGAAGAGGTTTATCAGCTAATTAACCTAATACAAGGTACATAATCTTACATCGTCTGGCTAAAGAAAAGTAGTTTCGCATGCAACTCGAAAAAGAAATGTTTCTAGAATAACGTGCTAGCGCTGCGGAGGAATATATTTATGATAAAAACTTGAGAACCGAACAACAGTTGATATTACTGCTTAGTCTGAGGTGCAAGCTTTCGTCTGTGAGAATACCACGGAATATGACAGCGGGTACAGCAGTTTGGTCGTTATGCATGTGCGTAGTGCTTGGGCATTCATAGCTCAGTGTGTAGGCCTAGCTGAGATCGTCAGAGAGAAGAGCGATTGTTCACAACTCATTGAGTTGTGCTACAATTAGCATACATGCGGATTATGACAGTAAACAAAGCCTTGAACTGTTTGGTGACGCAAAATGTACAATATGCCTGTATTACCAGCGACTCCTGCTGAGGATTATCACATTAATACATATATAAACGAGTGGATTTATGCGTTAAGTTTCATTAACAGTGGGCCGTCTGAATAATCTCCACATTACGTTTACCTTTGACATGTAAAAATAGTGTCCTCTTTTCCCCCGTTGTTGTTTGTTGTGTATGTAGTGTTAATAAAGACCTTTAGGTCGAATCATCAATCGTAATGTAAGGGAAGAGCAAATGAAGATGGTACGAGAGATCAGATGAGAGAGAGGAAGAGGCCAATACGGAGAGAACAGGCGAGAACGAGGAAGAGACCACAGAGTATACATAGCCAAATAGCATGAGGAAAATAAGAGTAATAAGAGCAGGCAATAGTGGAAACAAAAATACAGTGATGATTAGGGCTCGGATTTTTATGACCTAAAAATCCTGAAATATGACATGCAAATATGACCTAAAAAGGGCAAAATATGACCTTAAATATGACCATAAGGTTTTTCTCATTTATGAACCAAAAAAAACGCAAATTATTATTGTTTGCATGTTTTACGCATTACATAGTAGTCATAGTACCTACATAGTAGTAATACTTAACAAAGCATGTATAAAAACACTTACCACATTTATTCCTCAGTTTTCATTGTTTGTACAATTGCAACCGACAACAACATGCATTTTTAGAGTTTCAAATTTGAACGATCGTCGATTGTCACTGAGAATTGTTTTATATTTTGAAAAACTTCGTTCTACATCACATGATGTCACAGGGGCAAATCTAAATAATGTCAGATCATTTGCTGAAAGTTCAGGTTCATCCTCTTGAAATGTTGCATGTTTACCACTAAGTATGTCTGCAATTTTGCACAATGAGAAATAACCAGAGTTTCTATGAAGAACACTTTCTAATTTTACTTTAATCCTGTTGCTTACTTCACCATGTGATCCATTTATTTCTGTTTGAATTTGTTTCACAATATCTAATGCATCATAAAGTGCAGTCCCTTCGCTTTCCAGACGTTTTATTGCTTTTGAAATTGCCGAAAAGTGTGACTTTATATAAGTCAGATTTTGTGATAGTCTGGTAGAAAATAAGCTTTGCACTGCTTGTATTGATGTTGCGTCGTCTTTGTCTAGGGCATTACATATTTTAATTAGTATTGAATAGTTGTCATAGTAATACTTTACAGCGTCCAGCCATGTACCCCAACGTGTAAGGATAGGTTGTGGAGGAAGTGGTAGTTGAGGAGCTTCTTCTTTGAATTTTTGTACTCGAAGAGGAGCCTTGATGAATATTTTTTTCCCATTTGAAATAAGCTTGTCCACATCAGGAAAATTACCTCGAACTTCCTCAGCTACTCGATGCAGTGCATGAGCAAGACAAGTAATATGGATCAATTTCGGGTAGAGAATTTGAAGTCCTTTAGCAGCCTTTTTCATATAGGGAGCAGCATCTGTTATTAATAGAAGGATATTATTTCTTTCTATTCCATTTGGAATAGTTTAAGATGTGCTAACATTGATAAGCAAACGGAGTACACCAGAACGTTGAGTACACCAGAAAATATGCAAAATATGACCTAAATCTCCAATTTCAGGCAAAATATGACCTCATCAAAATTATGGTCAAAATATGCATTTATATGACAAATAAAAAGAGCTTAAAATTATTCAGAAATGCTTGAAACATGTAGAAATTAACTTAAAACTGAAAATATGCTTCAGGAAAAAAATATGACATTTCATGAAAATCAGAGCCCTAGTGATGATATATGCAGGTTAGATATTGAATATTAGTGATAATAAGTAAAAACGTATAACTCGTAGCTGAGACACATCTTGTTCCACTGGGATGCTTGAACAAAATGGGCCAAACGCGTAGGCCTCAAAGTCGAAAGAAGACAATAGTGGTGGGTGAATAGACTATGCCTATGTGTCCGGCTAGCCAGGTAAGATAATCCCAGACATAGTACAGTTTCCAACAATTAGAAAGACGCAAGAAAAACACCCTCAGGCAAGAAGACGAAATACAAACTAGACAAAAGAGGAGAGATATGAGAATGTGCGGCGAGTCAGAACCTAGGCGTAAGGCAGAGACATAGAAGCGAACAACGAGAAGAAGGGGGTTTTAATGCATGACCCAAAGCAAATGATCATATAGACAGATGAGAATAGAAATAATACAAAAGTGGGGGGGGGGGTGTTTACAGAGGCGAAGAAGAAAAAGCAGAGAAAGTGGTAGATAGACGTGGGCCCCGAAACGGAGATATGTGACGCGTGGAAGGAGGAGCCCGAAGGACACAGGGAGAGCACACTAGGGGATGAGGGGGTGGCTATCACGGGAAAACGCGTCGGGCGCAGGTAACTAGCAAAAATAGAGAGACTTGGAAAAGGGCACCAGAGTAAGTGGGGAATAAAGAGACATGAAAAGAAGGCCATCAAGGAAGAGGGCAGACCCGGAACTATAACCAAAGCCTGTGATGTGGTTGAATGACGCAAGCGGAAGATGAGAGACGGTGCGTCGTAGGTGACTAAGTAAGTGTTATCTGTCCACAATGTTGTTGCACGTGAAGGTCGGTGTAGCAGGGGCCCCGATGAAATTAAATGGAAGATGGACCAAGGTCACAGCCGCAACGAGAAGTACTTTATAGGCCATGTGTTGGAAAATGAGACCGGTCGCATAAACCGAAGATGATCAAAGGATGAGCTAGCCGCACGTCGCAACCTCTATGTGGGTATTGCCCGCATTGTACAATATAGGAATAACGATCAACGGACATAACCTCGAGCCACCGATACACGATCCCTTAGTGCTGGCCATGTACCGTAGGAAGGAATATGTCAGATGAAACGTGGTTCGTTGCTGTGTGAGACCAACCGTACGTCGCAACCCGTGTGGAGGCGTTGAGCCTGGCACGCCGTTACCCAGTGATAGTACACAAGCTCAATATCAACGATGCTATCGCTCGCCTCATCCTTGTAGTACTATTTAGTAGCATTCGCCTGATGTCCATGCCATTGAAGCGGGCAGCAACGGGTCCCTAACCGGTGATTAGTCTCGTGTAGATGTTAACAAAATCGGCTCTTACCCGCACCTCCGACATGGCGCAAAGCTCAGAGATGATGGCATATATAATGTTATAGGACACATATGTAAAGCAAAGTGTGTATTTGTGTGTGTTTGTAGTAACATGAAGTTCAGAATTTCATACTATAGCCTAACTAATATAGTATAACTAATCTCATGTGTGCTGCAATGTTAACTATTTGTCCTGCCTTGAAACAGTGGTTTGCAATGTGTGTTTGCTTCTTGTGTATAAACCAGTAAAGGAAAAGAATGAAAGAAGACAGCAATGCTATGTTGACATGTTAATTCATCGATATTTTCTCTACCTGGACATCATCTCGGGAATGTTTACGGTTAAGCAGAGAGAAAGATTGAAAAATTCTGTGTCCAGTGTAATTTATCCTTGCTAACAGTTGCCAAATCGTTGGGTTAAAAAAAAAAAGCACTTCACAACATGGCAATAACAATCCTGATTACATTTCAAATAGACGTAATGTTTTAAATATCTCGGGTCAACTATCACAACAACATAACATTGTTCGGTAGGGATTAAAAATAGATTAGCATTTGCCCCCATAGAAAACATCACAGATGTGTCAAGGATCATTTGTCATCTGAATAGTTTTTGAAAGTTTCCTTTCTGTAGTTCCCTAGATGGGTCTGTTCCCACGCTTGTCAATTATTTCTTAGTGCTTTTTCCCCAAACACATCGCTGGGGGGGGGGGCACCAACCCTGAAAATCACTACTAGGTGAAATCAGTGCATGGTTCATTGTTAATGCCATCGAGTACGAATGATAGGCCGAATTTAGCGGTCGTCCCATTTGCTGAATCAGTATCACGTATAGGCCTAATGAGCCATCTAACTAAAATACTTCTCAAGATAATACATTAAGAATTAAGAACAAGATAGACATGGAGGTCGGTGAAGAACAATTCGGTTTTAGGAAAAACAAAGGAACCATAGAAGCTATACTAAGAGTATCCGGTTAGTGATAAATATATAGAAGTCCAAAAAAGTATCTATATTTGCTTCATAGACTACAGCAAGGCCTTTGACAGAGTCCAACATATTGGGAACAAACTGCATCAATAAGGTGTGAAAACAGCTACTCTCCATACATAGAAATCAGAAGAGGGGTAAGACAAGGCTGCATTTTATCACCAAGCCTATTTAATATCTACACAGAGAATATCTTTAAAAATATAGAAGAAATACCAGGACTCAAGATCAATGGGAAAATAATAAACAACCTTAGATATGCAGATGACACTGTTCTTTTAGCAGAAAGTGAACATGAACTACAAAGACTAATAGATCAAGTCAATAAATCAAGTAATGAATATGGACTGGATATAAACATTCAAAAAACAAAAACCATAATAATCAGCAAAGACACAGAAGAACAGGAGGTAAACATAAACATACAGGGAGAGAAACTACAACAAATAAAACAGTATCAATATCTTGGACACATAGTCACAAATGATGGCAGATGTGAAACAGAAGTTAAAAGGAGAATAGGAATGGCTAAAAGTACCTTCAATGACATGAGGAAATTATTAATATCTAAACAAATTACAAACAAGTTAAAAATGAGAATTATAAAATGCTACATCTATTCCATATTAATGTATGGCTCAGAAACATGGACACTAAATAAACAATTAGAAGACAAAATTGATGCCTTTGAGATGTGGGTATATAGAAGAATAGGGAGAACATCATGGAAAGAGAAGAAAACAAATAAAGAGGTGCTAAAGACACTTAATATGAAGAAAGAACTACTAAGAGAAATAAAGATCAGGCAAATAAAATACTTTGGACACATTAAAAGACATGACACTATATTGAAGACCTTACTTGAGGGTAAAATGAAAGGGAAGCGAGCAAGAGGTAGGCAGAGATACAAGTGGAAGAGTAACATTACACGATGGACAGGTTACAGTCTAGCAGAGTGCACCACAAAGACAAGAGACAGGAGATGTTGGAGATACGTTGCAGCCAACCTTCGTTGCGGAGACGGCACTTAATGATGATGATAGGCCTAAATGAATTACAAACGTAGCGAAATATTTATGGTTAGCCCCTTTGTTTGCCTCACAAACAGTTAGAACGTGCTGATGCTTCGAAAGACAAACGCAGACAATGCAACTACAAGCATTAGTAGCGTCTAAATATTCAACAGTGTCTGATAAACTGTTACAGTCAGGATATGATTCAATTATTATTTTCAATAATACTGTTGAGAAACGTGAGACAAGAAACAATGAAGCCTGATTTTAGAACCATACATATAGGAGGGATGCAGATACCAGAAATTAGATATGCAGACGACACAGTGCTATTAACAACAAACGAATACGACCTACTGAAGATAATTAAGTCAACCCAAAAGTTCAGCGAACAGCAAAATTTGTTCTTAAATATGAAAAAGACAAAAATAATGGTAACTGACAAAACTAAATCAAGATCCAAAATTAATATTGAGAACTGCAATTTGGAAGAAGTGACATATTTTTATTATTTAGGAACTAATTTAAACAATGCGGGGGACTGCGCAGTTCAAGAAAAGAACAGCAATGGCGCTGGCAAAATTAAAACAGATAAAGAAACTATGGCAAGGTACTAACATAAGAACCAAATTGTGTTTACTACGAACATGTGTATTTCCTGTGGCAACATATGGATGCGAAGCATGGACACTAAGTAAAACAATGGCCAAGAGAATAACATCATTTGAATTAAAGTGTTATAGAAGTTTTGAGAATACCATGGACATCAAGGAAAACAAACCAGAAAGTGTTATGAACAATTAACGTCCAGGAAGGCTTGCTTCTGAACACCATATTAAAGAAAAAGCTAGTTTTTTTCGGTCACATCAAGAGACACGACGGTATGGAGAGAGTGTTACTGGAGGGGATGATAGAAGACAACAGGGGCAAAGGCCGACCAAAACGCCGTTGGACAAAAGACATTCAAGAATGCCTGCGCATGTCCCTGAAAGATGCAGGGCAACTTGCTCAAGACCGCGGAGAATTCAAAAGATCCATAGGAAAGACTACGTTCTGGAAAGAATATGTCACTTGATGATGATAATAATACTGTTGGAGGTTTGATGCGAAAAATACAAGAATTTTGTGTTTCATGTGGAGAAAAGTGTACCTTATTTGCGGCTATTAGCACATGTGCAGCGATATGATGCATCTGCACTTACCAGATTTTATGAACAGTAATTTAACTGGTTCAATAATTTATACCGCCATCCAAATGCTAAGTGTACTCAAACCCGTTGATAAGGGCGTGCGGGAAGGCTGGGGAGGGTGTGTTCTATCCCCTTCTCTGAAATCAAAATATTATTCTTAATTATAGGACGCCAAAGTGAGGCTGCAGCCAGAAAGAAGAGCAAAAATAGCAACGCTGTTTACTTTCCATGCATGGCGGAAGATGCGACTGACGAGGTTTTGGGACGGAGTTGACTATTCCACCCCAACTAGGGTCTAAGGGACCCAGAAACTATACTGAAATCGGATGTGTTAGGTGGAAAGACGTAAATAGTGCAGCTAAGCTGTAAACAATAACACAAACACATTTCCTTCTCTGGGTTATATTATGATAATCTGAGGAAGCTGGATAAGAAACGACAAGGAAATAAAGAAATAGGAATGTAGCCAAGAAGTGGGGTAAAACCCCCCAATAATATTCCACAAAAATGTCATGAAATTTTAAAAAATAAAAAATAAATAGCAGGAATTACATTACGATGCCTTTTTTTAAAAATAGATATTCCCCCACCACTTGCTGAATACATATATACGTCTCTAAGCGTACTTCACGACTAAAAATTGTCTTCATTCTGATTGTGAAAAAAACTTCACACAATGACCTATTCGGATCTGGGGCTGAGAAGTATTGAGCATGTCTCGGACATAAAAGGTTTCACCCACAGATGTTGTCGAACCGTCCATAAATCAATCACAACACACTGAAAGTAATATTTGTAAATATTGCTTAGTAAAACACTTCATTCAAAAAATGATAGGTTGATTATTAGGTATATTGTCTATCCCCAGGTGAATAATTGTTGATCGCATTCACACTTGCCGTTAAGCGTAGGGGTGGTATCTTAAGCTGTCGTTTCAAGGCCAGATGTGTCGCCGAGGTTGCATTTAGTCCATGTTTGTTCAAGGTTATCTTAATGTTTTCTATCCACCGTTTTCTTAGTCTACCTTTGGCTTTACACCCGGATATTCTTGTATTATATGCTCTTATTGGTATTTTGCTTGGCTTCATTCTCATAAGGTGACCAAACCATTTTACTTGTTGTCTCTCAATATGTTCGATACATGATATCTTCTTCTTCAGCGTTCGCTCTCAAATAACAACAACGAATATTTTGTGTGATTTCCGCCAGGGAGCATGAAGTACGTTGTGCTGCATGTTCCACAGTAAAAATGTAATTATTTGCACCCCGGTTGGCCACTTGTGGTCAGGACGTCCGAGGTCCAGCACATCCGTTTTCATCTTTCCTTTATTTCGGGTTTGGTCCCTACGATACATGATATTATACCAACTCTTTTCCTAATTTATTCATTTCTTATTTTATCTAGTTTGGTAACCATTGCAGCTTTCCTCAAACACTTCATTTCGCATGTGACGATTTTTCTTTGCTGCGAAGCTGTTAAAGACCATGTTTGACATTGGTAGCACAGTGTTCGTATAAAAATTGTAGATATTATTTGTTTTTTAATTTCCATCTTCATCTTTGGATGAAGAAGTAATGGTGAAAGTTGGTAAGTCACTGTGTTTGCTTTCTGGCACCTTTTTTCTATTTCTCTGTCTAGTATTCCATCTTCGGAAAAAAATGCTGATTATTAGGTCCTGAGTAATATATTCTAGCAACATTTCTGAATTTGGATATCGTTAAGATGTCCATTGATTATTTTATGGCACATAGAAGTTGATCTTTTAGGTTCACAATTGGCCATGGTAGTGTGTGCTACAACTACCTCACAATTGGCCATGGTAGTGTGTGCTACAACTACCTCACAATTGGCCATGGTAGTGTATGCTACAACTACCTCACAATTGGCCATGGTAGTGTATGCTACAACTACCTCACAGTTGGCCATGGTAGTGTATGCTACAACTACCTCACAGTTGGCCATGGTAGTCTGTGCTACAACTACCTCACAGTTGGCCATGGTAGTCTGTGCTACAACTACCTCACAATTGGCCATGGTAGTGTATGCTACAACTACCTCACAGTTGGCCATGGTAGTCTGTGCTACAACTACCTCACAGTTGGCCATGGTAGTCTGTGCTACAACTACCTCACAGTTGGCCATGGTAGTCTGTGCTACAACTACCTCACAGTTGGCCATGGTAGTCTGTGCTACAACTACCTCACAGTTGGCCATGGTAGTCTGTGCTACAACTACCTCACAATTGGCCATGGTAGTCTGTGCTACAACTACCTCACAGTTGGCCATGGTAGTCTGTGCTACAACTACCTCACAATTGGCCATGGTAGTGTATGCTACAACTACCTCACAGTTGGCCATGGTAGTCTGTGCTACAACTACCTCACAGTTGGCCATGGTAGTCTGTGCTACAACTACCTCACAATTGGCCATGGTAGTCTGTGCTACAACTACCTCACAGTTGGCCATGGTAGTCTGTGCTACAACTACCTCACAATTGGCCATGGTAGTGTATGCTACAACTACCTCACAATTGGCCATGGTAGTGTATGCTACAACTACCTCACAATTGGCCATGGTAGTGTATGCTACAACTACCTCACAATTGGCCATGGTAGTGTATGCTACAACTACCTCTAAATTGGCCATGGTAGTGTATGCTACAACTACCTCACAATTGGCCATGGTAGTGTATGCTACAACTACCTCACAGTTGGCCATGGTAGTGTATGCTACAACTACCTCACAATTGGCCATGGTAGTGTGTGCTACAACTACCTCACAATTGACCACGGTAGTGTGTGCTACAACTACCTAACAGTTGGCCATGGTAGTGTATGCTACAACTACCTCACAATTGGCCATGGTAGTGTATGCTACAACTACCTCACAATTGGCCATGGTAGTCTGTGCTACAACTACCTCACAATTGGCCATGGTAGTGTATGCTACAACTACCTCACAATTGGCCATGGTAGTCTGTGCTACAACTACCTCACAATTGGCCATGGTAGTGTATGCTACAACTACCTCACAATTGGCCATGGTAGTGTATGCTACAACTACCTCACAGTTGGCCATGGTAGTGTATGCTACAACTACCTCACAATTGGCCATGGTAGTGTATGCTACAACTACCTCACAATTGGCCATGGTAGTGTATGCTACAACTACCTCACAGTTGGCCATGGTAGTGTATGCTACAACTACCTCACAGTTGGCCATGGTAGTGTATGCTACAACTACCTCACAATTGGCCATGGTAGTGTGTGCTACAACTACCTCACAATTGACCACGGTAGTGTGTGCTACAACTACCTAACAGTTGGCCATGGTAGTGTATGCTACAACTACCTCACAATTGGCCATGGTAGTCTGTGCTACAACTACCTCACAATTGGCCATGGTAGTCTGTGCTACAACTACCTCACAATTGGCCATGGTAGTGTATGCTACAACTACCTCACAATTGGCCATGGTAGTGTATGCTACAACTACCTCACAATTGGCCATGGTAGTGTATGCTACAACTACCTCATAATTGGCCATGGTAGTGTATGCTACAACTACCTCACAGTTGGCCATGGTAGTGTATGCTACAACTACCTCACAATTGGCCATGGTAGTGTGTGCTACAACTACCTCACAATTGACCACGGTAGTGTGTGCTACAACTACCTAACAGTTGGCCATGGTAGTGTATGCTACAACTACCTCACAATTGGCCATGGTAGTGTATGCTACAACTACCTCATAATTGGCCATGGTAGTGTATGCTACAACTACCTCACAATTGGCCATGGTAGTGTATGCTACAACTACCTCACAGTTGGCCATGGTAGTGTATGCTACAACTACCTCACAATTGGCCATGGTAGTGTATGCTACAACTACCTCACAATTGGCCATGGTAGTGTATGCTACAACTACCTCACAATTGGCCATGGTAGTGTATGCTACAACTACCTCATAATTGGCCATGGTAGTGTATGCTACAACTACCTCACAGTTGGCCATGGTAGTGTATGCTACAACTACCTCACAATTGGCCATGGTAGTGTGTGCTACAACTACCTCACAATTGACCACGGTAGTGTGTGCTACAACTACCTAACAGTTGGCCATGGTAGTGTATGCTACAACTACCTCACAATTGGCCATGGTAGTGTATGCTACAACTACCTCACAATTGGCCATGGTAGTGTATGCTACAACTACCTAACAGTTGGCCATGGTAGTGTATGCTACAACTACCTCACAATTGGCCATGGTAGTGTATGCTACAACTACCTCATAATTGGCCATGGTAGTGTATGCTACAACTACCTCACAGTTGGCCATGGTAGTGTATGCTACAACTACCTCACAGTTGGCCATGGTAGTGTATGCTACAACTACCTCACAGTTGGCCATAGTGGTCTGTGCTACAACTACCTCACAGTTGGCCATGGTAGTGTATGCTACAACTACCTCACAATTGGCCATGGTAGTCTCTGCTACAACTACCTCACAGTTGGCCATGGTAGTCTGTGCTACAACTACCTCACAGTTGGCCATGGTAGTGTATGCTACAACTACCTCACAATTGGCCATGGTAGTGTATGCTACAACTACCTCACAATTGGCCATGGTATTCTGTGCTACAACTACCTCACAGTTGGCCATGGTAGTCTGTGCTACAACTACCTCACAATTGGCCATGGTAGTGTATGCTACAACTACCTCACAATTGGCCATGGTAGTGTATGCTACAACTACCTCACAATTGGCCATGGTAGTCTGTGCTACAACTACCTCACAATTGGCCATGGTAGTGTGTGCTACAACTACCTCACAATTGGCCATGGTAGTGTATGCTACAACTACCTCACAATTGGCCATGGTAGTGTATGCTACAACTACCTCACAATTGGCCATGGTAGTCTGTGCTACAACTACCTCACAATTGGCCATGGTAGTGTATGCTACAACTACCTCACAATTGACCATGGTAGTCTGTGCTACAACTATCTCACAAATGGCCATGGTAGTGTATGCTACAACTACCTCACAATTGGCCATGGTAGTCTGTGCTACAACTAACTCACAATTGGCCATGGTAGTGTGTGCTACAACTGCCTCACAATTGGCCATGGTAGTGTGTGCTACAACTACCTCACAATTGGCCATGGTAGTCTGTGCTACAACTACCTCACAATTGGCCATGGTAGTCTGTGCTACAACTACCTCACAATTGGCCATGGTAGTGTATGCTACAACTACCTCACAGTTGGCCATGGTAGTGTATGCTACAACTACCTCACAGTTGGCCATGGTAGTGTATGCTACAACTACGTCACAGTTGGCCATGGTGGTCTGTGCTACAACTACCTCACAGTTGGCCATGGTAGTGTATGCTACAACTACCTCACAATTGGCCATGGTAGTCTCTGCTACAACTACCTCACAGTTGGCCATGGTAGTCTGTGCTACAACTACCTCACAGTTGGCCATGGTAGTGTATGCTACAACTACCTCACAATTGGCCATGGTAGTGTATGCTACAACTACCTCACAATTGGCCATGGTATTCTGTGCTACAACTACCTCACAGTTGGCCATGGTAGTCTGTGCTACAACTACCTCACAATTGGCCATGGTAGTGTATGCTACAACTACCTCACAATTGGCCATGGTAGTGTATGCTACAACTACCTCACAATTGGCCATGGTAGTCTGTGCTACAACTACCTCACAATTGGCCATGGTAGTCTGTGCTACAACTACCTAACAGTTGGCCATGGTAGTCTGTGCTACAACTACCTCACAATTGGCCATGGTAGTGTATGCTACAACTACCTCACAATTGGCCATGGTAGTGTATGCTACAACTACCTCACAATTGGCCATACTAGTCTGTGCTACAACTACCTAACAGTTGGCCATGGTAGTCTGTGCTACAACTACCTCACAATTGGCCATGGTAGTGTGTGCTACAACTACCTCACAATTGGCCATGGTAGTGTATGCTACAACTACCTCACAATTGGCCATGGTAGTGTATGCTACAACTACCTCACAATTGGCCATGATAGTCTGTGCTACAACTACCTCACAATTGGCCATGGTAGTGTATGCTACAACTACCTCACAATTGACCATGGTAGTCTGTGCTACAACTATCTCACAAATGGCCATGGTAGTGTATGCTACAACTACCTCACAATTGGCCATGGTAGTCTGTGCTACAACTAACTCACAATTGGCCATGGTAGTGTGTGCTACAACTGCCTCACAATTGGCCATGGTAGTGTGTACTACAACTACCTCACAATTGGCCATGGTAGTCTGTGCTACAACTACCTCACAATTGGCCACGGTAGTGTGTGCTACAACTACCTCACAATTGGCCATGGTAGTGTGTGCTACAACTACCTCACAATTGGCCATGGTAGTGTGTGCTACAACTACCTCACAATTGGTTATGGTAGTGTATGCTACAACTACCTCACAATTGGCCATGGTAGTGTGTGCTACAACTACCTCACAATTGGCCATGGTAGTGTGTGCTACAACTACCTCACAATTGGCCATGGTAGTGTGTGCTACAACTACCTCACAATTGGCCATGGTAGTCTGTGCTACAACTACCTCACAATTGACCATGGTAGTGTGTGCTACAACTACCTCACAATTGGCCATGGTAGTGTGTGCTACAACTACCTCACAATTGGCCATGGTAGTCTGTGCTACAACTACCTCACAATTGGCCACGGTAGTGTGTGCTACAACTACCTCACAATTGGCCATGGTAGTGTATGCTACAACTACCTCACAATTGGCCATGGTAGTGTGTGCTACAACTACCTCACAATTGGCCATGGTAGTGTATGCTACAACTACCTCACAATTGGCCATGGTAGTGTGTGCTACAACTACCTCACAATTGGCCATGGTAGTGTGTGCTACAACTACCTCACAATTGGCCATGGTAGTGTGTGCTACAACTACCTCACAATTGGCCATGGTAGTGTGTGCTACAACTACCTCACAATTGGCCATGGTAGTCTGTGCTACAACTACCTCACAATTGGCCACGGTAGTGTGTGCTACAACTACCTCACAATTGGCCACGTTAGTGTGTGCTACAACTACCTCACAATTGGCCACGGTAGTGTGTGCTACAACTACCTCACAATTGGCCATGGTAGTGTGTGCTACAACTACCTCACAATTGACCATGGTAGTCTGTGCTACAACTACCTCACAATTGGCCATGGTAGTCTGTGCTACAACTACCTCACAATTGGCCATGGTAGTGTATGCTACAACTACCTCACAATTGGCCACGGTAGTGTATGCTACAACTACCTCACAATTGGCCATGGTAGTGTGTGCTACAACTACCTCACAATTGGCCATGGTAGTGTATGCTACAACTACCTCACAATTTGCCATGGTAGTGTGTGCTACAACTACCTCACAGTTGGCCATGGTAGTGTGTGCTACAACTACCTCACAATTGGCCATGGTAGTGTATGCTACAACTACCTCACAATTGGCCATGGTAGTGTATGCTACAACTACCTCACAATTGGCCACGGTAGTGTATGCTACAACTACCTCACAATTGGCCATGGTAGTGTGTGCTACAACTACCTCACAATTGGCCATGGTAGTGTATGCTACAACTACCTCACAATTGGCCATGGTAGTGTATGCTACAACTACCTCACAATTGGCCATGGTAGTGTATGCTACAACTACCTCACAATTGGCCATGGTAGTCTGTGCTACAACTACCTCACAATTGGCCATGGTAGTGTGTGCTACAACTACCTCACAATTGGCCACGGTAGTGTGTGCTACAACTACCTCACAATTGGCCATGGTAGTGTATGCTACAACTACCTCACAATTGGCCATGGTAGTGTGTGCTACAACTACCTCACAATTGGCCATGGTAGTGTATGCTACAACTACCTCACAATTGGCCATGGTAGTGTATGCTACAACTACCTCACAATTGGCCATGGTAGTGTATGCTACAACTACCTCACAATTGACCATGGTAGTCTGTGCTACAACTACCTCACAATTGGCCATGGTAGTGTGTGCTACAACTACCTCACAATTGGCCACGGTAGTGTGTGCTACAACTACCTCACAATTGGCCATGGTAGTCTGTGCTACAACTACCTCACAATTGGCCATGGTAGTCTGTGCTACAACTACCTCACAGTTGGCCATGGTAGTGTATGCTACAACTACCTCACAATTGGCCATGGTATTCTGTGCTACAACTACCTCACAATTGGCCATGGTAGTCTGTGCTACAACTACCTCACAATTGGCCATGGTAGTGTATGCTACAACTACCTCACAATTGGCCATGGTAGTGTGTGCTACAACTACCTCACAATTGGCCACGGTAGTGTGTGCTACAACTACCTCACAATTGGCCATGGTAGTCTGTGCTACAACTACCTCACAATTGGCCATGGTAGTCTGTGCTACAACTACCTCACAATTGGCCATGGTAGTGTGTGCTACAACTACCTCACAATTGGCCATGGTAGTGTATGCTACAACTACCTCACAATTGGCCATGGTAGTGTATGCTACAACTACCTCACAATTGGCCATGGTAGTGTATGCTACAACTACCTCACAATTGGCCACGGTAGTGTATGCTACAACTACCTCACAATTGGCCATGGTAGTGTGTGCTACAACTACCTCACAATTGGTGATGGTAGTGTATGCTACAACTACCTCACAATTGGCCATGGTAGTGTGTGCTACAACTACCTCACAGTTGGCCATGGTAGTGTGTGCTACAACTACCTCACAATTGGCCATGGTAGTGTATGCTACAACTACCTCACAATTGGCCATGGTAGTGTATGCTACAACTACCTCACAATTGGCCATGGTAGTGTATGCTACAACTACCTCACAATTGGCCACGGTAGTGTATGCTACAACTACCTCACAATTGGCCATGGTAGTGTGTGCTACAACTACCTCACAATTGGCCATGGTAGTGTATGCTACAACTACCTCACAATTGGCCATGGTAGTGTGTGCTACAACTACCTCACAATTGGCCATGGTAGTCTGTGCTACAACTACCTCACAATTGGCCATGGTAGTGTGTGCTACAACTACCTCACAATTGGCCATGGTAGTGTATGCTACAACTACCTCACAATTGGCCATGGTAGTGTGTGCTACAACTACCTCACAATTGGCCATGGTAGTGTATGCTACAACTACCTCACAATTGGCCATGGTAGTGTGTGCTACAACTACCTCACAATTGGCCATGGTAGTGTGTGCTACAACTACCTCACAATTGGCCATGGTAGTGTATGCTACAACTACCTCACAATTGGCCATGGTAGTGTGTGCTACAACTACCTCACAATTGGCCATGGTAGTCTGTGCTACAACTACCTCACAATTGGCCATGGTAGTCTGTGCTACAACTACCTCACAATTGGCCACGGTAGTGTGTGCTACAACTACCTCACAATTGGCCACGGTAGTCTGTGCTACAACTACCTCACAATTGGCCATAGTAGTGTGTGCTGTAACTACCTATTTTCTTCTTCTGTGTTCGTTCTCAAATTACTTCTGGGTACTAAGATTCAGAAACCTGAATGTGTATTGTCCTTGCTGCGATATCTGTACTTTCGATCTGCCCCCTTGATTTCAATACGGTCTATGGTTCACTTCGAGATGTGACATGGAAAAGTTAACCACACCTTCATATTTACGTAGCCTCTCACGACATATAAGAAGGTCACAGAGTTAATATTCTTTGCTTCCCTTTCGTGCATCCGCGACAGACAATCGTCCAGCTTTCATTTGTGTTGTTATTATTTCTAAAACCGTGGGCATAACATACCATGAAACTTATGCCGCAATATCGCAATCTTCATGTCCCGTAACAGTTTCATCAACAAGGGGTGCCCCTCGTGAAAGTGGTAACCATTCGCCTTGTGTTCAAGAGGTCGTGAGATCGAACCCGGCTCGTGTCGACTTGTCTACAAAGTGCATTTTGTTCTGAGATCTCTAGAATCATCGCTTGAATTATGTGAAGGAAATCTCTAGGAATATCACTTGAAAATAGCAGAGCACAGATTACAGTTATTGCCATGCACGGCGTACCTTCAAATACATGCAGATAAGGAACATCCGTTGTATTCCGAAATACAGAAAGTTAAAGGCAGCAGACTTAAGAGAGTGAAGTCGTGGATGGGAGGTGCTGAGGATGTCATACAAAGAGTGTGCAGATTGCAATATGTGGCAGCAGGTGCGGAATGGATAAGTCTACCCGCAGATTTCGAAACTTGTTTGATAGTAGTAATATCTTATCACTTAACAAGGAATGCAGAGAATGGTGTACCGCGGCTGTGGAGAAAGAAGTGCAGGCTTTGGTCAGTGAGACTACCAAAGAGGGGGATGTGATTATATACACTGATGGATCTGTGATTAGACTTGTTCGCAGTGCTTGGGCTTTCACAGTTCAGTGTGCCGGTAAAACGAGCAAGGAGGAGAGTGGGGCCTTTGGGGTTACTACGAGTAACATGACTATGTAAACAATGGCGGTGACCATGGCATTTGAGTGGGTATGTACACAGAACGTAACGCAGGACTGCACCTTCGTTGACTCTATGAGTATGATTAGGAAGGCACAAGTGGATCTCCTTCGCGAACAGTGGATTGAGGCCTCACCTTGAGAAAGACGAGACAGAAAGTAGTTACATTTCTTTCGCGCCGGGACATGTGGGTGTTCGAGGCAATGAAAGAGCAGATCAACTGTCGTCATACGTGATTGTGGCACAGGGCGATGGGGCAATGGATGGAGCTGAAGTTTTGAACTGAGATATAGCACGAGAGAGTGAGACTAATGTGGATGATGATTCATTTTCAATGACCAGCATTAAAGATCAGGGTTTGAAATGCAATGTTGCTAGACGTGAACATTTTGGAGGGCGCAGAAGAATGATGATCAACCAACATAGGACCGGCGGTACTGTCAGTAGAAGTGTAATGGCGGATATACTCAGGGAGAGATCGGAGTAACTATGGACGTGTCCAGTTTGCAGTGATGATGATCCGACGACTAACTAACTAACTATCGTTTGAATTCTGTGAAGGAGATCTCTAGGATTATCGCTTGAATTCTGTGAAGGAGATCTCTAGGATTATCGCTTGAATTCTGTGAAGGAGATCTCTAGGATTATCGCTTGAATTCTGTGAAGGAGATCTCTAGGATTATCGCTTGAATTCTGTGAAGAGACTATGTGGAGCTACGTGCTATGCTTGGTACTTTCGAGTGTGGCGAGCCCAGAGTACATATGGGGAAACCCGAATACAATGAAATCAATCGTCTACGCCTTTTGAGCCTTTTTTGAACAGTTCCGTTCTCTAAACGATACTTGAGAAATAAGCATTTAATATGGAATTGTGTCGGTTCTAGGAACTGTGGTAACTTATGGCCGTAGTGTTCCAATCTTTGTCGTGTTTATCTGAGAGCTATGATAACTTCATGGTGTAGCGTTAAAATCTTTGTCATGTTTATCTGAGAGCTATGATAATTTCATGGTGTAGCGTTCAAATCTGTGTCAGTTATTTTTTAAATGTCGGAGTGTACATTAAAAAAACAACTCATCCTGAACATAACGTGGCGACAGGAGGCCACACAAGCCACTTGAATACTCCCTGTAACTCCTAAACGAGAAAAATACAGTATGGCATGTTTTTTTTTAACCATCAAGGAACTAGAACTGTGAGTCTTCTTGTAATGGTGGTTACGCTCAAGTGAGGATCGTAGGATCTATGGGCATGTCTTGATTGCAATATTATGATGATCCGAGGATAAACTATCTAAAGAGACGGAACTCTGATGGGGATGCCATGAGTGTGCCACAGTCAGTTCAGAAAAACGCTAATCACTAATTTTGTTGTAAACTATAAAACATGCAATGAGGTCATGGTGAAAATGGAGTGCAATTGTGTCTATCCATCATGGCAGAAACTATACAGTTCATCAACCAAGACATAAGTTCAAAATAAAAGAGTGTAGCATAACCAGAGTAGTAATGTCCACCCAGTATTTAGCTATATGCATTTTTTTATAGTTTTTATTGTTTCAAGTAATTATCATCAAATAATGATTGCTACATCGGACCTCCAACATCTGCCTCGACTTTATGCACTCTCACAAACTATATTTTGCCCATCACGTTGTATCTTCGCACTTGTTTCGCCTGCATTTCGTCCTTCAACTTTAACCTTCGTTTAGTCTTCATCACGTCATATATTTTTATACTTCCAAAATATTTTATATTTTATCTAATTTTTATTTTCATTGACTGTACATTTTCATAAAGTGTTTCTAATCCCTCTTTGTATTTTCTATTTCTATGTAATTACCCCTATTTTTCTATAATTCCTCATCTGAGTTAATTAAAAGGAATACATTTCAGTTAATTATGTCACTAAACAATTGGCAACTAAAATCATGCAACTAAAATCTGGCACTTGCAAGCAGAAGAGTCCCGGCATTTTTTTCAATTAGACTTTCACTGTTTCTACAAATATGTCTACACATACGCTCAACAGATATTACAAGCGTTTTATTGCATAATCCAAGCTCTTTCGCATCTGGCTTCATCAGGTACTTGTATTATTTAGGTGGTTTTTTTGGCGCTGTTAATTTAATTCGATATTTGTGTATTTCTTTACAGATATGTAGATTAATAGATTATTATTATAGTTTTTATTTATTGAAATAAATGTCAATGCCAATGCAGACGATGTGTCATATGAATTCATGAAGTTGTCAAAGTTCGAGTTGAATCGCTATGTGTTCGTGATGGAGGTAGTAGTTAATCGTTACAATACAATGTGAGACTGATGGTTTCTTCATACACTTAAAGAATGGTATGTTAGCTCAGCTAGTTTATGTATGATAATAAAGTAAATTATCAACTAGCTCACTCACCTAGATCTAACGTATGATTGATGGTAATCCACAAATGGATGCTCAAAGAAAATTGGACTAACATGGTATTTTAGAAACTGATGTACTGTAAAGAACATCAGGTGTTCATGTTAGGAATTCATGGTATGTAGTCGTGTTGCTTTTATATCATTGTTGCTGGTGTGCCTCTCGGCCTGGTATCTCCGACTTCAGCACCTGTGGTAATTGCGTGGGCACGACTGCAGCCCTGCTCGATATCAGGGATGGCCCGACCAATCTTATTTTTTCAGCCTCTGTTGCCAGGTCAATGCCCCATCACCACTAAGTTGGCATCGATGAGCAGGACAATGAAAGAGAATTTCCAAAACTATAAAATAATTAGAAACTGCTGATATATATTGAAAACAAACTGCAACAACAAGGTGTGAAAACAGATACTCACCATACATAGAAATAAAAAGAGAGGTAAGACAAGGGTGTATTATATCACCCAGCCCATTTTGTCGCCCATTTAATCACCCATTTAATATCGGCATAGAATATTTTAAGCATATAGTCTCAGTGGTTCTCGGCCTTCGTAATGCCGTGACTCATTAATACAGTTCTCATGTTGTGGTGACCCCTAACTACCCAATTATTTCGTTGTTACTTCATAATCTGTGTTTTCCGTTGGTCATAGACGACCCCCGTGAAAGGATTGTTCGATCCCCTAAGGGGTCGCGACCCCCTCCTCCACAGGCTAAGAAACTCTGGTCAGAACGACGCAAGATCAGTAGGAAAATAATAACCTAAGATATGCAAATGACACGTCCTTTTAGCAGAAAGTGAACAGGAACTACAAAGACTAATAGACAAAGCCGATAAATCAAGTAAAGAATATGGACTAGATATAAACATCCAAAAACAAAAACCATGATACATGATAATCAGCAAAGTCATAGAAGTACAGGCGTTAAACAGAAAAATTGATGGAGATAATCTACAACAAGTAAAACATTATCAATATCTCGGACACAAATTCACAAATTATGGAAGATGTGAAACAAGTTTAAATGAGAATAGAAATTGATAAAAAGCACTTTCAATAACATTAAGATTGACAACTAAACATATTACGAACAAGCTAAAAATTATAATTATACAATTATGGCATTTAAACTTGTTTTTACTACGAATGTTTGATCACAGAGACAGTGTGTTTTGTTTTAATTTGTAAAACCTTGAACAGATCACAGTCCTCGGTGTATTAAAAGAATAAATTCGCATCTGTTCTTTTCTATCAAATTCATGGGTTGTGGCATGCTAGCAACTCTAACATCATTTTCTGTTGTCAAGATATTGTTATCATCATTTTACTACTTACCTGTTTCGTAATACTATTTTCATATTTTCACTTGGACAGCGTCCGGTATTAACTCTAATTACAAATATTTACGAAAAGTTAAGTTGACTGATTTTTAGTAGACATGTTCTGCAACGCTTTTATTTTGTTTTTACTTTATTTCTTAAAGTAGTTGTTGTTGCCAGGTGGTTATTTCGTTGGTTTCTAAGTAGGGAATGCATTTGTTTATTTAGGCAACAATCGACTCAGATATTAACAAACTGTACAGGTCACGAAATGGATTAAACTCGGAAAGTAAATACAGTCGGAGTTGACAATAGCCACCAGTGGCGTGCAGTGACTTTTTTCTATTGGCTATCCCCATGTGTTGTTGTCATAGCTTTCATACCTGCTGTTTAGCGTAGGGGTTTGTGAAGGAAATGTAGTTTGCGTTCCAGAGTCAGGTGTGTTGCTCTGGTTGAAGTGTAGTCATGTTTATTCAGGATGGTCTATCTGATGTTGTCTATCCACCTTTTCTACGGTCTGCCCTTGGCTCTGTATCCTTGTTATGCTTCCCTTCCTTGAAAAAGGCCACAATGAACGTAACTATAGTTATTCCTGTTTATATTATTTATATTTATGACCCTAGACTCTATATCCTGATTCCATTTTGTTATATAAATAACCAAAAGGTCGGAGAGTGTCAGACAAAATGGAATGTGCCGCAGTAACCAAACGAACAAATGGTAATACAAATAAAGTTTCTTCTTCAGCGTTCATTCTCAAACTCCCATGGGATCTCTCTTGTAGCAGGACCATGGTCCTATTAGATTTCCAGCAGGATGTAGTCTAGAGAATGGTAATGCGTTGTGTCGCAGTTTTATTTGCGCCAATGGCCCGACACATCCGTCTTCAGCGGGGGGGGGCATAAGTTAAACAGGTTACTAGAAAAACCTAACTATAAATAAAAATAGATAAAAGATTATATAAAAACATATAATAAAACAAAAGGACAGTTTTTCCACGTATCGGTCCAAATGGGACCTTTTTCAAGAAATTAATAACGTTTAAACTAAATAAAACCACAAAAAATTGATAACTGAGTTGACCAGGGAATGTTTCCCTCACGCAGAAACATTACTTTGTCCAACTTAACATCTTCAGCGTAAGGGGAAAATTCCCTGGTCAACAAAGTTATCAATTTTGTGTGGTTTTGTTTAGTTTAAACTAGGGCTGTACCCGATTCAAATTTTTGAAATCCGGCCTTTGCCGGATTTGGCCGAAATTAAGAAGTGAGATCCGGCCGGAGCCGGATTTACTAATAAAAAAATAAAAGTTAAATAGTGTACTACATCACTTGACTTAGGTGAGTGGAGTCACTCGACTGTTCATTACTGCATTTCATTACTATAGACATGACAATGATGACATATACTCATATTAAATAATTTAAATGTAAAATAATTATATTTACATTAGAATAAGTAATATTAAGTTCCATAAGTTCAAGATGAAACATAATACATAAGCACATAATGCTAATTTAGTAATTTTAATTTTTAGTTTTCAATATTTAGTTTTCACATTGTTTTCAATTGGCAAATTGGCAGTCAGTTACAACTCACAACAACAGTACATTGAACAGATTGAATTTATTCAAATACATTCATTCAGTACTTTCATTATTTCAGTCAGTCTTCATTATGACTGTGAAGTTGAACTCTCAGAGTCAAGAAGGGACGAGTTGTATTTCAGGAAAATCACCGTCTCCGCATTTTGTGGTACAAGGCTCAAAGGGTTCACAAAAATAGTGCAAGGCTACTACGGTGGTTAGTGATGATGTCTCCTGCAGTACTGAACAGCCTTTCTGATGGCACACTTGTAGGTGGTGGTGCAAGAAATGCCTGCGCCAGTCTAGCCATACTTGAAAATCATTGCTTATTGGCATGCCACTATGAAACTGGATCTGGCTGTTGAGTTTTAAGTGGCTTTGACAGGTACTGTGTCATCTCAGTGTTAATGCTGATGCCTTCGGCACTTGCAGAACGATCTGTGGTGGGATTTTCCTAGACAATTTTGTCAAAACAGCTCCATAGGCTGGACTCATACTGTGTAGCAGTGCTCACAGAAATCAAAACACTAGTACTACTACTAGTAGCTGATGGATCCTGTGCACTGACTGTGTTTGTTGAATCAATAATGGAGTTAGCTGCTAACATCAGATGGGCTCGTGCATCACTTCTGCCACGTTCGCAGAAGCACAGCTTGAATCAAGGATCCAGTAGTGTGGCACATGTGTAAACACTGTTAGATTCAATGTCCACAAATCTGCAGCTAACAGCTTCAAACAGGGTTGCTTTCATAGTTTTGATCCCAGCATCACTACCTTCTTTCTGGAGGAAAGCCATGAGTGTTTTCACAAATGGGATCACAATCGATATTGATGCCTGAGCTGCACTTATTTCACGTGTGAGTTCTTCAAATGGTGCCAAAGTAGCTACCACATTCTCTGTGACTGCCCACTGCTGTACGGTTAGCCCAGCTACCGAACCAATTTCAACACAGTACAGGCTGATGCTGCGCCGTTGTTCTAACAGACGTCGTAGCATATAAAACGTTGAGTTCCATCTTGTTGTCACATCGTGGATAAGCTAATGTTGTTGTAGGTTTAATTCATTATAAAATTCATGCAAACGACTGGATGCTGAAGAAGAGTGTTTGAAATGTCCTACCAATTTTCTTCCAGTACTGATAATGTCAGCAACATACTTTAGACTCAAAAGACCATCAAGCACACACAGTGTGTATGCAAACCATCCAACACTTAAATAGCTGCCATCACGAAAGCATTTGGCAATGTTAAATGCATTCTCTCACAACAACATGGCACTTCTCACGTGCAATTGACCACTCCTCCAGCATCATTTCAAAATGAGCAAACAAGTTTGTGTCCGTATGATGTTCATCACATGCAGTACAGTGGAAGACTACACTGCGGTGAACGAAGAAGTCTGTTAACCAATGGCCAGTGATTCCCATAAATGACTGAGTGGTGTGTTCAGCTGTCCACGTATCTGTTGTGAATGACATGTAATCAGTGTCAGATATCATTGCTGCAATTTTTACCTTCAGACGTTTACACATGTCAGGAATGATATGTTCAGCTAAATACTTTCTTGAAGGCAATTCATGCCTTTTTCCATTGTATGCATCAACTCTCTGAAACCTGGTCGTTCAACTACTTGAAAAGGCTTCATATCTATGGCTATCATTCGGGCTAAGGCAGCATGAATGCGTTTAGCTATGGGACTGTGATGTCCCAAATTTTGACCCGATCCCATGCCTGCATAATTGACTGCTGGGTACTGCTGCTTGCTTTGTGCAAACACTATGCCAGATTCATCATATATGTGGTCGCCAATACACTGGCCTCCAGTGATGCTTTCTTTTCCATCATATCGTCATAGCTTTTCCTATGCATCGACCGCAAATGGGTCTGCATTGATGATGTTGAGAAGTCTTTGGGACGATCTGATTGTCCACGCGAGAACTGTTTGACCTTAAACTTACATATTACCTTCGCTGAATCATCGCCTTTAACCTTGAAGTAATCCCAAACGAAGCTGTATGACTTAGATTTTGATGCCATTTTATTTTATCGGCAAGACCAAAGAAATTTACGAAAATTCGAAATAATCAAGTTCCACAAACTCATGAAGTCCTTAAAATTCAAAATGATGTTTGTTTATTTCTAAAAATTCTTATTTACATCAGCGAGAAATAGTAAACTGGAAGTGCTACTGTGATTGACCTCATGAAACATGTACAGAAAATTCACCTGACTAGGCAACACAAATCCGGCCTAAATCTGGCAAAATTGGACTGGAGCCGGATTTGTAAAAATGGTGGATTCCGATTTACCGGAGCCGAAATCCGGTACACCCCTAGTTTAAACGTTATTAATTTCTTGAAAAAGATCCCATTTAGACCGATGCGTGGAAAATTGTACTGTTTTGTTTTATTGTATGTTTTTATATACTCTTTTATCTATTTTTATTTATAGTTAGGTTTTTCTAGTAACCTGTTTAACTTATTTTGCATTACCATTCCATCTTGTTATAAGTTCTTATGGGAAGTTGATCGTTCATTTTCATGAGATGTCCAAACCATTTTATCTGTTGTTTCTCTATATATTCGATGCTTGATTGACTTTTCTCATTTGACTAAGTAATGGGATTACGTTATTTTTATAATGCACTATTGAATATATATGCAAGGAATATTATGATATTTTGATGGCAGGATTACGTAAATTACAATCTCCATTATTTTTTAATGTTCCTGGTAGAAGGAAAATGGATTTCTTTTTCGGTTGACAAAGAGGCGCCTCGTGACAAACAGAACCTTAAATAATGTGTAGCACAATACACAATAGAACTTCTTGTTTCTCGACCTTCACTAGAGCAATACCATTTTTTTTAAAGTTATGAGGTTTCAAAAGTTGTAGAGGATTGACTTCACTGTACTCGGTTTACCATATGCACTCCGTCACTCTCAACGAAGTGGCACATGCCTGCCGAGAGCACCAATCATAGTACGTAACTCCGAAGCTTCAAGTGATAATCCACAGTGATCTCCGAAAAAATCCAACTTAACCACTACGCTAGGGAGATCCTCCAAATTCCATTCCCGCGTGCACATCCATTAAACTACGAATAATTCATTCCTTTTTTTATCCAATTGTTCTAAAGACATTAAAATTGTTGTAAAATGATGTGCACATCATATTATTATTTTAATAGAAATATCAAGAGTTGATCTGTCTTTCATTTATTAATTGCTGCTTTTTTCGAACATTAGGGTTGCAAAATAAAAATTAACATGCAGTCAAGTATACAATTCGAAAAGTATAATTCATCATTAAAATATCATTGCATCCAACCTATTTGCACAAAACTACGCATGTGGTTACGTCTGTGGATTCCAACAATGGCCCACTAGACAAACCACCCATGCAACAGAAAACCTTAGTAGATGACCTGCCATACATATTGAAGCTCTCTTATGGAATCTTTGTAGCATGTCATCTATACAATTATAGACCCCCTCTGAGTAGAAGGCTCCTTCAATATGCATTGCACTAACCCGAAAGCTGAAGTATCCTGTGTATGAAAGATAATTCTAAAAAAAACCCATCCCACTGAATATAGGAAATAGAGCTAATCGCTCGCAATTCCTGGGGTTTTCAAATAAACAATTTATTGGAGAAGCAGCGTTCTTGAAGATAATCATAATCACAATATCTCAAACACTCAAATTATATTGAAAGCGAACAGCTTAATATTTATCATTATCAATTTCATGAACTAATCATTAATTAATGTAAAGGTAGGTCCCATGGCAGTAACCTGTTGTCAGGGGATCAGGATAACTCGTCATATACTAAGCTGCAGCAACTATTAGGTTTGGGTAGACAGTTCCCTTCCTTGCTGTGTTTACCTTCCCCAAGTCATACGTCAGGTACCCATTTACAGCTGGGTCGACTAGAGGCGCTGTCGTGTCAGCCTGTCAGGCAGGTAGATCACGACACGAATTTTGTGGGGTCCAGACCTGGTTAGGAACCCGACACGATGTAACAAGGTAACAAGCAAGCTCACAATCATTAGGGTGCCGTGCTCCTTAATCAATAATTATATAAGCATTAATTGCATAAGCTTAACAATTAAATACAATTCACAACTAGAATCAGATGGAAATTGTATTCACACTAATGACGGCAAATCAGTGTTAGTGTAACCCCTCACCCACCTCAGCGTTAGTGTAACCCCTCACCCACGTCAGCGTTAGTGTAACCCCTCACCCACGTCAGCGATCAGTATTCCTGTAATGTCATTGGTGCAGTTAACATAATTAAAGGGTATTGTTATGAATAGTGAAGAGTGAAGAATAGCACTGCTGGTTGTTAGACATGTATGCTTTTATGTCCCGTGCAAAATTAAGCACACACAAAAAAGGGTATCATAGCCATTCTAATCCAGAGGAGAACCTTTGGCCCACGGGATTATTTGATTTGGCCTGCAGAAGACAACCGATGACTGGACCGATTCAATAAATCTAGGACCTTGTTCCATATCAGCATACATTTATAGCCTATTAAGTGAATCATAATAATAACAAAAATAATAACCATCTTATTGTGGTTGTATAGGTACAGTGCGCTGAGTTCAAGTTTAACACGATATTGATATTTAAGCCATAGACAGAATATATCATTGGATCCTGCCACGAAATATGTGCGTGCAGAATTGTTGGAGACATCACGACAAAAATTACGAAACTTTCTGATCCGTAAATGGTAAACTCGCGTTTAACTGATTAATGGTTAGGAATTGGACGATGGGGTCAATATGCCATCAAGGACTAGAGGCGCAGAAGACACAGTCAACATTATAGGTATAACAAAAGACAAAAGAAAAGCAGCTTCAGTCATCAATTAATGGGTGTTATTAAAATTTTGGAAGAAATATTGCAGACTACTCTTTAAGTTGGTGGCTTAAAGTCTTATGTCTGTAACTTAAAGCCCGTAACTGAAGTTACAGACTAAAGAAGAGATACAAGTGGGAGAGTAACACCACGAGATAGACAGGTTATTCTAGCAGAGTGCACCACCAAAACAAGAGACATGGGATGTTAGAGGTCTGTTGCAGCTAACCTTTGTTGCGGAGACGACACTTAATGATGATGACACAGCAGACATTTGAGGTAGAGGGCGGAAGAAGAAGACGATTAGTTGAGATATCAGATCATATTGCCGTCGTATTCCAAAGATAGCCTCTAACATTTAAAGAAAAATAGAAAACATACAAGGCTTAAGGGGAGTGCCTTGAGGATAGTGACATTTAGGAGCTTACTGGACACAACGAACGTGAGCGATCCACGTGTTGCTTAAAGCTTCAGACTCGTCGAGCTGGCATGTAACACATCATGCACAGTTTACTGCCTTACTCGACGAAGAGAGCTAGAAGTGAGAGAGGCGGTAAGCGTATTTGGGAATAGACAAACTATAAAATTAGGCAGAGCTGACTGCTAGAATTTAGGAGGCAAGACTATGATATGTCCGTCCATCCCTTTCTATAACTGTTATCTTGTATTCACCTTGTCTATCATTTTGCTTCAGAAATCTTGTAGATTAATCGTGCCTTCACGTGCTACCATCTCTGCTAAGACAGCTAATGTGATCTCACGATTGTTTCTGGAATATTTTTCTGAGATCAGAACGTGATATCAGTTTTTCTTAGCTCATGAAGTAAAATAAACTGAGTATTTCCATATGTAGTCATTATATCCAGATAATTGCGTTCAGAATTTTCAATGTATTATATTTGTTATTTTAAATGAAATCTAGTCAATAAAGACTGTACTTCTAGTGAAATAAACACGAGTTTATTTTATATAAAATCGCGTCCTAAGGAGTAGTTGGTGATTTCAGACATAACGGTAAATATATGATGTGCACTAAACAAGGTAATTCATCAAGGAAGTTATATACGTTTGTGTATTTAATTTCATTATAATTTCATTAATTTCATGTAGGATTATGCTAGATGCTGTCACTTCCAGATCATAAACGGCAATATTGTGTGTTTATTTATCCAAATTTCCTAAATATTGTTCGTGCTTGTCTATCTTGACCAGGTCATTCAGTTATCTACTGACCGAATAGTTCAACTGTGAGAGCACTGGTTGATTGTAGTCAAGAAGAAATTACTTTTTTAGTAGAAATACAGACACTCTTTTCAAGGTAAGCAAATGTAAAACTCTTAACATTGAGGATAAGATGAAAAAATATTACTTTTACTGAGTACCAGTTTTGAACGAGTACTACTCTATAGAAGTGAAGCATGGACAATAAATAAGACATCACAAAAATCATTGGTGGCAGCGGAAATGTCCTTAGACAGCACAGATTACTAATGAATAATCTCTTAGAAGGATGGATATGAAAATATGCATTATTGATAATATAAGAAAAAAACAGTCAATATTTATTGGGCACATAATGAGAAGAGGAGGCATTGAGAAGTGTCAACAGGAAAGATAGAAGGGAAAAGATTAAGGGGAAGATCCAGAACAAAGATATTGGACAGTTTGACTAAATGGATTCGATTGACGACACCAACAGAGATGATTACATATGATAGACCGATGTACATGGAGAAATATGATCACCAACGCCATTCGGCACGACACTTGATGATGGTGGGAGCGCTCCGCTACAGAAATATTCCGACGGAGAGCGCCTAAATAGTCGATGGTGTGTTAAATATCTTCTAGCACCTCCTGCAGTTCTGCTCATTTCCAAGAATATTGACATAACCTTTCCCTTGTAACTAATTAACAGAGCCGAGAGTGGGATACTGCAAATCTGCAAATCACTCCATAAAACCTGCCCGCGCATGCAATCATGTTTGAAATGTAGGGACTATGTGTCTTGGCGATTGAACCAATTTGAAGGCCTTATAGTGAAGGAGAAAATTTATACTAGCTTTGTTCCTGGCCGTCTGTAAAGACGCAGTATGCCAAATATATCTTAAGATGCGACTAAGAGGTTTTGTGTGTGATTGACTACTCCCGGATCATATTGCTAACAGTAATAAATTATGTATGTCTGACCTGCTAATAAAGTAACCAGTCCTTTTATCTGCGGAAAAGGGATAAATCCTGTGCAAGACATTCCTTGCAAAATTCTATCTAGTATAGAATACTGTCTGCGTCATGGTGCTGCACATACACAAAGTCACCTCCAGTTAGAATACTGCCTACCTCGTGGTGCTGCCCCTACAACTACACAAAGTCACCTCCAGTTAGAATACTGCCTACCTCGTGGTTCTGCACCTACAACTACACAAAGTCACCTCCAGTTAGAATACTGCCTACCTCGTGGTTCTGCACCTACAACTACACAAAGTCACCTCCAGTTAGAATACTGCCTACCTCGTGGTGCTGTTCCTACATAAAGTCACCTCCAGTTAGAATACTGCCTACCTCGTGGTGCTGCCCCTACATAAAGTCACCTCCAGTTAGAATACTGCCTACCTCATGGTTCTGCACCTACAACTACACAAAGTCACCTCCAGTTAGAATACTGCCTACCTCGTGGTTCTGCACCTACAACTACACAAAGTCACCTCCAGTTAGAATACTGCCTACCTCGTGGTGCTGTTCCTACATAAAGTCACCTCCAGTTAGAATACTGCCTACCTCGTGGTGCTGTCCCTACAACTACACAAAGTCACCTCCAGTTAGAATACTGCCTACCTCGTGGTTCTGCACCTACAACTACACAAAGTCACCTCCAGTTAGAATACTGCCTACCTCGTGGTGCTGTTCCTACACAAAGTCACCTCCAGTTAGAATACTGCCTACCTCGTGGTGCTGCCCCTACATAAAGTCACCTCCAGTTAGAATACTGCCTACCTCGTGGTGCTGCCCCTACAACTACACAAAGTCACCTCCAGTTAGAATACTGCCTACCTCGTGGTGCTGTTCCTACACAAAGTCACCTCCAGTTAGAATACTGCCTACCTCGTGGTGCTGTTCCTACATAAAGTCACCTCCAGTTAGAATACTGCCTACCTCGTGGTGCTGTCCCTACAACTACACAAAGTCACCTCCAGTTAGAATACTGCCTACCTCGTGGTTCTGCACCTACAACTACACAAAGTCACCTCCAGTTAGAATACTGCCTACCTCGTGGTGCTGTTCCTACACAAAGTCACCTCCAGTTAGAATACTGCCTACCTCGTGGTGCTGCCCCTACATAAAGTCACCTCCAGTTAGAATACTGCCTACCTCGTGGTGCTGCCCCTACAACTACACAAAGTCACCTCCAGTTAGAATACTGCCTACCTCGTGGTGCTGCCCCTACATAAAGTCACCTCCAGTTAGAATACTGCCTACCTCGTGGTGCTGCCCCTACAACTACACAAAGTCACCTCCAGTTAGAATACTGCCTACCTCGTGGTGCTGCCCCTACATAAAGTCACCTCCAGTTAGAATACTGCCTACCTCGTGGTGCTGCACCTACACAAAGTCACCTCTAGTTAGAATACTCCCTACCTCGTGGTGCTGCACCTACACAAAGTCACCTCTAGTTAGAATACTGCCTACCTCGTGGTGCTGCTCCTACACAAAGTCACCTCTAGTTAGAATACTCCCTACCTCGTGGTGCTGCTCCTACACAAAGTCACCTCTAGTTAGAATACTCCCTACCTCGTGGTGCTGCCCCTACATAAAGTCACCTCCAGTTAGAATACTGCCTACCTCGTGGTGCTGCACCTACACAAAGTCACCTCTAGTTAGAATACTGCCTACCTCGTGGTGCTGCACCTACATAAAGTCACCTCCAGTTAGAATACTGCCTACCTCGTGGTGCTGCCCCTACATAAAGTCACCTCCAGTTAGAATACTGCCTACCTCGTGGTGCTGCCCCTACATAAAGTCACCTCCAGTTAGAATACTGCCTACCTCGTGGTGCTGCCCCTACATAAAGTCACCTCCAGTTAGAATACTGCCTACCTCGTGGTGCTGCCCCTACATAAAGTCACCTCCAGTTAGAATACTGCCTACCTCGTGGTGCTGCCCCTACATAAAGTCACCTCCAGTTAGAATACTGCCTACCTCGTGGTGCTGCCCCTACATAAAGTCACCTCCAGTTAGAATACTGCCTACCTCGTGGTGCTGCCCCTACAACTACACAAAGTCACCTCCAGTTAGAATACTGCCTACCTCGTGGTGCTGCCCCTACATAAAGTCACCTCCAGTTAGAATACTGCCTACCTCGTGGTGCTGCACCTACACAAAGTCACCTCTAGTTAGAATACTCCCTACCTCGTGGTGCTGCACCTACACAAAGTCACCTCTAGTTAGAATACTGCCTACCTCGTGGTGCTGCTCCTACACAAAGTCACCTCTAGTTAGAATACTCCCTACCTCGTGGTGCTGCTCCTACACAAAGTCACCTCTAGTTAGAATACTCCCTACCTCGTGGTGCTGCTCCTACACAAAGTCACCTCTAGTTAGAATACTCCCTACCTCGTGGTGCTGCTTCTATAACTACATTGTGTAAAAGTCATCTGAGGCTAGCAAAATCTCTGATTAACTCCTTCAAAAAATAATGCCAGAGAAACTGCATTTTGGTGTTGCATGTTTCATCTGCACAACTTAATTGTCGTAGAGAAGAACAGTATAATTTGACATCAGCATGTGTCAATGTCAATTTTTTTTATCAAACTTCTCCTTTGTCAACAACTGTCAAACCCTTTTCAGCCCCCTCCCGGTTCCACCCCCTCCCTCCTAATTGTTGACCTAGTCTATGGACAGCTCTTATTCTGTCAGTGTTTGTCATTATTTGTAGGCCATATAGTCATTGGTGTAACTTCTCTCGGGATGATTACATCCGATTTGTTTTGTACCTTATGTAACATTGTAGTTTTGTATTACATGCTGGACATTACCCAGCTGACCCACATTTCTAGTACGTCACACCACGACCGGGCTCAAGTCACGACCTGTGGACTGATGACCTAGAAGAGGGATAAATGTTCCAGTTACAACCCTAAACATGATTTCTCTGAATTTCGTTGTTAGGTTGTTTTATGTCTTATTTTGGTAACACACTTATTTTTGTTCATCTTGACCTAGAAGAGCAGTTGTGATTATTGCTCTGAATTTAATTGGTCGGCCTTGGTTATTTTTTCCTGGCGACTCCAATTATAATGACTCTTTCTCGTTCAGAGTTTGACATGTCTACACAGAAAGTCCAGTTTTCTTAATAAATGCTGATGTATTTGAAAGATCTGAGTGATCCCATACATCTTTCTGTGGATATCCATCTCTGTGGGCCAGTGTTCCTCCCTTAACTGGTTTAGTGTTTTGCAGGATGTGTTCAGTGGTCTGTGATGCTGTCCACAGGGGCACAGTGGTGATAGGACCAGTCTTAATCTATTTAAGTGGCTGTTTAATCTGTTGTGTCCTGTTCGAAGGCGGAAGATAATAACCTGCTTTGCTCTGTCGAGATAGTGATAATTGTCTTTTGTGTACCGAATTTCCTGATAGTTTTGATATGTTTCCTCTTTTCTTGGTATGTGATTTCTTGGTCTTTTTGTTCCTGTGTTGCTCCATCTTTTGCCAACCTATCTGCCTCTTCATTTCCTTGTATGCCACACTGGGGTGTTATCCACTGTAGCGCTACCCTTCTTTGGATGCTCACTTCTCGTATGGCTTTCTTAAGGTCTGGCAGTTTGTCGCTATCAAGGGCTTGTAGGACAGATCATCAGTAAGAAATACCACCTCCTGACATTGGTTTGTTGTGTTTTTAATTATTTCTGTAGCAATGTTTAAGGCATGTACTTCTGCAGAGTAGTTGGAACAGAATATTCCAGTTGGTGAACATGTGGATTTCTTTTCTTTTTCTGGATATTTTATGTACACGCCAGCCCCTCCATGCTTCACTGATGTGGTTGCTGATCCAATGAATGCCCAGACAATAATCAAAAACGTACAGAATAAAGACCTGTTTACGTTCAGCAGTTAGGTCTTCTATATAAACGTCGACAGTCACAGATGCTTGCCAATATTTTCTCGTTAGCTCGTCATGGGGATTTAAGTTAGCCATCTTGGGATGCCCACTTTCTTTATTGTCTGTGTCGCTGTCTTATTAGATTGCTTTCATATAATCAGCATTTGACAGATCGATATTGTGACGTAAGCATACTACGTCACTTTAACCAATCGTCCGTTTGCTAATGTGCTTACATTCACCAGATCGCCACGCAGGTTTGAGTGCCTACTCTCCTTGCCAGGATGAATAGATAATACAATTTGAATTAGGTCACTTGATCTGACACGACCAATGTGGCCAGAAATGCTGCTTCTACAAACCCACTAACTTCACTTACGGAATAGTAGTTTTTCGGGGATGTTTTTTGTCCTTCGTTCTCAAACTCCTGTCTATTGGCAGGATGTAGTCCGGTGAGCGAAATTTATTTACAGATTAGCTATAATTTCTTCACCTGTCTGTCCAATACAGCGACTTAAACAAGTCATTTCGGGTCATTTTAACTTCTACAAAGTGGGTTGGTCAACATTCTTAGTGGTCCCTTACGACATGTATGCAGGTCATATTATTACTATAAACTGTCTTGTCACGTGACGTATTTTCTCCAGAATGTTGTCTTTCCTATGAACTCCTTGAGCCCTTCTCTGTCTTTGGACATGCGACTTGTATTTTCCAACGACGTAATCATTTTATCTTTAATGTCGTCAGTCCATCTACTACAAACTGTACCCACCAGATATGATATGATATACAGTAAGCTTATTTGTGCTGCTAATTAGCTATTAAACTTCTCCCTGCTGATCGTATCTATAATAATTATATGAGTTTACCGTGTGGTTAGAATGCCGTTCTCAGACCCTTGAAATCTCGGGTTCAATCCACGGTTGGGACAGGATTTTATCTTTCGGAGGTACAATCAAAATCCTTCCTGTACATGCCACGGCGTCTGCTATGGCAAAACGGCCTTTATTTCCACGGCCCATAGAAAGCTTCCCGCACTCCTACAGGAAAACATGCGGTTTTTTAAAATATAGATTAAGCTCGTGCAATGAGCTCCTATCGAAATTGTCTAAATGGCGTATACCGATTTGGCCTAGAGCATACATAGTTCAATGAATGTCTGAGAGTAGGCTAAATGAAGCCACTTTCTCCATCACCTAATTACAAACCACCTCCATACACACACGTACAGGCATGGTGGATCATTCCTCTTTCTCCAAGTTGCTGTGATCTGTCTGCTGAATTTATGTTGTTTTTTTTAAAGTCTTATTATTCTCGTTGAATTTCTGAAACTTTAGACTGGAAATCTTGGATATCGCTCATGTGGATATTACCGGCTATTCTCAACTAAATATGCCAAAACGTTGTGATTGATTTGTTATTTTTACTACTCTGAGCATAAACCTTGAAATTCATCATAGTTTCATCTACTCCCACCTCAATACCCGTTATGTTGTGATATGAGCATATCCATATTAAAGGTGTTATCCCGTGCCTGTAACCATTCTTAATTCTATGTCTAAAAGCAGCAACAGTTTACTCCAACTTCCATTCTGTGCTCTCCATGATATTAAACTAGATCATTTCATCGAAATAACATATTAGGATAATTGTACAATAATGCATGTATAACTTTACATTCATTCTATTCACTTGATTTATACACGTAGACACCCAGTCATAAACGGAGAGAGAGATATATGGTAATTCGTAATTCTTCCATGTGGTCTCATATTTTTAGACGAGAGCCATTTGCAAAAGAAACATGTCTGAAGAATCAGCAGCAAATGATATGGCTCACGAGCTGGGTCTATCAAGGGAGGAGATATCCAAGAGATACACCGAGTGGGCTAAAAACGCCAGATACGAGGAGGTGAGTACGTGTAGTAACCGATAGAGTGATATTTTAAATTATCACCGACAAAAGTCAATTTCCATTGCATAATTTGTGTGTTTGAGAACCCCAGGAATTGCGAGCGATTAGCTCATACTCTTATGTGCAGTGGGGTGGTTTTTTGGAGATTTCTTTCATACCCAGGAGCCTTCAGCTTTTGGCTTATTACAATGTCTATTGAAGGAGCCTTATACTCAGAGGGGGATGGGGGATGTCTTCCATTACATAGTAATAAGTAGTGTTGTGAAATGTTACATAGTAATATGTAGTGTTGTGAAGTGTTACATAGTAATAAGTAGTGTTGTGAAGTGTTACATAGTAATAAGTAGTGTTGTGAAGTGTTACATAGTAATATGTAGTGTTGTGAAGTGTTACATAGTAATATGTAGTGTTGTGAAGTGTTACATAGTAATAAGTAGTGTTGTGAAATGTTACATAGTAATATGTAGTGTTACATAGTAATATGTAGTGTTGTGAAGTGTTACATAGTAATAAGTAGTGTTGTGAAGTGTTACATAGTAATAAGTAGTGTTGTGAAGTGTTACATAGTAATAAGTAGTGTTGTGAAGTGTTACATAGTAATAAGTAGTGTTGTGAAGTGTTACATAGTAATAAGTAGTGTTGTGAAGTGTTACATAGTAATATGTAGTGTTGTGACGTGTTACATAGTAATATGTAGTGTTACATAGTAATAGGTAGTGTTGTGAAGTGATACATAGTAATATGTAGTGTTACATAGTAATATGCAGTGTTGTGAAGTGTTACATAGTAATAAGTAGTGTTGTGAAGTGTTACATAGTAATATGTAGTGTTACATAGTAATATGTAGTGTTGTGAAGTGTTACATAGTAATAAGTAGTGTTGTGAAGTGTTAGATAGTAATATGTAGTGTTGTGAAGTGTTACATAGTAATAAGTAGTGTTGTGAAGTGTTACATAGTAATAAGTAGTGTTGTGAAGTGTTACATAGTAATATGTAGTGTTGTGACGTGTTACATAGTAATATGTAGTGTTACATAGTAATAGGTAGTGTTGTGAAGTGATACATAGTAATATGTAGTGTTACATAGTAATATGCAGTGTTACATAGTAATATGTAGTGTTGTGAAGTATTACATAGCAATAAGTAGTGTTGTGAAGTGTTACATAGTAATATGTAGTGTTGTGAAGTGTTACATAGTAATATGTAGTGTTACATAGTAATATGTAGTGTTGTGAAGTGTTACATAGTAATAAGTAGTGTTGTGAAGTGTTACATAGTAATATGTAGTGTTGTGAAGTGTTACATAGTAATATGTAGTGTTGCATAGTAATATGTAGTGTTGTGCAGTGTTACAAGCATCATGTTCTAGAAGTATTACTAGTTCCCTTCATTGGTAGCATTCTCATCTCTGAACGTAACTTCAGATAGGAACAAGTGGGACTTGATCCATACTGCTTTTATTCACCTAGTAAGTTCTTACATGTACAAGTATAAGCTAGAAAATCTTCCTCATTTAACAGAAATTAGAAGCTGAAAATTAGATATCAATATAACACTGTGACAAATGTCCAAATATGGACAACGACAGCACAAGATAAACGTAAACTTGTGACAGCTGAAATGGCATGCTTGGGCAGGATCTTAGGAATATCGCTAAGAGACAGAGTGAGAAATGAAGACATTAGACAAAGAACCGGTATCACTCCAATCTTGGAATATATTAAGAGACAACAGATACAATGGTTTGCACACATCAGCAGACTACCATCAGACAGCTACCCACAGCACGCTATGCTACACATATACAGACCTAGAGGCCGACCACGAAAACGATGGACCACCGAAATAAAAGAGGCGAAAAACAATATATTCAGCACACACGAGGGCCATCTCCAGAAAACGTTTCTGGCCCTGACGCTGAAAGGCAATAAAGGGTTTAGCAAATAAATACTGTGACAAATTTATAGAAACACACACACATTGGAGAGAAGACAATATTGACAGATAGACCAGCGTTATGATTACTCTAAGAATTCAACAAATACTAAACTCTTGGTGAGAGCTTTCTAGTTCCTTTTTTTCGTTTTCATTACTTATTTATGTGTTATGTTTCTCTTCCTTGATAAACGTAATTTAAGTTGTTCCTGTTTGTATTATTTATATTTGTGACAATTTTTTTAATATATATATATATATATATATACACATATCTTTCATGTAATATTTTTATTCTGTAAAATGTGTAAAAATATGAAAAAGATGTTTTTTTAATTTTCATTTAACATATTACTGTGACAACTATGAAATATTACATGTGACAACTAAGTAGAATATTATTGTGACAAGTAGATAACATATTACTGTTACAACTAGGTAAAATATTAATGTGACAACTAGATAACATATTACTGTGACTACTGGAGAACATATTACTGTGACAACTAGATAACATATTACTGTGACAACTATGTAAAATATTACTGTGACAACTAGGTAAAATATTACTGTGACAACTAGGTGAAATATTACTGTAACAACTAGGTAAAATATTACTGTGACAACTATGTGAAATATTACTGTAAGAACTAGGTAAAATATTACTGTAAGAACTAGGTAAAATATTACTGTGACAACTATGTGAAATATTGCTGTAACAACTAGGTAAAATATTACTGTAAGAACTAGGTAAAATATTACTGTGACAACTATGTAAAATATTGCTGTAACAACTAGGTAAAATATTACTGACAACTAGGTAAAATATTACTGACAACTAGGTAAAATATTACTGTAAGAACTAGGTAAAATATTACTGTGACAACTAGATAACATATTACTGTGACTACTAGGCAACATATTCCATACAGTCATATTGGTACCTCGTTGTGTTCTATCTTCTATGCAGTCATATTGGTACATCACTATGTTCTAGTATCTTCCATGCAGTCATATTGGTACCTCGTTGTGTTCTATCTTCCATGCAGTCATATTGGTACATCACTATGTTCTAGTATCTTCCATGCAGTCATATTGGTACATCACTATGTTCTAGTATCTTCCATGCAGTCATATTGGTACATCACTATGTTCTAGTATCTTCCATGCAGTCATATTGGTACATCACTATGTTCTAGTATCTTCCATGCAGTCATATTGGTACATCACTATGTTCTAATATCTTCCATGCAGTCATATTGGTACATCACTATGTTCTAGTATCTTCCATGCAGTCATATTGGTACATCACTGTTCTAATATCCTCCATGCAGTCATATTGGTACATCACTATGTTCTAGTATCTTCCATGCAGTCATATTGGTACATCACTATGTTGTAGTATCTTCCATGCAGTCATATTGGTACCTCACTATGTTCTAGTATCTTCCATGCAGTCATATTGGTACATCACTATGTTCTAATATCTTCCATGCAGTCATATTGGTACCTCACTATGTTCTAGTATCTTCCATGCAGTCATATTGGTACATCACTATGTTCTAATATCTTCCATGCAGTCATATTGGTACATCACTATGTTCTAGTATCTTCCATGCAGTCATATTGGTACATCACTATGTTCTAATATCTTCCATGCAGTCATATTGGTACATCACTATGTTCTAGTATCTTCCATGCAGTCATATTGGTACATCACTATGTTCTAATATCTTCCATGCAGTCATATTGGTACATCACTATGTTCTAGTATCTTCCATGCAGTCATATTGGTACCTCACTATGTTCTAATATCTTCCATGCAGTCATATTGGTACATCACTATGTTCTAATATCTTCCATGCAGTCATATTGGTACCTCACTATGTTCTAGTATCTTCCATGCAGTCATATTGGTACATCACTATGTTCTAATATCTTCCATGCAGTCATATTGGTACATCACTATGTTCTAGTATCTTCCATGCAGTCATATTGGTACATCACTATGTTCTAGTATCTGCCATGCAGTCATATTGGTACATCACTATGTTCTAATATCTTCCATGCAGTCATATTGGTACATCACTATGTTCTAATATCTTCCATGCAGTCATATTGGTACCTCACTATGTTCTAGTATCTTCCATGCAGTCATATTGGTACATCACTATGTTCTAATATCTTCCATGCAGTCATATTGGTACATCACTATGTTCTAATATCTTCCATGCAGTCATATTGGTACCTCGTTGTGTTCTATCTTCCATGCAGTCATATTGGTACCTCGTTGTGATCTATCTTCCATGCAGTCATATTGGTACCTCGTTGTGTTCTAATATTTTCCATGCAGTCATATTGGTACATCACTATGTTTTAATATCACTGCGCAACACATAAAAAATTACAGACATGAAAATAATCATTTCCTACGGAAAATGTGGTGAGAAAAACGAATATCACATTAAAAATTCTCAGTTTGCTCTTATTGTTGTGATATTCCTTGTTTATTGTGTCGAAAAAAGTGGAAAATTTTTCTGACGAAAAATTTATTCAGCGACGAATGCATGTTGACACCGTGCGACTTCTCTCAATGGCCGCTATATTGTTTAAATCGTGTGTTGATGTAAATAACAAACCACATATTTCAACATGTGTATATAATTAATATTTTCAAGTAGTATATATATATATTATTTTCCAGTGCTATAAATGTCTGAATTTGTATAAAGATTGGATTCCATAATGTCACGAAAGTGCGTTAATAGTGCTAACAATTTTTGCTATGTTTGTGGCGAGGGGACGTTGTCGTCTCAAAAACGGAAAATTACACCTTTAATTAAAACTGCATATCATCTTTACTTCGGCTGTAAGATAGGTGATCAAGACAAACCCTGGGCACCTCACATTTGCTGTATTGCATGTACTGTGAAACTCTGTGGTTGGCTGAATGGCAAAGTGCTGTCAGTGCCTTTCGCGATTCCTATGATATGGAGAGAGCCGAGAGATCATGTAAGTGACTGCTATTTTTGTATGGTGCCTCCTCTCCAACACGGAATATCTAAAAAGAAGAAGTGGACTTTGAATTACCCCAATATTCCATCAGCTATACGGCCAGTACCACATGGAAAAGATCTGCCTGTTCCTACCTCACCCAACCAGAAAGTTATAGAGCTTGATGCAGATTGTGGTCAAGAAATACAACCTGAGTTTGAACAGGAAGATACTCAATTCACACCAATAGGTTCTGTTGATATTCTACATAGAATTTCTCAAAATGAACTAAGTGACTTAATTCGAGATCTTGACTTATCTAAAACAAAAGCTGAACTTCTTGCATCAAGACTTCAGCAGTGGAATCTCCTGGATAAAAATGTTAAGGTGTCTATGTACAGAGAACGTCAGAAATCTCTAACTCCATTTTTCACAATGAATAATAGCATTGTTGCTTGTCATGATGTTAATGGGCTTATGGAAGCTTTGAAAATAGAGCACATACAACAAGAGTGGAGGTTATTCATTGACTCATCAAAGTTAAGTTTGAAAGCAGTTTTGCTACACAATGGCAATTCATTACCTTCTATCCCTATAGGCCATGCTGTCCACATGAAGGAGACTTATGAAAATATGAAATTACTTCTTAAAGCAATAAAATATGATGATCATCAGTGGCAGATTTGGGCAGACTTGAAAGTTATTGTAATTTTACTTGGCATGCAATTAGATTACACAAAATATTGTTGTTTTCTGTGTGAATGGGACAGTCGACAGAGAACTTCTCATTACATTAGGAAAACTTGGCCTGATAGGAAGGTTATGGAGCCTGGTGAAAAGAATGTACAGAAAATTTCTTTGGTTGATAGAAATAAAATAATTCTACCTCCTCTTCATATTAAATTGGGGCTAATGAAGAACTTTATCAAGGGCATGAATAGGGAGGGAGAGGCATTTAAGTACTTGAGGAAAAAATTTCATTACCTTAGTGATGGTAAAATAAAGGAAGGATTATTTGTAGGCCCACAGATAAGGGAACTGTTGAAAGATGAGCATTTTGATGCCATTATTCATGGGAATGAGAAAGGTGCATGGCAATCTTTCAAATGTGTTGTACAAAATTTCCTGGGCAATCATAGAAGTGAGAACTATCCTGTTGCTATTAATGAACTTCTGACAGCATATCAACAATTAGGTTGCAACATGTCACTTAAGATCCACTTCCTGGATTCTCATCTTGATTTCTTCCCTCCAAATTGTGGTGCAGTAAGTGATGAACATGGGGAGAGTTTCCACCAAGACATTGCATTGATGGAAAAAAGGTACCAGGGTAAGTGGAATACATCCATGCTTGCTGACTACTGCTGGAATGTCACAAGAGAAGCTCCAGAAGTGGTATACAAGAGGAAAAGGAAACAATAAGAAATAGGATTTTAAATACAAATATTGAAATTACAATAACTCAAAAACTAGAGCTAATAAACATTTTCTGATGTCATATTCGTTTTTCTCAACCCATTTTCAGTAGGAATTGACTAATTTTATACTTGTTAAAAAAACCACTTTTTTTTGTTGTGCAGTGTATCTTCCATGCAGTCATATTGATACCTCACTATGTTCTAATATCTTACATGCAGTCATATTGGTACATCACTATGTTCTAATATTTTCCATGCAGTCATGTTTGTACTTCACTATGTTCTAATATCTTTCATGCAGTTATATTGGTACCTCACTATGTTCTAATATCTTCCATGCAGTCATATTGATACCTCACTATGTTCTAATATCTTACATGCAGTCATATTGGTACATCACTATGTTCTAATATCTTACATGCAGTCATATTGGTACCTCACTATGTTCTAATATCTTACATGCAGTCATATTGGTACCTCACTATGTTCTAATATTTTCCATGCAGTCATGTTTGTACTTCACTATGTTCTAATATCTTTCATGCAGTTATATTGATAAAATAATTGTCAATAACCAAGCAGACAGGACAATTACAGATCAACGATAATTCTTAATGGCCTTTTTCATCATTTACACAGAATATTGCGTGTATTTATTATCGGCTCCTCTGGTTGCCGTTATGTCTATTCTAGAGGAGCCCTATAGCCCAGTCGATTGTGATCTATCCCTTGGTTACAGAATGTCAGGTTCAAAACCATGTCCGGACCGAAAAATCATGTTCATGATTTCTCACCTGACAGGACCGATTCTCCAGTCAACCCAATGGGTACCTTACGCGTGGATTGAGAAAGGTAAACAGAAAGGAAGAGAACTGGACACCCCCACCTAATAGTTGCTGCGGATTAATACACGAAGATATTCATCCTGGAACATTCATTGCCACGGAACCTACCACTACTTTTGTTCTTGAAGAAACCAGTTTATTGTTGCTGTGTAGTAATCTTCACTTTCTGAATGTGACTTTTGTATTCTAACTTGCACCTCGGAATTTTATCTCAAAAATATCAACACATTTACTGAAATATTTATTTCTTATTCTACGTTCATTTTATAACACCTGCATATTAACAGTCTTCATTCTTCTGTATCATGAAATTACTTGTGAAATGTGATCAGAGAAATCAATGAACTTCTAACAAACATCCCTTATGATACAACACCTTAAGTTTTTTAATATAAAGGCAAGAGTTGGATGTATGGAGATTGCAAACATAAATTGATAAACAAGCTATGTAAATATAACTATATAAGGTGGAATCCCGTTACAAAAACCTGGTCCTAACTGACAAAATATGTATGTAATAGCAGAACTTCGATATATACGGTACAAACAATATAGAATAAATATAATTGGGGATTTTGAAAAGTGCTGTTAAATAGGGAAATTTGTTATAACAGAGTGCGCTATATAGGGATTCCATTGTACACAGATTCGAGGTATTAATAGCAACGTCCTTATAGAAGATGAATAATAAGCGAGAAGCTAATTCTCTATGTGCTCGATTACATAGTCTACACCAGCTTGTCAAATGATGAGTTGGTCAGACATTGGAAATATTCGGTGGAGCAGTTTACTTTGCGATCAACAGTTGATTTTGAGCTCAGCAGTTTGAGTTAGATAATAAAATACTGTGAACATGAAGTAGAGATCTCGATATTGTTCTGAGTTCAGTGTCTAGATATTGAATAGTGGTTTTATTTAAAGTGAATAGATGGTATCTAGATATTGAATAGTGGTTCAGTGGGTCTTTTATAGATGTTATCTAGATATTGATTAGTGGTTCAGTGGGTCTTTTATAGATGTTATCTAGATATTGAATAGTGGTTCAGTGGGTCTTTTATAGATGTTATCTAGATATTGATTAGTGGTTCAGTGGGTCTTTTATAGATGTTATCTAGATATTGATTAGTGGTTCAGTGGGTCTTTTATAGATGTTATCTAGATATTGATTAGTGGTTCAGTGGGTCTTTTATAGATGTTATCTAGATATTGATTAGTGGTTCAATGGGTCTTTTATAGATGTTATCTAGATATTGATTAGTGGTTCAATGGGTCTTTTATAGATGTTATCTAGATATTGATTAGTGGTTCAGTGGGTCTTTTATAGATGTTATCTAGATATTGATTAGTGGTTCAATGGGTCTTTTATAGATGTTATCTAGATATTGATTAGTGGTTCAATGGGTCTTTTATAGATGTTATCTAGATATTGATTAGTGGTTCAGTGGGTCTTTTATAGATGTTATCTAGATATTGAATAGTGGTTCAGTGGGTCTTTTATAGATGTTATCTAGATATTGATTAGTGGTTCAGTTATCTTTTATAGTATCTAAATATTGAGTAAATATATGCTCCTTCAGTGCCGAACACGTGCATAGAGTAGAAACCAGAGCTCTACAGGTTGAGCGATGTGATGCTACTGTGTGTAATTCTTGTATGTTTTAGAGACCCATAGCCATACCCTCTTTGACTGTTGTTCTACGAAGCGTATCTCTTGATCTTCCTCTTTTCCATTTTCCATCTGGTACCCATTTTAATGCTTGTAGTGGCAGTCTGTTTTCATTCATTCTATGTACATGTCTGATATAAGTCGATCGTTTTCTTCTTATTGTTGTAAAAACATATTGCTGTTTGGTGTCTTCTCTTACTTGCATGTTTGACTTGAATTCTTCTCAAACAATATTTAAGAGTCTTCAAAGAAATTTATTTTCAAATGAGTTTAATTGATTCTCCAGCGCATTAGAGTATTGGTTCAGTATACATTTTATAGATAGTGTCTATGCATTGAATAGTGGTCAGTGTATTTTAAAAGTTAATCAATCAAGTGGCATGCCGACTGGCGTATGTGATCATGTTTCTCCACGACTCTCTGTCTCTTGTGTTGTCAATAAGCAAGGTTGGTGAGCTTCTGCCGTGCCACAATACGTACATCTAGTAACGTTTCTCTTTGTCGTCCCCTATCTCTTCTCCCTTTGATCTTTCCAGTGGTTATTAAGTGTTGAAGCTGTGCTCTTCTCAGCACATGCCCCAGAAACCTGGACTGTCTGCATCTAATGTTTGATATGATTTATCTTTTTACGCCAGCATCAATGAGAACCTCTGCATTAGTTTAGGGTCGCTTTAATTGTACAGTCAAACTGAGATTTTAATATAAAGGACATGTCAGGTTTTAATGGCTAGCAGCATCACCTGAACTCAATCTTGTTGAGTATCTCTGTGAAGAAAATCAAGGTGATGAACTCTACCAACTGTTTCAAAATTTACTACTGGAGTGGAAACCTATCTATAACGACAGCTGTACTCAACATTCCTCCGCCAGTTTCCCCCACCCCCTAATTTTTCTCCAAGAATAGCCTATCCATAACGACAGCTGTTAGCTGTACTAAAAATTTCTCCGCCATTGCCCACCCTAATTTTTCTCCCGTGCTACATCTTGATAACCAGTATGATTCTGAGAACGAACACACAAGGAAAATAAATGCGCCCACTGGACTCAAACCAAATTCTTTCCACTGGACCCAAACCAAATTCTTTCCACTCGACTCAAACCAAATTCTTTCCACTGGACTCAAACCAAATTCTTTCCATTGGACTCAAACCAAATTCTTTCCACTGGACTCAAACCAAATTCTTTCCACTGGACTCAACCAAAATATTTGTGGGACACGATGATCGATGAGAAATTCGGTCTTGTTTTATCTAAGTAGTAAGAGCTTAGTCATCAATTGTTTTAGCTAAGTAGAAAGAGTTTAGTCATCAATGTCAGTAAATATCTCCTGAAATAGTCTTGACATAAGTGAGTTGTCAAATTATTTTATTTTCTTTCATAAGTCATTATGTGAGCATAACAACTGCCTTCCGTCTGGAAGGAGAGAAGTGGAAATGAAAACATACATATATTTGTAACTGGAGCAATAATAAAATAACTAGGTAGCAACTTCTCTAACATTAACAGGACTTGAGAGCAGAAAACTACAAGGGACCAAATATTGTTGCTGATGTCACTGCACGACTTTTTCCAAAAGAATCCGAGAGAGAAAGTCTCGTTATTTTAGATCTTGCTGCCGGCTCAGGATTTGTTGGAGAAAAGGTACGCAGACACTGTGGGAAAGATAGAGAATGTTAGAGAGAAAGCAAGAGAAGTGGGTCGGTAGAAAGAGTTTGTAAGATAGAAATGAGAAGAAAGAGAGCGTAAGTTAGAAATGCGAAAGAGAAGTGTAGGGACGGTTCATAAATGACATCAACAATTGGGGGAGTGGGTGGCTTTAAAAAACGTTTGACATTTATTGACAAATGGGTGGAGTATTAGTTTGACAAATATTTACGTCAATAATATTGTTTGTATACACCAATTAAATTGTTGAAATTTGATATATATTTCTCTAACTCTGAATAAACTACCTAGTTATTTTTCTATTTTTTTCTGCTAAACAATTTCAGTTAAAAATTGTCATAATTAAATACTTCATGAATTCTTAACCTTTAGTGACAGGGAAGGGTGAGGTCAAAAATTGGCAAACATTGTGCGTGTAATTTATGAACGGGTGTAGAAATTGATAGAAATCATGTGGAGTATGTTGGTTGATGACATTGTGTGAATGTGTGCATTATAATATCATCCTACGCATAAAATAGCAAATTTTTGGTAAATGTAGGAAGTCATCGCTAACAAGATAGTTTTAGTAAATATTACTACGCATGCGGTTGCATCTGTGGGTCTCATCAATGTCTCACTAGATAAACCACCCATGCAACAGAAAACCTTAGATGACATGCTGTTATTTTGAGATTATCTTCTTTAGAAGACTCATGGCAGATCATTTATACAATTATGCTTCTCATGCTTTTATTTTGTTGTTGCAATGTGTTTTTATTTGTGTATATGTATGCACCCTCTGTGGTTGGGAGTGAGCCAGAGATGTACTACACAGCACTGGGGAGGAGAAAACTGACATCACTGAATTTTCATATGGCTGAGACCCATCATAGAGGCACAGTGACTCAGGACGTGACAATCATTTTGACTTGAACATCTGGTTTAGAGAAGTTCGGCATAACCAGTAGTCAATTGGTGGCGGGAATGAGCACAGTGAACCCTATCTTGGCTGCAGTGGCTCAGAGAAAGTGCATAGGATGAAATCTATCTTACCTGGTGGTGTGCTAGTTATTCTCTGGCTCTGGCCCAGGGTGGGCTGAAAATCCACAGACTTTCCAGCAATATAATGTCATTTTAATGGCATTGGGTCAAAGGGCATGAGCACATAGACCACTGGATCAGAATCCAACCAACCAACTAGTAAATACTAGAAAAACAATATAGGAAGTCATTGCTAACAAGATACAGTTACTTAATGTTAGAAACAGAATATAGGAAGCCATCGCCAACAAGATACAGTTACTTAATGTTAGAAACAAAATATAGGAAGTCATCAATAACAAGATACAGTTACTTAATGTTAGAAACAAAATATAGGAAGTCATCAATAACAAGATACAGTTACTTAATGTTAGAAACAAAATATAGGAAGTCATCAATAACAAGATACAGTTACTTAATGTTAGAAACAGAATATAGGAAGCCATCGCCAACAAGATACAGTTACTTAATGTTAGAAACAAAATATAGGAACTCATCAATAACAAGATACAGTTACTTAATGTTAGAAACAAAATATAGGAAGTCATCAATAACAAGATACAGTTACTTAATGTTAGAAACAAAATATAGGAAGTCATCAATAACAAGATACAGTTACTTAATGTTAGAAACAGAATATAGGAAGCCATCGCCAACAAGATACAGTTACTTAATGTTAGAAACAAAATATAGGAAGCCATCGCCAACAAGATACAGTTACTTAATGTTAGAAACAGAATATAGGAACTCATCAATAACAAGATACAGTTACTTAATGTTAGAAACAAAATATAGGAACTCATCAATAACAAGATACAGTTACTTAATGTTAGAAACAAAATATAGGAACTCATCAATAACAAGATACAGTTACTTAATGTTAGAAACAAAATATAGGAACTCATCAATAACAAGATACAGTTACTTAATGTTAGAAACAAAATATAGGAACTCATCAATAACAAGATACAGTTACTTAATGTTAGAAACAAAATATAGGAACTCATCAATAACAAGATACAGTTACTTAATGTTAGAAACAGAATATAGGAAGCCATCGCCAACAAGATACAGTTACTTAATGTTAGAAACAAAATATAGGAACTCATCAATAACAAGATACAGTTACTTAATGTTAGAAACAGAATATAGGAAGCCATCGCCAACAAGATACAGTTACTTAATGTTAGAAACAAAATATAGGAACTCATCAATAACAAGATACAGTTACTTAATGTTAGAAACAAAATATAGGAACTCATCAATAACAAGATACAGTTACTTAATGTTAGAAACAAAATATAGGAACTCATCAATAACAAGATACAGTTACTTAATGTTAGAAACAGAATATAGGAAGCCATCGCCAACAAGATACAGTTACTTAATGTTAGAAACAAAATATAGGAAGTCATCAATAACAAGATACAGTTACTTAATGTTAGAAACAAAATATAGGAACTCATCAATAACAAGATACAGTTACTTAATGTTAGAAACAAAATATAGGAACTCATCAATAACAAGATACAGTTACTTAATGTTAGAAACAAAATATAGGAACTCATCAATAACAAGATACAGTTACTTAATGTTAGAAACAAAATATAGGAAGTCATCAATAACAAGATACAGTTACTTAATGTTAGAAACAAAATATAGGAACTCATCAATAACAAGATACAGTTACTTAATGTTAGAAACAGAATATAGGAAGCCATCGCCAACAAGATACAGTTACTTAATGTTAGAAACAAAATATAGGAAGTCATCAATAACAAGATACAGTTACTTAATGTTAGAAACAGAATATAGGAAGCCATCGCCAACAAGATACAGTTACTTAATGTTAGAAACAAAATATAGGAAGCCATCGCCAACAAGATACAGTTACTTAATGTTAGAAACAAAATATAGGAACTCATCAATAACAAGATACAGTTACTTAATGTTAGAAACAAAATATAGGAACTCATCAATAACAAGATACAGTTACTTAATGTTAGAAACAAAATATAGGAAGTCATCAATAACAAGATACAGTTACTTAATGTTAGAAACAAAATATAGGAAGTCATCAATAACAAGATACAGTTACTTAATGTTAGAAACAGAATATAGGAAGCCATCGCCAACAAGATACAGTTACTTAATGTTAGAAACAAAATATAGGAAGCCATCGCCAACAAGATACAGTTACTTAATGTTAGAAACAGAATATAGGAACTCATCAATAACAAGATACAGTTACTTAATGTTAGAAACAAAATATAGGAACTCATCAATAACAAGATACAGTTACTTAATGTTAGAAACAAAATATAGGAACTCATCAATAACAAGATACAGTTACTTAATGTTAGAAACAGAATATAGGAAGCCATCGCCAACAAGATACAGTTACTTAATGTTAGAAACAAAATATAGGAACTCATCAATAACAAGATACAGTTACTTAATGTTAGAAACAAAATATAGGAAGTCATCAATAACAAGATACAGTTACTTAATGTTAGAAACAAAATATAGGAAGTCATCAATAACAAGATACAGTTACTTAATGTTAGAAACAGAATATAGGAAGCCATCGCCAACAAGATACAGTTACTTAATGTTAGAAACAAAATATAGGAACTCATCAATAACAAGATACAGTTACTTAATGTTAGAAACAGAATATAGGAAGCCATCGCCAACAAGATACAGTTACTTAATGTTAGAAACAAAATATAGGAACTCATCAATAACAAGATACAGTTACTTAATGTTAGAAACAAAATATAGGAACTCATCAATAACAAGATACAGTTACTTAATGTTAGAAACAAAATATAGGAACTCATCAATAACAAGATACAGTTACTTAATGTTAGAAACAGAATATAGGAAGCCATCGCCAACAAGATACAGTTACTTAATGTTAGAAACAAAATATAGGAAGCCATCGCCAACAAGATACAGTTACTTAATGTTAGAAACAAAATATAGGAACTCATCAATAACAAGATACAGTTACTTAATGTTAGAAACAAAATATAGGAACTCATCAATAACAAGATACAGTTACTTAATGTTAGAAACAAAATATAGGAAGTCATCAATAACAAGATACAGTTACTTAATGTTAGAAACAAAATATAGGAAGTCATCAATAACAAGATACAGTTACTTAATGTTAGAAACAGAATATAGGAAGCCATCGCCAACAAGATACAGTTACTTAATGTTAGAAACAAAATATAGGAAGCCATCGCCAACAAGATACAGTTACTTAATGTTAGAAACAGAATATAGGAACTCATCAATAACAAGATACAGTTACTTAATGTTAGAAACAAAATATAGGAACTCATCAATAACAAGATACAGTTACTTAATGTTAGAAACAAAATATAGGAACTCATCAATAACAAGATACAGTTACTTAATGTTAGAAACAGAATATAGGAAGCCATCGCCAACAAGATACAGTTACTTAATGTTAGAAACAAAATATAGGAACTCATCAATAACAAGATACAGTTACTTAATGTTAGAAACAAAATATAGGAAGTCATCAATAACAAGATACAGTTACTTAATGTTAGAAACAAAATATAGGAAGTCATCAATAACAAGATACAGTTACTTAATGTTAGAAACAGAATATAGGAAGCCATCGCCAACAAGATACAGTTACTTAATGTTAGAAACAAAATATAGGAAGCCATCGCCAACAAGATACAGTTACTTAATGTTAGAAACAAAATATAGGAACTCATCAATAACAAGATACAGTTACTTAATGTTAGAAACAAAATATAGGAAGTCATCAATAACAAGATACAGTTACTTAATGTTAGAAACAAAATATAGGAACTCATCAATAACAAGATACAGTTACTTAATGTTAGAAACAAAATATAGGAACTCATCAATAACAAGATACAGTTACTTAATGTTAGAAACAAAATATAGGAAGTCATCAATAACAAGATACAGTTACTTAATGTTAGAAACAGAATATAGGAAGCCATCGCCAACAAGATACAGTTACTTAATGTTAGAAACAAAATATAGGAAGCCATCGCCAACAAGATACAGTTACTTAATGTTAGAAACAGAATATAGGAACTCATCAATAACAAGATACAGTTACTTAATGTTAGAAACAAAATATAGGAACTCATCAATAACAAGATACAGTTACTTAATGTTAGAAACAAAATATAGGAACTCATCAATAACAAGATACAGTTACTTAATGTTAGAAACAAAATATAGGAAGTCATCAATAACAAGATACAGTTACTTAATGTTAGAAACAAAATATAGGAACTCATCAATAACAAGATACAGTTACTTAATGTTAGAAACAAAATATAGGAACTCATCAATAACAAGATACAGTTACTTAATGTTAGAAACAAAATATAGGAACTCATCAATAACAAGATACAGTTACTTAATGTTAGAAACAGAATATAGGAAGCCATCGCCAACAAGATACAGTTACTTAATGTTAGAAACAAAATATAGGAACTCATCAATAACAAGATACAGTTACTTAATGTTAGAAACAGAATATAGGAAGCCATCGCCAACAAGATACAGTTACTTAATGTTAGAAACAAAATATAGGAACTCATCAATAACAAGATACAGTTACTTAATGTTAGAAACAAAATATAGGAACTCATCAATAACAAGATACAGTTACTTAATGTTAGAAACAAAATATAGGAACTCATCAATAACAAGATACAGTTACTTAATGTTAGAAACAAAATATAGGAACTCATCAATAACAAGATACAGTTACTTAATGTTAGAAACAAAATATAGGAAGTCATCAATAACAAGATACAGTTACTTAATGTTAGAAACAGAATATAGGAAGCCATCGCCAACAAGATACAGTTACTTAATGTTAGAAACAAAATATAGGAACTCATCAATAACAAGATACAGTTACTTAATGTTAGAAACAAAATATAGGAAGTCATCAATAACAAGATACAGTTACTTAATGTTAGAAACAAAATATAGGAAGTCATCAATAACAAGATACAGTTACTTAATGTTAGAAACAGAATATAGGAAGCCATCGCCAACAAGATACAGTTACTTAATGTTAGAAACAAAATATAGGAACTCATCAATAACAAGATACAGTTACTTAATGTTAGAAACAAAATATAGGAACTCATCAATAACAAGATACAGTTACTTAATGTTAGAAACAAAATATAGGAAGTCATCAATAACAAGATACAGTTACTTAATGTTAGAAACAAAATATAGGAAGTCATCAATAACAAGATACAGTTACTTAATGTTAGAAACAGAATATAGGAAGCCATCGCCAACAAGATACAGTTACTTAATGTTAGAAACAAAATATAGGAAGCCATCGCCAACAAGATACAGTTACTTAATGTTAGAAACAGAATATAGGAACTCATCAATAACAAGATACAGTTACTTAATGTTAGAAACAAAATATAGGAACTCATCAATAACAAGATACAGTTACTTAATGTTAGAAACAAAATATAGGAACTCATCAATAACAAGATACAGTTACTTAATGTTAGAAACAGAATATAGGAAGCCATCGCCAACAAGATACAGTTACTTAATGTTAGAAACAAAATATAGGAACTCATCAATAACAAGATACAGTTACTTAATGTTAGAAACAAAATATAGGAAGTCATCAATAACAAGATACAGTTACTTAATGTTAGAAACAAAATATAGGAAGTCATCAATAACAAGATACAGTTACTTAATGTTAGAAACAGAATATAGGAAGCCATCGCCAACAAGATACAGTTACTTAATGTTAGAAACAAAATATAGGAAGCCATCGCCAACAAGATACAGTTACTTAATGTTAGAAACAAAATATAGGAACTCATCAATAACAAGATACAGTTACTTAATGTTAGAAACAAAATATAGGAAGTCATCAATAACAAGATACAGTTACTTAATGTTAGAAACAAAATATAGGAACTCATCAATAACAAGATACAGTTACTTAATGTTAGAAACAAAATATAGGAACTCATCAATAACAAGATACAGTTACTTAATGTTAGAAACAAAATATAGGAAGTCATCAATAACAAGATACAGTTACTTAATGTTAGAAACAGAATATAGGAAGCCATCGCCAACAAGATACAGTTACTTAATGTTAGAAACAAAATATAGGAAGCCATCGCCAACAAGATACAGTTACTTAATGTTAGAAACAGAATATAGGAACTCATCAATAACAAGATACAGTTACTTAATGTTAGAAACAAAATATAGGAACTCATCAATAACAAGATACAGTTACTTAATGTTAGAAACAAAATATAGGAACTCATCAATAACAAGATACAGTTACTTAATGTTAGAAACAAAATATAGGAAGTCATCAATAACAAGATACAGTTACTTAATGTTAGAAACAAAATATAGGAACTCATCAATAACAAGATACAGTTACTTAATGTTAGAAACAAAATATAGGAACTCATCAATAACAAGATACAGTTACTTAATGTTAGAAACAAAATATAGGAACTCATCAATAACAAGATACAGTTACTTAATGTTAGAAACAGAATATAGGAAGCCATCGCCAACAAGATACAGTTACTTAATGTTAGAAACAAAATATAGGAACTCATCAATAACAAGATACAGTTACTTAATGTTAGAAACAGAATATAGGAAGCCATCGCCAACAAGATACAGTTACTTAATGTTAGAAACAAAATATAGGAACTCATCAATAACAAGATACAGTTACTTAATGTTAGAAACAAAATATAGGAACTCATCAATAACAAGATACAGTTACTTAATGTTAGAAACAAAATATAGGAACTCATCAATAACAAGATACAGTTACTTAATGTTAGAAACAAAATATAGGAACTCATCAATAACAAGATACAGTTACTTAATGTTAGAAACAAAATATAGGAAGTCATCAATAACAAGATACAGTTACTTAATGTTAGAAACAGAATATAGGAAGCCATCGCCAACAAGATACAGTTACTTAATGTTAGAAACAAAATATAGGAAGCCATCGCCAACAAGATACAGTTACTTAATGTTAGAAACAAAATATAGGAACTCATCAATAACAAGATACAGTTACTTAATGTTAGAAACAAAATATAGGAACTCATCAATAACAAGATACAGTTACTTAATGTTAGAAACAGAATATAGGAAGCCATCGCCAACAAGATACAGTTACTTAATGTTAGAAACAAAATATAGGAACTCATCAATAACAAGATACAGTTACTTAATGTTAGAAACAAAATATAGGAACTCATCAATAACAAGATACAGTTACTTAATGTTAGAAACAAAATATAGGAAGTCATCAATAACAAGATACAGTTACTTAATGTTAGAAACAAAATATAGGAAGTCATCAATAACAAGATACAGTTACTTAATGTTAGAAACAGAATATAGGAAGCCATCGCCAACAAGATACAGTTACTTAATGTTAGAAACAAAATATAGGAACTCATCAATAACAAGATACAGTTACTTAATGTTAGAAACAAAATATAGGAACTCATCAATAACAAGATACAGTTACTTAATGTTAGAAACAAAATATAGGAACTCATCAATAACAAGATACAGTTACTTAATGTTAGAAACAAAATATAGGAACTCATCAATAACAAGATACAGTTACTTAATGTTAGAAACAGAATATAGGAAGCCATCGCCAACAAGATACAGTTACTTAATGTTAGAAACAAAATATAGGAACTCATCAATAACAAGATACAGTTACTTAATGTTAGAAACAAAATATAGGAACTCATCAATAACAAGATACAGTTACTTAATGTTAGAAACAAAATATAGGAACTCATCAATAACAAGATACAGTTACTTAATGTTAGAAACAAAATATAGGAACTCATCAATAACAAGATACAGTTACTTAATGTTAGAAACAAAATATAGGAACTCATCAATAACAAGATACAGTTACTTAATGTTAGAAACAGAATATAGGAAGCCATCGCCAACAAGATACAGTTACTTAATGTTAGAAACAAAATATAGGAACTCATCAATAACAAGATACAGTTACTTAATGTTAGAAACAAAATATAGGAACTCATCAATAACAAGATACAGTTACTTAATGTTAGAAACAAAATATAGGAACTCATCAATAACAAGATACAGTTACTTAATGTTAGAAACAAAATATAGGAACTCATCAATAACAAGATACAGTTACTTAATGTTAGAAACAGAATATAGGAAGCCATCGCCAACAAGATACAGTTACTTAATGTTAGAAACAAAATATAGGAACTCATCAATAACAAGATACAGTTACTTAATGTTAGAAACAAAATATAGGAACTCATCAATAACAAGATACAGTTACTTAATGTTAGAAACAAAATATAGGAACTCATCAATAACAAGATACAGTTACTTAATGTTAGAAACAAAATATAGGAACTCATCAATAACAAGATACAGTTACTTAATGTTAGAAACAAAATATAGGAAGTCATCAATAACAAGATACAGTTACTTAATGTTAGAAACAGAATATAGGAAGTCATCAATAACAAGATACAGTTACTTAATGTTAGAAACAAAATATAGGAACTCATCAATAACAAGATACAGTTACTTAATGTTAGAAACAAAATATAGGAAGTCATCAATAACAAGATACAGTTACTTAATGTTAGAAACAAAATATAGGAACTCATCAATAACAAGATACAGTTACTTAATGTTAGAAACAAAATATAGGAACTCATCAATAACAAGATACAGTTACTTAATGTTAGAAACAGAATATAGGAACTCATCAATAACAAGATACAGTTACTTAATGTTAGAAACAGAATATAGGAACTCATCAATAACAAGATACAGTTACTTAATGTTAGAAACAGAATATAGGAAGTCATCAATAACAAGATACAGTTACTTAATGTTAGAAACAAAATATAGGAAGTCATCAATAACAAGATACAGTTACTTAATGTTAGAAACAAAATATAGGAACTCATCAATAACAAGATACAGTTACTTAATGTTAGAAACAGAATATAGGAAGCCATCGCCAACAAGATACAGTTACTTAATGTTAGAAACAAAATATAGGAACTCATCAATAACAAGATACAGTTACTTAATGTTAGAAACAAAATATAGGAAGTCATCAATAACAAGATACAGTTACTTAATGTTAGAAACAAAATATAGGAAGTCATCAATAACAAGATACAGTTACTAAATGTTAGAAACAAAATATAGGAAGTCATCAATAACAAGATACAGTTACTTAATGTTAGAAACAAAATATAGGAAGTCATCAATAACAAGATACAGTTACTAAATGTTAGAAACAAAATATAGGAAGCCATCGCCAACAAGATACAGTTACTTAATGTTAGAAACAAAATATAGGAACTCATCAATAACAAGATACAGTTACTTAATGTTAGAAACAGAATATAGGAACTCATCAATAACAAGATACAGTTACTTAATGTTAGAAACAAAATATAGGAAGTCATCAATAACAAGATACAGTTACTTAATGTTAGAAACAGAATATAGGAACTCATCAATAACAAGATACAGTTACTTAATGTTAGAAACAGAATATAGGAACTCATCAATAACAAGATACAGTTACTTAATGTTAGAAACAGAATATAGGAAGTCATCAATAACAAGATACAGTTACTTAATGTTAGAAACAAAATATAGGAACTCATCAATAACAAGATACAGTTACTTAATGTTAGAAACAAAATATAGGAACTCATCAATAACAAGATACAGTTACTTAATGTTAGAAACAGAATATAGGAAGCCATCGCCAACAAGATACAGTTACTTAATGTTAGAAACAAAATATAGGAACTCATCAATAACAAGATACAGTTACTTAATGTTAGAAACAAAATATAGGAAGTCATCAATAACAAGATACAGTTACTTAATGTTAGAAACAAAATATAGGAAGTCATCAATAACAAGATACAGTTACTAAATGTTAGAAACAAAATATAGGAAGTCATCAATAACAAGATACAGTTACTTAATGTTAGAAACAAAATATAGGAAGTCATCAATAACAAGATACAGTTACTTAATGTTAGAAACAAAATATAGGAAGTCATCAATAACAAGATACAGTTACTAAATGTTAGAAACAAAATATAGGAAGCCATCGCCAACAAGATACAGTTACTTAATGTTAGAAACAAAATATAGGAACTCATCAATAACAAGATACAGTTACTTAATGTTAGAAACAAAATATAGGAAGTCATCAATAACAAGATACAGTTACTTAATGTTAGAAACAAAATATAGGAAGTCATCAATAACAAGATACAGTTACTTAATGTTAGAAACAAAATATAGGAAGTCATCAATAACAAGATACAGTTACTTAATGTTAGAAACAAAATATAGGAAGTCATCAATAACAAGATACAGTTACTTAATGTTAGAAACAAAATATAGGAACTCATCAATAACAAGATACAGTTACTTAATGTTAGAAACAGAATATAGGAAGCCATCGCCAACAAGATACAGTTACTTAATGTTAGAAACAAAATATAGGAACTCATCAATAACAAGATACAGTTACTTAATGTTAGAAACAAAATATAGGAAGCCATCGCCAACAAGATACAGTTACTTAATGTTAGAAACAGAATATAGGAACTCATCAATAACAAGATACAGTTACTTAATGTTAGAAACAAAATATAGGAAGCCATCGCCAACAAGATACAGTTACTTAATGTTAGAAACAGAATATAGGAACTCATCAATAACAAGATACAGTTACTTAATGTTAGAAACAGAATATAGGAAGCCATCGCCAACAAGATACAGTTACTTAATGTTAGAAACAAAATATAGGAAGTCATCAATAACAAGATACAGTTACTTAATGTTAGAAACAGAATATAGGAAGCCATCGCCAACAAGATACAGTTACTTAATGTTAGAAACAGAATATAGGAACTCATCAATAACAAGATACAGTTACTTAATGTTAGAAACAAAATATAGGAAGCCATCGCCAACAAGATACAGTTACTTAATGTTAGAAACAGAATATAGGAACTCATCAATAACAAGATACAGTTACTTAATGTTAGAAACAAAATATAGGAAGCCATCGCCAACAAGATACAGTTACTTAATGTTAGAAACAGAATATAGGAACTCATCAATAACAAGATACAGTTACTTAATGTTAGAAACAGAATATAGGAAGCCATCGCCAACAAGATACAGTTACTTAATGTTAGAAACAAAATATAGGAAGTCATCAATAACAAGATACAGTTACTTAATGTTAGAAACAAAATATAGGAAGTCATCAATAACAAGATACAGTTACTTAATGTTAGAAACAAAATATAGGAACTCATCAATAACAAGATACAGTTACTTAATGTTAGAAACAGAATATAGGAAGCCATCGCCAACAAGATACAGTTACTTAATGTTAGAAACAAAATATAGGAACTCATCAATAACAAGATACAGTTACTTAATGTTAGAAACAAAATATAGGAAGCCATCGCCAACAAGATACAGTTACTTAATGTTAGAAACAGAATATAGGAACTCATCAATAACAAGATACAGTTACTTAATGTTAGAAACAAAATATAGGAAGCCATCGCCAACAAGATACAGTTACTTAATGTTAGAAACAGAATATAGGAACTCATCAATAACAAGATACAGTTACTTAATGTTAGAAACAGAATATAGGAAGCCATCGCCAACAAGATACAGTTACTTAATGTTAGAAACAAAATATAGGAAGTCATCAATAACAAGATACAGTTACTTAATGTTAGAAACAGAATATAGGAAGCCATCGCCAACAAGATACAGTTACTTAATGTTAGAAACAGAATATAGGAACTCATCAATAACAAGATACAGTTACTTAATGTTAGAAACAAAATATAGGAAGCCATCGCCAACAAGATACAGTTACTTAATGTTAGAAACAGAATATAGGAACTCATCAATAACAAGATACAGTTACTTAATGTTAGAAACAAAATATAGGAAGCCATCGCCAACAAGATACAGTTACTTAATGTTAGAAACAGAATATAGGAACTCATCAATAACAAGATACAGTTACTTAATGTTAGAAACAGAATATAGGAAGCCATCGCCAACAAGATACAGTTACTTAATGTTAGAAACAAAATATAGGAAGTCATCAATAACAAGATACAGTTACTTAATGTTAGAAACAAAATATAGGAAGTCATCAATAACAAGATACAGTTACTTAATGTTAGAAACAAAATATAGGAAGTCATCAATAACAAGATACAGTTACTTAATGTTAGAAACAAAATATAGGAAGTCATCAATAACAAGATACAGTTACTTAATGTTAGAAACAAAATATAGGAAGTCATTGCTAACAAGATACAGTTACTTAATGTTAGAAACAAAATATAGGAACTCATCAATAACAAGATACAGTTACTTAATGTTAGAAACAAAATATAGGAAGCCATTGCTAACAAAATACATTTTTGTGTAAAAGTTAGAAACAGAATATAGGAAGTCATTGCTAACAAGATACATTTCAAATTTTGTGTAAATGTTAGAAACAAAATATAGGAAGCCATCGCCAACAAGATACAGTTACTTAATGTTAGAAACAAAATATAGGAAGCCATTGCTAACAAAATACATTTTTGTGTAAATGTTAGAAACAGAATATAGGAAGTCATTGCTAACAAGATACATTTCAAATTTTGTGTAAATGTTAGAAACAAAATATAGGAAGCCATCGCCAACAAGATACAGTTACTTAATGTTAGAAACAAAATGTAAAACATTTTAAATTGCAGTTTTACGAGTATGTTGAACAAATGCACGATATAGTATTGTATAATATTGTATATTTCTATATTCCTGTTGGTTACTCTCTTATTCCCAAATCTGTTAATTTCTATTGTATAGTTTCATGTAGTCTTCAAGCTACTTGTGCGTCTTATATATATTTTTTCTCACACTTTTGCAGATTAACATGGCGTAGTTCAGAGAACGAAATACCTTATGTCATGGTCTAAAATTTGGCTTTGATATCTGTTTTTTATTTTGGCCTAAAACATCAGATGTTAGCCTGGTTTCGGATCACTTAACCCTCTATTAGATGGACAGTCAGTCACCTCCACTCCTAAAAAACATTCTTAGTCGCGTATTGCGGCATGCATGACACGCCACAGTATTGCTATTAATTGTTTGTCCACCCACGCTTTTCTGGTCCCCGGAAACATACCGGCCTGTCTTTATATCTTTATATCTCAATTCTGTGATTGTTTGTCTCTATCTTGATAAAGATCTTCTTGGTCTAAACGTTGATTCCGTGAATTTGTTCACCGCAAACCAGCAGTTAAACCCACTTTTTTTCTTGTATTTATTTATCACATGGTACACATATTTTCTACAGTCTCTTGTGTATGCAATTAGTAGAAATTATTGTTAATTACCATGTTGTTGTCTCAGTGTGTTTATTATTCTTCTTAGTTTTATAGTTAAATAGAATATTGAAGATGATACAGTTGATGCACAGTCGTGCGACAAGGATGTGTTCTATCTTTCTTGTTCTCCATATGTATATCGATTGCATATGTACAATTGCCAACATATGCAAGAAAATTGCAACATATGCAACTAATTAAAAAGACTACATAAACAACCTCCGGGGCGAACTTCTTTTTACAGACGAACAAGCAATAATATCAGCAACAAAAGAACAACTACACAACATATAAATAAACTCCACAAACATGTAGGGATTTTAGCATGAAGATAAACACAGAAAAAAAACTTAAGTAATGTCAATAACAAAAACAGATCATTGCTATTCTAATAGATGATCAACAACTTTAACATGTGAAAGAGTTCACTTATCTTGGAAACATCATATCATCTGTCCAAAAAAAAACACACAAAAACTGTCAATACTGCATTTTACCAGTTCATGTGTTGCAGGGAGGGGATTGAATAGCTGATAATCATCAAATGGGAAATACACCAACAAAATCCAACATAGATGCAGCATAGCATACCAGATATTGGGACCGGTGTCTCCTATTTTCAAAAACAAGTATATGAACACCAACACTGCACTATTTAAAACGATCATCATACCATCACTATGCTACCAATGCCATCATACATCTTTACAAGAGAAAAGTAAATCGCCTAGCTTGCGACAACCATCGAAGCGTATCAGTGCTCTCTATAGCAGGCAAGATCCTGAATAGGGTCCTGTTAAACAGACTGCAAGCCCATCTTTAGACAGGTCTCCCAGAGAGTCAATGTGGCTTCCGACAGGGTAGAGGTACTGTTGACATGATATTCACTGCCAGACAACTATAGGAAAAGTGTCGTGAACAGAACATTGGTCTCTACACCACATTTGTCGACCTAACTACGGCATTCGACACTGTAAATGGCGAAGGACTATGGACGATCATGGCCAAATTTGGATGTCCCGAAAAATTTACCAACATGGTTCGCCAGTTTCATGATGGAATGACAGCCTGTGTGCAAGATGACGGAGCACACTCAAACCCCTTTCCAGTGACTAACGGTGTCAAACAGAGTTTCGCCCTGGCTCCGACGCTCTTCAGCATGGTGTTCTCTGCCATGTTAAATGATGCCTTCCAAAATAACAGTGCAGGAATTTGTTTTTATTCAATCTTAGTAGATTGAAGGCCAGGACCAAAACTAAGACGGCCATTGTTCGCGACCTCTTGTTCGCCACGATTGTGCACTAAATGCTATCAGTCTGAAAGACATGCAGGACAGCATGGACCTCTTTTTTTGGCCTGTGATGCGTTAGGTCTCACCATCAGCACCGCGAAGACTTTAGTAATGTATCAACCAGCGCCAGGTGTCCCCTACACAGAACCAGTGATTACAGTAAAGGGACAAAAACTTAATACTGCCAATAAGTTTGTATATCTCGGCAGCACCCTATCACAAACCGCAACAATTGACGAGGATGTTGCCCTGCGTATTGCTCGTGCCAGTGCAGCATTCGGGAGCCTTCGTGCCAACGTCTGGATCAGGTGTGGTCTCAGTCTGACAACTAAGTTGGAAGTGTACCGCGCAGTGGTTCTACCAACACTGATTTAGAATTCATCTTGCTGGACTGTCTATGCGAGACACTCTCGACAGCTAAACTCTTTTCACCTTCGGTGCCTAAAAAAACCTAATGGGAGTACGTTGGCAGGATCGAGTACCAGACACGGAATCCTTCAGAAGTCTCGCATGCAAAGCATCCGTGCACTGCTGACTAGGTCCCAACTTCGATGGACTGGCCACATCGTCCGTACGCCAGACAAGCGCCTTCCAAAGAGATTATTCTATGGGGAGCTGTGAAAGGTAAATGTTCAAGTGGAGGGCAGAAAAATCGCTTCAAGAATCATCTAAAAAACTCTCAAGCACTGCAGCATCGATACTAGCTCCTGAGAGACTACAGCACTAGATCGCTCAGCCTGGAACACCCAGATCATTGCTGGTATCACGACAATGGAAAAAGATCGAACAGTACAAGTAATCACACAGTGACTCTCTAAAAAGCATTACTATGCAGACACGATGGATACAAAGTCAGGGGAAGACCTTGCAGCGATGGATTACAGAAATAAAAGTCAACGAAAACAAACATATATGAAGCACACAAATGTTTTTATTTCGTTCGTTCTCAAACTCCTGCAGATTAGCAGGATGTAGACAGAGAATAGAATGCGCGTTTTGTCTTGGTTTACAGAAATGCTGCTATATCTGCGCCTTTCGGCCTGACACATCCTACTTTAGCATGGCTTTGGGTCTTGTTTACTCTATATGGGATGGGACAGCTACTCCATCACATAACCTCCTTAGTCTCACCTTACGACATGCATGAAAGGTAAACAGTGTTGCTAGTTGGTTGGTTGGTGTGTGGGTTGGTTGGTGTGTGGGTTGGTTGGTTTGTGGGTTGGTTGGTTGGTGTGTGGGTTGGATGGTGTGTGGGTTTGGTTGGATGGTGTGTGGGTTGGTTGGTGTGTGGATTGGTTGGTTTGTGGGTTGGTTGGATGGTGTGTGGGTTGGTTGGATGGTGTGTGGGTTGGTTGGTTTGTGGGTTGGTTGGATGGTGTGTGGGTTGGTTGGATGGTGGGTTGGTTGGTGTGTGTGTGGGTTGGTTGGTGTGTGGATTGGTTGGTTTGTGGGTTGGATGGTTTGTGGGTTGGTTGGTGTGTGGGTTGGTTAGCTAGCTAGCTAGTTAATTATGGGCTGTCAATTAATTACATCAATTATTTTTGCAAAAAATGTTACCCTTTCACCACCTGGTAAAAAAATGCATGACCCCTCCCCTTAATTATGTCACCAAAATTATCCCGCACTTTAAAGTTTTTGATGAAAAATACTAAAAACAAATGTTTTTTACGATTATTTTTTACCAGTGTTTCAAATTCAAACAATTTAATTGGTGCATAAAAAATACTATTGTTGACATCAACTTTTGTCAAACGGAATATGTTGGTTCTTGATAAATTTACATACCTATGCAGTGTGTTGTTGTTGTTTGTTTGTTTTGCGTTCGCTCCATTGTAACCAGCACGGATATCCGTGCGATTTCCGCCGGGAGCGTGATTACGTTGTGCCACCGTTATGCGCCTTGTAGGCCTAGCACATCCGATTTAGGCATGCCTTGACAATTCGGGTGGGCTACCCTAGCCTGAGACAGCCTTCCTATCTGTCGCCAGACGGTGAATGTGTGAACTCTATGCCGAGACGGTTTGTCTTTCACGTCTGTCCTGCACGAGGAGTTCCGCAGTCAGTGAACATGCCTCGTGTAATTAGACGTATTGTGCCCGTGCTCATCGGGTACTAAACCTTTTCTCGTCCTCAAGCCTGTTTCCGGTTTAGGAAGAACTTGACAGGAGAGTTGGGCTCGGGATCGTTCGTCTTCTTAGCCGAAGCGTTATTGACCAACTTCGTGAGCCCCTCGTCCAGGTCTGAATCTGTACACATATTTAGGAACGTTAGGAACTTGTGCTTTGTTCTAGAGCTGAACAGTGCTTGTCACCTCAGACTGATATGCCTGTGCCCATCGGGTACTGAACCTTTTCTCTCCGCGAGCACGCTTCCGGTATAGGAAAGACTCGACAGTAGAGTTGGGCCCAGGCTGGGATCACTGGTAACTAGAAGCTTGTCTCGAGCAAACAATGCTTTAGTTCCAATTTCATCGAACCGTCTTCCATGCTTTTTACACATGACGCTGCCCTCTAGCGCTGTGCATCATTCTCAGTGTACTCATTGTGCTTTTATTTTTATTGGAACATCTGCCTGCTTCGTACCGACTACATTGGCCGCCCTCCAATGCTTCTACCAGACTTTCTAGCTTCACTGTGTATCGGCAGTGTTGCTGCATGTGTTGGCACAGTGGTGTCGGAGTATTTAACTGTCTTTTTGGTTGGTTGGTTGGTTGGTTGGTTGGTTGGTTGGTTGGTGGCTGATCCAGCGGTCCATGGGCTCATACTCTTTTACCCAATGCCATTGTGTGATATATGCATGTGTTTGTGAGTTGTTGTTTTGTTCCATATAATGAGTTCCATTTATCTGGCCCTGGAGGGAGGAGCATTTTCCTGATGTCATCCAGCGCTGGACATTCAAAAAGGTGGTGGTCAACAGTTTCATATGGATGAGTGCACAGCCGGCACCCTGGAGTGTGTTCTGGTTGTATTCTGTTCAGGTGATTGTTAAGCTGTACATGTTGTGTACGCAGTTGGAATATGATACTCTGGTCTTTTCTTTCCAGGAGGTTGATATTGTCTTTAGGATTTAGGCTGGTCATATATTTATAGATTTCCCTCCCAGTGTTTCCCATGGCCCATCTGTTCATCCAATTTTCTTTGTTCACAGATTTCAGAATCATTTTAACTGTGTGCATTGTTGTTTATGTATAAGGCTGTTCTTGTTGTGCTCCCCTCTTTGCTAGTCTGTCTGCCTTATCATTACCAGGTGTGTTTGAGTGGCCAGGAATCCACTGCATAACAATGTTGACATCATAAGATGTGAGCAGCTGGTTGGCATGGTGGTATATTTCAGCTCGCTCGGGTTTACAATGTCCATCACATTCCAATGCTTGGAGAGCCTGTAAAAATAACAATGTTTTGGACTTTTGATAGGAAGGCATCAAATATGGTCTTCAGGTGATACAAGGCAATTTCTAGTGCTGTTATTTCAGCTTCATAGTTATAACATATCTTCCCACAGGCATCAAACAACTCATCAGATGTTTTGTCTGGATATTCTATATAGACACCATAACCTGCTTTGAAGATGGCTTTGAACGCAGACCCATAAGTATAGACATGAATCCATTGTTCTGGGTAGGTGTCTATTGTTTTCTGTGTTGCTTTCATAAGACTTACTGGGTCGGAATGTTTCGTTGCATTATCTCTTAACTGTGTTTTGATTTCCGGCAATGTCTTTTTGCAGTCAAATCTCATTCCATCTGTTACCTCCACATTCACGGACACGATCCCCACAAGGTTTAGCCAGAATCAGCATTAGCCGCTGTATTTCTGTTACCAGGGTGCACCACGAGGAGGCACTTTTGGGATCTTGGTTATCTGCTAACCCTGGGTCCGCCAAGAGCAATGCGTTCCCTTTGCACCCCTGTTGTTGTTGTTGTCTGAGCGGTCCATATTCATAGTAGCTTGAGAATACTATTTATGTGTTTATCCCTGAATAGGAGAAGCTACCAACTTGTATTTTATACATTGCACAATATCAATCAGAAACAGTCACTTGTTTACATGCACAGACCAATGACATGACACCAGACTGACCGCACATGCATTTGAAACCCCAACAGCTCACGGCCAAAGGTTTCAGGATCTTGGACGCTCTAGAACCTAGCGAGGGAATGATCAGCTTAGCTAAAGCAAAAGGCATCTACAGGAAAACATTTCAGTGTTATCTTAATGGAGAACCACTACAGATAGAATCTAGTAAGTCAATGTTTACTACTACAGATAGAATCTAGTAAATCAATGTTTACTACTACAGATAGAATCTAGTAAGTCAATGTTTACTACTACAGATAGAATATAGTAAATCAATGTTTACTACTACAATTAGAATCTAGTAAGTCAATGTTTACTACTACAGATAGAATCTAGTAAATCAATGTTTACTACTACAGATAGAATCTAGTAAATCAATGTTTACTACTACAGATAGAATCTAGTAAATCAATGTTTACTACTACAGATAGAATCTAGTAAATCACTGTTTACTACTACAGATAGAATCTAGTAAATCAATGTCTACAGATAGAATCTAGTAAATCACTGTTTACTACTACAGATCGAATCTAGTAAATCAATGTTTACTACTACAGATATAATCTAGTAAATCAATGTTTACTACTACAGATAGAATTTAGTAAATCAATGTCTACTGCTACAGATAAAATCTAGTAAATCAATGCCTACTACTACAGATATAATCTAGTAAATCAATGCCTACTACTAGATAGAATGTAGTACATCAATGTTTACTACTACAGATAGAATCTAGTAAATCAATGTCTACTACTACAGATAGAATCTAGTAGATCAATGCCTACTACTACAGATAGAATCTAGTAAATCAATGTTTACTACTACAGATAGAATCTAGTAAATCAATGTTTACTACTACAGATAGAATCTAGTAAATCAATGTCTACAGATAGAATCTAGTAAATCAATGTTTACTACTACAGATAGAATCTAGTAAATCAATGTCTACTACTACAGATAGAATCTAGTAAATCAATGTCTACAGATAGAATCTAGTAAATCAATGTTTACTACTACAGATAGAATCTAGTAAATCAATGTCTACTACTACAGATATAATCTAGTAAATCAGTGTTTACTACTACAAATAGAACCTAGTAAATCAATGTCTACAGATAAAATCTAGTAAATAAATGTCTACAGATAGAATCTAGTAAATGAATGTCTACTACTACAGATAGAATCTAGTAAATCAATGTTTACTACTACAGATAGAATCTAGTAAGTCAATGTTTACTAATACAGATAGAATCTAGTAAATCAATATCTACTACTACAGATAGAATCTAGAATCTAGTAAATCAATGTTTACTACTACAGATAGAATCTAGTAATTCAATGTTTACTACTACAGATAGAATATAGTAAATCAATGTTTACTACTACAATTAGAATCTAGTAAGTCAATGTTTACTACTACAGATAGAATCTAGTAAATCAATGTTTACTACTACAGATAGAATCTAGTAAATCAATGTTTACTACTACAGATAGAATCTAGTAAATCAATGTTTACTACTACAGATAGAATCTAGTAAATCACTGTTTACTACTACAGATAGAATCTAGTAAATCAATGTCTACAGATAGAATCTAGTAAATCACTGTTTACTACTACAGATAGAATCTAGTAAATCAATGTCTACAGATAGAATCTAGTAAATCACTGTTTACTACTACAGATAAAATCTAGTAAATCAATGCCTACTACTACAGATATAATCTAGTAAATCAATGCCTACTACTAGATAGAATCTAGTAAATCAATGTTTACTACTACAGATAGAATCTAGTAAATCAATGTCTACTACTACAGATATAATCTAGTAGATCAATGCCTACTACTACAGATAGAATCTAGTAAATCAATGTTTACTACTACAGATATAATCTAGTAAATCAATGTTTACTACTACAGATAGAATCTAGTAAATCAATGTTTACTACTACAGATAGAATCTAGTAAATCAATGTCTACTACTACAAATAGAATCTAGTAAATCAATGTCTACAGATCGAATCTAGTAAATCAATGTTTACTACTACAGATAGAATCTAGTAAATCAATGTTTACTACTACAGATAGAATCTAGTAAATCAATGTCTACAGATAGAATCTAGTAAATCAATGTTTACTACTACAGATAGAATATAGTAAGTCAATGTTTACTACTACAGATAGAATCTAGTAAATCAATGTCTACAGATAAAATCTAGTAAATCAATGTTTGCTACTACAGATAGAATCTAGTAAATCAATATCTACTACTACAGATAGAATCTAGTAAATCAATATCTACTACTACAGATAGAATCTAAAATCTAGTAAATCAATGTTTACTACTACAGATAGAATCTAGTAAATCAATGTTTACTACTACAGATAGAATCTAGTAAATCAATATCTACTACTACAGATAGAATCTAGAATCTAGTAAATCAATGTTTACTACTACAGATAGAATCTAGTAAATCAATGTTTACTACTACAGATAGAATCTAGTAAATCAATATCTACTACTACATATAGAATCTAGTAACTCAATATTTACTACTACAGATAGAATCTAGAATCTAGTAAATCAATGTTTACTACTACAGATAGAATCTAGTAAATCAATGTTTACTACTACAGATATAATCTAGTAAATCAATGTTTACTGCTACAGATAGAATCTAGTAAATCAATATCTACTACTACAGATAGAATCTAGTAAATCAATGCCTACTACTACAGATAGAATCTAGTAAATCAATGTTTACTACTACAAATAGAATCTAGTAAATCAATATCTACTACTACAGATATAATCTAGTAAATCAATATCTACTACTACAGATATAATCTAGTAAATCAATGTTTACTACTACAGATAGAATTTAGTAAATCAATGTCTACTGCTACAGATAAAATCTAGTAAATCAATGCCTACTACTACAGATATAATCTAGTAAATCAATGCCTACTACTAGATAGAATCTAGTAAATCAAAGTTTACTACTACAGATAGAATCTAGTAAATCAATGTCTACTACTACAGATATAATCTAGTAGATCAATGCCTACTACTACAGATAGAATCTAGTAAATCAATGTTTACTACTACAGATAGAATCTAGTAAATCAATGTTTACTACTACAGATAGAATCTAGTAAATCAATGTCTACAGATAGAATCTAGTAAATCACTGTTTACTACTACAGATAGAATCTAGTAAATCAATGTCTACAGATAGAATCTAGTAAATCACTGTTTACTACTACAGATCGAATCTAGTAAATCAATGTTTACTACTACAGATATAATCTAGTAAATCAATGTTTACTACTACAGATAGAATTTAGTAAATCAATGTCTACTGCTACAGATAAAATCTAGTAAATCAATGCCTACTACTACAGATATAATCTAGTAAATCAATGCCTACTACTAGATAGAATCTAGTAAATCAATGTTTACTACTACAGATAGAATCTAGTAAATCAATGTCTACTACTACAGATATAATCTAGTAGATGAATGCCTACTACTACAGATAGAATATAGTAAATCAATGTTTACTACTACAGATAGAATCTAGTAAATCAATGTTTACTACTACAGATAGAATCTAGTAAATCAATGTCTACAGATAGAATCTAGTAAATCAATGTTTACTACTACAGATAGAATCTAGTAAATGTCTACTACTACAGATATAATCTAGTAGATCAATGCCTACTACTACAGATAGAATCTAGTAAATCAATGTTTACTACTACAGATAGAATCTAGTAAATCAATGTTTACTACTACAGATAGAATCTAGTAAATCAATGTCTACAGATAGAATCTAGTAAATCAATGTTTACTACTACAGATAGAATCTAGTAAGTCAATGTTTACTACTACAGATAGAATCTAGTAAATCAATGTCTACAGATAAAATCTAGTAAATCAATGTTTGCTACTACAGATAGAATCTAGTAAATCAATATCTACTACTACAGATAGAATCTAGTAAATCAATATCTACTACTACAGATAGAATCTAGAATCTAGTAAATCAATGTTTACTACTACAGATAGAATCTAGTAAATCAATGTTTACTACTACAGATAGAATCTAGTAAATCAATATCTACTACTACAGATAGAATCTAGAATCTAGTAAATCAATGTTTACTACTACAGATAAAATCTAGTAAATCAATGTTTACTACTACAGATAGAATCTAGTAAATCAATGTCTACTACTACAAATAGAATCTAGTAAATCAATGTCTACAGATCGAATCTAGTAAATCAATGTTTACTACTACAGATAGAATCTAGTAAATCAATGTTTACTACTACAGATAGAATCTAGTAAATCAATGTCTACAGATAGAATCTAGTAAATCAATGTTTACTACTACAGATAGAATCTAGTAAGTCAATGTTTACTACTACAGATAGAATCTAGTAAATCAATGTCTACTACTACAGATAGAATCTAGTAAATCAATGTCTACAGATAGAATCTAGTAAATCAATGTTTACTACTACAGATAGAATCTAGTAAATCAATGTCTACTACTACAGATATAATCTAGTAAATCAGTGTTTACTACTACAAATAGAACCTAGTAAATCAATGTCTACAGATAAAATCTAGTAAATAAATGTCTACAGATAGAATCTAGTAAATGAATGTCTACTACTACAGATAGAATCTAGTAAATCAATGTTTACTACTACAGATAGAATCTAGTAAGTCAATGTTTACTAATACAGATAGAATCTAGTAAATCAATATCTACTACTACAGATAGAATCTAGAATCTAGTAAATCAATGTTTACTACTACAGATAGAATCTAGTAATTCAATGTTTACTACTACAGATAGAATATAGTAAATCAATGTTTACTACTACAATTAGAATCTAGTAAGTCAATGTTTACTACTACAGATAGAATCTAGTAAATCAATGTTTACTACTACAGATAGAATCTAGTAAATCAATGTTTACTACTACAGATAGAATCTAGTAAATCAATGTTTACTACTACAGATAGAATCTAGTAAATCAATGTCTACAGATAGAATCTAGTAAATCAATGCCTACTACTAGATAGAATCTAGTAAATCAATGTTTACTACTACAGATAGAATCTAGTAAATCAATGTCTACTACTACAGATATAATCTAGTAGATCAATGCCTACTACTACAGATAGAATCTAGTAAATCAATGTTTACTACTACAGATATAATCTAGTAAATCAATGTTTACTACTACAGATAGAATCTAGTAAATCAATGTCTACAGATAGAATCTAGTAAATCAATGTTTACTACTACAGATAGAATCTAGTAAATCAATGTCTACTACTACAAATAGAATCTAGTAAATCAATGTCTACAGATAGAATCTAGTAAATCAATGTTTACTACTACAGATAGAATCTAGTAAATCAATGTTTACTACTACAGATAGAATCTAGTAAATCAATGTCTACTACTACAAATAGAATCTAGTAAATCAATGTCTACAGATCGAATCTAGTAAATCAATGTTTACTACTACAGATAGAATCTAGTAAATCAATGTTTACTACTACAGATAGAATCTAGTAAATCAATGTCTACAGATAGAATCTAGTAAATCAATGTTTACTACTACAGATAGAATATAGTAAGTCAATGTTTACTACTACAGATAGAATCTAGTAAATCAATGTCTACAGATAAAATCTAGTAAATCAATGTTTGCTACTACAGATAGAATCTAGTAAATCAATATCTACTACTACAGATAGAATCTAGTAAATCAATATCTACTACTACAGATAGAATCTAAAATCTAGTAAATCAATGTTTACTACTACAGATAGAATCTAGTAAATCAATGTTTACTACTACAGATAGAATCTAGTAAATCAATATCTACTACTACAGATAGAATCTAGAATCTAGTAAATCAATGTTTACTACTACAGATAGAATCTAGTAAATCAATGTTTACTACTACAGATAGAATCTAGTAAATCAATATCTACTACTACATATAGAATCTAGTAACTCAATATTTACTACTACAGATAGAATCTAGAATCTAGTAAATCAATGTTTACTACTACAGATAGAATCTAGTAAATCAATGTTTACTACTACAGATATAATCTAGTAAATCAATGTTTACTGCTACAGATAGAATCTAGTAAATCAATATCTACTACTACAGATAGAATCTAGTAAATCAATGCCTACTACTACAGATAGAATCTAGTAAATCAATGTTTACTACTACAGATAGAATCTAGTAAATCAATATCTACTACTACAGATAAAATCTAGTAAATCAATATCTACTACTACAGATAGAATCTAGTAAATCAATGTTTACTACTACAGATAGAATTTAGTAAATCAATGTCTACTGCTACAGATAAAATCTAGTAAATCAATGCCTACTACTACAGATATAATCTAGTAAATCAATGCCTACTACTAGATAGAATCTAGTAAATCAAAGTTTACTACTACAGATAGAATCTAGTAAATCAATGTCTACTACTACAGATATAATCTAGTAGATCAATGCCTACTACTACAGATAGAATCTAGTAAATCAATGTTTACTACTACAGATAGAATCTAGTAAATCAATGTTTACTACTACAGATAGAATCTAGTAAATCAATGTCTACAGATAGAATCTAGTAAATCACTGTTTACTACTACAGATAGAATCTAGTAAATCAATGTCTACAGATAGAATCTAGTAAATCACTGTTTACTACTACAGATCGAATCTAGTAAATCAATGTTTACTACTACAGATATAATCTAGTAAATCAATGTTTACTACTACAGATAGAATTTAGTAAATCAATGTCTACTGCTACAGATAAAATCTAGTAAATCAATGCCTACTACTAGATAGAATCTAGTAAATCAATGTTTACTACTACAGATAGAATCTAGTAAATCAATGTCTACTACTACAGATATAATCTAGTAGATCAATGCCTACTACTACAGATAGAATCTAGTAAATCAATGTTTACTACTACAGATATAATCTAGTAAATCAATGTTTACTACTACAGATAGAATCTAGTAAATCAATGTCTACAGATAGAATCTAGTAAATCAATGTTTACTACTACAGATAGAATCTAGTAAATCAATGTCTACTACTACAAATAGAATCTAGTAAATCAATGTCTACAGATAGAATCTAGTAAATCAATGTTTACTACTACAGATAGAATCTAGTAAATCAATGTTTACTACTACAGATAGAATCTAGTAAATCAATGTCTACTACTACAAATAGAATCTAGTAAATCAATGTCTACAGATCGAATCTAGTAAATCAATGTTTACTACTACAGATAGAATCTAGTAAATCAATGTTTACTACTACAGATAGAATCTAGTAAATCAATGTTTACTACTACAGATAGAATCTAGTAAATCAATGTCTACAGATAGAATCTAGTAAATCACTGTTTACTACTACAGATCGAATCTAGTAAATCAATGTTTACTACTACAGATATAATCTAGTAAATCAATGTTTACTACTACAGATAGAATTTAGTAAATCAATGTCTACTGCTACAGATAAAATCTAGTAAATCAATGCCTACTACTAGATAGAATCTAGTAAATCAATGTTTACTACTACAGATAGAATCTAGTAAATCAATGTCTACTACTACAGATATAATCTAGTAGATCAATGCCTACTACTACAGATAGAATCTAGTAAATCAATGTTTACTACTACAGATATAATCTAGTAAATCAATGTTTACTACTACAGATAGAATCTAGTAAATCAATGTCTACAGATAGAATCTAGTAAATCAATGTTTACTACTACAGATAGAATCTAGTAAATCAATGTCTACTACTACAAATAGAATCTAGTAAATCAATGTCTACAGATAGAATCTAGTAAATCAATGTTTACTACTACAGATAGAATCTAGTAAATCAATGTTTACTACTACAGATAGAATCTAGTAAATCAATGTCTACTACTACAAATAGAATCTAGTAAATCAATGTCTACAGATCGAATCTAGTAAATCAATGTTTACTACTACAGATAGAATCTAGTAAATCAATGTTTACTACTACAGATAGAATCTAGTAAATCAATGTCTACAGATAGAATCTAGTAAATCAATGTTTACTACTACAGATAGAATATAGTAAGTCAATGTTTACTACTACAGATAGAATCTAGTAAATCAATGTCTACAGATAAAATCTAGTAAATCAATGTTTGCTACTACAGATAGAATCTAGTAAATCAATATCTACTACTACAGATAGAATCTAGTAAATCAATATCTACTACTACAGATAGAATCTAAAATCTAGTAAATCAATGTTTACTACTACAGATAGAATCTAGTAAATCAATGTTTACTACTACAGATAGAATCTAGTAAATCAATATCTACTACTACAGATAGAATCTAGAATCTAGTAAATCAATGTTTACTACTACAGATAGAATCTAGTAAATCAATGTTTACTACTACAGATAGAATCTAGTAAATCAATATCTACTACTACATATAGAATCTAGTAACTCAATATTTACTACTACAGATAGAATCTAGAATCTAGTAAATCAATGTTTACTACTACAGATAGAATCTAGTAAATCAATGTTTACTACTACAGATATAATCTAGTAAATCAATGTTTACTGCTACAGATAGAATCTAGTAAATCAATATCTACTACTACAGATAGAATCTAGTAAATCAATGCCTACTACTACAGATAGAATCTAGTAAATCAATGTTTACTACTACAGATAGAATCTAGTAAATCAATATCTACTACTACAGATAAAATCTAGTAAATCAATATCTACTACTACAGATAGAATCTAGTAAATCAATGTTTACTACTACAGATAGAATTTAGTAAATCAATGTCTACTGCTACAGATAAAATCTAGTAAATCAATGCCTACTACTACAGATATAATCTAGTAAATCAATGCCTACTACTAGATAGAATCTAGTAAATCAAAGTTTACTACTACAGATAGAATCTAGTAAATCAATGTCTACTACTACAGATATAATCTAGTAGATCAATGCCTACTACTACAGATAGAATCTAGTAAATCAATGTTTACTACTACAGATAGAATCTAGTAAATCAATGTTTACTACTACAGATAGAATCTAGTAAATCAATGTCTACAGATAGAATCTAGTAAATCACTGTTTACTACTACAGATAGAATCTAGTAAATCAATGTCTACAGATAGAATCTAGTAAATCACTGTTTACTACTACAGATCGAATCTAGTAAATCAATGTTTACTACTACAGATATAATCTAGTAAATCAATGTTTACTACTACAGATAGAATTTAGTAAATCAATGTCTACTGCTACAGATAAAATCTAGTAAATCAATGCCTACTACTACAGATATAATCTAGTAAATCAATGCCTACTACTAGATAGAATCTAGTAAATCAATGTTTACTACTACAGATAGAATCTAGTAAATCAATGTCTACTACTACAGATATAATCTAGTAGATGAATGCCTACTACTACAGATAGAATCTAGTAAATCAATGTTTACTACTACAGATAGAATCTAGTAAATCAATGTTTACTACTACAGATAGAATCTAGTAAATCAATGTCTACAGATAGAATCTAGTAAATCAATGTTTACTACTACAGATAGAATCTAGTAAATGTCTACTACTACAGATATAATCTAGTAGATCAATGCCTACTACTACAGATAGAATCTAGTAAATCAATGTTTACTACTACAGATAGAATCTAGTAAATCAATGTTTACTACTACAGATAGAATCTAGTAAATCAATGTCTACAGATAGAATCTAGTAAATCAATGTTTACTACTACAGATAGAATCTAGTAAATCAATGTCTACTACTACAAATAGAATCTAGTAAATCAATGTCTACAGATCGAATCTAGTAAATCAATGTTTACTACTACAGATAGAATCTAGTAAATCAATGTTTACTACTACAGATAGAATCTAGTAAATCAATGTCTACAGATAGAATCTAGTAAATCAATGTTTACTACTACAGATAGAATCTAGTAAGTCAATGTTTACTACTACAGATAGAATCTAGTAAATCAATGTCTACAGATAAAATCTAGTAAATCAATGTTTGCTACTACAGATAGAATCTAGTAAATCAATATCTACTACTACAGATAGAATCTAGTAAATCAATATCTACTACTACAGATAGAATCTAGAATCTAGTAAATCAATGTTTACTACTACAGATAGAATCTAGTAAATCAATGTTTACTACTACAGATAGAATCTAGTAAATCAATATCTACTACTACAGATAGAATCTAGAATCTAGTAAATCAATGTTTACTACTACAGATAGAATCTAGTAAATCAATGTTTTCTGCTACAGATAGAATCTAGTAAATCAATATCTACTACTACAGATAGAATCTAGTAAATCAATGCCTACTACTACAGATAGAATCTAGTAAGTCAATGTTTACTACTACAGATAGAATATAGTAAATCAATGTTTACTACTACAATTAGAATCTAGTAAATCACTGTTTACTACTACAGATCGAATCTAGTAAATCAATGTTTACTACTACAGATATAATCTAGTAAATCAATGTTTACTACTACAGATAGAATTTAGTAAATCAATGTCTACTGCTACAGATAAAATCTAGTAAATCAATGCCTACTACTACAGATATAATCTAGTAAATCAATGCCTACTACTAGATAGAATCTAGTAAATCAATGTTTACTACTACAGATAGAATCTAGTAAATCAATGTCTACTACTACAGATAGAATCTAGTAGATGAATGCCTACTACTACAGATAGAATCTAGTAAATCAATGTTTACTACTACAGATAGAATCTAGTAAATCAATGTTTACTACTACAGATAGAATCTAGTAAATCAATGTCTACAGATAGAATCTAGTAAATCAATGTTTACTACTACAGATAGAATCTAGTAAATGTCTACTACTACAGATATAATCTAGTAGATCAATGCCTACTACTACAGATAGAATCTAGTAAATCAATGTTTACTACTACAGATAGAATCTAGTAAATCAATGTTTACTACTACAGATAGAATCTAGTAAATCAATGTCTACAGATAGAATCTAGTAAATCAATGTTTACTACTACAGATAGAATCTAGTAAATCAATGTCTACTACTACAAATAGAATCTAGTAAATCAATGTCTACAGATCGAATCTAGTAAATCAATGTTTACTACTACAGATAGAATCTAGTAAATCAATGTTTACTACTACAGATAGAATCTAGTAAATCAATGTCTACAGATAGAATCTAGTAAATCAATGTTTACTACTACAGATAGAATCTAGTAAGTCAATGTTTACTACTACAGATAGAATCTAGTAAATCAATGTCTACAGATAAAATCTAGTAAATCAATGTTTGCTACTACAGATAGAATCTAGTAAATCAATATCTACTACTACAGATAGAATCTAGTAAATCAATATCTACTACTACAGATAGAATCTAGTAAATCAATATCTACTACTACAGATAGAATCTAGAATCTAGTAAATCAATGTTTACTACTACAGATAGAATCTAGTAAATCAATGTTTACTACTACAGATAGAATCTAGTAAATCAATATCTACTACTACAGATAGAATCTAGAATCTAGTAAATCAATGTTTACTACTACAGATAGAATCTAGTAAATCAATGTTTTCTGCTACAGATAGAATCTAGTAAATCAATATCTACTACTACAGATAGAATCTAGTAAATCAATGCCTACTACTACAGATAGAATCTAGTAAGTCAATGTTTACTACTACAGATAGAATATAGTAAATCAATGTTTACTACTACAATTAGAATCTAGTAAATCACTGTTTACTACTACAGATCGAATCTAGTAAATCAATGTTTACTACTACAGATATAATCTAGTAAATCAATGTTTACTACTACAGATAGAATTTAGTAAATCAATGTCTACTACTACAGATATAATCTAGTAGATCAATGCCTACTACTACAGATAGAATCTAGTAAATCAATGTTTACTACTACAGATATAATCTAGTAAATCAATGTTTACTACTACAGATAGAATCTAGTAAATCAATGTCTACAGATAGAATCTAGTAAATCAATGTTTACTACTACAGATAGAATCTAGTAAATCAATGTCTACTACTACAAATAGAATCTAGTAAATCAATGTCTACAGATAGAATCTAGTAAATCAATGTTTACTACTACAGATAGAATCTAGTAAATCAATGTTTACTACTACAGATAGAATCTAGTAAATCAATGTCTACTACTACAAATAGAATCTAGTAAATCAATGTCTACAGATCGAATCTAGTAAATCAATGTTTACTACTACAGATAGAATCTAGTAAATCAATGTTTACTACTACAGATAGAATCTAGTAAATCAATGTCTACAGATAGAATCTAGTAAATCAATGTTTACTACTACAGATAGAATATAGTAAGTCAATGTTTACTACTACAGATAGAATCTAGTAAATCAATGTCTACAGATAAAATCTAGTAAATCAATGTTTGCTACTACAGATAGAATCTAGTAAATCAATATCTACTACTACAGATAGAATCTAGTAAATCAATATCTACTACTACAGATAGAATCTAAAATCTAGTAAATCAATGTTTACTACTACAGATAGAATCTAGTAAATCAATGTTTACTACTACAGATAGAATCTAGTAAATCAATATCTACTACTACAGATAGAATCTAGAATCTAGTAAATCAATGTTTACTACTACAGATAGAATCTAGTAAATCAATGTTTACTACTACAGATAGAATCTAGTAAATCAATATCTACTACTACATATAGAATCTAGTAACTCAATATTTACTACTACAGATAGAATCTAGAATCTAGTAAATCAATGTTTACTACTACAGATAGAATCTAGTAAATCAATGTTTACTACTACAGATATAATCTAGTAAATCAATGTTTACTGCTACAGATAGAATCTAGTAAATCAATATCTACTACTACAGATAGAATCTAGTAAATCAATGCCTACTACTACAGATAGAATCTAGTAAATCAATGTTTACTACTACAGATAGAATCTAGTAAATCAATATCTACTACTACAGATAAAATCTAGTAAATCAATATCTACTACTACAGATAGAATCTAGTAAATCAATGTTTACTACTACAGATAGAATTTAGTAAATCAATGTCTACTGCTACAGATAAAATCTAGTAAATCAATGCCTACTACTACAGATATAATCTAGTAAATCAATGCCTACTACTAGATAGAATCTAGTAAATCAAAGTTTACTACTACAGATAGAATCTAGTAAATCAATGTCTACTACTACAGATATAATCTAGTAGATCAATGCCTACTACTACAGATAGAATCTAGTAAATCAATGTTTACTACTACAGATAGAATCTAGTAAATCAATGTTTACTACTACAGATAGAATCTAGTAAATCAATGTCTACAGATAGAATCTAGTAAATCACTGTTTACTACTACAGATAGAATCTAGTAAATCAATGTCTACAGATAGAATCTAGTAAATCACTGTTTACTACTACAGATCGAATCTAGTAAATCAATGTTTACTACTACAGATATAATCTAGTAAATCAATGTTTACTACTACAGATAGAATTTAGTAAATCAATGTCTACTGCTACAGATAAAATCTAGTAAATCAATGCCTACTACTACAGATATAATCTAGTAAATCAATGCCTACTACTAGATAGAATCTAGTAAATCAATGTTTACTACTACAGATAGAATCTAGTAAATCAATGTCTACTACTACAGATATAATCTAGTAGATGAATGCCTACTACTACAGATAGAATCTAGTAAATCAATGTTTACTACTACAGATAGAATCTAGTAAATCAATGTTTACTACTACAGATAGAATCTAGTAAATCAATGTCTACAGATAGAATCTAGTAAATCAATGTTTACTACTACAGATAGAATCTAGTAAATGTCTACTACTACAGATATAATCTAGTAGATCAATGCCTACTACTACAGATAGAATCTAGTAAATCAATGTTTACTACTACAGATAGAATCTAGTAAATCAATGTTTACTACTACAGATAGAATCTAGTAAATCAATGTCTACAGATAGAATCTAGTAAATCAATGTTTACTACTACAGATAGAATCTAGTAAATCAATGTCTACTACTACAAATAGAATCTAGTAAATCAATGTCTACAGATCGAATCTAGTAAATCAATGTTTACTACTACAGATAGAATCTAGTAAATCAATGTTTACTACTACAGATAGAATCTAGTAAATCAATGTCTACAGATAGAATCTAGTAAATCAATGTTTACTACTACAGATAGAATCTAGTAAGTCAATGTTTACTACTACAGATAGAATCTAGTAAATCAATGTCTACAGATAAAATCTAGTAAATCAATGTTTGCTACTACAGATAGAATCTAGTAAATCAATATCTACTACTACAGATAGAATCTAGTAAATCAATATCTACTACTACAGATAGAATCTAGAATCTAGTAAATCAATGTTTACTACTACAGATAGAATCTAGTAAATCAATGTTTACTACTACAGATAGAATCTAGTAAATCAATATCTACTACTACAGATAGAATCTAGAATCTAGTAAATCAATGTTTACTACTACAGATAGAATCTAGTAAATCAATGTTTTCTGCTACAGATAGAATCTAGTAAATCAATATCTACTACTACAGATAGAATCTAGTAAATCAATGCCTACTACTACAGATAGAATCTAGTAAGTCAATGTTTACTACTACAGATAGAATATAGTAAATCAATGTTTACTACTACAATTAGAATCTAGTAAATCACTGTTTACTACTACAGATCGAATCTAGTAAATCAATGTTTACTACTACAGATATAATCTAGTAAATCAATGTTTACTACTACAGATAGAATTTAGTAAATCAATGTCTACTGCTACAGATAAAATCTAGTAAATCAATGCCTACTACTACAGATATAATCTAGTAAATCAATGCCTACTACTAGATAGAATCTAGTAAATCAATGTTTACTACTACAGATAGAATCTAGTAAATCAATGTCTACTACTACAGATAGAATCTAGTAGATGAATGCCTACTACTACAGATAGAATCTAGTAAATCAATGTTTACTACTACAGATAGAATCTAGTAAATCAATGTTTACTACTACAGATAGAATCTAGTAAATCAATGTCTACAGATAGAATCTAGTAAATCAATGTTTACTACTACAGATAGAATCTAGTAAATGTCTACTACTACAGATATAATCTAGTAGATCAATGCCTACTACTACAGATAGAATCTAGTAAATCAATGTTTACTACTACAGATAGAATCTAGTAAATCAATGTTTACTACTACAGATAGAATCTAGTAAATCAATGTCTACAGATAGAATCTAGTAAATCAATGTTTACTACTACAGATAGAATCTAGTAAATCAATGTCTACTACTACAAATAGAATCTAGTAAATCAATGTCTACAGATCGAATCTAGTAAATCAATGTTTACTACTACAGATAGAATCTAGTAAATCAATGTTTACTACTACAGATAGAATCTAGTAAATCAATGTCTACAGATAGAATCTAGTAAATCAATGTTTACTACTACAGATAGAATCTAGTAAGTCAATGTTTACTACTACAGATAGAATCTAGTAAATCAATGTCTACAGATAAAATCTAGTAAATCAATGTTTGCTACTACAGATAGAATCTAGTAAATCAATATCTACTACTACAGATAGAATCTAGTAAATCAATATCTACTACTACAGATAGAATCTAGTAAATCAATATCTACTACTACAGATAGAATCTAGAATCTAGTAAATCAATGTTTACTACTACAGATAGAATCTAGTAAATCAATGTTTACTACTACAGATAGAATCTAGTAAATCAATATCTACTACTACAGATAGAATCTAGAATCTAGTAAATCAATGTTTACTACTACAGATAGAATCTAGTAAATCAATGTTTTCTGCTACAGATAGAATCTAGTAAATCAATATCTACTACTACAGATAGAATCTAGTAAATCAATGCCTACTACTACAGATAGAATCTAGTAAGTCAATGTTTACTACTACAGATAGAATATAGTAAATCAATGTTTACTACTACAATTAGAATCTAGTAAATCACTGTTTACTACTACAGATCGAATCTAGTAAATCAATGTTTACTACTACAGATATAATCTAGTAAATCAATGTTTACTACTACAGATAGAATTTAGTAAATCAATGTCTACTGCTACAGATAAAATCTAGTAAATCAATGCCTACTACTACAGATATAATCTAGTAAATCAATGCCTACTACTAGATAGAATCTAGTAAATCAATGTTTACTACTACAGATAGAATCTAGTAAATCAATGTCTACTACTACAGATATAATCTAGTAGATGAATGCCTACTACTACAGATAGAATCTAGTAAATCAATGTTTACTACTACAGATAGAATCTAGTAAATCAATGTTTACTACTACAGATAGAATCTAGTAAATCAATGTCTACAGATAGAATCTAGTAAATCAATGTTTACTACTACAGATAGAATCTAGTAAATGTCTACTACTACAGATATAATCTAGTAGATCAATGCCTACTACTACAGATAGAATCTAGTAAATCAATGTTTACTACTACAGATAGAATCTAGTAAATCAATGTTTACTACTACAGATAGAATCTAGTAAATCAATGTCTACAGATAGAATCTAGTAAATCAATGTTTACTACTACAGATAGAATCTAGTAAATCAATGTCTACTACTACAAATAGAATCTAGTAAATCAATGTCTACAGATCGAATCTAGTAAATCAATGTTTACTACTACAGATAGAATCTAGTAAATCAATGTTTACTACTACAGATAGAATCTAGTAAATCAATGTCTACAGATAGAATCTAGTAAATCAATGTTTACTACTACAGATAGAATCTAGTAAGTCAATGTTTACTACTACAGATAGAATCTAGTAAATCAATGTCTACAGATAAAATCTAGTAAATCAATGTTTGCTACTACAGATAGAATCTAGTAAATCAATATCTACTACAACAGATAGAATCTAGTAAATCAATATCTACTACTACAGATAGAATCTAGAATCTAGTAAATCAATGTTTACTACTACAGATAGAATCTAGTAAATCAATGTTTACTACTACAGATAGAATCTAGTAAATCAATATCTACTACTACAGATAGAATCTAGAATCTAGTAAATCAATGTTTACTACTACAGATAGAATCTAGTAAATCAATGTTTTCTGCTACAGATAGAATCTAGTAAATCAATATCTACTACTACAGATAGAATCTAGTAAATCAATGCCTACTACTACAGATAGAATCTAGTAAGTCAATGTTTACTACTACAGATAGAATATAGTAAATCAATGTTTACTACTACAATTAGAATCTAGTAAATCACTGTTTACTACTACAGATCGAATCTAGTAAATCAATGTTTACTACTACAGATATAATCTAGTAAATCAATGTTTACTACTACAGATAGAATTTAGTAAATCAATGTCTACTGCTACAGATAAAATCTAGTAAATCAATGCCTACTACTACAGATATAATCTAGTAAATCAATGCCTACTACTAGATAGAATCTAGTAAATCAATGTTTACTACTACAGATAGAATCTAGTAAATCAATGTCTACTACTACAGATATAATCTAGTAGATGAATGCCTACTACTACAGATAGAATCTAGTAAATCAATGTTTACTACTACAGATAGAATCTAGTAAATCAATGTTTACTACTACAGATAGAATCTAGTAAATCAATGTCTACAGATAGAATCTAGTAAATCAATGTTTACTACTACAGATAGAATCTAGTAAGTCAATGTTTACTACTACAGATAGAATCTAGTAAATCAATGTCTACAGATAAAATCTAGTAAATCAATGTTTGCTACTACAGATAGAATCTAGTAAATCAATATCTACTACTACAGATAGAATCTAGTAAATCAATATCTACTACTACAGATAGAATCTAGAATCTAGTAAATCAATGTTTACTACTACAGATAGAATCTAGTAAATCAATGTTTACTACTACAGATAGAATCTAGTAAATCAATATCTACTACTACAGATAGAATCTAGAATCTAGTAAATCAATGTTTACTACTACAGATAGAATCTAGTAAATCAATGTTTACTACTACAGATAGAATCTAGTAAATCAATATCTACTACTACATATAGAATCTAGTAACTCAATATTTACTACTACAGATAGAATCTAGAATCTAGTAAATCAATGTTTACTACTACAGATAGAATCTAGTAAATCAATGTTTACTACTACAGATATAATCTAGTAAATCAATGTTTACTGCTACAGATAGAATCTAGTAAATCAATATCTACTACTACAGATAGAATCTAGTAAATCAATGCCTACTACTACAGATAGAATCTAGTAAATCAATGTTTACTACTACAGATAGAATCTAGTAAATCAATATCTACTACTACAGATAGAATCTAGTAAATCAATATCTACTACTACAGATAGAATCTAGTAAATCAATGTTTACTACTACAGATAGAATTTAGTAAATCAATGTCTACTGCTACAGATAAAATCTAGTAAATCAATGCCTACTACTACAGATATAATCTAGTAAATCAATGCCTACTACTAAATAGAATCTAGTAAATCAAAGTTTACTACTACAGATAGAATCTAGTAAATCAATGTCTACTACTACAGATATAATCTAGTAGATCAATGCCTACTACTACAGATAGAATCTAGTAAATCAATGTTTACTACTACAGATAGAATCTAGTAAATCAATGTTTACTACTACAGATAGAATCTAGTAAATCAATGTCTACAGATAGAATCTAGTAAATCACTGTTTACTACTACAGATAGAATCTAGTAAATCAATGTCTACAGATAGAATCTAGTAAATCACTGTTTACAACTACAGATCGAATCTAGTAAATCAATGTTTACTACTACAGATATAATCTAGTAAATCAATGTTTACTACTACAGATAGAATTTAGTAAATCAATGTCTACTGCTACAGATAAAATCTAGTAAATCAATGCCTACTACTACAGATATAATCTAGTAAATCAATGCCTACTACTAGATAGAATCTAGTAAATCAATGTTTACTACTACAGATAGAATCTAGTAAATCAATGTCTACTACTACAGATATAATCTAGTAGATGAATGCCTACTACTACAGATAGAATCTAGTAAATCAATGTTTACTACTACAGATAGAATCTAGTAAATCAATGTCTACAGATAGAATCTAGTAAATCAATGTTTACTACTACAGATAGAATCTAGTAAATGTCTACTACTACAGATATAATCTAGTAGATCAATGCCTACTACTACAGATAGAATCTAGTAAATCAATGTTTACTACTACAGATAGAATCTAGTAAATCAATGTTTACTACTACAGATATAATCTAGTAAATCAATGTCTACAGATAGAATCTAGTAAATCAATGTTTACTACTACAGATAGAATCTAGTAAATCAATGTCTACTACTACAAATAGAATCTAGTAAATCAATGTCTACAGATCGAATCTAGTAAATCAATGTTTACTACTACAGATAGAATCTAGTAAATCAATGTTTACTACTACAGATAGAATCTAGTAAATCAATGTCTACAGATAGAATCTAGTAAATCAATGTTTACTACTACAGATAGAATCTAGTAAGTCAATGTTTACTACTACAGATAGAATCTAGTAAATCAATGTCTACAGATAAAATCTAGTAAATCAATGTTTGCTACTACAGATAGAATCTAGTAAATCAATATCTACTACTACAGATAGAATCTAGTAAATCAATATCTACTACTACAGATAGAATCTAGAATCTAGTAAATCAATGTTTACTACTACAGATAGAATCTAGTAAATCAATGTTTACTACTACAGATAGAATCTAGTAAATCAATATCTACTACTACAGATAGAATCTAGAATCTAGTAAATCAATGTTTACTACTACAGATAGAATCTAGTAAATCAATGTTTTCTGCTACAGATAGAATCTAGTAAATCAATATCTACTACTACAGATAGAATCTAGTAAATCAATGCCTACTACTACAGATAGAATCTAGTAAGTCAATGTTTACTACTACAGATAGAATATAGTAAATCAATGTTTACTACTACAATTAGAATCTAGTAAATCACTGTTTACTACTACAGATCGAATCTAGTAAATCAATGTTTACTACTACAGATATAATCTAGTAAATCAATGTTTACTACTACAGATAGAATTTAGTAAATCAATGTCTACTGCTACAGATAAAATCTAGTAAATCAATGCCTACTACTACAGATATAATCTAGTAAATCAATGCCTACTACTAGATAGAATCTAGTAAATCAATGTTTACTACTACAGATAGAATCTAGTAAATCAATGTCTACTACTACAGATATAATCTAGTAGATGAATGCCTACTACTACAGATAGAATCTAGTAAATCAATGTTTACTACTACAGATAGAATCTAGTAAATCAATGTTTACTACTACAGATAGAATCTAGTAAATCAATGTCTACAGATAGAATCTAGTAAATCAATGTTTACTACTACAGATAGAATCTAGTAAATCAATGTCTACTACTACAAATAGAATCTAGTAAATCAATGTCTACAGATCGAATCTAGTAAATCAATGTTTACTACTACAGATAGAATCTAGTAAATCAATGTTTACTACTACAGATAGAATCTAGTAAATCAATGTCTACAGATAGAATCTAGTAAATCAATGTTTACTACTACAGATAGAATCTAGTAAGTCAATGTTTACTACTACAGATAGAATCTAGTAAATCAATGTCTACAGATAAAATCTAGTAAATCAATGTTTGCTACTACAGATAGAATCTAGTAAATCAATATCTACTACTACAGATAGAATCTAGTAAATCAATATCTACTACTACAGATAGAATCTAGAATCTAGTAAATCAATGTTTACTACTACAGATAGAATCTAGTAAATCAATGTTTACTACTACAGATAGAATCTAGTAAATCAATATCTACTACTACAGATAGAATCTAGAATCTAGTAAATCAATGTTTACTACTACAGATAGAATCTAGTAAATCAATGTTTACTACTACAGATAAAATCTAGTAAATCAATATCTACTACTACATATAGAATCTAGTAACTCAATATTTACTACTACAGATAGAATCTAGAATCTAGTAAATCAATGTTTACTACTACAGATAGAATCTAGTAAATCAATGTTTACTACTACAGATAGAATCTAGTAAATCAATGTTTTCTGCTACAGATAGAATCTAGTAAATCAATATCTACTACTACAGATAGAATCTAGTAAATCAATGCCTACTACTACAGATAGAATCTAGTAAGTCAATGTTTACTACTACAGATAGAATATAGTAAATCAATGTTTACTACTACAATTAGAATCTAGTAAGTCAATGTTTACTACTACAGATAGAATCTAGTAAATCAATGTTTACTACTACAGATAGAATCTAGTAAATCAATGTTTACTACTACAGATAGAATCTAGTAAATCAATATCTACTACTACATATAGAATCTAGTAAATCAATGTTTACTACTACAGATAGAATATAGTAAGTCAATGTTTACTACTACAGATAGAATCTAGTAAATCAATGTCTACAGATAAAATCTAGTAAATCAATGTTTGCTACTACAGATAGAATCTAGTAAATCAATATCTACTACTACAGATAGAATCTAGTAAATCAATATCTACTACTACAGATAGAATCTAAAATCTAGTAAATCAATGTTTACTACTACAGATATAATCTAGTAAATCAATGTTTACTACTACAGATAGAATCTAGTAAATCAATATCTACTACTACAGATAGAATCTAGAATCTAGTAAATCAATGTTTACTACTACAGATAGAATCTAGTAAATCAATGTTTACTACTACAGATAGAATCTAGTAAATCAATATCTACTACTACATATAGAATCTAGTAACTCAATATTTACTACCACAGATAGAATCTAGAATCTAGTAAATCAATGTTTACTACTACAGATAGAATCTAGTAAATCAATGTTTACTACTACAGATAGAATCTAGAAAATCAATGTTTACTACTACAGATAGAATCTAGTAAATCAATGTCTACAGATAGAATCTAGTAAATCACTGTTTACTACTACAGATAGAATCTAGTAAATCAATGTCTACAGATAGAATCTAGTAAATCACTGTTTACTACTACAGATCGAATCTAGTAAATCAATGTTTACTACTACAGATATAATCTAGTAAATCAATGTTTACTACTACAGATAGAATTTAGTAAATCAATGTCTACTGCTACAGATAAAATCTAGTAAATCAATGCCTACTACTACAGATATAATCTAGTAAATCAATGCCTACTACTAGATCGAATCTAGTAAATCAATGTTTACTACTACAGATAGAATCTAGTAAATCAATGTCTACTACTACAGATATAATCTAGTAGATGAATGCCTACTACTACAGATAGAATCTAGTAAATCAATGTTTACTACTACAGATAGAATCTAGTAAATCAATGTTTACTACTACAGATAGAATCTAGTAAATCAATGTCTACAGATAGAATCTAGTAAATCAATGTTTACTACTACAGATAGAATCTAGTAAATGTCTACTACTACAGATATAATCTAGTAGATGAATGCCTACTACTAAAGATAGAATCTAGTAAATCAATGTTTACTACTACAGATAGAATCTAGAAAATCAATGTTTACTACTACAGATAGAATCTAGTAAATCAATGTCTACAGATAGAATCTAGTAAATCACTGTTTACTACTACAGATAGAATCTAGTAAATCAATGTCTACAGATAGAATCTAGTAAATCACTGTTTACTACTACAGATCGAATCTAGTAAATCAATGTTTACTACTACAGATATAATCTAGTAAATCAATGTTTACTACTACAGATAGAATTTAGTAAATCAATGTCTACTGCTACAGATAAAATCTAGTAAATCAATGCCTACTACTACAGATATAATCTAGTAAATCAATGCCTACTACTAGATAGAATCTAGTAAATCAATGTTTACTACTACAGATAGAATCTAGTAAATCAATGTCTACTACTACAGATATAATCTAGTAGATGAATGCCTACTACTACAGATAGAATCTAGTAAATCAATGTTTACTACTACAGATAGAATCTAGAAAATCAATGTTTACTACTACAGATAGAATCTAGTAAATCAATGTCTACAGATAGAATCTAGTAAATCACTGTTTACTACTACAGATAGAATCTAGTAAATCAATGTCTACAGATAGAATCTAGTAAATCACTGTTTACTACTACAGATCGAATCTAGTAAATCAATGTTTACTACTACAGATATAATCTAGTAAATCAATGTTTACTACTACAGATAGAATTTAGTAAATCAATGTCTACTGCTACAGATAAAATCTAGTAAATCAATGCCTACTACTACAGATATAATCTAGTAAATCAATGCCTACTACTAGATAGAATCTAGTAAATCAATGTTTACTACTACAGATAGAATCTAGTAAATCAATGTCTACTACTACAGATATAATCTAGTAGATGAATGCCTACTACTACAGATAGAATCTAGTAAATCAATGTTTACTACTACAGATAGAATCTAGTAAATCAATGTTTACTACTACAGATAGAATCTAGTAAATCAATGTCTACAGATAGAATCTAGTAAATCAATGTTTACTACTACAGATATAATCTAGTAAATGTCTACTACTACAGATATAATCTAGTAGATCAATGCCTACTACTACAGATAGAATCTAGTAAATCAATGTTTACTACTACAGATAGAATCAAGTAAATCAATGTTTACTACTACAGATAGAATCTAGTAAATCAATGTCTACAGATAGAATCTAGTAAATCAATGTTTACTACTACAGATAGAATCTAGTAAATCAATGTCTACTACTACAAATAGAATCTAGTAAATCAATGTCTACAGATCGAATCTAGTAAATCAATGTTTACTACTACAGATAGAATCTAGTAAATCAATGTTTACTACTACAGATAGAATCTAGTAAATCAATGTCTACAGATAGAATCTAGTAAATCAATGTTTACTACTACAGATAGAATCTAGTAAGTCAATGTTTACTACTACAGATAGAATCTAGTAAATCAATGTCTACAGATAAAATCTAGTAAATCAATGTTTGCTACTACAGATAGAATCTAGTAAATCAATATCTACTACTACAGATAGAATCTAGTAAATCAATATCTACTACTACAGATAGAATCTAGAATCTAGTAAATCAATGTTTACTACTACAGATAGAATCTAGTAAATCAATGTTTACTACTACAGATAGAATCTAGTAAATCAATATCTACTACTACAGATAGAATCTAGAATTTAGTAAATCAATGTTTACTACTACAGATAGAATCTAGTAAATCAATGTTTACTACTACAGATAGAATCTAGTAAATCAATATCTACTACTACATATAGAATCTAGTAACTCAATATTTACTACTACAGATAGAATCTAGAATCTAGTAAATCAATGTTTACTACTACAGATAGAATCTAGTAAATCAATGTTTACTACTACAGATAGAATCTAGTAAATCAATGTTTTCTGCTACAGATAGAATCTAGTAAATCAATATCTACTACTACAGATAGAATCTAGTAAATCAATGCCTACTACTACAGATAGAATCTAGTAAGTCAATGTTTACTACTACAGATAGAATATAGTAAATCAATGTTTACTACTACAATTAGAATCTAGTAAGTCAATGTTTACTACTACAGATAGAATCTAGTAAATCAATGTTTACTACTACAGATAGAATCTAGTAAATCAATGTTTACTACTACAGATAGAATCTAGTAAATCGATGTTTACTACTACAGATAGAATCTAGTAAATCACTGTTTACTACTACAGATAGAATCTAGTAAATCAATGTCTACAGATAGAATCTAGTAAATCACTGTTTACTACTACAGATCGAATCTAGTAAATCAATGTTTACTACTACAGATATAATCTAGTAAATCAATGTTTACTACTACAGATAGAATTTAGTAAATCAATGTCTACTGCTACAGATAAAATCTAGTAAATCAATGCCTACTACTACAGATAGAATCTAGTAAGTCAATGTTTACTACTACAGATAGAATATAGTAAATCAATGTTTACTACTACAATTAGAATCTAGTAAGTCAATGTTTACTACTACAGATAGAATCTAGTAAATCAATGTTTACTACTACAGATAGAATCTAGTAAATCAATGTTTACTACTACAGATAGAATCTAGTAAATCAATGTTTACTACTACAGATAGAATCTAGTAAATCACTGTTTACTACTACAGATAGAATCTAGTAAATCAATGTCTACAGATAGAATCTAGTAAATCACTGTTTACTACTACAGATCGAATCTAGTAAATCAATGTTTACTACTACAGATATAATCTAGTAAATCAATGTTTACTACTACAGATAGAATTTAGTAAATCAATGTCTACTGCTACAGATAAAATCTAGTAAATCAATGCCTACTACTACAGATATAATCTAGTAATTCAATGCCTACTACTAGATAGAATCTAGTAAATCAATGTTTACTACTACAGATAGAATCTAGTAAATCAATGTCTACTACTACAGATATAATCTAGTAGATCAATGCCTACTACTACAGATAGAATCTAGTAAATCAATGTTTACTACTACAGATAGAATCTAGTAAATCAATGTTTACTACTACAGATAGAATCTAGTAAATCAATGTCTACAGATAGAATCTAGTAAATCAATGTTTACTACTACAGATAGAATCTAGTAAATCAATGTCTACTACTACAAATAGAATCTAGTAAATCAATGTCTACAGATCGAATCTAGTAAATCAATGTTTACTACTACAGATAGAATCTAGTAAATCAATGTTTACTACTACAGATAGAATCTAGTAAATCAATGTTTACTACTACAGATAGAATCTAGTAAGTCAATGTTTACTACTACAGATAGAATCTAGTAAATCAATGTCTACAGATAAAATCTAGTAAATCAATGTTTGCTACTACAAATAGAATCTAGTAAATCAATATCTACTACTACAGATAGAATCTAGTAAATCAATATCTACTACTACAGATAGAATCTAGAATCTAGTAAATCAATGTTTACTACTACAGATAGAATCTAGTAAATCAATGTCTACAGATAAAATCTAGTAAATCAATGTTTGCTACTACAGATAGAATCTAGTAAATCAATATCTACTACTACAGATAGAATCTAGTAAATCAATATCTACTACTACAGATAGAATCTAGAATCTAGTAAATCAATGTTTACTACTACAGATAGAATCTAGTAAATCAATGTTTACTACTACAGATAGAATCTAGTAAATCAATATCTACTACTACAGATAGAATCTAGAATCTAGTAAATCAATGTTTACTACTACAGATAGAATCTAGTAAATCAATGTCTACTACTACAGATATAATCTAGTAGATCAATGCCTACTACTACAGATAGAATCTAGTAAATCAATGTTTACTACTACAGATAGAATCTAGTAAATCAATGTCTACAGATAGAATCTAGTAAATCAATGTCTACAGATAGAATCTAGTAAATCAACGTTTACTACTACAGATAGAATCTAGTAAATCAATGTCTACTACTACAAATAGAATCTAGTAAATCAATGTCTACAGATCGAATCTAGTAAATCAATGTTTACTACTACAGATAGAATCTAGTAAATCAATGTTTACTACTACAGATAGAATCTAGTAAATCAATGTCTACAGATAGAATCTAGTAAATCAATGTTTACTACTACAGATAGAATCTAGTAAATCAATATCTACTACTACATATAGAATCTTGTAACTCAATATTTACTACTACAGACAGAATCTAGAATCTAGTAAATCAATGTTTACTACTACAGATAGAATCTAGTAAATCAATGTTTACTACTACAGATAGAATCTAGTAAATCAATGTTTACTGCTACAGATAGAATCTAGTAAATCAATATCTACTACTACAGATAGAATCTAGTAAATCAATGCCTACTACTACAGATAGAATCTAGTAAGTCAATGTTTACTACTACAGATAGAATATAGTAAATCAATGTTTACTACTACAATTAGAATCTAGTAAGTCAATGTTTACTACTACAGATAGAATCTAGTAAATCAATGTTTACTACTACAGATAGAATCTAGTAAATCAATGTTTACTACTACAGATAGAATCTAGTAAATCAATGTTTACTACTACAGATAGAATCTAGTAAATCACTGTTTACTACTACAGATAGAATCTAGTAAATCAATGTCTACAGATAGAATCTAGTAAATCACTGTTTACTACTACAGATCGAATCTAGTAAATCAATGTTTACTACTACAGATATAATCTAGTAAATCAATGTTTACTACTACAGATAGAATGTAGTAAATCAATGTCTACTGCTACAGATAAAATCTAGTAAATCAATGCCTACTACTACAGATATAATCTAGTAAATCAATGCCTACTACTAGATAGAATCTAGTAAATCAATGTTTACTACTACAGATAGAATCTAGTAAATCAATGTCTACTACTACAGATATAATCTAGTAGATCAATGCCTACTACTACAGATAGAATCTAGTAAATCAATGTTTACTACTACAGATAGAATCTAGTAAATCAATGTTTACTACTACATATAGAATCTAGTAAATCAATGTCTACAGATAGAATCTAGTAAATCAATGTTTACTACTACAGATAGAATCTAGTAAATCAATGTCTACTACTACAAATAGAATCTAGTAAATCAATGTCTACAGATCGAATCTAGTAAATCAATGTTTACTACTACAGATAGAATCTAGTAAATCAATGTTTACTACTACAGATAGAATCTAGTAAATCAATGTCTACAGATAGAATCTAGTAAATCAATGTTTACTACTACAGATAGAATCTAGTAAGTCAATGTTTACTACTACAGATAGAATCTAGTAAATCAATGTCTACAGATAAAATCTAGTAAATCAATGTTTGCTACTACAGATAGAATCTAGTAAATCAATATCTACTACTACAGATAGAATCTAGTAAATCAATATCTACTACTACAGATAGAATCTAGAATCTAGTAAATCAATGTTTACTACTACAGATAGAATCTAGTAAATCAATGTTTACTACTACAGATAGAATCTAGTAAATCAATATCTACTACTACAGATAGAATCTAGAATCTAGTAAATCAATGTTTACTACTACAGATAGAATCTAGTAAATCAATGTTTACTACTACAGATAGAATCTAGTAAATCAATATCTACTACTACATATAGAATCTAGTAACTCAATATTTACTACTACAGATAGAATCTAGAATCTAGTCAATCAATGTTTACTACTACAGATAGAATCTAGTAAATCAATGTTTACTACTACAGATAGAATCTAGTAAATCAATGTTTACTGCTACAGATAGAATCTAGTAAATCAATATCTACTACTACAGATAGAATCTAGTAAATCAATGCCTACTACTACAGATAGAATCTAGTAAATCAATGTTTACTACTACAGATAGAATCTAGTAAATCAATATCTACTACTACAGATAGAATCTAGTAAATCAATATCTACTACTACAGATAGAATCTAGAATCTAGTAAATCAATGTTTACTACTACAGATAGAATCTAGTAAATCAATGTTTACTTCTACAGATATAATCTAGTAAATCAATGTCTACTACTACAGATAGAATCTAGTAAATCAATATCTACTACTACAGATAGAATCTAGTAAATCAATATCTACTACTACAGATAGAATCTAGTAAATCAATGTTTACTACTACAAATAGAATATAGTAAATCAATGTTTACTTCTACAGATAGAATCTAGTAAATCAATGTCTACTACTACAGATAAAATCTAGTTGGTCAATGATGATCGTTTTCATGTAATGATAGTGGTAAGGAATGATGATGATGTTTCTCCCAGTCAAGCGAATAGGAGCATGCTATTGAAAAGCCAAGTTTCTTTGTTAGTTTTGAGTTGACTGCAGAGTCTAATTCGACTTGGAAAAACTGGTTTCAGTGTGAACAGGAATGAATAATTGTAAGGTTAAGTAAAACAATGGTACTGTAAAGATTTAAAGATTAAATCATAAATACAGCATAATAAATGTAAATGATATGAAACACAAGTGGGAGAGTAACATCACAAGATGGACAGTTTACAGTCTAGCGTGCACCACCAAATCAAAAGATATGGGGATGTTGGAGATATGTTACAGCCAACCTTCGTTGCAGAGTCGGCACTTGATGATGATGATATGAAACAATAAAATATAAAAATAAAATAGCAGTGAGTTTTCTACGTTATGGTCGATAGGCCTTTGTAAAAAAAAATAACAAATGTAAATACAATTGAAGGGTCTCACCACTGTCTTTTTCAACTCAATTACAGGTGCCAGTTCATCGTGGTTATATTATAGAATATTATTCTATGAAACATTAGGCAAGTTGAGGTAATCTGTATCTGCGACCTCCAATATAACTTTGTTTATCATTAACAGTAGCGTATATCATACTGGCTTGCCGTATTGAAGTGTGACTCTCCTCAATACAAGCCTCCTAGTTCAATTAACTTGGACCCCGTTCGTTACGTGTTTGATTATTGTTAAACTTTTAATTGGTCACATACTTGGAATCTCATGCCTAAAATAGGCAAGACTAACAGATATATTTCACGCAAATTGGAGTATTTCATGTTTACGTTTTAGCGAACAGGTCCCCTATACTTACGACGGTCGCGATTTAAGACTGGTCAAAAATAGGCGTTGAGGATACGATTGTGTGTATTACTGGTCAATAAAAAAACAATAGCTTTCAAACACTGCCCTATATATGATATGCTTCAATTGTGTTTTTATTGTAGCCATCAACAGTAGGCCTACGAGCAGAATCAAATATGGGGATGTCCATAAATATCGTCAACAATAAGGGGGGGGGGGTGCTGATACAATTTGACAGCTGTTGGCAATGGGAGAGGAGGGTTTAACAAAAGTTGATGTCAATAATTCTGTTCTTCTGCATTAAAATTTGTATAAATTTCTAATTTGTTTTAATAAATATGAAATAATACATGTATTTTTTTTTCGTACTTCTGCAAAATGTAAAATACCTATTTTTTCTTACCAATTCAACAAAATTTGAACTAACACATGTATTTTTTCGTACGGCTTCTACTACAAAATATTTAAGGCGGTAGGAGAATTTTTGACATAGTTAAGCAGTAGTTTCCCTGAATTCTCGACATGTTGACAGGGAAGGGGTAAATAATTGACCAAAAAATGTAGAAGTAAATTTATGGAACCTTCATACACATTGTTGCGATTATGTCCACTTATTTCAATGGTCGTCGACACAAAGTATATAATACATAGCGATATATACATGTCATGAATCATCATCTGATAGATTAACACTATATTTTTGTTCAACAACTGTCATCTGTAAAGCTTTTTTTATTATGTCCCTCAAAATTCATGTTACACAGTTGCCGACTAATTCTTCTCCCCATCTGGTTCTATTAATGTTCCACAGCTGGTGTTTTCAACCGTGTGCTTGCGAGCACCATACTCTCGTAATAAAATGCAGTGCCATACGAGTTAGAACGTTCTCGCGATCACTAAAAGAGTTACCTTTACAATTCACATGTTCTTGTATAAACCGAAACAAAGTGTTGATATCCACGATTATGGGAGAAAGGAAGGATAAGGGTGTGTATGGTGCAATGAATAAGGTTGTATGACTAGTTTTCACCTTCACTTGAACTGTCCCTTTCATTTTCAAGTTGTTTAAATTCCGCCGAAGATGGATGTGTCGGACCATTGGCGCAAATAAAACGACGACACAACGCATTTCCATTCTCTGAATTTCCATTCCTGCTGGAAATCTAGTACGGCCATTGTCCTGCTGCAAGAGAGATCCAATGGGAGTTTGAGAATGAACGCTGAAGAAGAAATTGTTCAAGTACTAGCTACATTTCAAAAATATAAACACATATTTATTTCCTATTATATGATTTGGTGCTCGCACACTCTGTATTATATGTGGACAGTACTCTGTCGATACAGCAAGTTTCCCGCTAGGGAGGTGGTACGTGTATCTGTATAATAATTGTCGCACGCCACATCATGTTCTAAGCTTTTTAATTTATACTGTGGCAGAAAAAACAACTCAGTCATTACCGAGAGTCCAACCCTGGATTTTATGGATGTGAGACCAAAGCCCTCTATACTCGATCATCATCCACACGGATAGTGCTCGGCGTCGAAAAGGTTGCAAAACCACTGTGCTACGCAATACATAACTGTTAAAATATTGTAATGTTGTGACACTCAGTTAATGAAAGAACAACAACAGAAATACTATTTCAACAACAAACGTGTTTAGTAGATTTACAGTTCTGTGAATGAAATTGTAGACGGCGTATAAATCAAAACAGGATACGGCTATGTTGGTTATCAAACTCCTGCGGATTATAGTAAGTAATCCGATAAATAGAATATGTTGTGCTATGATTACCGGTAGCTTACTTCTATTCTTGTGACACATTTCTTGCGATTTCTGCTCTTGTGGTCTGACACATCCGACTTCAACGTGATGTTTTAATCACTTTTATCTATGAGCAAATTACACCTCCCTAGTCCTCTCTTACGATATGCATGATAGTTCACTGCAAGGTAATAGTGTTGCAATTCTTTGCTCCCATGTCACGCCCAGGCAACGTATTGAGAAATACAATGACCCAAGTTAAAGTTGTTGTTTTTTGTTGTTGTAAATATCATAATTCAACCAAACTATGTATTATTTATGTTCACAAAGATTGTAAGAAAGTACGTGGAAAATATCGACCAAGAGTTTAGTTAGGGAGTAGAAGAAACAAAGAGTATTAGATCGATAAGACTGTTGCCGAGAATACAGCTGGCATGTTGGTGCCATTTCAGGTCCAGGATCCTTGTTTTTAATGAGGAAAATAAGTTAGGCTACACAAAAACCTGATCTGGTATGCATTTGTAGACGCATAGGCGTATGTAGTGACTTGCACAATGATCTAGGAATCTTATTATGTTCAATGAGGTTTTGTGGTTTGGGTTGGTTGTCTCCCCTCATAGAGAAGGCGTGGCCAACACATGGCGCAGTGCATGCTTATAAATGACGGATTACATTTTTCATTCATTCATTCTCCTTTTACGCTGAAGTTAGCGCATAGGGCAGAAGTCAGATCTCTCCAATTCTGTCTGTTCAAAGCTATTCTGTGAAGTTCTTGAATAGTATGAATATTGATTGTTTTACTTTCTCTAAGTATTGTTCTTCTGAGTATTTCTTTTGGTCTACCCCTGGCTATTTTGTCTGTGGGTATTCATTCAAGAGATTGGTGATGTATCCTATTGATGTCTGCGCGTAGGACATGCCCGATGTAGGACCAACGGCGTTTCCTGCAATCATCTGTGATGAAATTTTGATGTGTCTCTTCTCTGATTTTATCATTTGATTTGAACTCACTCCAATGGGTGTTAGTTATCCTACGAAGACATTTGTTTTCGAAACTCAGTAATTTCTTTTCTGAAGATGAAGAGCTTTTCCAGCTCTCACATCCATATGATAGCACCGGAATAACGCAGGAATTAAATAAGCGCATTTTCGTGCGTGTGCTGATTGATTTTGATCTCCAGATATTAGAGAGTCTGTTAAAGGCACTTGATGCTAGTGCAATGCGAGTTTTAATTTCTGTCATGACATCACCGTCGAGTGTTAGTTTGCTTCCTAGATAGGAGAATTTGTGTACATTTCAAGTTGTTGTCCACTTAAAGTAATTATGTTAGGTGAATTGGTAAAGTCCATAATTTTTGTTTTTGATGAGTTGATTTGGAGACCTATTTGGATTACATACGAGTGCTAATAATAATAATAAAAATCTTACCACATAAAATGTATTAACTATTACTCCATTTTACGGAATCAAAACGGCAGTAAATTATTCACAGAAATATAATTTCTTTATACCCCGGCTCTTTGCATAAATTATGATATTGACCATCGTTTCAGTTTCAAAATAATTTTTTACGCGAGATAAAAGCATTTAAAGATTCAATGGATTTCATAGTCTGCCAAAGTTAAAAGGAGGCTCATTCCTCTGTGTTACTAACAACAAAAGTGCAATGTTAACACATGTATTTGTGTCCGGGTAGGGGAAGAAAGCTTAGACTTCTTCTAAACCCTAATTCCCCCCCCCCTTTCTTTCCATCTCCCCCTCCCCCATACAGGTGTAACAGGTTTGTGAAATCGTGTGATATAACACTTGTAATTGGTATATTATGCCTTTTCAAAACGCATGATTTTGGTGGGGGGGGGGTTTTTTTGGTCATAGTCGGTAATATAATACAATGAAACAGTTAATGAGTACAATGAAAACAGAATGATAGTATTCATTTATTTAATGATCATTTGGGGAAAATCAGTTCTTGTTTATTGATGGTTTTTCAGGAAAACCTCGAGTAAGTTCAGAAGAATTATTCGTAGATATTGCAGCCTAGCTGTAAGTCATGACACAATGAATTTCGTTCTCCGTACTAAAACCTACACATTTCTTAAGATTTTGAAAACGAACACATAATAATAATAAGATTATGCTCCATACCTTGTAGGAAAAACTTGAAAGTGGACTTCATGACTAGCGATCAAAGTTCATCCTTTGCTGCATCTATACACCCAGTCAAATCAACAAAGCTATTGGTGATATCAAGACCAAAAGATAAGGCATTTCTGGAACAAATTGATCGTGCAAGCCGCACAGAAGCATGCCTGATGATGACAGCGACGATCTTTGGAATGATAGCGAAAGTGACAATATGATGATAAATCACCAAGTCTTGATCAGAAAGTTGTTTCCATCCTCAAGTATTGTGAGCTATGAAGCTATTGTTTCCTATGTACAATGGTGACTTCTTCAGACCTTTCTTTCATGCCCAGAACACTCCAGCGATCATCGGTGTGCAGTGCTTTGAGAAGGAGCTTCGTACTCAGAGAAGTGTGTGTGTGTATAGAAGGCATATCCCACTATTTTGTATGCAGAAATCTAATCACATTTAAGCCTTAAACTGTTTGGTGGTATCAACATTAGCCACTTTTGACAACACAGTATGCGCTCGTGCGTGGATTCAATACAGTAATATTGAAACTTTCACTTCTATTACACAGAGATAAGATTTTTGTCAGAACAAGCCCATGAAACTTGACTAGAATTATTGCTTCCACTACAGCAAGGCATCCTGACTCGGGACTGCATACGTTTATTTCTATATGGATATACTTTTATTCGCATGCATATTTTGTTGCCTTTCCCTAGACATATTGAAATTATTGATTCTATACATACTTGAGGTTGACAATTTGATAAATATCCTTGAAACATTCATTTTCAAAGATTTCTATCTATATGACACGACCTGACTATGACAATACCCCATCGAGGACAGCACCTTGAAGTTGTGATGGGGCTTAGTTCAGCCATCATCAGCTGGAAACTAAGATTGGTCAGGCAGTCCCACTCTAGCAGGACCATAGTCCTGCCAAGTAAGCAGGGTGCTGAAGACGGCCGCAACTAGCCAAAAGGTGCACAATTAATCAGGATGCCACGCACAAAACACAATTGGAACGTGACTATATCTAATAATAGTAATGGTGCCTGTCCTGTGGCGGACGTTCAGGCAGGAACGGTGCCTGGCCCTATACCCCGAAAGGGCCCACTGTAATTACTGGAGGCCTTCTAAATCGCCCCGAGGAGCCAGGAGGCAAGGGAATATAGCAACTGGCCAAACAAACGAACGACCAATAAAAATAATGCACTGAAATGCTGAGTGTCAACAGCAAAAGAGATGGTTACAGTAAAAAAAATTGGAGCTTGAAAATATCCTATGTGAAGAACAAGTTAATGTATGTATTCAAGAAACACACTTCAGCAGCGATATAGCTTTTGATATACCAATGCTACCGATCAGACCGAAGGACAGACGAAAGGGTGGAATTATTACACTTGTTAAAAACAATATCAGTGCATGTCAGCTGGAAGTGTATATGGAGGGGACTGAATACCAGATGCTCCCCTAAAGATAGACAGTGCAGAATTCCATCTCCTGAACTACAACTGCCCAAATGATAGACCATTGGCACTTGACACAATTCCAGAAAACGAGAGACTTATGGTATGTGATGACTTCAACATCCACTCTCAGAGCTGGAGCTACGATCACATGGACACGAGAGGTACGGAACTTGAGAGATGAAAATAATCTCATACCAGGTCTTGATTGGAACATCGCCCGTGTGTTTCCGGGGCCCGAACGGGGAGCAAAGAATAGCAACACTGTTTACCTTCCACGCATGTCGTAAAAGGCGACTAAGGAGGTTATGGGATGGAGCTGGTTGTCCCATCCCATATAGGGGCAGTGAACCAAAGCCATGCTGAAGTCGGATGTGTCAGGTCGAAAGGCGCAGATATCGCAGCATTGCTGTAAACCATGACACAGCGCATTCCGTTCTCGGGACTACATCCTGCTAATCTGCAGGAGTTTGAGAACTAACACAGATGAAGAAGAAGATTCACATGTGATGATTTTTCTCTGCTGCGAGGTTGCTAAAGACCAAGTTTGACACTGGTAACAAAGTGTTGTTATGAAAATTGTAGATATTATCCGTCTCGTTATGTCCATATTGTTGTTTGGATGCAGACGTAATGCTGACAGTTGATATGGTTATTATGTACTTTACTATTATGATTCACAGAATATAAATTTATGGTGATGTGCAACAAGATCCTAGATTTATGGAATTTTTAGTCCATCCTCGGTTGTCTTTGGTAGGCACCAAATGATCTCGCGGGCTAGATGATTCCCACCACTGTTCTAAAGTGACGCATTTGATTTTTCCCGTAATTTTCATTGACTATTGACACAAAGTGTAAACAAAGTGAGCAATGAAAATCAATGGAAACATCAAATGCGTAACTTTAGAAAGATGATCCCAGCTGATCTTCATGGCTGTAGTTAATGAAAGGCGCGGGGGGGGGGGTATAGATAAAACGAACAAGAATATTGAACAAAATAAATATAAGAAACATACTAAAACTTCCTAGAAATGCAAACGTCTGTTGGGATGAGGTAGATATCGCAAATGTGTAGTGAGTGCAGTCAGATCACATTAGAATAGCTTGTCCAGATCGATGAAATGTGTAGTGAGTGCAGTCAGATCACATTAGAATAGCTTGTCCAGATCGATGAAATGTGTAGTGAGTGCAGTCAGATCACATTAGAATAGCTTAACCAGATCGATGAAATGTGTAGTGAGTGCAGTCAGATCACATTAGAATAGCTTGTCCAGATCGATGAAATGTGTATTGAGTGCAGTCATATCACATTAGAATAGCTTGTCCAGATCGATGAAATGTGTAGTGAGTGCAGTCAGATCACATTAGAATAGCTTGTCCAGATCGATGAAATGTGTAGTGAGTGCAGTCAGATCACATTAGAATAGCTTGTCCAGATCGATGAAATGTGTAGTGAGTGCAGTCATATCACATTAGAATAGCTTGTCCAGATCGATGAAATGTGTATTGAGTGCAGTCATATCACATTAGAATAGCTTGTCCAGATCGATGAAATGTGTATTGAGTGCAGTCATATCACATTAGAATAGCTTGTCCAGATCGATGAAATGTGTAGTGAGTGCAGTCAGATCACATTAGAATAGCTTGTCCAGATCCATGAAATGCATATGTAATCGCAGAAATGTGCTATATACAGTACAAACAATAAAGAATACATAATATAATTGGGGATTTTGAAAAGTGTTATAGGATTTTGTAGGGAAATTTGCTATAATATGTCTGTGGTTCTCGATGAATTTCCCCACTTGTGCAATGTGTGTGCTGTTGTCCATGTGTCCTGCGACCGATCAATATTCATAGTAGCTTGGGAATAGGCACGTTGAAAGTCTTGACTAAAATCGCATCTTTTTGACGTATTGATTCAATTTGCCAGGCCAGTAGGTACCATTTAAGCGAACCTAGAACCAATCTAACGATTCGAAACGTTAGATCTTTGTCAATAATATACAAAACAAACATTGAAAAGTACAATTAATACAAAAATGATTACCTAAACACATGGACAAAATACAACAAGTATCAATCACACCAATACAAATTTAAACAAATGAATGTTAACTAATTGCAAAAACACACAAAAAACATATTTACGAAACAGTAGTTGATAAATACGACAATCAATAAAAGGTAATACTGATGTGAAACTGAATAACAATAGTACTTACGTAGAACACTGGTTTTTGAGAAAACACGTTGAAAATGTTTTGTGTATTATTTGTATTTTCTCGTGCTTACAACCCTTTAGTGATAGTGTGCCAGTTGTCATTAAGTGAAACTCAGAAACCTGTGTACTACGTAAGTACTTTTGTTAATCAGTTTCACAGCACTATTACCCTTTTATTGATTGTATAAAATGATGCGCTATATATATAGAGTCATTGCACTGAATAAGATAAATACGTAAGCTATAGTGCATACCTTCATTAAATTCAAGATAAACAGCGCTGTAGTAAGCGTAACGCACTGCAACTGTCGCTTTCCGCACAGTTTTATTTCAACCCTCACATTTTAATGAATGCTCTCTGAAACCTTTATGAACATTTATCTACACAAAGAGACCTCCTAATCCACTTTAGTAGAGTTATAACAAGAAATGTGTATGCCTTTCAGATTACTACGACCTGGCTGTTATTTGTGGAGGTATGGGAGAAGGACACATTCCATGCAGTGGCCTGACAGAGCTTACTCGTGTAGTCAAACCTGGTGAGTCAAAAATATAATCAGAACTGAAATTATCCTTAATTGTGTGTTATTCACGTGACCTTTGACACTACTTATAAAACCTCTGCACATAATTAATTAGGACTTCATTCCTTACGTTTTTGATTGTGATTTTGTTGACCACTATTTATATACTTCACTGTTTTTTGGCATGTGACTCCAAGTATATAAATAAATACTGGCCAACGAAAATCACGACAATAATCAAAACGTAACAAATAAAGTCCTAATTCTGTGCAGACGTCTTATAGTACCGACTGTGTCGGTTATTCAATAGACCAGTGATTCTCTGCGTGGGCCATAAAGATTCACAGGGGACCACATGGATTTTCGAAGAAGGACAGTGCATAAAATATTTCAAATTGACGACATACACTTCAATTGGACCATAGAATGTTGACAATTTGATGGTGTTTTAGGCTCCAGGGAGGGGAGGAGCACGAAATAATAACTGTTCCAAAAGCAGACATTGGCCAAAATAATGGTTGAGACCCACTGCACAAGACTGTAATTATCACCAATCACCTATGTTGTATGTGTTACATTGTTGCAATATTTCATTGTTGCTATCACTGTCAGCCTCTTCACCTTCATGAAACTCTGTTATCAAGATGCTGTATAAAACATTTGAGCATCCAGACTGCTCAGAAAGCAATGATACTTCTGAAGCTAAATGTTACCCATAAAATCGAGCGAAAACTGTTTATTTGTTCAAGTATTAAGACTTTAAGTATAACACGAACTTATTCGATCCGAGTCCTGCCGAACAGCAGGAACTTATGTGGCCAACTTACTTAAGTATGCCCACCAACTTAGTGGGTATATAGGAGAATAAGGAGAACATCATGGAAAGAGAACAAATAAACAGGTGTTAAAAACACTCAATATAAAGAAAAAATTACTACGAGAACTAAAGATCAGGCACAGAAAATATGTTGGACACATTAAAAGACATGACACCTAACTGAAGATCTTACTTGAGGGTAAAGTCAAAGGGAAGCGAGCAAGAGGTAAGCAGAGGTACAAGTGGGAGAGTAACATCACAAGATGGACAGGTTACAGCCTAACAGAGTGCACCACCAAAACAAGAGACAGGGGATGTTGGAGATCTGTTGCAGCTAACCTTCGTTGCGGAGACGGCACTTAAAGATGATTAGGGGGCCTATGATAAAACGAACTTATCTAAAACGAGTTTGGAGTACGCGTACTATATGTGTGTCTAATCTGGTGGTCTATTTTATGTTCCATCTTACAGGTGGTTTAGTCATCATTGCCATGCGAGAAGCCTATCTGACCACAGTCCAGGAGTACAAGGACAGGCTAGAGCCACTAATGAAGGAACTTGAGCTGGACGAAAAATGGGAGGCTGTATCTAGAACAGTGGTACCATGCTACTCGTTTAACAATAATGGTGTTGTATACGTATTTAGGGTCAAAGAAAGTTCACAGAAGGAAGGATGAGTCTTAAGTATTAAGTTGCCATGTGTAGGGGTTACATTTCTCTGGATAGGGTCATGACCGTTGACTGTATAGAAGACACGTGCACAGAAAATAAACAACCTTCATTGGTTATGTTTTTGATTATTATCGCAATTTTCATTGATCTCTATTTGTATACTTTGAATCACAAGGGCTATTTTTGGCATGTGATTCCAAGTATATAAATAGTGTAAATCACGACAAAACTGATTTGTAAATGAAAACCACGACAATACTCAAAAATGTAACCAATGAAGGCCCGTTTACTTTATATACAGAAGTCTACAATACACAGACGGTCATGACATAGTCTGATACTGAGAGGGGGGGGGGAACAATGGTTCATGACACCATTATCAGTATACTCACGTGTTATACATACCATATGATTAAATCTTTATACATGCAACCACACATACAAACCTCCATTATACACAACCATTATACACAATGACACAAACATATTTTTATATATATAGCCAAAGAATTTAAATATCTAGGCAGCATTTTTTTCTGAAAATAGAAGACTAGTCAGAGAAATAGGAACAAGGTGCCAGAAAACAAACGCAGTGGTCTACTAATTTTCACCCAATTACTTCTTCACCCAAAGATCAAGATGGAAATTTTAAAAAAAATTATAATATCTACAATTTTTATACCAACACTGTGCTACCAATGTCAAACATGGTCTTTAACAGCCTCGCAGCAGAGGAACATCGTTACATGTGAAATGAAGTATCTGAGAAAAGCAGCAATGGTTACCAAACTAGATAAAATAAGAAACTAGGAAAAGAGTTGGTATAATATCATGTAGTGAACATATTGAGAGACAGCAAGTAAAATGGTTCGGTCACCTTATGAGAATGAACCCAAACCAAATACCAATAAGAGCATATAATAAAAGAATGTCCGGGCGTAAAGCCATGGTATACCAAGAAAACGGTGGACAAAAAATATCAAGATAACCTTGAACAAACATGGACTAAATGCAACCACGGCAACACACCTGGCCCTGGAACGACAGCTTAAGCTCCCATCCCTACGCTTAACGGCAAGTGTGAATACCATCAACCATCATTCACCTGGGGACAAACAATAGACAATATATATGTGAACATATATACAAGCCCTAGTGTAATAAACAAACATTATAATTTCCACTAGTCCGTATAAAGGAGAGGGATAGGATGAGACCGTTGACAGTACAGAAGACCTTCCAACATTATTAATTAGGTCGCCATTTGTGACGTTTTTTATTATTGTTGGGTTGTCGTTTGGTGCCTATTTATATACTTGAAGTCGCCTTGGCTATTTTTGGCCAAGCATGACTATTCTTGGATGTATGTAAAACAACATTCTCAACAATCATCAACAACGTCACGAATGGGGTCCTAATTAATTCGGTTGAAAGGTCTTTATTGGAGATGGATATATGTGGTATATACCACATCCCTTTAACGATTTAAAAAAACAACAGAACCATCAGTTTCTCGTGAAAATTAAGGAATCCCGTACCAAAATGAGTAAATGACATTTTTAGGACTCCCCCATACTATAGACGCATCAGCTACCTTAATTACACACACACACACACACACAAATATATACACGTACACACTGCACTGCCATATAGCAAACATATATTGCCTGTATAGAAATCTCTGCATTCACATACATACAGTTATTCATGTGACGTATTCTCTCCAGAACGTTGCCTTCCCAATGAACTCTCTGAACCCCCTTCTGTCTTGGGCTATGCGGCTTGCATTTTCCAACGACGTATGCATGTTATCTTTAATGTTGTACGTCCATCGCCTTCTTGGTCTGCCCTTTCTCCTCCACACATGTTCTCTACCCTCCATTATTTATCTTTCTAAACAGCTGTGTCTCTTTATATGACCAAACAGATGTAGTTCCCTTTTTGGTATTGTGTTTAGTAACCAACACTCTGGAATCTTCAATGTGTTTATAATATCTGAGTTTCTCTATTTTTTTTTTTCCTTCCATGATATTCTAAGTATCTTTCTGTAGAATTTCATCTCAAAGGCGTTGATCTTCTTAGCCGCTGTTTTACTTAGGGTTCATGTTTCACAGCCGTATGTTGCAACCGGAAATATAAATTTTCTTAGCATTAGCAGTTTCGTTTCTATTTTTGTTGTTTTTCCATATAGGCCTACATACAACAGCACACATATAGAAACACATATCCACAAATAACTACATATGTACAAACAGTCATACATACACAAGCATGCGTATGTTTTTATCCTTGACCCGTACATGTTTCGTTGAAGGCCAACCCTGAACTACAAGTTTTTCTTTTATATTAAGTAACCAAGACTTCAGTATTAAGAAATAAATGATAACTTATCAACACCATAATATTATGTCAACTACTAATTCGTAATTGCTTTATGTATATTTTTATGTGCGTGTTTACAGTGTGTACGCATGTGTGTATGTACTGTGTATGTGTGTTTGTTATGAAGTGAATGTTTTATATAGTCTGGTATAAACTGCTGCAATTTATTTCGCTGTATTACTCTAACAGGGGAGTGGGGTATTTGATTGTCCCATCCCATTGAGGGTCAAAATGATCCTAAGCAATGCTGAAGTCGGATATGTCAGACTGAAAGGTGCGAATATCGCACCCTAGCTGTACACCATGACAGAGCGCCGTCCATTTTACATCCTGCTCATCTGCAGAAGTTTGAGAATTAACACAAAAGAAGAAGAATATCATACAGCTACAATTCTATGTAAAATTGATTTCCCAACCTGCCAAATTGAAAATTGCCAATAAGACTGTCTGAACTGGAAAAATTCGTAATTTTGTTGGATCTACTATTTTAGTTCTCAGACATCACCAACTGACTGGAATAGAACCAGTTACCATGAGCCGCCTATTTTTCTATTCTTTTAACATTATTACGAATTTAGCCAGTTTCTCAGTGGACAGCACACGATAGGTCTAGAACAGTGATGGGCAAAAAGATTTTAAAATATTATGTACGCTGGCCTCAACCTAACGGTTATCTAACTTCCCTAACTCATGCGTCAGGTACTCATTTACAGGTGAGTCGACTGGAGGAGTGGTCGTGTCAAGCGAAAAATCACAACCCGGATTTGCGGTAATGTCTCAGCACTAACAAAAATACAACTTAAAGCTCCAATTGACTAAAAACATGTTTTCGCCCGTTTTTTTGACGAGGCCCGAAAGGGGAGCAAAGAATAGTAACACTGTTTACCTTCCACGCATGTCGTAAAAGGCGACTAAGGAGGTTATGGGATGGAGTTCGCTGTCCCATCCCATATAGGGTCAGTGACCCAAAGTCATGCTAAAGTCGGATGTGTCAGGCCGAAAAGCGCAGATATCGCAGCAATGATGTAAACCATGACACAAAGCATTCCGTTCTGCGGACTACATCCTGCTAATCTGCAGGAGTTTGAGAACGAACGCAGAAGAAGAAGAAGAAAACATAATTTCACCCCCATATCACATAAAAAACAAACTCAATTCGGTCCAAAACGGTTGCCAATCTGTGGTCTAGAACATTCTTATAAACAAATAAGCAGCTGTGTCTAATTATCTCATAATAAAATCTAACCTAGATAAATCAATAAGATTGACACATCATTGCCCGTTAGATTTGTAGCTATAATTTAAGTGTCGTGAAACAATTGTAAATCACTCCAATTAGCAAATAAAATATACATTGTGGATGTCAGTCACGGTTAAGATATAATTCAAATAAGTGTTAAATATTGGCAGCTGTTGCTGAATTGTGTCTGGATTATTCAGTACTCCATTGGAATTATTTCAAAATATTGTTCTTTTTTAAAACATTTTTGTTATATATTAGGTGCTGAGACAATGGCTCACCGTAGCAGTATATGCCGCAGATATTGCACCACCAGAGTCGGCGGCTCCTCACGTGATTCGATGACGTATTTTATTGACTTATTTTTTTAAAATGTGTTGTTTGATGATGATCAAGTTCAAATTGTCTGCTCTTGTTATAAAATGTATGAGAGGTCGAGCTGACCTGGGTCATTAACAAAAAATTTTTTCCTTGAAAGGTCACCACATCTTCCCATTGAGGTAGAGGTGACCTGGTATGAGATTGCGATGACCTGGGTCAATCTGCTTAGCCCCTTTGGGGCCCAACAGGAGTTAACTTGACAGCCCATAGCCTACTGGATGATGATGACATTCATAATTATCTGCCCTTGTTATGAGATGTGTTTTATGTGGAAATAATCCGCATTACTAATAAAAAGGTCACCACATATTTTCATTGGGATCGAGATGATTTGAGCCACTAATAAAAACAACTGCTTTGATTTCTGAATCCACCAACATTCCATTTTCATCAGCTCTAATAGGGGCACCCTAACCTTTGCATACACATGCACACAGAGTTTGAATTAGTCTAAAAACTTCATTTACTAAGGAGATTTTTGTGTCAAACTTCCAGTCCATGCTTCGAAGTATCCAAAATGAACTTCTTATCCAGTAAGAAATACAGATTTAAATTTTACAGAGCAACCTGACATAAGCAATTCAGATTTAGAATCCCGCTACTAATTGCAGAGAATTAGCCATACGTTATAAACAATCGTTGCATTGCACTAATTATGTTTATAAAGAATCGTTGCATTGCACTAATTATGTTTATAAACAATCGTTGCATTGCACTAATTATGTTTATAAACAATCGTTGCATTGCACTAATTATATATATAAACAATCGTTGCATTGCACTAATTATGTTTTCTTCTCATAAGAGAATCAATTTTCAGCTACCATAAATCACGTCCTTCCACATAACAGACAACACGATCACCAGAAATGTCATTTCTGGGTTACAATCGGAGGCTCATAATTTGAATGTTAATGTTTTCAATGGTTTAGTAAATTAGTACATTGGATTCTAGAACAATTCATAAGATTAACACAACTGAAATGAAATGTGTAAGACGTATGATTGTAGTTAGCGTGAGAGACAAAATTAGGAATGAAGAACTAAGAAAACAATTAGTTATCACTCAACATTAGAATACACTCAGAAACAACAAGTTAAATTGTTCGGCCACATAACCAGATAGAAAGAACATAGTATTATCCAAGAAACCCTCAACAAACAATACGAAAACAGTAGACCTATTGGACGCCCACGTAAAAAGTGGATAGATAGTGTATTACAGACACTCGGAAATATAACAACAGAAGAAGCAAATAGAAGAGAAAAGACCGTACACTCACTCTCCCCTCAACACCGAAAGGTACATGAGGACAGAAAGAAGAAGTAAATTGTGTGTATAATGTGATGGTTCTAAAATATGCAAATAAGATTGCCTTGCTGGTGATAATTTTAACTTGGATTTCAATAAGAAATAAATTAATATGCACCGTTAAGGGGCTTCCATTATTACGTCAATAATTTTGCCAATGTGGACAATGTGCCAACAACTGTCAAGCAAAAATGACCTCGCCCCATTTCTTAAATTATGTTGAAAAGAATGGTAAACCCTAAAAACAATAACATAACAAATAAATGTTTTTTTTAAATATAATAGGACACCACCGAAGACGGATCTGTCGGGCCATTGGCGCAAATAAAACGGTGACACAACGTATTTCCATTTTCTGGATTACATCCAGCTGGAAATTTAGTTGAACCATTGTCCTGCTAAAAGAGAGATCCAGTGGGAGTTTGAGAATGAACGCTGAAGAAGAAGATATAATAGGACAAATGTTTTTTCATTCAAAATATGTATTTGGTGTACAAAAAACGGTATCGTTAATGTCAACTTCTCTCAACCCCACTTGTCAACAACTGTCAAATGTTATCAGACCAAATCGTTGTAGTAATGTGGACAGCCACTAAGTATGGAGATATTTAAATTTTTGTTATAACCTATTTGTGACTTGAAAATGCTTGTATACCAACTTGTATACCAACCTTTAATCAAACCAAGGAATATGTGACTATTTAGATAACTAAACTGAAGACGGATGTGTCTGGCCATATGCCCAAATAAAACGGCGACACAACGCCATTTCCATTTTCTGGACTACATCCTGCTGGAAATCTAGTATAACAATCTTACATCTAATTGTCTTTTTTATGTGGGTATAATAGTATATTGCCCGTATCTGCCACAGAGATGGCCTCTATCTCATGTGCTTTTCAATGTATATACAGTACATATCACTAGCAATCAAATCAGAGGTACTGGCAAAACGATATCGTACGCCAATGACATCCTGATGTGTAGGCAGGGCAGAAATTGAGAAGAGTGCGTCTTGGAACTACGGGAGGAGCTGGACAGGCTGACTGACCATGGTTATCTTTTGTACCATAGTTTTGTGGTGGAATATGCTCAACCAAATTCAGACCGAAAGATTGGATAGAATCCACATCCAGCAATGTGTATCATTCTTTGGCGCACAATAGACACATCGAAAAGAGGTATGCGTTACCTACTCGACTGTCCAACGGCAGGGCACTGATTACAGTATTGTCGTGCACGAGCGTACCTTCAAATACATGCAGATAAGGAACACCCATTGCATTCAGACATACAGAAAGTTAAAGGTAACAGACTTAAGAGAGGGAAGTCGTGGATGGGACATGCTGAGGATATCATACAAAGCGTGTGCAGGTTGTAAGATGTGGCAACAGGTGCGGAATAGATAGGCCTACCTACATATTCGAAATTCATTTGAGATTAGTAATATCACTTAGCAGAGAATGGTGTCCCACGGCTGTGGAGCAAGAGGTGCAGTTATTGGTCAGTGAGAATGTCAAAGAGGGGTATGTGATTATATACACTGATGGATCTGTGATTAGACATGTTTGCGGTGCTTGGACATTCACAGCTCAGTACGTAGGTAAAAGGATAAAGGGGAGGGTTAAGTGGGGAATTTGCTGTCACTACAAGTAGCATGACCATGGAGATTACCAGGGTGACTAGGGCATTTAAGTGGGTAGATTCAAGTAGGAAACGAGGAAAATTTAACAATTCTTGAAACTAACGGGAATTGAACCAGTCTGTTCTTGCGGCACCGAATCTCCTGGTAAATAGAGTAAACTGGTTTTTCCGTACTTGACTAACGATTTTGTCAAGACATTCAAACTGTGTATTTAAGTCACTGAGAACGGACCAATCAAAAGAAAGACTACTACAACAACAACGAACATTCCGTACAATTATTAAAGTATCTTCAGTAACAACAAACATAACATTCGTATTCGTACTAATACTCACGTGAAAAACAGGTAATGAAGTCATACTTGAGGACGATTAACACACTATCACTAGCGGATGTTAACATGAATAAATATTGTACATACAACAAAACACAGAATATAGCTTTGTATTGTCATTTGTATGATTATATTCCGTGTTTTGTTGTATGTACCATATTTATTCATGTTAACATCCGCTAATGATAGTGTGTTGGTCGTTATCAAGTAGGACTTCATTACCTGTCTTCCACGTGAGTATTATTTTCATTTATGTTCTACTAGGAGTACCACCTTCTATGATATTCGTACTACAATGGCCAATATGCCTTCTTGTAAACATAAATAAAATAGAGACAAGAAAAGTAAATTTAAGTAGGAAGCCAGAGGACAATTTTTAAAAATGCTTGAGACTAACGTTGAACCAGTCCGTTCAACAACACCAAATCGCCTAGCAACTATTGCACACGCGTTCTTCCGTACTTGACTAACCGCATCTCCTAAAAAAGATGCGATTTCGTCAAGACATTCAAAGCGTGCACTCAAAATCACCCGAACGGACCAATCGAGACAAGGTCTATTACAACAACAAACATCCCGTTCAGGTATTGAAATATCCTCAGTAACAACAAACATATAACATTTAATATCCGTATTTGTAGAATATTTATTGAGACAATACAATTTTGCTTTAAATAATTGCGTATACAAGTAAATTCAAGTAGTAGAGACCAACGGGAATTTCACCGATCCGTTCTAACGGTACCGACTCGCCTGGCAACTAGAGTAAACGGGTTATTCCGTACTTGTATGGAATGTTCGTTGTTGTTGTTGTTATAGTCCTTGTCTCGATTGGTCCGTTCTCATCGACTTGAGTACGCAGTTTGAATGTCTTGACAAAATCGCATATTTTTTTGGAGATGCGATTGGTCAAGTATGAAAAACTCGATTACTCTAGTTGCCAGGCGATTCGGTGCCGTTAGAACGGACTGGTTCAATTCCTGCTAGTCTCATGAATTGAGTGGGTAGGCACACGGAAGGTAACACAGGTCTGCATCTTAAGTGACTATGAGAATGATATATATATATATGGATTTTTACATATTATATATGGCCTTTTACATTTTATATATTGCATTTGCGTCTTGCATGCAGCCATTAATTAAGCGAAAAAGTAAGCCAGTGAGCGCTTTCATTCAGAAATGGAAACTTTTTAAATAGAAGGTTTGGGTATTCCTTTTTTCGGTTCAATACAAGAATCAGTGAACAAATCACGTGATAACAGTCCGACTTTTTAATTTCATATGTTATTGCACTGAGCATCCGTTTCACAGAGATTTTTTTTTAATGTGACTAAAAATATCTAGCGATTTGCGTGTAACAGACTGGACAACCACCTCCCACTCAGCGTGTAGCGCGCATATCGACTGATAGGGGGCTTTCATTACTAAACGCGTAGAACGTTGGCTGTGTCGTAATATGTATCTTTATAGGATTTTCGTTCCTTTTAATTATGTTAGCTTTTTGTTCCGTAGAAACATGTCCACTGATTCTTGTATAGTTCCTTTTTTCTTTTCCATATCTTTCATCAGTCCCAAACAACGTCGCCCCGCACGTAGATTGTACCTCAAGATATTCCGAGTTTCATTCATGTTTTTCCCAGTTTTTGAGGTCTATGGAGAATTCTTTAGTTATGTCTGGATCGCGTACCTAATTAATAGTTCGTCTATAAGTGGATGACGGTGGAACGAACTTAGATATCATATGCACAGGTTCATTGAAAGTGCGTTATGGTGTGCGCAGTTTTCGCGCGGTCAATTATTTTCGTTACTTGCAGAGTGACACACACAACAAAAATGGCTAATATTAGCGACATTATGCCACGAGTTAATGAGTAGGGCTAATTATCGAGTTTAGGAGGGAGAGGGTGGTAGGTTAAGAGTAGTTTTAGAATTAATCATAACCCCTAAGCTATACGTCTGTGTGCCAAGGGGGTCAAAAACTGTGTTCTTCTGGTTTTCTATTTACAATTGCGTTCTTCTTCTTCTTCTTCTTCTTCTTTCGTTCACCTGAAACATGTCTATATCTGTAATTCTGTCTCCTTAATAAAACTCACTGTCTTTTGTAGTTCATACAGTGTCCCATAGAGCTTTGATTCCAGTGTTGTTTCCTCTGGCCAATATGTCTGCCTCAGCGTTTCATACTCAGAACACTCTTGAAGTATATGTTTGGCACTTTGTGCTGCCTGTCCACATGTACACATGGCCGTGTTGCCAATCTTGAACTTTGTATACATGTGACTGCGGAGTCGGTTGTGTCCTGTTCTGAGACGTAGAATTATAACTTGTTCTGATCTGTTCATATTGTTTTCTGATATCATTTTCTGATATAATTGCGTTCTGATATCATCATCATCAGGTGTCATGCCGACTGGCGTAGGCGGTCATGGCTCTCCACAGCTCTCTGTCCACAGTATTATGTATCAAGGTCGCTGTTGTTTCCTTGCCGTGCCAGGCTGTCAAACTGTCTAATATTTTCTCACGTTGTTGCCCTCTGTCTTTGGTGCCTTCAATTTTGCCTGTTGTGACTATGTTCTGCAAACCTGCCTTTCTCATGAAGTGGCCAAAAAAAAATAAGATTGCCTTTTTCTTATATTGTTCTGATATGACATCACAAAATACTAAAAAAATTATGATCGGGCAATTATTTAAAAACTGAGTGCTATATTAAACATTGCGATCCTTTTACAATGTTTACCTAAACATTGCTCGTGTTCTAGAGAAGAACCAAGTCTTTCATTGAGGACTTACAGATATCTTATTTTCAAGGAACGGTCGAGAGTGGAAGGAGAAGAGGGTAAAGAGAAAATCCTGGATTCGAAACATTGAGTGGGACAGAACATATAGGGTCTGGGCTGGACGTCCGGCTTACAGACAAGGAATTTGTGAACAGCTCCACAACGGCCTCTCACAGTTGATGTACAGCTGATTACTGCGGAAGCTTCTGTCCGGCTGATACTAAGCTTCTTGCATCAAAGGCAGCATGCACAAACGCGCATATAACAACACCTTCAGGGGATATCCCAGTTTCAAACAGAACTCTCTAAGCGACAGAGTGATTGGCGGTATACCCAGGACTCTCTTTCTTTCTATTTTCTTGTCTACCACATTTTCTTGTCAAATCTCGATACCCTCACCAAAGATCCTGAATGGTGAGAAGGAACATCTCTACCTTGAGTGGATCTGGACCCTGCCTAATATCGCAGCTGCATCGAGAGTGTCCTTCAAACTGGCATTGCACCCACAGTCATAACATGTCCTAATCTTGAGATATTGGAAGCAAGGCCAATAAACCTCATTGGGAATCTGGAAAATCTATGCTGGGGAGAATTGTGAAGGCATAGATGCAGGTCTTGACACGGTCACAACAAATACTTGGCCACAGAATGATGTATCAAGTCCTACCTCTCTAGTGCTTGTGTCTAACGGGGAATGCATCTCTGTGAACCCCGCCTGAATCTCCAAAAGCAAAGATTTTTCATGGAGACTTCATGAGGTCAATTTACCACACGACCAGTTTCACATAGAGGGAGACATTTGCATGTCATACTTTGGGATGGAGATGTCTGCAGCAAACAACCAAACCCACAATACCAGTTAAACAAAACCTACAATACGTGCTCCGGCGTCGCCTCGGTTGCCAAGGACCGCGCAAGAGAGATCACTCCCCTGCTCCTTGCGAAAAGTCAGTGAGGGGAAACAACTAAACATTCTACAACTAAAATAGCAGGTATACAAAACAAGATCTCAGAAGCCATAAAAACACTACAGGAACATAATACACAATAGATGTAATAAAGCATACCAAGGACAAATGACACCAATCTTCAGAAACAAAAATGTAGATTTAAACACCAAAATAACACAATTCAAAACAATTATTATACCAACGTTGTGTTACCAAAGCCAAACATGGACAACGACAGCACAAGATAAACGTAAACTTGTGACAGCTGAAATCGTATGCTTACGCAGAATCTTGGGAATATCGCTAAGAGACAGAGTGAGAAATGAAGACATTAGACAAAGAACCGGTACCACTCCAATCTTGGAATATATTAATAGACAACAGATAAAATGGTTTGCACACATCAGCAGACTACCATCAGACAGAATACCACAGCAAGCTGGTGATGATGGTGTTCCTCCTTCGCAAGCGAAGATAAGCATGGCATGAAAAACAATAAATGCGATGAGAGAAAATATAATTTTTTTTTAAATTATCTAATTTGTTTGTGAGTTCGTAGGTGTCCGATTAGTGCACGGAAAGTTCTATTGCAGTGCATGCAGGAGTGTTCGTGAAAGGAGAATTTTCGGATTTGTACCTCCGCTTCTTACGCTTGTGGATTGCCCACAGTGTTCTTTATTTTTTTCAAATTTCGTGATGCCAGCAGTGATCTGGGTGTACCAGGCTGAGCGATCAAGTGATGTAGTCTCTCAGGAGCTAGTATCGATGGTGTAGTGCTTGTGAGAGTTTTTTAGGTGATCCTTGAAGCGATTTTTCTGCCCTCCGTTTGAACGTTTACCTTCGCACAGTTCCCCATAGAATAATCTCTTTTGAAGGCGCTTGTCTGGCATATGGATGATGTGGCCAGTCCATCGGAGTTGGGACCTAGTCAGCAGTGCATGGATGCTTTGCATGCGGGACTTCTGAAGGATTTCCGTGTCTGGTACTCGATCCTGCCAACGTACTCCCATGCAAGTTATGCTACACAGATACAGTGAATGCAGGCCTAGAGGCCGACTACGAAAATGATGGACCACCGAAATAAAAGAGGCGAAAAACGCCACAATATACTCAACACACACGAGGGTCATCTCCAGAAAACTCTTCTACCCCTGACACTGAAAGGCAACAAAGGGTTTAACGAATAGATTTAACATAATATGCACTCCTTCGGGAAACAATGCCACCACGGAAAGAAATTAACTACACACAGCACAAATGTAAATGCCTGAAGTGTCAGGTCATTAACATATTAATTATAAATGATGTCCAAGCCACCGCAACCAACAGTCCCGAAGGAGACATAGACCACCAGAGAATAAAAGTATGGAACAAAAACAACACCTTGTACACACTGCACATTTGCTATTCCCCAATAGCATCCACAAGTCTGTCAGAACAGACTCCACCAACAGACTCAGTGATTCTATCAGACTCTCAAAGTATGCTGCACTAGATAGAAAAATGTATGGCCAGAACTGACTGGGTCACTCTTCTTAACAACGCGCAGAGCATTACATAGATTTACTGTCCAGGTCAGAGGAAACGAAAGAGCCCATGTGTTGGCTGGTAAAGCCTTGGTGACCGGCACCGAGATAAGAAGAGACAGGGTTGAATTGATTAGAGAAGCCATGGATACCCTACGAGAAGTCGAGAATTGAACCAGTCCGTTCAACGGCACCAAATCGCCTAGCAACTATTGAACACGCGTTTTTCCGTACTTAACTAACCGCATCTCCAAAAAAGATGCGATTTCATCAAGCCTTTCAAACCGTGCACACAAAGTCACCAGAACGGACCGATCGAGACACGGACTATTACAACAACAACAAACATCCCGTACAGGTATTGAAATATCCTCAGTAACAACAAACATATAACATAATATCTATATAAAGTTGAACGGACTGATTCAATTCCCGTTAGTCTCAAGAATTTTTTTAAATTGTCCTCTGGCTTCCTACTTATATTTACTTGTATAAACAATTACTCGAAGCAAAATTGTATTGTCTATATATGTTATCCATGTTTACAAGAAGACCTATCGGCCCTTGTATAACTAATACGGATATTATGTTATATGTTTGTTGTTACTGAGGATATTTCAATACCTGTACGGGATGTTTGTTGTTGTTGTAATAGTCCTTGTCTCGATCGGTCCATTCTGGTGACTTTGTGTGCACGGTTTGAAAGGCTTGATGAAATCGCATCTTTTTTGGAGATGCGGTTAGTCAAGTACGGAAGAAGACAAAATTGATGCCTTTGAGATGTGGGTATATAGAAGAATAGGGAGAACATCATGGAAAGAGAAGAAAACAAATAAAGAGGTGATAAAGACACTTAATATGAAGAAAGAACTACTAAGAGAAATAAAGATCAGGCAAATAAAATACTTTGGACACATTAAAAGACATGACACCTTATTGAAGACCTTACTTGAGGGTAAAGTCAAAGGGAAGCGAGCAAGAGGTAGGCAGAGATACGCGTGGGAGAGTAACATTACACGATGGACAGGTTACAGTCTAGCAGAGTGCACCACCAAGACAAGAGACAGGAGATGTTGGAGATACGTTGCAGCCAACCTTCGTTGCGGAGACGGCACTTGATGATGATGATGATGAAGTACGGAAGAACGCGTGTTCAATAGTTGCTAGGCGATTTGGTGCCGTTGAACGTACTGGTTCAATTCCCGTTAGTCTCAAGAATTTTTAAAAATTGTCCTCTGTCTTCCTACTTATATTTACTTGTACGAGAAGTCGAGGAGGACGTCTAACAAGACAGTGTACATATTCAGAGAATGGTAGAAATGGGAGTGACTAGAGGTGATGGGAGAATGTGCTCCCTCTCCGGAAAGATCAGAAAAACACGTAATCAGCAACTGACTGGGACACTGAGCTTATACACGTTTAGACGGCTGACGGAACCGCAAGCAGAGCATGTATGAAAATTCCCCCAGTACTGTCACGCTTGTTCCTAATCAAGAATCAAAAGACCAGCACTTATTTAAAGAATGACGTGCTGACAAGAGTATCATTACTCATCAGCATTTGGATGTCGACAGCAACAACAACAACATAACATTAAAGAATGGCCTGGGTGTGATTTTTCTACACTCCTCAGAATGGCTGAGGATAGAGTCGTTTTGGATAACTTTTTATGCTGATGTATCCAGTGTACCACACGCCAAATCAGAATTTCAAAACATGAGAGACAATCTGTGCAATGGAGTACTATCAATGAATCATACGCGAATGCGAGCGCTAAGATGTTATATTAACCAATTCGTCTTCATGGATGTGAAGTATGGACGGTAAACAAAAACCTCAGAGTGAGCTGGAGATTACTGAGGTGTAGTTTTTGAAAATAATTATGCAAATTTATTGACAGCCAAGAAAATTAATATAGAAGTCATCAGGGACTCTTTAGTAAAGAGACAAATTATAGCAAACATTTGAGACAGACAGTCAAGATTTTTAGAGCATGTGATGAGAAGAGCAAAACTTGAACATTTAGTAACCACCGTAACGATCAAGAGGAGAAGAGACAGAGGAATAATAAAAAAAAAGAAGTTGTTGGACAGGTTGCAATATGGCACGAGAGAACCTCGCCATCAACATAAGAGACCAAGTGTTATGGAGAAATATGATCCCCTGCGCATTCGGTGTGGCACTTGCAGTGACGTAGAGATGGGCAGGCGGAGGTGCGGACCGCCCCGGGCGGCATCATCGGGAGGGCGGCAAATTTGTTTTCGTCCAGTCTTTCACAATCACTGACATATTTTTGTAATGTCACAAGGGCGGAAAATTATGATTCCGCCCCGGGCGCCATTGACCCACGCTACGCCACTGGGCACTTGGCTGGATTGCTTATTCCATCAAATGAAATTATTTTGCTCTATGTATGAATTGTAATTTTTTTTATATGAAATAAAAAGCTGCATTTTTTATACCAACATTCTGCTACCAATGTCAAACATAGTCTTTAACAGCCTCGCAGCAAAGGAAAATTGTTGCATGTGAAATAAAGTGTCTGAGAAAAGCTGCAAATGTTATTAAACTATATAAAATAAGAAATGCAGAGATTAGAAAAAGAGTTGGTATAATATCATGTATTGAGTATATTGAAAGACGGAAAGTACAATGGTTCCGTCACCTTATGAGAATGAACCCAAACCAATTACCAATAAGAGCATGTAACAAAAGAATATCCGGACATAAGGCCAAAGATAAACCACGAAAATGGTGGATAGAAAACATCAAGATAGCATTGAGCAAACATGGACTTAATGCAACCAAGGAGACTCATCTGGCCATGAAACAACCGAAGCTCCTAAGCCTACGCTTAACGGCAAGTGTGAATACCATCAACCATCATTCACCTGGGTACAAACAATAGACAATAGGATATACCTGGGGTCAGACAATATAAATAAATCACGCAGTTATTTTCTACTTGTCCTTTTTCTTTCGGGGATTTTTTGTGCGAGCTATGAGTTGCACTCTCGGTAGGCGGTGTGCCACTCCATTGAGGTGAACGGAGCACATATAGGGTAGCCCGAGAACAATTAAGTCGGTCCTCTACGCCTTTTGAACATGGGAGGGGGGAGAGAAAAAGACATTTTTGACATAATTAGGCAAGGGGGGAAGGTCCTTGGATTCCTTACAGTTGCTGTCGAGTTGTCCAGCTCTGTGGCAGATATCTACAAAGTGCGTCTGGAACCACGTAGGTACCACGTTCAACCCCACCGCATACAGGTGTAATTACTTCATAAAGTAATGGAAAACTGCAAAAAAGTGAATACTGCAAATAAAACTACAACAATAATAAAATGCTGGGTTGATTGCGACATAAAATGCTGGGTTGATTGCCACATAAAATGCTGGGTTGATTGCTACATCCTGAATTTGAAATTATGCTACCAATTCATTAATTTCTTTTGACAAGGAGGGAGTGGAGGAGTTATAAAAAATTGGCCTAAAATTTTTGGTCATAGTTTACAGTCTCGTATCTTATAATGACTTTCAGAGTCTCATAACCAGAGGCGTCACTAGGGTTGATGTCACGGAGTGCGGTAAAACATGCTGCAGACAGTCTCATAACCAGAGGCGTCACTAGGGTTGGTATCACGCCATGCGGTAAACATGATGTTTACCGGGGAATTAAAATTCAAATTGTTTTAAGAAAAGTCTCTATAAAAAAGTACCGGGGCAGTGCCCTGACACTTAAAAAAGTACAGAGGAGCCGCCTTGTAACAACTATACCCTATATATAATTAATAATCAAATATACTTTACATCCGCAAAACAAAACAAAGAATATTGTAGGCTAGACGTCAACTAGCTAACTGTGTGAAACTGCACCCAATTCGTTCGTTTGTAAAGCTCGTTTTTCATGAACTAATCTGTGAATTGTTGCAAATATTTTAAATTTAACAGATATTTCAGTACAACTGATCACAAGTTAGTACAAGTAAACGAACACCCCTAATCATTTGGTTTGTTCGTTTATTTTATTAGGATAATGTTATCTTATGGAGAAGTTATTATACACGCAAAACTATAGCACGTTTTTGTGATTATAACTAACTGAACAAAGATATTTTTATATTTCAATAGTAAATTCCTGTCGCTGGGCTGAAACAACGCATAGGAGTAATTTCATAGTGACTTGGAGTCATAGACAGTAATATTTTGCATTTTGGCGTCACCCCAATGTAATGATGTCACCCGTTGAGGTCGGCATCGCACCCCCCCCCCCGGTACCGACCTAGTGACGCCCCTGCTCATGTTCTGTTATAACCACTTTCAGACAATATCCATGTTTCACAGCCGTATGTTGCAACCAGATAGATAAGTTAGTGGCATTTGCAATTTCGTTTCTATTTTGTTGTTTTTCCATATGTTTTCAACTGTTATTTTACAATATGTCATTTCTAATCTCTTCCTTATCTCTACCATGCAGTCTCCTGCACGGTTGATGTTTGCTCCTAAGTATTAAAGTTTATCCACACATTCTATCTCGGTATTGTCTATTCTGATTTGTGATTGTTGTATTGTTATATCTGTAGACATGATAATTTTTTTTTGCGTGTATAAATATAAGTATTGTAGATCCCCAAAAAATATCTATTAATAGTACTAGGCGATTGGAACGCAAAAGTAGGACCTGATGCTTATGATCAATGGGCCGGTACAGTAGGGAAATTTGGAACAGGAGAAACGAATGAACGAGGACTAAGACTATTGGATTTTGCCAATAAATTTAAATTTACTCTTGCAAATACATTATTCCCACACAAGCTTTCCAGAAGAACAACGTGGCATGCTCCAAAAGCAGACATACATAATCAAATTGATTTCATTCTTACACCGAGAAAATTCAAGTCCAGCATAAACAAAGCACAAACAAGAACTTTTCCAGGAGCAGACATCGGTAGTGACCATGATATGGTTCTATTGACGATCAAAATTAAGCTGAAAAAGAATCATACGCAAAACAAATGCATACGATTAAGATTTAATTTAGAAAAATTGAAAGATCCAGAAATAGCAGAGATATTTGAGGCAACAGTGGGAGGAAAATTTGCAGCTTTAAACCTTGTAAATGAAGATGTTAACTCTCTCACAGAAACCATGAAAGGAACTTTATTAGAATCAGCAACAGAAATACTAGGGACAAGAAGAATAACACACAAACCTTGGGTAACAGATGACATCCTAAAATTGTGTGACGAACGGAGAGAAATGAAAAAGATTAAGAAAGAGGCCCCTGAAATGTCAGGGCAATATAGCAAAATAAACAAAAACATCAGAAGGAAAATGAAACAAGCACAAGAAGTGTGGCTAGAGGAAAAATGCGAAACCATCAATGAAGGTATTAAGCGCGGAAACAGTAAGGTAGCATACGACACTCTAAGAAAGATAACACAGCCAAATAGACCAACGATATCTACAATACAAGACAAACACGGAAAGATACTCAATGAAACAACAGATATAGTGAAAAGATGGACAGAGTATTGCAAGGAGCTGTATAACTGCAAGTGTAATCCTGACTACACGATATTACAGAATTCTGAACTAAACAACAGAGAAATAGGAAATGCAGAAATTCTAGTAGATGAAATAAAAGAGGCCATACGAACATTGAAAGGAGGGAAGTCACCTGGTATAGACAACATTCCAGCAGAATTGTTGAAATACGGGGGCATTAATGTGGTAAATATTATGACCAAAATATGCCAAAATATATGGAACACAAAACAATGGCCCACTGAGTGGACACAATCACTAATAATACCAATTCCCAAGAAAGGAAATTTGAAAGTGTGTACAAATTACAGAACAATTAGCCTTATAACACACCCCAGTAAAGTGATGCTCAAAATACTACTTAACAGAATAAAACACAAGTCGGAAGAAATAATTGCAGAAGAACAAGCTGGCTTCAGAGCAAACAGAAGCACCGTTGAACAAATATTTAACATCCGAACACTAATCGAAAAACATATTCAACACCAACGTGATTTATACCACAACTTCATTGACTTTACAAAGGCCTTTGATCGTGTTTGGCATGATGGTCTGTGGCACATACTAAGGAAATTTAATTTTGACACCACAATTATAGACATTATTGAAGCTCTGTACGAAAATGCAAATAGTGCTGTCTTGTCACACAATACAATTGGAGAGTTCTTCAAAACAACTGTGGGAGTTCGACAGGGATGCATAATGTCCCCAGTACTTTTTAACATATACTTAGAGCACATCATACAAGAGACATTACATGACTACAACACGTCTATATCGATCGGAGGTCGCCCTATTTGCAACTTGCGATTCGCTGATGATATTGATCTTATAGCTGGGTCAGAACAATCATTGCAAGAATTAACATCAAAGTTAGAAAAAGTTACCAGCAAGTACGGAATGGAAATCAATTCAGATAAGAGCAAAATTTTGGTAAACAGCAGAGACACAGAAAACCAGACTAATATCATGATGAATGGACACAAGCTTGAAGAGGTGAATACCTTTAAATACCTCGGATCCAGTATATGCAGCGATGGTAAATGCAAAGCAGAACTAAAAATAAGGCTGGAGATGGCTTTAGCGTCATTGTCAAGGCTAACTGTGATTTGGAAAAGCAACATCAGTGTTGGAGTGAAAATCAAACTGTATAGGTCGCTGGTGCTTTCTGTTGTGTTGTATGGTTGTGAGAGTTGGACACTCACTGCGGACATGGAGAGAAGATTACAGGCTTTCGAGTATAAATGCTACAGAAGAATTCTACGAATTTCCTTTAGGGAACATAAGACCAATGTGTACGTAAGAAATAAAGTAGAGATGTGTGCAGGTGTCCAGGAGCCATTGCTTTCAATAGTGAAACGACGAAAACTAGCATGGTTCGGACATGTATGCAGGCACGATTCCTTGTCAAAAACAATACTGCAGGGAACTGTCGAGGGTGAAAGAAGCAGAGGAGGACAAATAAAGACATGGACAGACAACATCAAGGAATGGACAGGGCTAGATATTTCCACACTCATCCGCATCGCTGACGATAGAATTCGCTGGAGGACTCTGTGTGCTGAAGCATCCAATGTGGTACCCCTACGACCCTGAAGGGTTATGGGTTTATTGATTGATTGATTGATTGTGATTCGCTATATTTCTTTGTGTTCTTGATTAGTTGTTCCAATCTCTTTATTTCATTTGAAAGAAGCACAGTGTCGTCTGCGTGGCGTAGGGATTTCGAAGCCACTGATCTAATTAAATATTAAATGTGAAGTTCAATTCCCGTTAGTCTCAAGAATTTTTGATGTAATTAAAGAAATTTAACTAGGAAATAAATATAAAAACAGAGTTACTTCCCGTTACAATCTCTGACCTTATAGTCAATGCCAAGGCCTTGAAACCGGTTAGAACCAAGGTCGTAGTTCTGAAACTGCAGAAGCTTGTGCGAATCGCACACATCATCTTGATCAATACAGCTAGAAAAATGTCGACAAAGTATAAGATTGTTCTTGTCAGGCACGGAGAAAGTATTTACAACCAAAAGAATTTATTTTGTGGTTGGCATGACGCTGATTTATCAGATACTGGAATCACAGAAGCAGTTTATGCCGGCCAAGTAAGTAGTACTTTTGAGCTATCAATTATTTCTTGTGATGTGAAAGTCATCGATTAACTGACAGATAATTAGCTAGACTTTGTTTCATTCGTAGCCTAGGAACCAAATAGAAGCTGATAAATAAATACTGATACTTTTTGTTCTTGTGTCTTTCGGCGCCGTAGCTTCAACTAACCAAAGCATCCTGAGTTTATTGAATGATAAATGATAGGTAGCATTGAATCGATTGATTGTTCACAACCTGCCTATGATATTTCAATTTTGGTTTGAACTTCCCTTCAGTCACTTCCGCAGTCAATCCACGTTTTCTTGGTCTTTCTCTGCTGCTGTTCATTTTCATGTTATAAGGTCCTGCGCTGAGAATTTTAAATCAATCCTATGTGAATTTGTCATAATTAATAAGGGAGTGGGGTATGAGGAATGTTTTCAGAACTGTTCAACCAGCAAGCCATGGTAACAAAAGTTCAAACACTCAGTATATCACTATATGCATACTGATACTCATACACTCAGTATATGCATTCTGCATAGACCTACAGTCTGTGGCTGCACTTAGATATTTGCTTGGTGAAGCTAAGCACCTATGGGTTTGTCCGGGGTATTGTGACATTGACATACATAACAGTCAATATCAGCACTCTTGCTTAATATGGCATCTACTATTGTTAGGCCCATAGCTGATGTAGTTCTTATAGTGCATTAAAAAAAATTCTTGCCCCCCATTTCATCAAATAACTGCAAGAACTCTTGCTTGAATCACAATGCAAGTTTGCATATCTTATGGTTTTAATGACAGAATTGTATAATTCATGTGCACACACTATCAGTTTCTCAAACCATCAACTTTCTTTGATCCTTGTTGCCAAGGCTATAATTTAGACCAGTCAATATTAACTCTTTCAGCACGTAAATATACCCGGGGTTTTTACGTAATTAATTTTAGGCTAACTTTTTGGACCGCATCATGATTCAGGCGCAAGCTTCCTGAAGACAAAGTATTAGCTATGGAAAGTCATATAAGGTATCAAAAGAAAGATAATTGAATGTGGAATTCAAATACAATATAAAAATATAAGAATTGTAAGAACAACATACAAAAATTGCACCACAAACAGGAATGTTAGCTGGATTATTTTTTTAACATATATTTTCTTCTACTCACCCTCAATTTTACTTGTCTTGAAATGTTGATATCCAATCTTACTAAAGTAGATGCATTGACAGCCCATTTACTAATCATAATTAGTTTATTTGAAGTAAATATATCTACTGGCTAGCGTGTTATTCCATTTTTAGTGCGCAATGTCCAATTTCAGAACCGAACAAAAATATTGTGAAAATTCAGGAAATATTTCCAAGTATTTAATTTTCAAAGATGTTCTTTTTATTCCACTCAATATTATCATTAGGTCTAGCTATATTTTCAGTATAACATAATACAAGATTATCATTGATGTCACTAGGACTATCTGATTCTTCAGAAACAATAGCAGTGGGAACAGTTTTAGAATTTTTGAGCTCTAATCTACTAGGTGTAGGTCTATTTCTTTTCCGATTTTCAATAAGTCGGCAATCTCCACTGTCAAAATCGAAAGCACTGTTGTTTACCCTGAAATCACATCTCCAATTATAATACTCAAGAATAATAAAGCTGAATGTTTGCTGAAGGATTCAGCTCTCTTGCTAGTGCAACATGAAGTCATTTTTTTCTAATTTTGAAAACCAGAACCTAACTTGTTTGAATTTTAATTTGAAATAATTGTACCATGCTTCAGATTGCTGATCAAGCTGATGGCATCCATTTGTTAGCCAGATTTCTAAATGTTAAATGGCTAAATAAGTTAATAGTTGTCATTTATGAGCCAAACAAGGCCAAAACGGAGGGTATATATGGAGTCCCGTTATACTGTGCATAAGTAGTCAAAGGGGGGAGACTTTGCTACGTTAAAACGGACATACGTAGGAATTGAGTTAATCAGTAAAAGTAAAGATTAGTTCTTCGCAGTGCTATAAATAGCACACTGTTGAAAATTTTAACTATCCAACATCACGGATTTCCATGTAACACCAATAAAAATAATGGCTGCTGTGACATCACATCCCGACAATCACAAAGTTCAACTCTAGACACAGATGAACTTATGCATAATCTGTTTGTTTTTCAATTTACACATTTTTTTTTACAATTTTCTATTATTTGTGCTGAGCGATCAGTATTTCTGCCCGCTACACACGGAGCGAGGTGCACGCACACATTAGAAATATTATTTATTATCCTAACCGTCCTCTAAGTACTTAACCGTAACTTCTTAAGCTTGCCAAATCACACAACAAAGGTTAGGTTATACCTCGAAACTAGAACAAAGGTCACTGAAGAACTATACTTTCTTGCGCCCATTAATCTGCAACCAAAGCAAAGACAGAAAAACTTGACAATTCAAACATGGGACTATGAATAATACTTTAAGCAATGAAAAGCATAGAATTGACCAAAACTGCTGATATCACACCTCTAGATATGCAAAGAAAATACAAAATTATCTTACAATATAGAAATCAAGATGGCTGAAGGATACCCTCTAACAAAGCATTTCAAGAAACAATAATAGACTTATAAGAAAAAATCCAAACCACCTAGCAAGAGAATCACGTATAATAATAATAAACCCATAACCTGTCAGGGTCATAGGGGTGTTACAATGAGACATTTGGTATGAAATCACATATGCAATATACTGAATCACTAGAACATGATATTAACATGTGTGAGATGTCCTGAACCATGGACAATCAACTAAAAAAACTGCAAAAACTCTGAAATATAACTACAAGACCACACACACAGAAACAGAGCAAAAAGATTTCTTACTTCAAATGTTAAAAGCTCAAAATATCCCAGAAATATCAGGATGCTTGTGTACACGGGCGGAAAATAAAAAAAACCACAACAAATGTTGGCAGTAGAATATATATCATGTTTCGACGATGTTTCTTCACAACACCACATACAAACAACCACCTATCACAGGAATAAAATGCACACATTTCAGGGCAGAGGTAACTGATACTCACAACTGTCCAAATACTCAACAACTGAGAGTCCATACCCCAAAAAGTCGCAATCTTCAGTGATTCATAATCAGGCTTACAAACCATCCAAAATATAAGAGAAATGCATTCATAAGATCAGACAAAATATCTTCAAATGATCTTGAAAAACTACAATGGATACTAGCTCACTGTGGCATCCCTGGTAGCGAAAAAGTAGATAAATTGGCAAAATGAGGCAACCTCCCTCAGACCAGAGTAACTCAAAGCTTCATGGGAAGTAAAACTATGTGACTTCAGTGGAGAGAACTAAATAGAATCTATAAGATAACATTAACAAATTGAACAGAAATGAACAGGTCACGATATTTCTACTGAGAATGGGACAGTAGTCTAAAAGCACACTTACACCAAATCGGTATCAATGACTCTGGAGCCTGCATAGTCATATGTAGAACACATACTACAGAATTGTTTCAGTTTTGCTGTTCTCAGAATGATAATCTAGCCTACTGGAGCTTCTTTGCAAAATAAGTTGTGGGAACCCAGAATGATCTGAAACAAACTGCTCAATATTGGATTTGAGGTTTCACAGAAAAATAAGATAAACAAGGCATAAGTTGAAGATTACTGATGATGATGTTCGTCCGTCGTGATCGACGATGACCAAAAACTCAACCATAATAATAATAACAATAAATAATAAAATAATAAAATAATAAAGTTAATAGTGCGTTTTTAAATGACTAGCAAGTCCAATGCGCGCACAAAATGTTCTTTTACAGAATTGACAACAATAAAAGGTATCTGTGTGAGGTTGAGATGTTTTTTCTTTTCTACGTGTCCGCTTCTGTCTTGCAGTTTCTTGTCTGAATTCTTCTGCCGCTAGTGCTCCCGTTCTAATGCTGTAACGCCATGCTGTTCTATCCTGAGCGAGGCTCTCCCAAGCGCCTACGTCAATGTTAAGATGTTTCAAGGATGACTTGAGCGTGTCTTTGAAACGCTTGAAGATTACTACTGGCTTATTGTAACATTTGTTGCAATTTTATTACGCAGATCATAGAGTAACTTTAAATTTAAATAAGTGGAGTAGATCCTAGTACTCCTCCTCATATGCTGCTAATTGAAGAGGGTCATATTTGCATATACAATATACATAAGAATTCTTTTCCTACTTATATTGTTCATCATGTGACATTCTTTCCAGAACGTGGTCTTCCTTATGGATTCTCTGAACACTCTGTGCTTCTGTGTGAGTCGACCTGCAACAGCAAGAGACACATTTAAACAATCTGATATATCACTGCACCATCATTGTCTTGGGTGCCCTCTTCTCCTGTTGCCACTAACTCTACCTTCAACTATTAATCTTTCCATGCTGTTATGTCTATATGACCACCAAAAAATTCATCATGTTATGTTGCTGTTAATTAGCCAGCCCTCTTCGACGTTTATTGATCGTAACACTTCTTGATTTGTCTTTTTAACTGTCCATGGTAGACATAAAATTCAGCTCATGTTGAGCAAATGTGATAATAGTCCATCTTTTTAATAGTAGGTTTTATTTCATTGAGCTTCCGTGACACAGAGATAAAAAAATGTGTCTGCTAGTGCAAATTCAATCTTCACGTAGCACACTGAGAGCTCCCCCCCCCCCCCAAGGGTGTTCCAGGGGAGGGGGAAGGGTGCCTCTCAGTGTATTACACAAAAATCAATGAATGCTGCATTGTATGCGCCTTTAGTGAAAGTCTGTTACGTTACATAATGTATGAAATTAGTTCCGTAAACAAATTAAGTAAGCAGACCACCTCTGCTTAACATGAACCTAAAATTCTTCTGTAATCTCTTTTCGAAAACGGCAATTCTCTTTCCTACTGTTTTATTTAAGGTCCATGCCTCACAACCATATATTTCCAATGGAAATAGGCATGTTCTGATGGTTTCTGATCCAGCAACTGATTCCCACCTTCTTTGAAATCTTCTGCGCAAATTCATAACATAGCAAAGGCCTGCGAGCTGTTCTCTATGACAACAAGCATTACTAAAACTGTGACAATATGTCAGGGATATATAGTACCAAGAAACATCACCTTAAGCAACACTTATATAAAGCAAGTCGACAACTTTTGCTACCTACGATTCACAGTTACATCTAGCCTTTCCTGGAAAATGAAATAAATGCATGTATATGAAAATAGGCTACCATTTTTCGCGGACTGTCACAGCGAGCTTGGAAAAACCATAAGCTAAAATTGAAAACAAAGATGAGTACACTATGCTAGTGTCATGTGACGTATTCTTTCCCTTCCCAATGAACTCTCTGAACCCCTCTCTGTCTTAGGCGATGTGGCCTGCATTTTCCAACAATGTATTCAAGTCATCTTTAATGTTGTACGTCCATCATCTCCTTGGTCTGCCCTTTCTCCTCTCCCAGGTACTCTGCCCTCCATTATTTGTCTTTCTAAACAGTTGTCTCTTTATATGACCAAAAAGGTGTAATTTCCTTTTTTTTATTGTGTTTAGTAACCAACTCTCTGGAATGTGCCATGTGTTTTTAATATCTGAGTTTCTATTTATTTCCTTCCATGATATTCTGAGTATCTTTCTGTGGAATTTCATCTCAAAGGCGTTGATCTTTGCCGCTATTGTACTTAGGGTCTATGTTTCACAGCCGTATGTTGCAACCGGAAAAATAAAAGTTCATAACATTAGCAATTTCGTTTCTATTTTTTTTGTTTTTCAACTGTGTTATTTCACAATATGCCATACACACACTATACTAGGGATCTGAAACAAGGACTACCTACACCAAACATTAGAGAAGACTTAACATCTTTCATCTAAGATGCCTCTGCAACATCTTAAACATCATATGGCGCTGCAAAATCACCCACATGGAAGTGTTGCGTCGCACTTATCTGCCATGGAAGCACTCAATTTACTTAGATGCATTGACTGGGTCTCGTCCACAGAATGCCAAACTGCCGCATCTCAAAACACGTACTATTCTGGGAATCAGCTGGCCATCAAGCCCGTGGCAGACCAAAGCTGAGGTATAAAGACATTGTAAATCCTCAGTGAAAGGCTTCCACATAGAATCCAGGAACTGGGAAAACACGGCAGAAACTCAGGATGTCTGGAGGCAGAACCTGCGTGTGGGAGCAGCATCTTTCAGAAATATGTTTAAAGATATTGAAGAAAAAAGAGAAACACGCAAACAAAAATCTTCCGTTGCTGTGATATGATTGCTTGAAAAGTCACATTCTTGAGAAATATTCAACAGATCGCTTCTTATTGCTAAATGACCATCTGCAAGATGAAAAAGACTACATACATTTGAGTATGGAAGGTTTACCCTATCCTATATTCGATCATGGTTGTAACGGTACCAAATTGGATGCTTCAGGGCACAGAGTCCTCCAGTGATTTCTTTCTTCAATGATGTGGATGAGTGAGGAAAAATCTTGTAATGTTGAAAAATCATATCCTAGTATGGATGATTTAATTGCAGTATGGAAAGTTTAATCCCAGTATCCATCTAAAAACAGCTGATCAATGTTCTGTTAAAGTGTTCAGATGCTGCTACTTTGATTAAGCTGAAAGGTACTGAGCAGATACAAGAGTGCTCTGAGTACAGTGTTGTCAGTTCTAATAACACATTTAATAGTACCGGTAACATATAATCACTAATCCTTGTTGATGTCAGTTGTAACTAGTTTTCCATCATCACTTTTAAAACTATTAACGCTTGTTTTTTTTATGCACGTTATTTAACAAGACCAGATTAATGTGTTTAACTGCCAGTAATCATCATAAACATGAAAATATTAGTCATTATTTTGTGATATATTATGTTGCAGTTGCTGAAGAAAGATAACTTTGAATTTGACTTGGCTTTTACAAGTGTATTGAAGAGGGCAGTTAAGACCTTATACCTCATTCAGGAAGAACTTAATATGCACTGGCTACCAGTCACAAAGTCCTGGCGGCTCAATGAACGACACTATGGTGCACTTCAAGGACTAAATAAGTCAGAAACTGCTGCAAAATATGGGGAAGATCAAGTTCAGGTGAAACATTTGTATTCACACTATTATTTTTAAAATTTTGTGTTATATCTTTGTATGAAAACTCAGCCAAAGTTCAGATGTGAGGGGGCCATTGGTGCATATAAAATGATGACGCAATACATCTCTGTTCTCTGGACTACATCCTGCTGAAAATCTACCATGACCATTGGCCAGCTATGAGAAAGATCCAGCGAGAGCTGATCTGGTCATTTCCTGACACTGGAGATTTATCTCTATCATCGCCGGAGACGGATATGTTGGGCTATTGCCGCAAATAAAACGGCAACACAATGCATTTCCATTCTCTGGACATCCTGCTGGAAATCTGGTATGATCATGGTCCTGCTATAAGAAAGATCCAGCAGGAGTTTGAGAATGAACACTGAAGAATATCTCTGTATCAAAAATGGCAGTTTTCGTTCATCCCAAGACCTTTTTTTCTCACTGTAATATGTTTTTCCGAGCACCCTCAGCCATAAGCAGACTCACAAACACCAAACCAAATAGACATTGTTTTATATCATGTTCATCTTCTCTAGCAAAGGAGGAACATTGTTTTAATCAATATTTTATAGATGACAAATTATTAGAATCTGCTAGTCTCAGTTGTGATGGCTTGGGTTTAAATCATAATTTCATGATTATTCTTTGCTTTGAGCCCAAAATACTTCTCAAAGTTTTGCATTTTTACCTAAAATTGTGACCACATTCTGTATGAAGATCACTAAAAGTCAATCTGGATATATTCAACAAAACCTGAATATTTTCTGTACAAATACAGAAAGTATGTTATAGTTGACAGTTATGAATCTATTTTTCAGCAGTGTGTAGAGTTTTCAGAAGTAATCTACACAGAGAGGGTGCAAGCATATTTGTATATTGTTTGTTTGAGAACCACAGTAATTGCGAGCGATTAGCTCTTCTTACTTCCCATGTGCAGTGGGGTGATTTTTCTGAACTTTCTTTCATACCCAGGAGATTTCGGCTTAGTGCAATACCTATTGAAGGAGTCTTCTACTCAGAGGGGGTCTATAATTGTGTGAAGCTTTGAAAAATAATCTACTCAAGAGGGTACAATCATAATTGTATAGATGAAGTACCATGAGACTTTGACAAGAGCCTCACTATCAAGACATGTCATCTAATAAATTTGCTGTTTCATGATGGTCCGATATGGTGTCTATATAACTTCCACTAGATGTCTCTTGTAATAGGACAATGGTCCTACTAGATTTCCAACAAGATGTAGTCCAGAACACAGAGATGCGTTATGTTACCACTTAATTCCTCCAATGGTACAACATATCTGACTTTCGCATTTCATATATATATATATATAAAATTGTCATCAAATCCATTAACTTTCAGGGTCATAGAGGTGCCACTCTGTAAACAACAGCACAAAAATGTTCCCATGCTTCTTTTCTCAATTCTCTGTTTAAGTGTTGAGAATGTTAATCCTGTCTAGGGCTGTACCGGATTCAATTTTTTGAAATCCGGCCGGATTTATGAAGTGAAATCCGGCCGGATTTGTGAAGTGAAATCCGGCCTGGAGCCGGATTTAAAAATTAAAATAAAATAACGTACTACATCACTTGACTTAGGTGAGTGGAGTCACTCGACTGTTCATTACTGCAGTTCATTACTATAGACATGACAATGATGCCATATACTCATATTAAATCATTTAAATGTAAAATAATTATATTTACATTGGAATAAGTAATATTAAGTTCCATAAGTTCAAGATGAAACATAATACATAAGCTCATAATGCTAATTTAGTAATTTTTAGTTTTCAGTTTTTAGTTTTCACATTGTTTTCAGTTGGCTGGCTAATTGGCAGCTGAGTTACAACTCACAACAACAGTACATTGAATTTATTGAAATACATTCATTCAGTACTTTCACTATTTCAGTCAGTCAGTCTTCATTATGGCTGTGAAGTTGAACTCTCAGAGTCAAGAAGGGACGAGTTGTATTTCAGGAAAATCAACGTTTCCGCATTTTGTCGTACAATGCTACTACGGTGGTCAGTGATAATGTCTCCTGCAGTACTGAACAGCCTTTCTGATGGCACACTTGTAGGTGGTGGTGCAAGAAATGCCTGCGCCAGTCTAGCCATACTCTTTGCTTATTGGCATGCCACTATGAAACTGGATCTGACTGTCGAGTTTGAAGTGGCTTTGACAGGTACTGTGTCATCTCAGTGTTAATGCTGTTGCCTTCGGCACTTGCAGAACGATCTGCGGTGGGATTTTCCTCGACAATTGTGTCAAAACAGCTCCATAGGCTGGACTCATACTGTGTGGCAGTGCTCACAGAAATCAAAACACTAGTACTACTACTAGTAGCTGATGGATCCTGTGCACTGACTGTGTTTGCTGAATAAATAATGGAGTTAGCTGCTAACATCAGATGGGCTCGTGCATCAATTCTGCCACGTTCGCAGAAGCACAGCTTGAATCAAGGATCCAGTAGCGTGGCACAGGTGTAAATACTGTTAGATTCAATGTCAGCAAATCTGCTGCTAACAGCTTCAAGCAGAGCTGCTTTCATAGTTTTGATTCCAGCATCACTACCTTATTTCTGGAGGAAAGCCATGAGTGTTTTCACTAATGGGATCACAACTGATATTGGTGTCTGAGCTGCACTTATTTCAGGTGTGAGTTCTTCAAATGGTGCCAAAGTAGCTACCACATTCTTCGTGACTGCCCACTGCTGTGCCGTTAGCCCAGTTACCGAATCAATTTCAACACAGTACAGGCTGATGCTGCGCCGTTGTTCTAACAGACATCGTAGCATATAGAACATTCAGTTCCATCGTGTTGTCACGTCCTGGATAATTGATGTTGTGGTAGGTTTAATTCATTTTGAAGTTCATGCAAACGATTAGTTTCTGATGAAGCGTGTTTGAAATTTCCTACCAATTTTCTTCCAGTACTGATGATGTCAGCAACATACTTTAGACTCAAAATACCATCACGCGCACACAGCTGCAGTTGATGCCCCAAAGTTTGGCCACATCCCATGCCTGCACAATTGACTGCTGGGTACTGCTGCTTGCTTTGTGCAAACACGGATTCATCATAGATGTGGTCGCCACGCCAATACACTGGCCTCCGGTGATGCTTTCTTTTCCATCATTTTGTCATAGCTTTTTCTGTGCATCGATCGCAAATGGGTCTACATTGATTCTTCTTCTTCTTCTTTCGTTCACTTGAAACATGTCTATATCTGTAATTCTGTCTCCTTAATAAAACTCACGGTCTTTTGTAGTTCATACAATGTCCCATAGAGTTTTGATTCCAGTGTTGTTTCCTCTGGCCAATATGTCTGCCTCAGCGTTTCATGCTCAGAACACTCTTGAAGTATATGTTTGGCACTCTGTGCTGCCTGTCCACATGTACACATGGCTGTGTTGCCAATCTTGAACTTTGTATACATGTGACTGCGGAGTCGGTTGTGTCCTGTTCTGAGACGTAGAATTATAACTTGTTCTGGTCTGTTCATAATATGATAGTCATCTTGTGTTGGTGTTTGTGGCTTTCTTATTGACTTGATCATCTGTTTTTTCTGATGGTAGGTGATTGGTATATCTGGTTGGTCTTCGGCAGCACCTTCCTTAGCCAGTTGGTCTGCTTTTTCATTTCCTGGTATTCCACAGTGAGAGGGTATCCACTGCATGGTTATCCTGTACTGGTAAGACAATTCGCTAAGTAGTTTTTTCAAGTCTGTTAGTTTTTCAGACTGGAGAGCTTGAAGCACTGACCTTGCATCTGTCAGGAATACCACAGGCTGTAGTTCAGAGTTGGAGTTCAGCAGTTTTTTAGCTGCCACAATAATTGCCTGGATTTCTGCATCATAATTATTGCAGAATTTTCCTGTCGGTGTTCTGATTGTATCTCTAGGCTTGTGTGGATATTCTATATATACACCTGCACCTCCATTCCTCACGGCATTCTGTGCTGACCCATCTGTGTATACTCTGACCCATATATCTTGTGGATATTCCTCATCCAGGAAACTGAGGGTGACTGTCCTTCGCTGCACACTGTTCTGTTCGTCCTCGCTTAGTATTCCTTTCACATGGGTCTGAATGTATATTGGCATTCCATGCCTTTCACTCCACGGGGTTTGTTCTGGTACAGGCCTTAAGGGGCTGTCAACTTCAGGTAGGTCTGTAAGTTGTCTGCGGAGTCGTTTAGCTTGATGGATAAAGCTGCTTCTTTTCAGTCGTCCCATTGCTAGATTTTGGAATCTTTCCTTCATTGGATGACTTGGCATACACTGAAACTTTTCTGCCTGAATTAGTACTTTTGTGTCTCTGCGTTCGCCAAGTGTTTGCATTCTTCCCATTTTCTGCATCTCTGCTATGGGTGTTGATTTCATTGCTCCCAACATTATTCTAAGTGCCTGGTTTTGCACTTTATCTAGATCTTGTAATGTTGTGTTTGATGCAGGACACCACGCAGCTGAACCATATTCCAGGTGTGGTCTTATGCCTTGCTGATAAACTTTACTGAGTATATTTCCACTGGCTCCCCATGTGGTTCCACTTAGTTTTCTCAGGATAGCTAGCTTCCTCCTGGCTTTTGTTGTTGCTTTGTTTATGTGCTGCTTCCATGTCAGCTTATCATCAAAAGTAACTCCGAGGTATGTGGGTTGTTTGTCTTCTTTCAAGAGCTCTCCATCTATCTTGATATGACCAGCTTTTTGTTTTAGTGAGAGGGTAAAGAGTGTAGTGCTGCACTTATCTGTGTTAATGCTGACGCACCATCTATTTGCCCATAAGGTTAGGGCATCGATAGCTCTTTGTATTTGTTTAGTGGCCACTGTTGCATGTTCTTCCGTGCACCAGATCACCAGGTCGTCAGCATACATTGCCACTTTGATCCCGTGTGGTAGTTCAGCAACTAGGTCATTGATGTAAACCAAGAAAAGTGTGGGTGACAGGACTCCTCCCTGGGGGACTCCATGACGCAGTAGAACTTTCTTGCTCTTGCGACCATCTAATTGTACCCTGGCTCTTCTATTATGCAGGTATGCTTTTACCCATTTGTACATTCTTGAGCTAACCCTGCAATTTTGCAATTTCTTTAGGAGCCCTTCTTTCCAGACCTTATCAAATGCTTTCCTGAGGTCTATCCATGCTGCTAGAACCAGTTTCTTTTCTTGGAAGGCATCCTCAATCTCTTGGGAGAGGTAGGTTGCCTGATCTTCAGTAGAGTAGCACTGTCTGAAACCTGCTTGCTGTGATACCAGAAGGTTTTCACTTTCAAGGTACCACTGCATCCTAAGATTGATAATGCGTTCCATTGTTTTACATAGACAGCTTGTGAGGCTGATGGGCCTGTAGTTGGAGACTGTGTTGCCATCTTTTCCTGATTTGAGGAGTGGTATCATTATTGCTTCTCTCCACGCCTGTGGTACATTACCTGTGGACCAGCTTGTGTTAAAGATCTGCAGTAGCTTTGCTCTTGCTGCAATTCCCAGGTTTCTAATCATTTCATTGGACACTCCATCAGCTCCAGGGGACTTTTTCATTTTCAATTTGGATATTGCATGCTCCAGTTCTCTCATTGTGATTGGTGCCTCCATGACGTCAGGTATAGGTTCGCCTTGTCCAATATTTTTCTGGTTCTCTCGAACCTCCTGTTGTTTGTCTGGGCTGACTTTGACGTTATTGTCTTCTGCAAAGGAATCTGCAAAGTAATCAGCTGCATGTTTACCTGTTAAAATGTTTCTATCTTTATAAAGTGTGATCCTCTTATTTCTCCCTGTACCTTCATCATTTAGTTGTTTTACAAGTTTCCATAATTTCCTAGTATCCCTTTCTAGGTTCAGCGACTCTGTTTTTTCTTTCCAGCTGCTCCGCCTGGCTTGTAACTTGGCTCTTTGAAATTTAGCCTTTGTTTGCTGATATTTGTTGTGATGTTCTTGGCTAGGTCTGTTCTCAGCCTGCTGTCTAGATGTTTCCATCTCATTTTGCAGCTTTTCCAGTTCATCATTCCAGTAGGGTTTGTAGTTTTTGCGTGCCCCCCTGGGTATGGTTTTACTAGCAGCTTGTAGTATACATCTATTAAATTCACTCACTGCTCTATTGATGTCTTTGTCCAAGTTCATGTCCTTAGCTAGAACACTGGTTAAATGCTGGTACATTTTCCAGTCTGCCCTTTTATAGTTCCACCTAGTGAGCGTGCTGCTGTCCTTGGAAAATTCATTGTGGATTTCCAGAAATACTGGTCTGTGGTCACTACCTCCAAGCTGCTTTCCAACAACACGTGTGATGTTCCATTCCAAGCCAGGTGAGTGGAATGCCAGGTCTGGTGTAGAGGTGGTGTGCCATGCTCTCGAGTAGAAGGTTGGCGAGTCTGCTGGCTGGTTAATAAGGATGAGATTATTTTCATCCTGCCAGCTCTCAAGTTCCTCACCTCTCTTGTCGATATGATCGTAGCCCCAGCTCTGAGAGTGGCTGTTGAAGTCACCACACACCATAAGTCTCTCTTTGTCTGGAATTGTGTCTAGTGCCAATGGTTTATCATTTGGGCAGTAGTAGTTCAGGAGATGGAATTCTGCACTGTCTGTTTTTAGGTGGAGCATCTGGTATTCTGCCCCTTCCATATATACTTCAAGCTGACATGCGCTGATATTGTTTTTAACAAGTGTCAGAATTCCACCCTTTCGCCTGTCCTTTCTGTCAGACCGGTAGCACTGGTAGCCTCTGATTTTGAAGGCTATGTCGCTGCTGAGGTGTGTTTCTTGGATACAGCATATACTAACTTGTTCTTCACTGAGGACATTTTCAAGTTCCAATTTTTTGCTGTATCCATCTCTTTTACTGTTGACACCCTCAGCATTCCAGTGCATTATTTTTATTGGTTGTTTGTTTGTTTGGCCAGTAGCTCTATTCCCTTGCCTCCTGGCTCCTCGGGGCAATTGAGAAGGACTTCCAGTAACTGAGGTTGGGCCCTTTCGAGGTATAGGGCCCGGCACCGTCCCTGCCTGAACGTCCGCCACAGGGCAGGCACCATAACTATTTCTAGATGTAGACATGTTTCCATTGTGTTATGTGCGTGGCATCCTGATTATCTGTGCGCCTTTTGGCTGGATGCCTCCGTCTTCAGCACTCTGCTTACTAGGGCAGGACTATGGTCCTGCTCGAGTGGGACTGCCCGACCAGTCTTAGTTTCCAGCCCCTGATGGCTGAACTAAGCCCCATCACCTCTGCACGGTGCTGGTCTCGATGGGGGTCTACATTGATGATGTTGAGAAGTCTTTGGGATGATCTGATCATCCATGCAATAACTGTTTGTCACACAACTTATATATTACCTCCGCTGAATCATCGTCTTTAATCTTGAAGTAATCACAAACGGTGCTGTATGACTTAGATTTTGATGCCATTTTATTTTATCGGCAAGACCACAGAAATTTACGAAAATTCGAAATATTCAAGTCCCACAAACTCAGAAGTAATGCACCATTAAAATTCAAAATGAGTGTTTATTTCTTAAAATTCTTATTTACATCAGCGAGAAATAGTAAACCAGGAAGTGCTACTGTGCTATTGCCTAAAATTCGGCTTGGCCTTATGAAACATGTACAGAAAATTCACGTGACTAGGCAACACAAATCCGGCAAAATTGGACCGGAGCCGGATTTGTAAAAATGGCCGGATTTGCCGGAGCTGAAATCCGGTACACCCCTAATCCTGTCCAGCCTTTAATATTATCAATCCATTCACTCCTCTGACCACCTCTTCCCATAATGATGACCTTTTGCATCATTGCAAAAAGCAAGCTTAGGAAGCATGCCCCTGTAAAATATGAACAAGGTCCTGAATTGTAGCCTCTCTTGTGGCCAAGTTTATTGATTTTCAATCTCTAGGGGCAAGAGTAGTGAGTCTATTTTTAAGGGGGCAGACATCTTTTGTCTACGTTTCATCTTGAGATTTCTCAGACATTTGGACACCTCCACATATCACTGTACTGTATGCTGTATGTTCATCAGCTAATGTGTTCTTCCCAAGAATTAGAATTGATCATAAAATTGTTCAAAGCTAATTTGCAGAGATTCTTATATCACGCTTTGGTCTACCTCTTTACCATCCACTAGATGAAAGCTCCCCTCTGGGCTTTGTTCTTGGGAGTACTATCGTTTAACACTCTTTTCATGTGGCCAAATCATCTTATCTCTGAGAGCGGAGTAGAGGGATAGTATCTTAGCGTGCTGAAAGATTTCTAAACATTTATCTCTGAGAGCGGAGTAGAGGGATAGTATCTTAGCGTGCTGAAAGATTTCTAAACATTTATTTCTGAGAGCGGAGTAGAGGGATAGTATCTTAGCGTGCTGAAAGATTTCTATGTTTGTAGCCTTGTCCTGCTATTTAATGTTCAATATTTTGTGGAGACAGCAAATCTGTAGCCATATGTATAAATAAATACCACTTCCTCAAAACTAGGTGACATAGTGCAACTGATTGACCATATTTTAGGTGTTGTATCATCTACACTTTCTGAACAAGAAGAGTGGGCACTGGGAAAATAAGAATGTAGATAAATGAGGGAACAACAGGGAAGAAACTTTAAAGAATTGTACGGAATAGGTTATACCTTATGAGAATGAACCCAAACCAGATACCAATAAGAGCATATAACAAAGGAGTATCCGAACAAAAGGCCAAAGGTAGACCAAGAAATGGTGGATAGAAAAAACAAGATAGTCTTGAACAAACATGGACTTAATAAAACCAAGGCAACTCATTTGGCCTTGGAATGACAGCTGTAGCTCCCACACCTACGTTTAACGGCAAGTGTGAATACGATCAACCATCGTTCACCTAGGGACATACAATAGACGGAATAGGTCCGCTTTATCGATTGTGTAAAATTGCCTATACACCTTTCATTATATTGTCCACCAAGTCCTTCAAAATATTGTGATGAAGCTGGATGTGTTAGTGAATCAATGTCATCGCAGTCGGACAATGTTCAATGAGATTTATTACTTCATCATACAGACTATGTTCTGCTAGCTAGCAGAAGCTTCAGAACAATCAAAGAATACAGTTTTTGTGTGTTTTTTTTTGCACTTTAGTGACTAGAAAGTTATTGATATATTGTGCTTGATTTCATAGATTTGGCGTCGATCTTATGATATTCCACCTCCACCACTTGAAACATCTGATGAACGCTGGTCAGGAAGAGACAAACAATACGCAGTAAGTTCATAGTTCATACTTATACTGTTAAACCAATATTTTGTTTCTTTTTCCAGATATTAGATAGAGATTATTTTCCTGTATAGTGAATTGGAAAGGGAGTAAGAAGTAACTAGTCAATGCAGACAGATAAAGAAGTAACTAGTCAACTCAGACAGATAAAGAAGTAAATAGTCAACGCAGACAGATAAAGAAGTAACTAGTCAATGCAGACAGATAAAGAAGTAACTAGTCAATGCAGATAGATAAAGAAGTAACTAGTCAACGCAGACAGATAAAGAAGTAACTAGTCAATGCAGACAGATAAAGAAGTAACTAGTCAACGCAGACAGATAAAGAAGTAACTAGTCAACGCAGACAGATAAAGAAGTAACTAGTCATGCAGACAGATAAAGAAGTAACTAGTCAATGCAGACAGACAAAGAAGTAACTAGTCAACGCAGACAGATAAAGAAGTAACTAGTCAACGCAGACAGATAAAGAAGTAACTAGTCAACGCAGACAGATAAAGAAGATACTATTATCATCATCAAGTGTCATTCTCTGCAACGAAGGTTGGCTGCAACGGATCTCAACAACATTCCCTGTCTCTTGTTTTGGTGGTGCACTCTGCTAGACTGTAACTTGTCCATCTTGTGATGTTACTCTTCCACTTGTATCTCTGTATACCTCTTGCTCGCTTCCCTTTGACTTTACCCTCAAGTAACGTCTTCAATAAGGTGTCATGTCTTTTAATGTGTCCAAAATATTTTATTTGCTGATCTTTATTTTTCTTAGTTATTCTTTCTTCATATTAAGTGTTTTTAGCACCTCTATTTGTTTTCTTCTCTTTCCATTGATGTTCTCCCTATTGTATTTATATTTTTTCATAACCGAACAAACACAATATTACTGGGGAAATAAATAAAACATGTAGATTTAACTTACCTTGCCGTAAAATCATTCTCTGGACATAGACCTAGTTATGTCGATAATCATGTCAATACATTAGGTCTATGGTCTTTCCATAATAAAACCATCGTGTTGCGACCTTAGATCTACTTTCAAAACAAATGTTATTCATCAGAGTCACTATCCATAATGATTTTACTTAACCAACTCAATCCCTTAACTGCCTACAGGCAGATATATATTCATTACCGCAGTGGCCGTTCTCGTTCGATTGGTGCAAGGTCATTTAGATTGATGTCCATTACCCATTCCATGCAAATAGACATGCTAAATTTAGCCCTGATGTGATTACAGATAATGGCAGCTTCCAGTGTTTTTCCAATTGTTTCTAACAGCTGTCGTTTCCGAACTGCGAAAAGTTTATTATGGCCTTCAATTTTTGTCAAAACTTGATAAAAAGTGGACCTAATTATGATTCCAATGATATTGATATGCAATTTTGTTAATGGAATTTTAGAGAATGTGAATTAATCAAGTCGTTGCTGGGGAATTAGTTTAGTACTTAGAATGTGAAGTAGCAAGGAAGGTTCATCGATCTGTAAAGTGTAGATAATGTGTCCCCCCCCCCCCCCAAACCATAGACCTAGTAATGATTGAGAATAGTCAACACAGCTTCTTCTTCATCGTACACCTTGCTGCGGACCCTCTGAAAGCATTCTGCTGACCGTCCTGAGAAGGACGTATCAGGATGATCTGCATTGTGTCATGTTTTACAGTAAGCTGCATTACTTGCGCCTTTTGACCTGACACATCCATCTTCAGCCAGCATTTTTTGGGCCGGGTTGGCATTCTCGTATCTTCGATCCCTAGTACTTGGCCAGGCTACAGCAGGGTTGCTGCACTCCTGTTTCCAGGCCCACTTTGTGGAAGTGTACTGAGAGTCTTGGCCAGCAGTGTTTCACTGACCCTGATGCTCGACCAGCTATGGAGCACCGGCCTGTGCACTCTGATGTTCATGTCATTTCTCGGCCCGTCAACACAGCTGATCTATGTCAATATTGATCAATTTCACAAGAAATCGGGTGTTGCAAACAACATTTATCGAGATTACTCAATGTTTGATCAAGACTAGGCCTAGTTTTCACTATTTCTAAGTTAGTCATTCTTTGGGGATACGCACAGAACATTGTGTATGCAGGTATCAAAGTTTCCTAAAATACGAAATATATTTTGGAAATCTGTTTCACCAGATAACTAACTGGATAATATGTTTGGAATAGTTAACAGTTACGGAATTTTGAAGATCTTGATAGATCGCTGGGATTTTTAAATTACATTGTCCCGTCTCTTCTCATGTTACACAAGGACGGAAAAGATGTCTAATCAAATAGCTAGCTAAGATTCGATGATTTCTGTCACATGAACATTAAACATCATTTTGTTGCTCTCACTAAATCAATGCATAGCGATAGTACACTCCCCTGGAGCGTCATGAACCTTTTAAACTGTCCGTGAATCCACACGCAGGGAGGGGGCATGATACAGGTTAAGAGGCTGAATGTAGGAAAGGTATGTAGTTGTTAAGTGAGGCATGATGAAGGAAAGACTGTTCGGTGCAGCAAGGTTAAGAGAATACTGTTCAGTTTTACAGGATGAAGGGAGAGCAAATAGTTATTCTTCAATGGGGTTCAATGAGGAAGACTGTTTTGTGCAGGAAGATTGATAAAAGATGAGGCAGTGCAACAAAGTTAAGGGAGGAAGAAGATTATTCATTGCAGTTATGATTAAGTGAAGATTTATAATTACTATTTTGTGCAGCATGATTAACCTGTAGCACGCTGTTGGCAACAATCATCAACGTATATATCTCCGTGTACAGCGGTCAGCGAATCCAGTTGCCCATTGCTATGCACTCATTTAGCGACAAGCAACTAAATAATGTTTAGCCCTTTCCCCATTCAAGTGATTTCCCAATTGTCACTTCCTGATCACTAAGATAAGGGAAACACCTCCACCTAATTGTCAGTATGATGATTTTAAAAATGCATTTTCTTTAAAACTTAAATTTTCTCAATTCTCCATTTTTGCAAACAGGTTGATATACCTGAAACATTGAACTCACCATCTGTACTCCAGTACATGCCATACTCATGCCAAAAATGTATGACCATCATAATATACATATAAGAAAACCTTTTATTTCACTAGTAATTACAGATGTTCAGCACCACATGTCTTACTTGTTCTTGGCGTTATTTAACATGCAAATATGTCTGATGGCTGAAAATTGATAAAACTCATTGACAAAGAGGCTAAAGTATTCATAATGTGTAGTAATCTCACTAAGATTATGTACATGCCCAACGTTTTCTACAAAATTTGCACTTTCACTGGAAAAACATCACACTGGTGAAATTCTTGATACCACATTAGTACCACAAATTTCATCCTTATTGTTCGAAACACTAGGCCTATCTAACAAAGCAACTTCAATGTCACTTTCTACATTATATTTGCTACGTAAATCATGAATTGTAAATACTTAATACTTACTAATGTGTAATTATACCTACAATATGCATGTTTCTATTGTAACAACGGCTGTACATCATCAGTGTACATACGAATAATAATCCTCCATTGTGAACACAGTTGTCTCAAAATTCTGATAATTTTATAAATTTCATAGCAAATCAGATGTTCATAAAAAAATCAGTAACAAATCAAAATATATACCATTGGAGAATATCAGTCTGATGTGATATTCTCATAATGTAAACACAGAGGAAGCGTGAATTCTGAACCACGTAACGGTCATGGTTTTAAATTAACCCTAGCAGGCTCAAAATAGACAATTGATCTTAGTTAAACAAGTAAAAAAAGCGACTCTAGTGGTCACATGGTTACGGTTCATGTGACCGATATTTAGCGCTACCTAGACTGGCTTAATTGAACTTGCTTTTCATGCATTTTCTTTCCAAGTAGGTTGTAAATAAGAGCAGCTATTAAATTTTTACTCGACTGTTCAAATTGCAAAAAATCTGTTGAAATGGAAGCCATTTTTCATGACATTTGATTCTAATTCCGATGAAGAGAAATTCTTGGGATTATACAGATGCAGATATTATTAGCTGATATGTTCGGTGAGGAGGACACTAGCTCTTTGTCTTGTCCGTCATGTCTGAGGATGACAATAGCAATTGCTGCTATTCAAGTTATAACCATATCTGTTTCACAACTTTTCAGAAGTTACAGGACAACTAGACGTAGCTGATAAATGTTAGTGAGGTAGACGTGTTTCGTTTGTTTATGACAAATGATAACACGTTAGTTTTGCTATGACATGATATTGAAAACAATAAGCCTAATAAATCTAATATATGAAAGTTGTTAACTACTAACACCTAGACCTAGCTACATGTTTTATTTATTTTCACATATATTTTATGAGAACCTTAGTTTGGTTATGAAATAACACAAATAGAATAGAATTTTATCAGGGATGCCACATATTGGACAGTATTCCATTCTTTATTTACATTAAAAAAATTAATTTAAAAACCTTTTTGAAAAAAGTTATCGCATTTCCAAACATCCACCAAAAATAGCACAATTTATCAAAAAAGAATCCAGGTGCTTTGGGGAATTTGTGTAATTTTAATGCAGAGTGCTCTGAAAGGTTAAGGGAATATTTGTAATTACTGTTCTGTGCAGCAAAGTCAAAAACGAGGGAAGAGCTTGATTAAGCTTGTGATTTCTATAATAACACAAAATGTATTGTTCTTATCTACTGTATGGCTGTACATCTATTTTGAACATTCTCTTTTCAGAATAATGATCAAGGCATGATTCCAGCTTGTGAATGTTTGAAGGATACAGTAGCTCGCACACTACCATTTTGGTATGATTCTATTGTTCCAGCAATTAAAGTAAGTGGAGTATTGCAAGAAACAGAGGTGATAAATAATTGTTACCTTGTCATTTATTTCATTTTGTTTCTTTATTTTGCCTCTTTTGACACCAGCTAGCCTGTAGTGTCAGATTGTCATGTCTGAAAGCTCACAAATGCAAGAATAATGAGAAAGTCTCATGAGATGTTTAAACCCTCTGTTGAGTATGTGTGAAGGCAGCTCAGCATTAGGCAACTGTGCAAGAATAAGTAAGAATATCATAACCGTAATGAAAGCAATGTGCATGCTCAAGATGCTTTCAGTGGTTTTCAGGCAGCAGGTTGTGTGAAAAGGCAAAGGCAGGATGCCACACCAACCCGGTACCCAAAAAAATGTGGGTAGAAACTGAAACTTGGATGGTGTTAAACAAAATCTTGGCTAAAAGGACGAAGGGCGAACCCTAGTTGAACTTTACTGTTTAGAAATCCCTACTCATTGCTCACCGTCTTCTCTGAAACTGCCACCCTTGGACACATTTTGGCCTGCAATGGTCAAGGGCACAGCGGGTGATAAACCGTCAAGGCGTAGACCCTAAAATAGTTGCTAGTTTGCCTGGTGACAGATAGGGAGGTTAGGGAAGGAAAGCTCACCTGAAATAAAAGCATGCAGAAATCGGATGTGCTGGGTCAGAAGACACAAATAACGCAGATTAGCTGTAAACTAGCAGTACGATGTGCTGCATGCTTCCCGACGGAAATATTACTGAATGTATTTATATTGCCTAGAAAATTACTACAGCCAAAAAATACTGGTTTGGTGGCTACATCCTATTTAGGATCATCATCAGGTGCCATGCCGGCTGGCGTAGGTGGTCATGGCTCTCCACAGCTCTCTGTCCACAGTATTATGTCTCAAAGTCGTTGTTGTTTCTTTGCCGTGCCAGGTTGTCAAACTATCTAATATTTTCTCACGTTGTCGCCCTCTGCCTCTGTTGTCTTCAATTTTGCCTGTTGTGACTATGTTCTCTAAACCTGCCTGTCTCATGAAGTGGCCCAAAAAAGAAGATTGCCGTTTTCTTATATTGTTGATTAAGGTTTGTTTCACATTTGACTCTTTCAACACCTCTACATTAGTTTTTCTGGCAGTCCATGGTATTCTCAGAATTCTTCTGTGGAACCACATCTCTGTTGCCTCTAATTTCCCACTTTCCAGTTTGTTTATTGTCCAAGACTTGCATCCATATGTTAGTATAGGGGTTATATAGCACTGCAGAACTCTCTTTCTCAACTCTAATGACAAGGTCATATTACGCTATTAACACCAACTGTAGGCCTACTTCTGTGTGACGCCATGACTTTCATCTTGGGAGAATAATGTGGTAGTTTCCCGACATAAAAGAATAAACATATAAAATTATTAGTCAATGAATGGTCTTATGACTATTCTACTGCTTTGGAAACAACAAAAAAATAGAAAATTGTGCATTTAGTGACGCTTAGGAGATGGCATAGTGAGTGATTTAGAGAGAGAGGTGGTGAGAGGTAGATGTAGTGTGATGTAACAAGCAAAACTATTTAAAGTGCAAATGGGAAACGATAACAAGTAGGCATCGGAAACAATATTAGGTAACTAGTAAAAATAACCAAACTGTCAGAGGATATCCGACAAGATGGAGAGTGCCACAGTAACAAACATAAGAAGCAATAAATACTATTTTAATGTAATATTGTTACTCCGTTAAATTCTGAATATAAACCCATCCGATTGTAGGCCGAGAACCTAATTATCACTTCCCAAAAGTGGAGAAAATGGAAGGTCCGACTATAGACCGACATCCCCAATGCCGGCAATAATGAACTTCATCATCATAAGAAAGAACCGACACGCTAAATGGAAATTAACACAAACTTTTGCAACTCTCAGAAAATGGCATTCCTTTCATTTGCTTCACTCACATAACTTGAATGAATCAAGGAATGAAACCCCGGTGGCTACTGTATTCTGGATCAATATATCCGAAAATAATGAATACCTGGTAGGCTGACTTCCCTATCCATGACAATAGACGGTTTATGAGGTGGTGAGACTTTGGGGAACAAAGTTTTTCCTGAATGAATTGTCTGTGTTGGGTGTCTGGGCGTTATGACGCGGAACAGCGCTAGTGAATAGTAATTACTACGTAACTATTATGTCACCGGCTTCTGACAGTGATGTTTAAGTGGGAAATGATGAAAGGCAAGACAGCAAGTGTTTTTATAAGATACAGAAGAGTTTGAACTTTGTTCCTGGTTATGTTTACCATGTGGGGAGAATACGGTAATAAAATAAACATAACAGAGGATTGTAAAAATATAGACCTAGTAAGTGAGTTTTTATCAAGAAATATAGGAGATTTTGAAGGAAATATTGTATGATATATAGAAATTAATGTAATTAGAGGCCTAGCATTATGGTAAGTATGCTCTAGATTGCTGGTGAGCCCTAGTCATTTTATCCTGGCTTAATATATCGGGACATGTGACTGTAATTTTTTTTAAAGTGTTTTTCTCCTTTTTTACTGTGATTTGGACGTAATTTTTTTTTAAATTTGATCTTACTCTCGAAAATAAGCCTAGGAGTATGAAGTCATCTCTGTTTTTTGTCCAAAAATTGTCGGGTTATACACGGAATTTAATGGTAGATAATCTAACTACCAAATATTAAAACCATTGTAAAAGAGAAAATAACAAGGAACATGGACTTTTTCTACTTTACGGACCAACAGGGGGCATTTTAACCCTTTCGCCACTGAGATTTCCCTATTAACAATCCCCCATCACTAAGACAAGGGACACAACTCCTCCAAATTATCAATATGATGAAATTAATATAAATTTTCTTTCAAACTATTTATCATATTACACTCAGAGACTTGACAGATAACAAAAATATGAAAAGGATCTATATCAAAGATAATTTAATACATATATATTATTAAAATGTTTTGATGCACACTGTCAAACTGAACATAATGTGGGTAACATTTTTTTTACCCTGGGGGTGCTGAGTATCGGTCGTATTTGCGACAAAAATATTGAGAAATATTCTGACATCTTCTTTTTCCAAAAAAAAGTTGATGTGGTCAAAATGTTGAGCCCTCATCTTTACTCCAGTACATGCCATATTCAAGCAGAATACACAGGCCCATCATAATATAAATATAAAAACGTTTTATTTCAATAGCAGTTACAAATGTCCAGCACGTGTCTTTCCTTGTTTGCTCTTTGCTTTATGTTACATATAAATTTGTCTGAGCGGCTACAAATTGATAAACTCCTCGTTGACAATGATACTAAAGTATTCATAACGTGTGGTAATCTCATCAAGATTATGTACAGACCCAACGTTTTCTACAAAATTCACAACTTCTACTCGAAAAACTACATCACTCTGGTGAAGTTTGCAATGTCACAAATAGCACTACAAATTTCCTTCTCGTTGTTGGAAATATTAGGCCTATCTAAAAAGGAACTTCACTGTCACTTCCCATGTTATATTTGGTACACAAATTAGCTACATTGTGCATATTTCCATTGTAACTGCGGCTGTCATCATCAGTGCACATACAAACAATATCCTCCAATGCGAAAAAATTGTGTTAAAACACCACAAAATTGTGAAAAATTCATCAAAAATCAGTCAGACATAAAATATTGCCATGATGTAAATACGCACTGAAAGCTTGAACTGTTACCTATGCAAAGGTCATGGCCAGGTATTAACCTGGCGCAAACTAAAAATGTAATATCGATCGCAACGAAACAAATATAAAAAACCGCCTGCGACTAATTGGCTACCAGTGGAAGCGATGCGTGGTGACTCTAAGGGGAATGTGGTTAACGTCACAAATCGGTCAAAACAAAAGTTTAAATATTTCTGTACTCACTTATTTCTGAAAATAATAACCAAAGAAACCTTAACCTTTACGACTCTATAGTCGCAATATTGCGCCTATGAGCACAGGCTCCATTGTGCCTGTGGGCGCAATCCCACTACATGCGACGTCGCCCGATTCCAGAGTACGTAACTTCACGAAGTTACATAAATGAAAATACATAAATGAATTGCTATTTGCAGACGATTAGGCGCTGATATACCTATATATCTGATATATTTGAGCTGCAAATACATCAAAACCCATAAAATACCTATTGCGAAACCAACAACATGAGAATCAACAAACCAAAATCAGAAACATTGAAGATATGCATAAATCAATCCCCATTAGAAATATACATAGATACCACAAAACCTTACCAAGTAAAGAAATTTAAGTATCTATGCAGCTTGTTCACAGGAGACTAGATGGAGAAATAGAGACAAGATAAAGAAAACAAACATAGTTTTGTATCAATTGGCACCACTGCTGAAACGCCAGAACATCGACATGATCTCCAAAAGAAAATTTAATGAACACACAGTGTTCATCCCGACACTGTGCTACCAATGCCAGACCTGGATCCTGACAGAGAAACTAGAACAAAAACTTGCTGTATGCGAAATTAAGTGCATGAGAACAGTACTGTGGGTAACAAAAAGAGATAGAATAAACAATCACACTATAAGAAATCTGATTTTTAAAAATCATGCAAAGAATACAGAGACATACAAAAGATCAAATGGTTTGGCCACCTAATCAGAATGGAACCAGATCACATTCCGTTGATAACTTTCAATAAAAGATCATCTGAAAAGAGAAACCGGGGAATACCCAGACAAAGATGGATAGATAACAGAGACTTACTAGAATACCAAAGCTGTACTATGGGGAATACCCAGACGAAGATGGATAGATAACAGAGAAATGCTAGAACACCAAGGCTGCACTATGGCAGCAGAAGGTTAGCTAAAGAAAGAAGACTTCGGCTCCTAGTGGCACACATAAATAAGACAAGACTTGTGCACATATATTCCTCAGTGAAATCATATTTGAATTTATGTCTTGGAAAACAATACCTTTTGCACATTTTAAAACCATTACAGCAGAAACACAACATACTGATGCATTGAAAATATTCAAATTGTCAGTCTATGATCGTAACCTGGAAGCTTTCTCATGACCTTGTTAGAAATATATATTGAGGGGTGTGCTTACACAAAAGGAAAGTCTCACTATGTATGCATGCCATGTACTAAATGTTTGTTGTTGCATGATGGTGGCATCATCGACAACTTTTCATACATTCTGATTTATCTTGGTTAAACACTTCTTTGCTACTTCTGTCATTTATTCCAAATACCTCTGGTTAAACATTAAATGTATATCAAATTTCTCATGCTAAACACATATTTTATACTAAGCAACTCATGAAATTATTCCAAATTTCTCATGCTAAACACATATTTTATACTAAGCAACCCATGAAATTATTCCAAATTTCTCATGCTAAACACATATTTTATACTAAGCAACTCATGAAATTATTGAAAATTTCTCATGCTAAACACATATTTTATACTAAGCAACTCATGAAATTATTCCAAATTTCTCATGCTAAACACATATTTTATACTAAGCAACTCATGAAATTGTTCCAAATTTCTCATGCTAAACACATATTTTATACTAAGCAACTCATGAAATTATTCCAAATTTCTCATGCTAAACACATATTTTATACTAAGCAACTCATGAAATTATTCCAAATTTCTCATGCTAAACACATATTTTATACTAAGCAACTCATGAAATTATTGAAAATTTCTCATGCTAAACACATATTTTATACTAAGCAACTCATGAAATTATTCCAAATTTCTCATGCTAAACACATATTTTATACTAAGCAACTCATGAAATTGTTCCAAATTTCTCTGGTTAAGCATGGTTTTAACCTTTTTTTGGTTTAGCAAAATGTACCTCTCCTTTCAACTGCAGACGTTAGTCCAATGTGGTTATATCCGAGCTTTACAACAATAAAAAAATAATGGAGGTCGCAGATCGGTAACCCAGTCATCACGACCTAAATATCGTACATTGATTGTTTGAACTCCTCAAACCATCCCTTATATATGGCCTTGGCCTCACTATTGACATGCACCAATGAGGAGCAGTGTTCTATTATCTGTTTTTTTAAATCGGTGAATGGGATGGAGCCTATAGATAATCAGCGATGAATGGAGGTCTTGTATGGCGATGCATGTATGTCAATCCAGCATCCTCTTGTTCTGCGTTCATTCTCAAACTGCTGTTAATTAGTAGGATATGTGTTGTGTTATGGTTTACAGATAGGCATCTGTGCCTATCAGCCTGATACATCTGACTTTATAATGGCTTCTGGATCACTTTAACTCTATATGGGATGAGACAGCCAACTCTGCCCCAAAACTTTCTTAGTTGCCTTTTTCGACATACATGGAAGGTTAACAGTGTTGCTGTTCTTTATTCCCCTTTTCAGGCCCCAATGAACACACATGCTGTCGATCCACCAAGCGTATGAGTGAAGTAAGAAGTTTCATAACTGAGTTCTGTGACATATCCCATATGAAGAATTTGACCAACGTTGCCGATTGTCCATATAGTCACTGAATACAGTGTTTAGATACTGATGACTTTTGTCATTTTGTGGTTTGTTTCATAGAGTGGACAGAGAGTTCTCATTGCTGCACATGGAAACAGTTTGAGAGGTCTGATCAAGTATCTGGATAATGTCTCTGATAATGATATTGTTGGGCTGAATCTACCAACAGGTAAGTGAAAGCATTCATTGTGCAGGCTTTTCTTATTTTCACTTTATTATTTCAATTGTATTTGTAATTTTCTGTTAAGTGTTGTTGCTATTGGCATCATCATACCAGTATCTGTTGTAAGACATGAAATTATTTCAGTTTTGCGATGATATTGATTTAATAAATTAACAATTACCTGCTAGTTTCACCTTTACAGAGAAATATTATATTTTCGCATCTTGTTGACCTGTCTGTACCAATCTGGTTTTAGAATTAACAGGTTAAAAAAAGTTTGTGGTGAATTTTGTGACCTAATAAATTTTTATCTGATATTTTAATTTGGCTACAGGCATATAAAACTGAATATACTTTTAAATTCCAAATAACTTGTTTTTAAAATGTTTGCAACTAGACATAACAAAGTTCCAATTTGACTTCATATTTAAATATGTGGAGAATAGCTGCTTAATTTAACTCAAATAAAAAATAGATACTTTTATCCAGCATATAACATAGTGTTTATAATAGTTCGTAGGTCTAATGGTTTATTTATTTTAAAGCGAAACGCGATGTGTTTTATTTTTGTAAATAATTAACAAAACTATACATGATCTAGGGCCTATCTAGTGCTTCCTGTTCACATTTTTTACAAATGTTGCCCTGTCGTACTTTTTAGTATTTTTAATGTGATCAAGGGGCGCAATCTTTTTGTGATGTCACTATGCCAGTTCATCTCTTTCTGTAAGTGCAATGGATTCTGTATTGTTGTTGAACTTATCAGAAGAGAAGGGACACTGCTAAAGTGTAGGGGAGGGGGATAGTTGTTAGATTTAGTTCTAACACTATGCCTATCACCCAAACACCCCCGTTCCTTAATTCTAGCATTTAGTGCTAAAACTACGCTTAACACCCGAACCCCTCACTGCTCCTAAATTCTAGCAGTATCTCATCTCTTTCGACGTGCACACGTTTAGAATTTAGAAGTGGGATTGCGTAGTAGGGTTAGATTGAGTTATGATACTACGCCGAACACACCGCCCTCCTTGTGCATTGTATCTAAGTTCGCTCATGCTGAAGAAATTATACAAATTGTTTGTATGCTGAAGAATGGAACACCTGATGTAAAATGGATATGAATAACCAAACTGCCAGAGGATATCCGACATGGTGGAGAGAGCCGCAGTAATAAAAATAAAGCAATAACACAATGATTGTTGAAAGTATTATTGTCACTGATTGCTAATACAACTAATAAACAGCAAAAATAATATCAATGAAAAATAGCAAAAAACAAAGAAAGAAGGAATTTTTTCACATTATGGTCCTATATTGACTTTTATTAAGAAAACAACAACAAACTAGAAAGAAACAGATAAAACTGTCAATACAATGAGATGGTCTTACAACCGCATCTCATTGTATGTGGAGAAGAAAGACACAATCAAGTTTAATTATAAGCAATAACAGTACTCGTTTGAATTTTATGCACTAGTGATAGAATCTAATGAGGTAAGTGGAATACTGTAAGAAAATAAGTCATGCGAGTCAAGATTACCGGTCCTTCTGATAGGTAGTAATAACTCTCCTTGACAGATCTGGTATACCCAGCATTGACACTATCCTGATGCAGACACAGATTTGTTGGTCAGTTGGTACGTATGTCAGACTATCATCTGCCAAAGATACTTCTGTATGGTGAGCTGGAGAAAGTAAACGATTTCAAGGTGGCCAAAAGAAGCACTACAAGGACTTGTTAAACACCTCACTGAAAGTGTTTGAAATAGACCAAGACACATGGGAAGAACTTGCACAAAATTGATCTACATGGCGCTCTGCAGTCAAAAAGAGCGCATCTTGTTAAAAGTGGAGAAATGCTGCAGCCCAACAGCAAAGAGTAGCTAGAAAGTCACGGATAAACAAAAATCTGCCTACAGTGGTCATTCCATGTCCGAACTGTCCAAGAACATTTACAGCTCGAATAGGGCTCATTAGCCATCTACATCTACGAACTATTAAGCATGGACATAATTCTAACTGAATTTTCACAAGTGGATGTAAAAAAATGGTCGTCATCACTTGTGATGGACGAACATACAATAACACTATATAAATAAAAAAATTTAAAGTGTGCCATATTGCTGTTGAATCTTGAGGTGCAAGCATTTATCAGCGAACTTCCTTGTGTGTTTGTTAGTTAAGTATGGTATTAAAGCCACTTTAAATCTAGGATCAATGTCCTTTCTGGTTATATCAGGACATATTAGCTTTTTATATAATTGTGATCTTATGGTCTGGGATCAGCGCTAATAATTATTAGTGTAAATATTGTGTGATTTGTCATATTTGCTAAGGTGGAGAGTTCAGTATTGTGTCCTGCTATAGTTTTCATTTTGTCTGAGTGTTAAGGCATGTTCAGCCACTTTTAAGTAAATGTTGTGATTTTGTATACATTATTGTGCAAATTTCTGTCACTGAGTTTGTCACAGACTACTAAGCAGAGACAGACACTTAGGTTATATGTATATTATCTACCTTTTATGTCATCAGTTGCTTGGAATTTTTGAGGGATCAGATCTTGTGTGCAAACTGCTGATTGTTATCATGGTTCCCTTAAGCTTCATTCTTGTTTGATGATTAGGATCCAGCATCACATTACTGGGATATTCCCATAAATGCTCAGCTCGCCAGTCCATCAACCATCTAGGGGTGTGTAAGCTCAGTGTTCTTCTAATCAGTTATTATTTGTGCGTTCTTTGGATATTTCCAGAGAGGATACTCTTCTTTTTCCCTGGGATTTTCAATCCCATTTTTATCGTTGAACATGAACATTGTCTCTTTCATCTTCCTCATTTACTGTGTAATACATCCATAGCTGCTCTATCAGCTTCCTCATTACTGTGTAATACATCCATAGCTGCCCTAATTAACTCATCTGTCTCCTATCTCAGCTCTGTCTCTTCTTATCACTTACCCATCCACTATAGCATTGCTCACCAATACATCAGCTCTATCGTTGCCTCTGACTCCTGCATGTCCTGGACAGTAGATCCATGTATATTTAAGATGTTACTGAGAACAGTAACTCACTCCTTTTTTATCATCTTGACTGTTCTATTTTGTGTATCATGCTCTATTCAGTCGGTGCCAAGCATGATGCTTACTAATTATTTATACCCACATATTCGCCTTTGTGCTGCCGTGCCTGAAATAGGAGTGAAGAATAGCAATACTTTTAGTCCGTTCTTTGAACGCCACCCCCGGTTATCAACAAGAGTGTGAGAATAGATGCAGAAGACCTGTTAGTTTGTCAGTGCTTGTCTTTTCTACAAGCAGTCTGTGTAACATGTATATGTTTCAAACTCCAATGCTCTAGGGTGGTGTTGGTCAAATATGTTTCAAAGACTAAGTACAAATTACAATGTTTTTTAGGAGTGTCACTTACTCCAGCAGTATAAGCAGTTTATGTTACACTGCTGGCAGTCAGTGCCAAAGGGACATATTGTATTCAAATCTTATTTACAATTTGATTTACTTACATTGAATAGGTGTTATAGGATATCTTCCCACCGAAGACGGATGTATCTGGCCATTGGCTCAAATAAAACGGTGACACAACGCATTTCCATTCTCTGGACCACATCCTGCTGGAAATCTAGTAGCATCATAGTCCTGCTACAAGGGAGATCCAGCGGGAGTTTGAGAATGAACGCTGACGAAGAAGAAGAAGGATATCTTCAACATTATTTATTCATCAGTCTCTTGTTGTTCTTATACCGTATTGTCTGCTATTTCATTTGTGTAGTATTAACTGATTCTGCATTCTCATACATTCAATTTATTCTTGTTGCTTTTCATGTTTAATATATAGTGTAATTTCTTAACCATGCTATGTTCTCCACCTTGATGTGATTGGGGTGAAGTACGGAAAACATTTATGAACCTGGTAGATATGTCACGGATAACTTTGTGCTCCAGGCAAGTTCATCCAGGTTGAGCAGATCAATGGTGAGAGAATAGAGAGGTGATAACCTCATCCAGGTTCAGGAAGTTCACAAATATAAACTGAATCTAATATCTAATATTAGATCTAATATTTGAATCAAATCTGACCAGTACACAGAAGAGTTCTTTAAGCTGTAGCAACCCAGAGAAAAATATTACATACTTCCTCTGGAACCCTGCCATTTTTTATGACTTCTGATTTTTCTGCACGTGTTTACTTTCTTTTTTGGGCAGAACTTTTTCATTTATTGAGTTATTGATTTCAAATTCTGAGACAATAGAGATAAGGCTGAATATGGTTTGGAAGTTTTGTCTGCTTTTTTGTGTCAGTGTTCTGTTGTGGACATCCAACATGGACAGTATGGACAAACGCACACAAAGGACTTTAATGTACCATAATGCTTGTTTCTATTCAAGAATCAAGGTCATGTATGTGCAGATGGAATAGAGCAGAACAGAAGATTTGTAACACAGGAAAAAACATCATTCAGGACCACACAAAAAAAGATATGAGCATTTAAGGAGACTTGCCTTTGTGATGACACAAAACAAAAATAAACAATTTACATAATGGAATCCGATGTATCCTGGAATAATATCAGCATATTTCAATTAAGTCAAACAAGCAAGTAAGAGGAGACGATAAACAGCAATACATTTCTACAACTATTAGAAGAAAATGATGGTCTTATGTCAGACATGCACATAGAATGAATGAAAACAAAACTGTCAGTACAAACATTAAAATTGGTACCAGATGGCAAAAGAAAAAGACAAAGAGAGACTCTTCGCAGAACAACCATCAAAGAGGGTATGATTATGTGTCTCAACAAAATGCAAGAATTAGAGTAGCATCGCCTCACTCAAACTGGAGAGCTCTGGTTTCTATGCACTGTATTTGGCACTGGAGGAACATAGATACATTTCAGATGGAAGAAATTTGAAATTCTGCAGTCTATAATATAAGGGAATATCAATGCAGCAGTCCAGGCAACCCCATAAGTTCTTCTATCCCTGTTACTGTAAATCCAACAGAATGTCTCTGTCACATGGCATAAAACTATCACAGAACTAGACTTTCTACCATGTCACAATGTCAAACTTTTCCGTACTCTATTTCTTTGCCATCCTCAGTCTCTTTTCCTTTCAATGTTGCCTGTTGTTGCATTGTACTCTGAACCTCCTTGTTTCATAATGTGGCCAATAAATATGAACTTTTGGTTTCTGATGTGGTGATAAATAACTTCCTGATGATGTCAATCTCCTAGTATTGATAGACTATTGGTGGATAAATATATGTACATCTGAAAGAAGTCCCCCAGAAAGTATCTACCTGGTATATTTGCTTCATAGACTACAGCAAGACCTTTGACAGAGTCCAACATAAAAAGATGGGCAGTTTGTCAGAGTTCACCATCAAAGCAAGAGGTAAGCAGAGATACTAGCGGCTAGGAAACATGATGAGATGGGCAGTCTGTCAGAGTTCACCACCAAAGCAAGAGGTAGGCTCAGATACTAGCGGCTAGGAAACATGATGAGATGGGCAGTCTGTCAGAGTTCACCACCAAAGCAAGAGGTAGGCAGAGATACTAGCGGCTAGGAAACATGATGAGATGGGCAGTCTGTCAGAGTTCACCACCAAAGCAAGAGACAAAGAATGTGAGGGGTTCATTGCAGACAACCTTTGTTGCAGAGATAGCACAAAGTTCAAAGAAGGAAATAGACATGGAGTAAAGAAACATTAAAATTTGAGTGACCAGGTCTTTAAATTCAACAGAAATGCACACCAGATAACATGAAGTAGAATATCATTAAAACTTTTGAGTGACCAGATCATTTAACTCACAGAAGTGTACACAAGATTTTGCTATTTTTGTTTACTTTTATTCTTTTATATTTTTCTCTCAAATTCATGCTAGTTTGCAAGGTGTAGTATTTAAATAGGATGCACTGTTCCATGGTTTACAGCTTGGCTGTGATATGTGCATTTCATTCCAACACATCATTTGTGGGCTACTTCTGTTAACAGGGGTTAGTCAGACCTATGCCCAGTCATCCTTAACAACCTCTTATGACATGCATGACGGATCACAGAGCTCCACATCCCGACTCATCAGAAGGGTGATACCCAGGTGACTTTCTGTTGGTGTCAGTCTCTCAGTATCAGATCTATTGGGGAATAAATATATGTACACAACACAAGTCCCCAAAAAATATCTATATTTGTTTTATAGACTACAACAAGATCATTATCAGAGTCCAACATGAAAAATGTTGTATGATTTTAATGAGTTTAAAATATTGATTGTTTGTATTTTTCTAATTTGAATTCTCACCTTACAGTACCAAAGGATGAAATATTAAACAATATAGTACAATACTTGTAGTCTTACAAGTACCACATGATTGTAGTGTGTATAGTTAGTTGCTTTATCATTCATGTTGTAACATTTATGGGTTGTTTAAACGTGTTTGGCTTTATACTCGCTTGAGCTATTTCTATTTTTGTTGTTGCTCACCTTTCCAGCTATCCCTCTGGTGTATGAACTTGATGCAAATCTCCGCCCTGTTAAGCACTACTACCTAGCTTCGGAGGAGGAAGTTAAGGCAGCCCAGGCCAAAGTGCTTGCTCAAGGGAAAGCTAAATAATTATTAGCCAATTTTAGTAATGTATCTATAAAAATTTCTTAGCTGCCTTTCGTTTTAATTTACAGCAATTATATTATATATAGGCTGTGATAGGCCCCAGATTTGAATATAATATTGATTTTTTTAAAACAGTAACCTCACCAATTCAGTGATTGTAATTTATATATCCACATTTTCAGTAATCAAGTTGACCTGTTTTGCAGATATTATTTTACTCAGAATATTTACTAAAATCCACTTAATGATATTATCATTTTATATTTCAACCTACTAAGTAACTACTTTGCAATTGTGTTACTTTCTGTCTTTGTGTGCAAACACTTTACGTTTGAATATTTTAAAAGTAGATAGCTTTTAGACTAAGACTGCCAACATCTAATGTAGTTTATACTGAAATGATATTAGTGATGAATTATACAGAAAATATTGTCAGTACTTGTTTTTATCTATCTATTGTCTTTTTTTGCTGTTAGGAATCACAAGATTGAAAGACAATCAATTTTCGTGCTATGACACATTTGGTCGCTCCATATAAAGTAATATTGTGATGTCTCAGGACGTCAGTAACTCCTCCATTCTATCTTCTTCTTGATCTTCCTCTACCTCTTTGTGTTTTTATTTTCATGTTGTACACTCTTGATGCTGGTCAGTATGGATTCATTCCCATTAAGTGGCTGAACCAATTCAGTCTCTGTTTTTCTATGCATTTGTCCATAGATGATGTTCCAACAGTTCTTGTAATCTCTTCATTCCTCACATAATCTCCTATGCTTTTCTTAGACATATCATTTCGTACATAGTAAGCTTTCTCTCTTGTTCTTTAGTTAGTGTCCACATCTGACATTTATAACACAATGTTGGTGAGGATTGAATTTATAATTTGCCTGTTGGTTTCATTGGGATAGTTCTGTGTTTCAACATTGCGGTAAGTTCAAATATATTTTTGATAAATATTTATAGTATTTATATGTTTGAGATTTTAAAGTGCCAACTCTGTACCTATAAGTTTTTGTCATGAATTTCGTGATCTTCTGTATGCTAAGTCTGTTGCTAAGTTTTTTTTGCTTCATGGGTGAGTTGAGTTCCATTCCATGATTATGGAGCTTTTGATGATGGACTTCATAACAGTCTTCTATTGTTGCTGGCAGTTGCTTCCAGTTGTAGCTGATCAGCTATCTCATTTTTCCTGATTTATGAGTGAACTGGAATCCAATGGAGAACAAATTGATGTGTTTGGTTGAGATATGAATGATTTCTAAGGGTATGTTAACAACAAATTTATCTACTGAATTCAGGTATTACATTTTTAGACTATAGTAGAAACTGAAAACATGTGGGATGTTTACTGAAAACTCCTCCATGTTAATAAATATGGAAACATGTTGTCTCATCTTTTTGTTGATGCTTAAGGATGATATGGAGAGCTAACAATAAAATGTATTATTTATATGGGTAATATACATGTTATATATAGCCTATATATATATTGTAAATATGTTAATTGCTTTTAAGTGTCTGTGTTGCTGAAAGAGATCAAGCACCTATAAACCTCTTAATAGTGCGGTGAAAACATGTTTGTTAAATGTATTTTTTAATTGAAACATGTGGATATGTTACAATCGACAGGCTAATTTTACAGGAAATATTTTAATAGGCTTATGTTGCCAATAAGTGGACTAGCTTTACTTGAAAATGTTTGGGTATGTTAACATAAGACTAGCTTTACTTGAAATGTTTGGGTATGTTAACATAAGACTAGCTTTACTTGAAATGTTTGGGTATGTTAACATAAGACTAGCTTTACTTGAAATGTTTGGATATGTTAACATAGATAAGACTAGCTTTACTTGAAATGTTTGGATATGTTAACATAGATAAGGCTAGCTTTACTTGGAATGTTTGGATATGTTAACATAGATAAGACTAGCTTTACTTGGAATGTTTGGATATGTTAACATAGATAAGACTAGCTTTACTTGGAATGTTTGGATATGTTAACATAGATAAGGCTAGCTTTACTTGGAATGTTTGGATATGTTAACATAGATAAGGCTAGCTTTACTTGGAATGTTTGGATATGTTAACATAGATAAGACTAGCTTTTCTTGGAATGTTTGAATATTTTAACATATATCAACCGAAGATGTATTTATCGGGCCATTGGCGCAAATAAAATGGACACAACGCATTTCCATTCTCTGGACTACATGTTGCTGGAAATCTAGAATGGATCATGGTTCTGCTACAGTAGAGATTCAGCAGGAGTTTGAGAATGAACGCTGAAGAAGAAGAAGAAGCAGTATATATTAACATAGATAAGGCTAGCTTTTTACTTAAAATGTTTGGATGTGTTAACATAAGGCTAGCTTTACTTGAAATATTTGGATAATTTATCATAGATAAGGCTAGCTTTACTTGAAACGTTTGGATATTTTATCATAGATAAGGCTAGCATTACTTTAAATGTTTGGATATGTTGCTTTAAGTGTCTTCACTTTCAATGTCTGTATTCAAATTCTGTTGAGAAGGTATCTAAATGTTTTTTCCAATGAAAAGAAATGAATCTGTTGTGTTTTCATGTTTGTAGCTGTAGGGGCCTTCAGGTTCATGTGTGAATTGTTTTTCCATATGCCGAATGTGTCATTCAGTTAAAATAAGACTTCTAATAAGATAATGTAAGTTTGTTTGATTATTTCATGTTTCCTTTGTGTTGACTAAGGGGTAATGATTGGAGATATTTGTTGTCTGGTTACAATCAGTTTTCATGCCATCTGCATCCCACATGAGGAGGACTGACTTCATTGGTCTGAGGTTCCCCCATACATACTCTACCATTCAGCATAGCAGATCATTGTATTTGGGATATAGACATTTTAATGATGGGCTCATATTTGTCATTTCTCACATTGATGACATAAGCTTGTGAAGAGGATGCCTCTGAAATCAGTCTCATAGTTCTTCTGTTGCTTGTTATGTAATATATTTTTGGAGGTAAAGATCTGATAGTTCTAATAACCAAGATGCCTTAAACCAGCAGTTTTCAACTGTGAGTTGTGACCCATTTGGGGTCAAACAACCCTTTCACAGGGGTCATCTAAGACCATCAAACAAATACGGTATTATGAAGTAAAAAAAAAAATTGGTAGCATATCCTATCCAGGACGTAGCTATCAACCCAGCATTTGTTGGCTGTGGTGATTTTCTAGGCAATATAAATACGTTCAGTAGGTTGCCATTGCTTTCTGAACAGTCCGGATGCACAATTGCCTGTGGTGAGGATCGAACTCGGTACCTTTGCTGTCACAGATGCGCTCTGTACCACTTGCCACAGAGCCGGTACCATGAAGTAGCAACAAAGTATTATGAAGTAGCAACGAAAATAATTTTATGGTTGGTCACCACAACATGAGGAAATATATTAAAGGGTCGCAGCATTACGAAGGTTGAGAATCACTGCGGTAGACCATCTGACAGAGGAGAGGACTGCAGCAACAAATAAAATGTCACTTTGATGTTTGTAACTTGGAGAAGAATGTACTATATGAACATGCCAATAGCAAATGTTCCAGTCTACATTTCTCATGTCATCTTACAAAGCAGTGGTATGCTAGCTATACACACTGTGTAATCATGATCACACATTATATTACTGTTTACATTGTGTCATCCAGTTGTTAACAATAAAGATGATTGTGGTGTTATGACAGCAGATGTCATTCTTACCTCAAGTTTAGCATGTACATAATTATTCTCAACCTAGTTTGTCAATTGTTGATCCAGCTGAACATGGGCTTATGACCTTTGACCCAAACTCTCTTAGTTCCAAGGAGTAGATTTGCCAATTGCAAACCTTGTAATTTGTAGTTTATTCAAGAAAAAATAAATTCTTTATCACAAATTATATCATGTTTTTTTTAAATTTTTTCATGCTTAATATTTTGCCAGATAATATTAAACATTATCGCATATGCCAAGAAAGAGTATGGTATCATAAAATAAAACTCAACTTAAAACTGTTTCTTCTTCTTTCGTTCACTACTTTGAAAATGTGTCTATGCAGGTTTTTATCAAATAATTTTTTGGTAAAATGCAAATGATGTAATATTTTTTCGTGGTATTTTGTTTTGTGTAGATCGCAAATTTGTACAATGTAAACTATTCCAGAAACACAGAGCGTATTAATATATAGAATTGCATTTAATTAATTGATTGAGGCAATTAAAAACTAATATGTATAAAAATATTAGTCAATAGAAAGAATATTTAAAAAATACATTTAAAAATAAAAATACATGAGGCAAAAAACAAAACTAATCATTATAATACTGTCAGTAGAAGACCACAAACAATTCAATTGTTAGAAAACAATGGCATATACATTTTAGCAGTATCCACACCTTTTATGTGTATTCACACCACCAAGTAAAAAATAATACTTTGTACTATGGAAACCCATTGTAAACACATTTTCAAAGTTGGGTTTTACTTTAGGTTAATATACCAAAAAAGCTAGTTGTTACCAATTCAAAATATTCTCTTTTCTCCTTTAGTACATGATGTTCCTTTAACATTTATGTATTTCTTCTATTTGACTGTGGTGTTATATTTTAAAAATACAAGCCACAAATGCACACATACATATATGGCCTATAAAAAAACATATATATACAGTTAGGTATATGCATATACATACATATGACATGTGTATTAATAGTGAATAGCAGAGTGCATGTAATTGAAACCTGAAAGTGTATGTGATTTGTACTATGAAATGATTCTTACTACTAGACCTCATTGTCAGGAGAATAATCTCAAAAATTATTTTGAGTTGCTTTCTTCACATCTGCGCATCAAATCACCTGTTCTACTGAACTTCACCAACTAATCTTTTTCTGTGATCTGTGGATTCAGTCAAGCATATGTCTATCTTGTATAATTAAACTACATGAAGTAATTGTTTTGCCTTCCCTTGTTTTCGTTTCTCTGTGAATGCAGACAAGCATATAGCCTTGTGTAATTACAATAGCTCTGAAATTGATATTCTATTTAAGAATATGATAAATGAATCTATAATGAGACATCAAAATTTTGAGTACGTCAAACTTTGACATATTTTGATTTTAGTGCACTTTATGTTCTGTCTTATGACTCAGATTGCAACACTTCATCTCTCTACGGTTTTCCTGTTCTGTTGTAATGTATTTGATTATAATGATTATCAAATAATTCCCTTCAACTGCGAGCACGTAGCTCTTAACAACTCATAGCTTTCTGACAAAAGCATAGGTTCCCCCTCAGTCGAGTAACCGAGGTGACACTGAAACTTGTGCTGTCTCAAAGGCATGGTTGTCTTAAAGGAGGGAGGGGGTTATGGATGCATATTTAGTCACCGAAGGGAAGCATTCCAGTGTGGCAGGATCATCACATCCTCTGCCTGGGAGTGTAGCAGATACCTCTCTGAGCCAACTAGTTCATCATTATTCCATCAGATCTGTTGACCCATCTGCAGAGATCACACGCCTAGGAATCTGCCACAAAAAAGTGCAATGTTCACTTGCCTGTATCTCTCCATCATCCATGGGACTATTTGACAGCAGACACAAGTAAGAAATTGAGACGACATGCAAGGACAATGACTTTTTCACAAATGACAAGTTGTCACTCATTTTCCAACTTTCCTTAGTCGCCTACTACCACATCCCTGAAAAGAAAACAGTGGGCTTATTCTTTGTGCCATAAACTAGAAGACCAGGACATGTTTGTGATGTGTGGTCATAATGTAGTTAGAAGTAACTATAATAATGAGATTTTATCAGTTTACACACAGAAAACGGTCTGTTTAAATGAGTATTTTATCAGCTTTCTAGAGTTAATGAGAAGTTAATGCAGGAGTTAAGATGTCTTATCAATGAATAATGGGCAGAACTTTCATGTCTTTGTTTATAATTGCATACAGTGAAACCTCTGTTAAATATCGTTTAGTGTACAATGAAGTGTACGTGTGATATATCACATATATTCAAATGAAGATCTAATTCTTGTTCAAATGTTTTATATATGCGATCTACGAGGGGGAGTCAATAAGTAAGTCACAAATGGCTCTTTAGAAAAAAACTGAAGACGATAAAAACCTGAAAACTGTTTATTTTTACACATACATTATCCCTTTACTTCTCAACATAATTTCCACCAACATTGATGCATTTATCCCATCGTTTTATGAGTCCTCCCAAACCTGCTGCGTAGAACTGCGTGCTCTGCTTTTTAAGCCACATTTTCACTTCACATTCAACTTCTGCGTCAGTCGCGAAATGCTTCCCGCCAAGGTGGGTTTTTAGTGGACCAAAAAGGTGAAAATCACTAGGGGCTAAATCGGGGCTGTAAGGAGGATGTTCCAGAATTTTCCAACCAAGATTTTTTATTTTCTCCTGAGTTAATCGAGCCGTATGTGGTCTAGCATTGTCATGAAGGAGTAGCACTCCTCTAGTCAGCAGCCCTGGACGTTTTCTTCGAATTGCATCCCGAAGCACTGATAGAACTTCATAGTATGATTCAGAATTCACATTGTCACCTTTCTTTTTGAAATTGGTTAAAAGCACTCCTTGACAATCCCAGAACACTGTCAGCATAACCTTCCCTGCTGATGGTGTAACCTTGAATTTTTGGACACAAGGCGAAGAAGGATGTTTCCATTGCATTGAAGCACGCTTTGATTCAGGCTGGTAGTGATGCACCCATGATTCGTCCCCAGTAATAATCCTGTTCATCATGTCTTCTCCTTCATTTGCGTATTGACAGAGATGCTCCAATGACAAGCCTAATCGGTTCATTTTGTGTTCGTCCGTCAATTGTCTGGGCACCCACCTTGAACACACTTTCTTAAATTTCAATCGGTCATGCATGATGCTGTATGCTGAACCATGTGAGCACCCTATTGCAGCTGCTACAGCGTCTATTGTTACTCGTCTGTCACCTCGAATCATCTCCTCAACCCGCTGCACAGATGCGTCTGTTGCAATTTCAACAGCACGACCAGATCGGATTTCGTCAACAATTTTAGAGCGTCCTTGAGAAAAATTTTTTACCCAGCTGTGCACCGCTTTACGGGACAAACAATTGTCAGCATAAACAGGAAGCATTTCTTTATGAATGTCTTTTGCAGGCAGTCCTTTTGCCCATAAAAAACGCACAACAGCACGTTGTTCATTGATTGTACACTCTGTAAGTACAGTAGCCATTTTGTTTTTTGTGCTGCGCATGCGCAAGGTACAGCTAGCGCCATCTAGCAAACATAAACATAAAGTTCTATGATGATATCAACTATAAACAGCTTTAGAAACCACCTACTGCATTTTCCTGCCATCCAACATCAATTTGTGACTTACTTATTGACTCCCCCTCGTATTTACAAATATGCTTTAAAGCTCACATGAGTTAGCAAGGCTGAAAATATCCACAGATATTGAAATTTATATTCAGTTAGCCATACCATCTTTTATGTCACCAAACTTATATGGATATCATTAATTCAGGTGACATATTCTTGATATAATGGATATTCTGAGCTCACGATTATGGGAAAGGTTGACCAACTGCAACAAAGAGAATGTTTAAACAGTGTGAGTTGTCCTTTGTTGTCTTGGGTGACCCATTACCAGCAACCATAGCTTTTGTGATTAATTTTTCCATGCTGAAATGTCTCTTAATGTTGCCAAAAACCTCAGCTGTTTTGTTATAATGTTGTTTAGGAGCCAACCTTCTGCAATATTTAAATGTTCATCACTTCTTGATTCATCGTTTTCAATGTCCATGAGTTCCTCAAAATTATTTTGCAGCATCTCATTTGAAAGGGAGAAATTCTCTATGTCACTGATTTATTAAATGTCCATGTTTCGCAGCCATAAATTGCTACTGGAAATATTAAGTATTTGGTATGTTGATTATTCTCTTCACAAACTGGACATGTCCATAGGTGCTCAGATCTCCGCTTCAGTAAATCTCTCAGGGTATGATGGCTGGTAGCTCCAGCTCTATGTTGTTTCACTGCCCTTTTTTGAAATCTTTGTTAGATGTCCTCTATGTCTCATCCTCACTCCCAATTCACACATACTTGATATTGACTCATGCTCATTTATCTCAAAATCATCTTGAAATATGTTTGTTCTAATCAGGTATCATTACCTTTACAACTGGTACCTTACTAAAGATTGTTCATTATTGCTATTTTTAGAGTCACTGTTGCAATTTCTCACTTTATTTTCGCTGCACAATCCCCTGAACTGTTTTCTTTTGTACATACATATTCATAATTAGTGACATCAATTATGACTTTTGGTCAGGTTTTGTCTTTATCTGTTGACATGATTTTTGTTTTCTTTATACTTATGTACACATTCTAGGTTTCACTTGTGTTTTTCTGTTCATAGAATCAGTTATCAGGTCTTCCTTGCTAGTTATTTAAAGAACTGTGTTGTCTGCTTACCTAATCTATAGAATCTGCTGCCCTCTGATGTTAAGTATGTATGAAACTTTGTATGATTCTGTTCATCTCTTACATTTCATATTATATTATAAATGGATGCTTCCACTAGCTGTGGAAAGTAGAGGTTCTTACTGCAACAAATTTATGTCAGGTTGTTTTATTTTAAATAAAAACCAGTACAAAAAACCTTCAAATGTAAAAATTCATTCTTACAGGGCAGATAATTATGTGTATAAATTATAATAATTCAATACAGAATACCACAAATAAGTTATCAAAAAACCTCGTAAATTTTTCTTATTGATTTTTGTCTTGAAATATTGTTTAACTCTTTATCTGTGATAAGCTGATATAACCTTCACTTAAATCTACCAGCAAACAGATAGAACGTTCACTTAAATCCACCAGCCCTGCCAGTAAGCTGATAAAGTCTTACTTAAATCTACCAGCTCTGCCAGTAAGCTGATAAAGTCTTCACTTAAATCCACCAGCCCTGCCAGTAAGCTGATAAAGTCTTCACTTAAATCCACCAGCCCTGCCAGTAAGCTGATAAAGTCTTCACTTAAATCCACCAGCCCTGCCAGTAAGCTGATAATGTCTTCACTTAAATCCACCAGCCCTGCCAGTAAGCTGATAAAGTCTTTACTTATCACCCTAATCAGATGCTAATCTCTGAACAGAAAGATTACCTTTATTTTTGTGACAGGACAAGTTGATGTTAAGGGTAATAGCATGCGATACACTTGTAAGCATGGCCATAGTGTTAATAGGTACATCAGTGGGTCAATCTGACATACTTAATGTGCGAAGGGACATGATCTGCTCAGAAGATTTTCAAAAGTGTGAATCATGGTCGCTCTCAAGACTGCATGAGATTGGTGTAAATATCATAAAGAGAAACATAATAGATATACAAAAAGACTGACAAATCAGTATGGAAGTGGAACTGTCAGCTGCTGCATTCTGATGGATTTATTGTGATGGGGATAGGAGCACCTGTGGACTTGTCCACTAATTATAGTCAGCAGTCATAACTTCTTCACCTCCAACATAAACCCACCTGCTTTGCCAGTAAGCCAATGAAATCTTCATATTGTTGTTACTTCTAAAGATACTACGAGGGGGAGTCAATAAGTAAGTCACAAATGGCTCTTTAGAAAAAAACTGAAGACGATAAAAACCTGAAAACTGTTTATTTTTACACATACATTATCCCTTTACTTCTCAACATAATTTCCACCAACATTGATGCATTTATCCCATCGTTTTATGAGTCCTCCCAAACCTGCTGCGTAGAACTGCGTGCTCTGCTTTTTAAGCCACATTTTCACTTCACATTCAACTTCTGCGTCAGTCGCGAAATGCTTCCCGCCAAGGTGGGTTTTTAGTGGACCAAAAAGGTGAAAATCACTAGGGGCTAAATCGGGGCTGTAAGGAGGATGTTCCAGAATTTTCCAACCAAGATTTTTTATTTTCTCCTGAGTTAATCGAGCCGTATGTGGTCTAGCATTGTCATGAAGGAGTAGCACTCCTCTAGTCAGCAGCCCTGGACGTTTTCTTCGAATTGCATCCCGAAGCACTGATAGAACTTCACAGTATGATTCAGAATTCACATTGTCACCTTTCTTTTTGAAATTGGTTAAAAGCACTCCTTGACAATCCCAGAACACTGTCAGCATAACCTTCCCTGCTGATGGTGTAACCTTGAATTTTTGGACACAAGGCGAAGAAGGATGTTTCCATTGCATTGAAGCACGCTTTGATTCAGGCTGGTAGTGATGCACCCATGATTCGTCCCCAGTAATAATCCTGTTCATCATGTCTTCTCCTTCATTTGCGTATTGACAGAGATGCTCCAATGACAAGCCTAATCGGTTCATTTTGTGTTCGTCCGTCAATTGTCTGGGCACCCACCTTGAACACACTTTCTTAAATTTCAATCGGTCATGCATGATGCTGTATGCTGAACCATGTGAGCACCCTATTGCAGCTGCTACAGCGTCTATTGTTACTCGTCTGTCACCTCGAATTATCTCCTCAACCCGCTGCACAGATGCGTCTGTTGCAATTTCAACAGCACGACCAGATCGGATTTCGTCAACAATTTTAGAGCGTCCTTGAGAAAAATTTTTTACCCAGCTGTGCACCGCTTTACGGGACAAACAATTGTCAGCATAAACAGGAAGCATTTCTTTATGAATGTCTTTTGCAGGCAGTCCTTTTGCCCATAAAAAACGCACAACAGCACATTGTTCATTGATTGTACACTCTGTAAGTACAGTAGCCATTTTGTTTTTTGTGCTGCGCATGCGCAAGGTACAGCTAGCGCCATCTAGCGAACATAAACATAAAGTTCTATGATGATATCAACTATAAACAGCTTTAGAAACCACCTACTGCATTTTCCTGCCATCCAACATCAATTTGTGACTTACTTATTGACTCCCCCTCGTATGACAGGACAAGAAAACCCTTACAGAGATAACAAGTTAAGAGCCTAATGAAAAGGTTTCTTCAATATTTTTATTTCAAACTTCATAAAATGGTTTTGGTAATCCTTATTTGGAATAACATGAAAGGAAAGACTTTAATCTTGAAATGTGTGTACACAGTTGTCCGTAGCATAAGCTGTTGGCAAAATGCATATGACGTAATATTTTTCCGTGACATTCTGTTTTGTGTGGAGCGAAAATTGTAGAATGCAAATTATCAAGTAAGGCTGGGCTTATTAATATTAAGAAATGCATTCATTGTTTTTAAACAATCAGCGTAATATTCGCATTTCTCTTTCGTTTGAACAATTTGCAACAGTTCATTGTAATTCATAATAATGGGTTATGATTAAAATTAGCATAAATGTTTACAATATGTAGCAAAACTGACACAGAAGATAGTGATGTATACTTATTATGAGTACATGCGTGAACCACAACTTATTCTATGGAAACCCATGTAGACACATTTTCAAAGTCTGTTGTTATTTTAGGAACATGTATCAATGTTTCTACTAGATAGATATTTACCAGGATATAGTCCAGAGAACAGAAGTGTGCTTGAATTCTATATGCACCGACTGTGGGGGTGGTGATATATAATAAAGTAATTGTTTTACCAGTTCTACTGTATGCTGGACATCTGTAGCCATATTGCTAATACGTCAGGCATACATTGCGAGATGTTCATCAGCATTTGTCACACTGCACACTATCCCCTTTCACCAATCTTACTGCTACCATCAATGTTGCTAGATTTGCTGCCAGCGTTAGGGTCAGTGTCCGCTTGACCACATATGCTCATGAATTGCAGTACTAAATGTATGGTCAACCTTATGAAAAAAAACAAAAAACACTAGCTTAAGATTGTCATATTGTACTCGTGCATCTACGCAACTGCTCTCAGATAGCAGCTAATACTGTACGAAGGAGACTTCACTCCCCTTGCTTGCAGAAAAGAAGCCCTGACATTGTCCTAACCTTACTAGACGCCAGATACCTAACAGCCTGGATTGGGCCAAACAAAATACTTAGCGGCCAGAGTTTATTTTTTTTAATACTGCAGATTTGATTCACCAAATGGTCAATAAAAGTGAAAAACATAGTTTCAGTTAATTTTAATTCAACACGTGCAGTGGCTAATATAAAAACCTGCTGATGCGTGTTTAATGGTTGCTAAATTTAAAATGATAAATTTAGATTTATAATTATAAACCATATACAAGTAAGGATATCTGTTTAAAATAATCTTCTGCGTTCATTCTCAGACTCCTACAGATTAGCAGAATATAGCATATTAGCATGATATAGTCCAGAGAATGTGTTGTGTTATGCTGCAATATCTGTGCCTTTCTGCATGACACATTCGACTTGGATCTGAATGCATGGCTTCTGGATCACTATTGTCTATTGTCTTTCCCCAGATGAATGATTGTTGATCGCATTCACACTTGCAGTTAAGCATAGGGATGGGAGCCTAAGCTGTCATTCCAAGGCCAGATGTGTTGCAGTGGTTGCATTTAGTCCATGTTTGTTCAAGGCTTTGATATTTTTTATCCACCATTTTCTTGATCTACCTTTGGCTTTACGCCCGGATATTCTTGTATTATATGCTCTTATCTGGATCAATTTGACCCTATATTTCTGGACAGCCAACTCCACCCCCATTACCTCATTAGTCGCCTCATACAAAATGGAAGGTAAACAGTTTTACTAATCTATGCTCCCCTTTCAGACCCTGACATGACGCAGGCATGGTACTGAAATAAAGTAAATGAGTAAAAAATATTGCAATACTGCAGGTGATTCTAATATAGTTTAGCAAAGTGACATTTTTCAACATTTTAAAAATGAATCTCATCAAGACATAACTAATGAGTATAAGAATGAACGCAGAACAAAAGCTATGGGATAGGCATACACTGTTATATTTATGATATTTGTATATTAATGATCAGTCTTGATAAAATTGTTAACCTGTAGCAACTCAGAGACAAGTAATGCTTACTTCCTCTGGCGCTCAGCCATTTTTATGACTTCTGGTTTTTCTGCACGTGTTTGCTTTTTTGGCATAACTTTTTTATTTATTGAGTTGTTTATTTCAAATTCAGTGACAGTAGAGATAAGTGGATGCTGGATATTGTGTTCTTTGTTTGTATGTATCAGTGGGACTACCAACATAGACAATAACAAAAACACAGTACATAAAGACTTAGTTTCCTGATAGACTTAGACTATACCAGCGGTTTCCTATGTGTGCGCCGCAAAGTGTCTCCAGGGGCATCGCCGGCAGCCTCGCCAAAATGAAAAAATAAATGATAAATATAAATTTTGTTCATATTAAGGGCGCCGTCAGAAATAATTTGAACGTTAAGGGCGCCATGGATTAAAAGAGTTTGGGAACCTCTTGGACTATAGCTAGTTCACTCATGGAGCCAAGGATGATGATAGCCAGAACATCCGGCTCATAAAATTACTCATCACTACAGACAGCAATTAAATCACTATTATTAAATATTATCATTTGCATTATTATACCTTGATCTACAGTAACTAACACACTGAAACCTTCAATATCTCCTTGGATCGAATCAGCATTGAAGAAGACTAGGTGTACACGAACAATGGCTTTCCAAAGCGAAATAAACAATGTGGCTTCCTAACGTTAATGGATCCCTCCAGAGCCAGATAAATGGAACACATTATATGGAACAAAACAACAGCTCACAAACACATGTATATATCACACAATGGCATTGGGTCAAAGGGCATGAGCCCATGGACCGCTGGATCAGCAACCAACCAACCAACGTTAATGAATCAAATATAATATACACGTCTTTCAAATGCTGCTGAACAATTCTGGGGCAATCACTCTAGCAAATAGTTATTACAAAATCATGATTAGAAAAGATCATGTCAGACTGTTTACCATGAAAACAAATGGCTACGGGTAATTTAAATGTGACCTATGCAGCCGACAGGTTGCTATAGGAATAGGAAATATGTGACATATGCAGCCAACAGATTGCTATAGGGATAGGAAATATGTGACATTTTCTGCAGGAGGGTTGCTATTGGGACAGGAAATATGTGACATATGCCACCGGCGGGTTGTTGCAGGTTAAAGTACTTTAAGAGAGCAAGAAAGCATTTTGTTTTCTGCCATAAGAATAGTTAACAATTAGTTAATAGTATCTTTGATTAGATTGTTGTTAGACAACATCACATGTAGTTAGTTAACAATTAGTTAATAGTATCTTTGATTAGATTATTGTTAGACAAGATCACATGTAGTTAGTTAACAATTAGTTAATAGTATCTTTGATTAGATTGTTGTTAGACATCACATGTAGTTAGTTAACAATTAGTTAATAGTATCTTTGATTAGATTATTGTTAGACAAGATCACATGTAGTTAGTTAACAATTAGTTAATAGTATCTTTGATTAGATTGTTGTTAGACAACATCACATGTAGTTAGTTAACAATTAGTTAATAGTATCTTTGATTAGATTGTTGTTAGACAACATCACATGTAGTTAGTTAACAATTAGTTAATAGTATCTTTGATTAGATTATTGTTAGACAAGATCACATGTAGTTAGTTAACAATTAGTTAATAGTATCTTTGATTAGATTGTTGTTAGACATCACATGTAGTTAGTTAACAATTAGTTAATAGTATCTTTGATTAGATTGTTGTTAGACAAGATCACATGTAGTTAGTTAATAGTATCTTTGATTAGATTGTTGTCAGACAAGATCACATGTAGTTAGTTAACAATTAGTTAATTTTATCTTTGATTAGATTGTTGTCAGATAAGATCACATGTAGTTAGTTAACAATTCGTTTATAGTATGTTTGATTAGATTGTTGTCAGACAAGATCACATGTAGTTAGTTAACAATTAGTTAATTTTATCTTTGATTAGATTATCAGACAAGATCACATGTACTCTTTTTTACTAACTACTAGTTAATAGCACTAAAAGTTTTTAGTAAATTGTCAAGATTACATATAATTAACAACAACCAGTAGTTAATAGTATTTAATAGTATATTTTATTAGATTATCAGATCACATGTAGTTAACAACTAGTTAATATCATCTTGAATTAGATTATCAGACAAAATCATATTATTTTTGTTGACTGCTGTTATTGGCTGTTTTCTTTCTTTCAAGAAACAAGAGCATCAGATAACTGGACACTCATATCAAGCATACAGTTAATTGATAATATAATTAAGCAAAGCACAGTAAATATAGCACACCATACATAAAAAACAATTTATATGCTGTACAATTTTTTCAGAATATAATTCACTGATATTTTGTGATAACGAAATTCCGACATTTGAAGATGAAAGTATATTCAATCAATTGTCATGCTGAGTGGAGTAGGTGACCATGTTTTTCCACAATTCTTTGTCTCTCATATTGTTAAAGTTCAGTTGGTGACGTCTTTTTTTATACCACAGTTACAACCCATCCTGAAATTTCTCTCTTTGTCTTCCTCTGTCTCTTTTCCCCTTGATCTTTCTTGCAGTTACTAAATGTTCATGTTTTTTCCTTCTTCTCATCACATGCCCTAAAAGTCTTGAGTCTGCTACTAATTTTTGCTATAATTTATCTTTTTGCTCCATCTTCTACATTAGTGTTCTTGGCTGTTCGTGGAATTTTCATCATTCTTCTCAAAATCCACATATCAGTTGCCTCCATCTTATCTTGAGTCTTTTGTTTACAGTCCATGTTTCGCATCCATAAAGAAAGATTGACTCAATATAACATCCTAGCACTCGAACTCAAGTATGCATTAATACTACTTCGTTGTATAGGGTGTGTTTCTCATGAAAGTATATTGCTGTACCATAAAAACTGAGTAATGTTACAGACAAGAAAACCTTTTTTGTTGGTTATGTCTGACCACTGGGGCACATAAAACAGCACACAACACAATATCAGTTTTCCAAGCTACATCTTAATGGAAATCTAATAGGCCCATTGTCCTGTACAGAGAGATTCTTCTTCAGCGTTCATTCTCAAACTCCCGCTGGATCTTCCTTGTAGGAGGACAGTGGTCCTACTATATTTCCAGCAGGATGTAGTCTAGATAATGGAAATGCGCTGTGTCGCCGTTTTATTTGAGCCAATGGCCCGTAATATTCGTCTTCGATTGGAAGAGATTCATCAGGCGTTTGAGAATGAACATTGAAAATATATGTCAATGGTTTCACAATTATGCAGATTCGGATCTTTATAGAGGGACTTTCTGAGTGTAGAGTTTACGCCAATCGCCTTGTGTTCAAGAGTTTATGGGTTTAATTCTGAATCCTGATGTCTTCATTAAATATGCATTTTGTTTGAAGGTCTCAGTTGAGTATCACTTGAAGCTGCGGATTTGTGTGCTATGAGTGATGCTCTTGACAGGCAGTGGTCAAGAGCATTCCCGTAGTCGTAACCTTCGATAACAGTTACCACGTTGTTCCGACATGCCGACGTTGTGCTTGAACTAGTTACGGGCACGACGTGGGTGGGCGAAACAACAAAGAAAACTGTCGCAAGGGTCAGAGTTGTGCCCTGATGTCGACGTCTGTTTCGATGGCATTGGACTCGAAACACCATCGAGTCGAATGGCTGCTGGAACAGAGGGCGGAGCACTTATGGGAATATCCCACGTGCTGTGAGGCAAGTTTTATAATCAAGAAACAGGGAGTGGTGTGTTCTGTTCAATAGGATGGAGAACATGTGGACAATCTAATACAATGAAGTCTATCCTCTGAGCCATCTTTATGATGTCTTAAATTTTACAAAAAATGGAAACAAGATTTCAGAAGTTCATTACAGTGACAAATTGACTTCAACACTAGAAATATGGATATCCGCACTTACTGAGGCTTCAAGAGAAGGTAATGACCTTTATTGAGAACTAATCGGCCAAATCCCAAGATAATTACAACAAATAGGTCCGAACTAACGAAATGTGTATGTAATAACAGAAATGCGCTATATGAAGTACAAACAATAAATATATTAGGAAAATTTGAAATAATGAAAATTTGAAATAATTTGTTAAATAAGGAAATAAATTCGTTATAAAAGGATGCGCTATATAGTGAATATACTGTACTGTCAATGTTATTAGACTGCGGAATGAGAAACACAGATTTTAGATTGTAAAACTTTCGTGTTTTCCGGTGAAGAAGTGCAGGGAGGCTTTCTAAGAGCTGTAGAAATAAAGGCCGCTTTGCCATAGCAGACGCCGTGACATGTACATGCCGCGATTTCGGTTGTTCCTCCGAAAATAAAATCCTGTCTCAACCTTGGGTTGAACCCGGGACCACAAGGGTCTGAGAATGGCATTCTAACCACACGACCATGCGCTCCACGTAGATTGTAAGACCTGACTTAAAATTGATGAATAAACACAATACAGTTATTGTGCTATCTACTTGAGAAATAAGCTCAACCAAGCGACGAATGTGGATAGACATTGAATAAATATGGAAACTGCTCTGCAGTTGGTACTTAGAGCACTGATTTCTTAGCACTGTGGTTCATGGTTGATCTCACAGGCTTGTGGAAGTTTTTTCAAGTAAACCTTCTGTCGATCTATCCATAGGAAATGGGGTCTAGAACTAATCTGAGAAAGTAAAGGTGGATAGGGTGATGCTGACAGCTTTATCCATAGAGTGTCATTTGTTACAGAAATATGAGTTTGTTCTCAATAAGAGCTAATTTTGTGAAATTGACTCTTCATTATTCAATCTCAAACTCCTGCATATGAGCAGGATGTAATCCAGAAAACGGAATGCATTGTGTCTTGGTGTACGGATTAGCTGCGATATATGCACTGTTGAGCCTGATACATTCGACTTAGCGTGGTTTCTTAGTCACTGTGAGTCTCAAAACCTCCTATGTGCCTTTTTGCGACATGCATGGTTAGAGTCATTGTGTCGCTATTCTTTGCGCTAATTTCGGTCCCGGCAACACGCATATGATATTACTTTACTACAGTCAAAACCCGTTATAACGACTTGATCTAGACCGATGAAATATGTATGTAATAATATAAATTTGAATATAACAGGATTTTGAAAAGTGTTGTTAAATAGGGAAATGGGTTATATAGACAAATGCGCTATTAGAGGAAAGGCTGTATTACTGTGTGATTCACTTGACAACTATGGAAGCTTTAGTTATGGTACATGAGCTACCAACACTAATTTAATTCCAGGAAAACAGCTGTCTGCGGCCGAGACAGTCGGTTGTAAAGACCTGTGTAGAGAGAGAAAACAAGCCTTCATTTGTTGCGGTTTTTTTTATTGTCGTGTTTTTTTCGTTGGTCATAATTTATATACTTGAAGTCGCTTGCCAAAAACAGATAAAACCGACCAAGGAAATACGAGAAAATAATCAAAAATCAGCCCTTCAAGTCATGTTTACTTTCTGTACACAGGTCTATACTGGAGCCCGGTCATGTCGCAACATGTGTGTGTCCTTAGTAATAACTCTAAGCGACATTCTGATTAGCCTTTCTATAGAACTGTGTTACCAAAGTCATCATACAAAATGCAGTGTAACTAGCACGTTTTCCATCTAGTACACGAACGAGAATGTAGCATACATATGGTGTGTGTTCTGCTAGCGTGTGAAACTATTCACTGCTAGTTTTTAATAAGACATGAAGGTATGACAAGTAGAGGTTACCCATATTGTCACTCCAATATGTGCTCACGGGGTGTTGGGTTCAAATCCCGCTCGTGAGATCTTGTTTACACGGTGGATTTGTTTTTTCTGAGATCCCTGGGGAGAATCGTAGGAAGATACGGAGTTGCGTGCTATGAGTGATACTCTCGGCAGGCGACGTGCCGCTGCGAGTGACGGAATGTATAGGGGGTAACCCGATTATATTGAAGTCGATCCTCTACACCTTTTCCCCCACAATGTGAACAAATTGAAGAAACAAATGTACTTTACAGCCTGGGATTCCAGCTCTGTGACAAAGGGATAAGGAGCCTGTCAGAATCCCAAGATACATATGCAATGGATATAGATTGAATATTTCTCACATTGTGATAAGTACAGAGAGATATTAAGAATATTTTTTTAAATATTAAGAAAAGTTAACATTAAAGTGTAGCGCATGGCCGAGAGCTTTGGTCTCACAACCGTGAGATCCGGCGTTCGACTCCTGATAAGGACTGTGGTGGTTTTTTTTCTGTGGGAGAGGAAATTTACACACACAAAATATTCAGTACATGATGTGACGACAGCATTGGTATACGGTCTTTATCACACGGGAAATATGTGGTATTGTTGTATCATACACGGGAAATATGTGGTATTGTAGTATCATACACGGGAAATATGTAGTATTATTTTATCATACACGAGAAATATGTTGTATCATATACGGGAAATATGTAGTATTGTTGTATCATACACAGGAAATATGTAGTATTGTTGTATCATACACGGGAAATATGTAGTATTGTTGTATCATACACGGGAAATATGTAGTATTGTTGTATCATACACAGGAAATATTTAGTATTGTTGTATCATACACGGGAAATATGTTGTATTGTTGAATCATACACGGGAAATATGTTGTATTGTTGTATCATACACTGGAAATATGTAGTATTGTTGATTCATACACGGAAATATGTAGTATTATTGTAACATACACAGGAAATATGTTGTATCATACACGGGAAATATGTAGTATTGTTGTATCATTCACGGGAAATATGTAGTATTGTTGTATCATACATGGGAAATATGTAGTATTGTTGTATCATACACGGGAAATATACAGTATTGTTGTATCATACACGTGAAATATGTAGTATTATTTTATCATACACGAGAAATATGTTGTATCATATACGGGAAATATGTAGTATTGTTGTATCATACACAGGAAATATGTAGTATTGTTGTATCATACACGGGAAATATGTAGTATTGTTGTATCATACACGGGAAATATGTAGTATTGTTGTATCATACACGGGAAATATGTAGTATTGTTGTATCATACACGGGAAATATGTAGTATTGTTGTATCATACACGGGAAATATGTAGTATTGTTGTATCATACACGGGAAATATGTAGTATTGTTGTATCATACACGGGAAATATGTAGTATTGTTGTATCATACACGGGAAATATGTAGTATTGTTGTATCATACACGGGAAATATGTAGTAGTGTTGTATCATACACGGGAAATATGTAGTATTTTTGTATCATACACGGGAAATATGTAGTATTGTTGTATCATACACGGGAAATATGTTGTATTGTTGTATCATACACGGGAAATATGTAGTATTGTTGTATCATACACGGGAAATATGTAGTATTGTTGTATCATACACGGGAAATATGTAGTATTGTTGTATCATACACGGGAAATATGTAGTATTGTTGTATCATACACGGGAAATATGTTGTATTGTTGTATCATACACGGGAAATATGTAGTATTGTTGTATCATACACGGGAAATATGTAGTATTGTTGTATCATACACGGGAAATATGTTGTATTGTTGTATCATATACAGGAAATGTTGTATTGTTGTATCATATACGGGAAATATGTTGTATTGTTGTATCATACGGGAAATATGTTGTATTGTTGTATCATACACTGGAAATATACATTATTGTTGTATCATACACGGGAAATATGTAGTATTGTTGTATCATATATAGGAAATATGTTGTATCATATATGGGAAATATGTTGTATTGTTGTATCATACACGGGAAATATACAGTATTGTTGTAGCATACACGGGAAATATGTTGTATTGTTTTATCATAAACGAGAAATATGTTGTATTGTTGTATCATACACGGGAAATATGTTGTATTGTTGTATCATACATGGGAAATATACAGTGTTGTTGTATCATATACGGGAAATATGTAGTATTGTTGTATCATACACAGGAAATTTGTTGTATTGTTGTATCATACACGGGAAATATGTTGTATTGTATCATACACGTGAAATATGTAGTATTGTTGTATCATACACGGGAAATATGTAGTATTGTTGTATCATACACGGGAAATATGTAGTATTGTTGTATCATACACTGGAAATGTGTATCATTGACATTATTATTGTCCTTATGGCACGGGAAATATGTATTATTGACATTATTATTGTCTTGATCACTCGGAAATATGTAGTATTGTTGTATCATACACGGGAAATATGTAGTATTGACATTATTATTATATTTTGCAAAGAACATTAAATATGATGAAGGGTCACATCTAAACATTATAATAACACAAAAACTGCTGTTAATTGGCCATGTCTCCAGAGTGATAAAATAATAATGGAAGTTATGGTTATTTGCTATGAATAATGGAAGTTAGGGTTGTTTGCTATGGACTTCCCAAGATAACGATGGAGAAAAGATATTAGTGTCTAAACATGTCTATGCCTGCAGCAAGTTAATTCGTCCTGAATAATGAGGAAGTTCAGAGCTTCGTAAAAGAAAAGATTTGGAAAACTGTGTATCCTGAATTAATGAGTGTTTCTCAACAAGTACATATGCAGTTTATACGTGTATAGATCCTGGTAAGAAAGCTCTCAAACTGAATCACATGTATTCGGTGAGAAACATAATCTATTCTAACTGGATGACATTTACTCAGTGAAGAACATTGTTTCAAGTGGATGACATGTACCATGGACATCTAAATATATTAGGATATTAGGACAATGCTAACTACAACGTCATAATTAGAGGGTATTTCCTTCTGGACTTCACGTTTCGAATCATTCTCACTACTATGGCTAGGAAACAAGTCCGTCTCCAGTTTAGTTTTATTTGATGATCTCAAATAGTGTCACTTATTTAGGTATTTCCTAGTGTTTATGCGCTGGACAGGACAAAATATTTTTTCTCACTGATCCGAATCATCGAAGATTGAAATCGCTGAATGACTGACTTTGTACTGGATCATGCAATATGCTGCCTCTACGACCATGACGGGTTACGGCATTATAGGATAGAATGTGTTTTTCATTGGCAGGCCACACAACGTGTACTACGCAATTATAAATTATACGTCGGATCAGCCAAGAAAAGTGACGCATATATATATATATATATATAATTATTATTACTGCGTCACTTTTCTTGGCTGATCCGACGTATAATTTATAATTGCGTAGTAAACGTTGTGTGGCCAGCCAATGAAAAACACATCCTATCATATAATGCCGTAACCCGTCATGGTCGTAGAGGCAGCATATTGCATGATCCAGTACAAAGTCAGTCATTATATATATACATGCCTATATATGATAGACCGTGTTGATTACGATCTTCCTTTTGATTCGCTGGTTCATTATGAATACGTGCCTATGTAAAAGTATAAATGCAGAATTCTACGAAACAGTTCTGTAACGTCTGTACTACGCAGTCGGCATACATGCCATGTCTCGAAAAGTAGCGCACATACAAGAGTTGAATTGTGCATTATGACAACGCCCTGCACACGTCTGTCAACACAAAGTGAATTTTTTGACGAAACACAACATTCCATTGCTCCATGTAATTACCACAACTTCCACGCTCATCCGGTCCTGCACCGTGTGACTTATTCTTATTCCCACAACTTAAGAGAACAATGACAGATCGAAAATTAAATTAAACCAGGGGCAAAGGGTGTCATATTGTTCTTGTGTTAATCCCAGAGTTAGCACACACAAAAATAACACAAGATTCTTACCTCATGATGGTGTACCCTGGAAACAGAAATACCGCAGCTCGTAGTGTGTTTCTGGCCCAACACTTTTAGGGATCGTGGATGTGGAGGCTGTAAATGGAATGAGAATTTATTGCAAAAACAAACAAAATCCCCGATACTTCTCAGACGACACGGCCAGCGGCACAGACGACACACATTGACGCAACGCATTCTGTCTCATACATCATTGGAAATGTGGTTGATGTCATGATATGAGTAGATATATTCGGTACAGCGGGGCCTAGAGTACACATTGAATGCCTTTGAAGAGGGCAACACGCTCTACGTGCTATATATGGAGAAAATGTAAGTGGCAACGAAGTCCCAATTGTTCAGCACGCGAGACCTGTCGGCCGAAGTATTGTTCACGATCGACAACACAGTTGGCAGAACGATAAGAAAATTCCCGAAAGAAAATGTCTCACAACAATTAATCCCATTCACAGTAGGAGTCATGATTCAGGTATTGGACAGGCCAAACCGAGCATGTTCTCCTGGCTATGGGAAAAACGTTTAAAACCAAATGATAGTTAATTATCAACATCAAGAAAAGGAAAGTCTAAATGTATTGGTCCATCATGTGAAAACTTTGAAAGACATCTGTGCAACAGACACAATTGAGGGTGAAAGAAACAGAAGGAGACCAAATAAAGAAAATTCTGAGTAACTTGACATCATGGCATGATAGAAGGTCAGTAGTAAAGCTGATACACGGTGTTGTAGAGATCAGTGACGGCCTACACCAGCCGGGAATGTATTTGGTGATAATGATACATTCTCATGTCTACATTTTGGAGAATAATTATCGTTTGGAATTTGACGTGGACTGTGAATAGTCTGGCTCTGTGTCGAAGTGGTAGAGAGCACGTCTGTGACGGCCAAGGTACCAAGATCAATCCCCGCCACAGGCAAATGTGTATCCGGACCCATCAGAAAACAATGGCACACTTCTTAACGTATTTATATTGCCTTGAAAATCACGACAATAGCTGGGTCGATAGCTACGCCCCGAGTATGATATGCTGCCAATTAAGGATCAGCCAACAGTAGTAGAACATCAGTTAGATCACATGCATATTTAATCGGTCATGCCCTAGCTGCTCAAATATCGGGCCTGCCGTCTAGGTTCTAGTCCATCCCATTGCGCAAGTATCAGTCTGCTATTTTATTCTTTCGTGTACGGCTGATTGATCTTTAGATATATTTACCGTTTTGCTTGTCTACGATAAGCCATAGTCGGTTCAACAGAGATTGTGTACCGACATCTGTGCTTGCCGCATATCTAGAAAAGGCAAAATGCTCTCAGGAGAAGGGGTAGATGGTAGAAGAGAAGAGATACCCGTGTGTTGCAGAGTCCCGAAAGGAAAGAGAAGAATAGCGACACGCTTTCCACGCAAATCTAAGTGGCGACTTAGGAGGTTTTGGGGGCGGGTGACACGTCCCATTCTATAAAGGGTCAAAGTAACTCAGAAGTCATGCTAAAGTCGGATGTGCCAGGACGAAAGGCACAGATATTACGGACAAGCTGTAAACCGTGACGCAATGCACTCCGAACTACATCCAACAAATCTGCAGGAGTTTGAAAATGAACTATCCAGAATTTGTGTATGGCTTTGACAACACTATGATTCAAGAAATCAATCAAGCGTACAGTGCCTATGCCTAATTTCTATTAGACATACACTTTCATAAATGGATAACTTCATAAGGAGATGTGAATGGAATGATAAACTGTGGCGATGATGATACTATAATAGACAGTAATAGAGAGATAAAAACGTCGTTGGAGATTGGTAGAGTATGCATAAAGTAGACCACAAGAAACACTGAAAGACGATCATTTCCTGGAATCTACAGGAAAACCGAGAAATGCCTGGAGAAAATTGTTGAAAACGAAGTAAATGAGTTTTCTTCTTCTCGACTCTATGAATTGCGAGCGATTAGCTCTTAATTCCTAGGTTTCTCCGAGCTTTCTTTCATACTCAGGAGGCTTCAGCTTAGTGCAATGCCTATTGAAGGAGCCTTCTACTACTCAGATGGAGTGAGACGAACTGATAGTTTGGCTGGGTCACCCATTGCTTGTCTTTCCTCCGATTAGGCACGTTACAGCCAGCGAGCTGTTCCTCGTGTAGGAATATCATTCCATTACCACCCTTTGTGTCCCTAGGTCCCAGATCTAATTTCTTCTGTATGATCCGTGTTGGATAACAACGGCAGTCGAATTAGACTCACAGTTGATACACCTACCTAGACGAGGTGCTGCTTTGCCAAACACATCGGAGGTCTGGAAATTATATTATATTTTTGACTTCTTATTTACATATGTAAAAACAATTTTTCCAAAAATTGTGTAAAAATATTTTTACTGCACTTTAACAAGGTATATTTTTCTTATTTATTTTCTCTTTAGATAGTACTCTAAAATGAAATAGTCAATATTGATAGCAGTTTAGTTTTTGGCTAAATAAACGCATTCCACTCTAAATTACACATTATATTAACACATAATATATAGACAGTAATTAATATAACACCGGAGGTAGTGGTGACTGGATTGCCAGAACCGCAGTCTCCACTATTGTTTGATAGTTGAAGAGCTCTGATAACCCAAACCAAATACCAATAAGATCATATAACAGAAGTATCCGCGCGTAAAGTCAAAGGTAGACCAATAAAATGGTGGGTAGAAAACATCAAGATAGCCTTGAACAAACATGGACTAAATGTAACCACGGCTACACATCTGGTTTTCGAACAACAGCATAAGCTCCCACCACTATGCTTAACGGCAAGTGTGAATGTGATCAACCATCATTCACCTGGAGGAAGACAAAAGTGGCATTACCTCTCATGGGAAAATTAATCAGGGTTGGTGGTAACAGGGATAGGGCCGGCGAAAACGACTATGAATATATTTATTGTGTAAACATGCCCCTCGCTGCGGCGGGACATTTCGCACAGAATCGTAAAAGTATCTGAAGATACTTAAAGATGACTACATTTTGGACAGAATATGTCACATGGAGAAGTTTTACATATCTCAGTTGATTGTATTATTTTGTTATATGATATTGTATTACAGTTGAATACTTCTATAGCGCATTCTTTTATAACACATTTCCCTATATAATAACACTTCAAAATCTCCAATTATGTTTATTATTTATTGTTTGTACTGTATATAGCTAATTTCTGTTATTACACATATATTTTATCTGTCTTGACCAAGTTGTTATAACGGGATTATTATGTAATGTAATATTAAAGTCAGGACTGGTCGTCAATATTACATGGTTTAGTTTTCTTTTGGAGTAGTTGACAAGGCAAGCAGATGTTTTCCCATGGATCCCTGTAACTTTTCAGATGGTGCATGATTTGTAGGATATTATACTGTTTATTTACATATGTAAAAACAATTTTTCCACAAATTGTGTAAATAATATTTTCAGTACATTTTGACAAGGTATATTTTTCTTATTTATTTTCTCTTTAGATAGTACTCTAAAATAAAATATTCAATATTGATAGCAGTTTAGTTTTTCCCTAAATAAACACATTCCACTCTAAATTACTTAGTTTCCAACCACTGCTGGCTGGACTACGCCCCATCTCCACTTTAACACATTATTTTAATACATAATATATGGACGGTAATTAATATAATACCGGAGGTCGTGGTGACTCGATTGCCAGAACTCCAGCCTTCGCTATTGTTTGATGGTTGCAGAGCTCTGATAAAACCAAATTGGACTAACAAGTGCGTACACCACCATAATTTTTTAATTTAATTTAATGTTTTACTTAACCAACTCCAGTCATTATAGAGAAATGGGTATCACTCTCATAGACAGACTATTTTATAACTTCCTTAGAGAGAGAGAGTGTGTGTGTGTGTGTGTGCGTGCGTGCGTGCGTGCCTGAACGAAATACACTAGAAATAATCAGTCAATAATTTTTATGATGGAAAACCTTAAATGGTGTAGTAGAAGGTTAATTATGCTTTAATTGTTCTCTGTCTCTGGGTTTATTTGCCATTATTGCAAAATATTGATTGAAACAGCAAGTACACAGGTTCCCATCCTTTATGAAGTCGTCACCCATTTTATAAACTCGAGGTGCGGATACATTTAAATAAGGTTTTTAATATGTTCGCAGAAAACACACCCAAAATATATTATTTTTTTCCAAAATGAAATATTATTCAAACTTTTTGGCATCTATTAGAAATAAAAATTCTTTTTAAAATCTATATTTATTTTAGCTTATTATTCAGCTGGTGACCCCACTGAATACCCTTTTGGGCCCTTTTAGCCACCAGGAGAGTCTCTGCAACTGATATTGTGGGAAACCCAAAGCTATATGAAACATACCGCACTATATATATGACCTCTACTGACGACAGATTTGTCAGACCAATGGTGCAAATAAAACGGTGACACAACGCATTTCCATTCTCTGGACTACATCCTGCTGGAAATCTAATAGGACCATGGTCCTGCTACAAAGGGAGATTTAGCGAGAGTTTGACAATGAACGCTTACGAAGAAGAAGATATATGACCAATATGGGACTAGATGCACAGTTACTGATCACAGAAGAAGAATGTTCGGAGACAGTGCAAATGTAAGATGTTCAGTCTTTATTTGTGAGTATCGTTTTCCATGTTTGAAACCCATAAATAATAGAACTGAGTACGCGCTCCTGACATATCGAGATCTTTGCATCCTTGTCAACTTCTTGTTGTTCTATGATCTATTTTGACAATTTACTAAAAGTGATAGTAACGTGTTCAGTTCTGCACATTTTGTTTGTCGAGTGAGACCTAGTAACTTTGTATTCCATTTAGTTAAAGTTGTGAACTGGCTAGTTTCTTGGAGAGCAGATTTGTTCAGTCTGAGCTTTTGCAATTACACAGTAATGACTGTAGGGCTGTAGATTTTGAAGATCTTTGTGTGAAAAATCGCTAAGGAAGGTGTTTTTAACCGACATTTTGCTTAAGTTCCTAGTACTAAGTCATGTTCAGATTTCCTAAGGGATGGGGTTGAACACTCACGTCCCTTCCTTCTCTACGAGCCTGAGTGACTGCAGTCTTTCTGATTATAAATATAAAATTCTTTATGTCTGAGGTGTAATAAAATAAAAATAACAAACGGATTTTTCCTTTTTGTTTCTCCTTTTTCTCCCCCCCCCCCCCCCCAACACTATTGTGTAGTACAAGGTCAGGTGATTCCCTGGAACCGGCTATCGAGTATTCCTCGTACAAACAAGTTTTAGCATACTGCTGTCGTTCAACAGGTATGTCCACGGGCTTTGAAACCAGCGTTACCACTCATGTGCTTTATTCTCCAGATCTGGGCTTTTGGGATAAGATCTGTGAGATCTTGGGATATTTTCCAATAAACTAGGCCTTTTTTGTTTTGTTAGTTCTTTTTTAAAAATAACGTAAGTCGGTAAATATTTCATTAATTGCTGATAAACGCTTTACACGCCTTGCGGAGCGTACTTGTCAACTGTAGATCGTTACATTTGCCATAAAATGACATTCTGTGACTATATTTATTAACGCGTTTAATGTGTCAGACTCTCATTCCATGCTTGAAATATTCATAATGAACGGTATCGATTTGAGCTATGTCACCTATAGCTAATTTCAACTTCATGGGCAATACATATGTTTATTAACATACATGCATACGCGGTAACAAGAAACAGAATTGCGTCTATATCCAGAGAGTGTAATAGGTTGGATGTGCTGAAGCTGCGTCATCATTGGAGACGGACACTGTGATGTTTTACATTTCTAACAACGATTAGGGGAATTTGTGATTAAACGTAGTACTTCCCCAAACTGTGGAGAGATGCGTGTGTATAGATTCATCCAGCTACAGGAATTATAAGTGTGCATACGCCTACAAATTTCCGACATCTGTTGGGTGAGACAACATCTATGGATCCTTCAAACGTACAATAATGTTGACTCACAACCGATAACTAATTCATTAAGAATGAGTGAGGTGAACTATTCGTTATTTTTATCGTTTGATGTTAAGGGAATGAGTTCATGAACCATATATATATATGTGTGTGCGTGCGTGCGTGCGCGCGCTTTGAATATTAACTCTAGTGATGACTTCAGTATGAAGGTTGCGGAGACAGCATTGTGGAAGTGATTTAACGCTCTGACATGTCTGCTATACACCGTCCAAATCTTATAATGTACAGTGAGCACAAGGGCGCGATAGTGAGCACAAGGGCGCGATAGTGAGCACAAGGGCGCGATAGTGAGCACAAGGGCACGATAGTGAGCACAAGGGCGCGATAGTGCGCACAAGGGCGCGATAGTGAGCACAAGGTCACGATAATCTTTTAATTTTGTGGCGAGGCTAATATTCCCCCATCCCCACAGAAAACACTCCTAATCGAGTCGAACTCTGATCTGTCAGTTATGAGACCAGTTACCTATCCTCGCTACAATGCACCAAGAGGTAGTAATAGTAGTAGTGGTAGTAGTGATAATAGTATATGTTGTTAGTGCTGTAGCAGTAGTAGATGGATAGTACGTGGTTCTACAGTAACATTCAATCATATATGTACCCAGGTGACAAAATTATGGAAATACTAGGTCATCAATTATTTTTTTCCAATTACTAAAAGCACACAGGAAAACATAATACGCGATATTTAGATCAAAATGTCCGTACCATGGTCAGTCAACACGACGAATGAAAGACAAAACTACTCCTGTATAGGGGGGCCTACCCATTACGAAACTGTTTAATTGTACGTTAGATATTTGTATTATCCTCTTCTTACACCGGACATTGTCATAGATGCTCATGGGAAATCTATCAGGATAAAACGACTGATGATTCCGGTTCTGTTGGTTAAGAATTACTTTTTAATGTGTGTTATATGTCTTTTCTACGGACCATACATATCCTCGTTCCCTATTCGCGCATTCTTGATACTTACTTATGTTTATGTATCGCAAAACCTTCCGACCATGTGGACTCCCAAAGAGCATTGCGCATGTCTTCTCGGTCCATAGGCTGACAACCTGTTATGGTAGCGAGGCTGACTAATTTGTTTGCTTGTTTGTTTCCCTCCACACCCGCGTGTCCGTGGAAAAAGATGAGAATGATTTTTCTCAATTATGTCCACACTTTAGCTCTCTCCGATGACACTACACATCGCCTAAGCACATTACTTATTTGACTCTGAATTATATTCATTGAGTTACTCAGTATGCACGTATAGGAATAGGCTTGCGATTCCGGTCAATTTAGTTCCTGCGTTACAGCAGCGTTTTAGACTGCTTGTTGTTGCGATGAATTCCCCACTGGTTTCGTGACTGTTCTTCGCGTGATCTGGCAGTAAAGGTCCATGCGCATCGGTTGTGGCGGACCTGTATCATCGGCATTTTCACATATAAGTGCCCTGACCTCAAAATCTCACGGGTCTATGTTTACTGCACTCTCTATAGAGTGTAATGGCGGTGGCGAATGCTCCCTGAAAAAGAAATGGAACAGGTATCCATTCCTCGCCATGATTGTTGTCTTCTGGTGCATAAATATGTTTATCATTATCATCAGCGATTTGCCTTTCTTGGGACTGTCCTCTTTACACTAGGGAGCTCAATGTGTAGTGGATGATCTGTGTCTGAACTCATTCTGAGACATGCAAGGGAATACATCAATTCTGTGAGATATGATGAAACCCAGGATGAAGAGGGTCGCTTCGTTCTGAATTATCTCAATTCTCTCAATCTGCGTTTGACTTGCGGTGAAAGTGACACCTGCACAGCCAATCAAAAATGTCAATATCGTTTATCGTTAATTCCGGTTATAGCGCGGGATGACGGTTTGTTATCTCACCTTGCCCAAAAGGAAGTCAAGTCCAGCGTTTCAGTGCTTTCTAAATGGAATGTATGATTTATTTTCTGAATGTGATGAATTAGAACACGACTTAACCATTTGCATATTGAAACAACATTGTGACTGAACTAGCAAACCGAAAGTGCAGAACTGAAACGCTCGTATGAAACATTGAGAGTATAAATTACATAAATAAAACTCAACGAAAGCACGGATATATAAAGCACACAAAAAGACCGTCTCCGGAGAATTATTCTACCCATGACGCTGCAAGACAAAAAAGGGTTTAAAGCGAAACGAAAGAAGAGTTCAGCGCATTATCTATCTGAACAAACAGTTTAACTTTTAATTTTTATGAAGTTATAATTTTTAACTCTACGAGTTATAATGCTCAGTCGTATATTTTGAGCGTGTTTCTTTATTCTTCTTCAGCGTTCATTCTCAAACTCCCGCTGGATTTCTCTTGTAACAGGACAACGGTCCTACAAGATTTCCAGTTGAATGTAGTCCAGAGAATGGAAATGCGTTGTGTTGCTGTTTTATTTGCGCCAATGGCCCAACACATCCGTCTTCGGCGGTTTCCTTTATTCTATACAGACCAACCATGCAACAGAAAACCTTAGTAGATGACATGCATTTATATTGAGGTTACCTTCTTATAGAAGCTTCATGGCACTTCATCTATACAATCCCGTAGTCGTAACCTTCGATAGCAGTTACCATGTTGTTCCGACAGGCCGACGTTGTACTTGAACTAGTTACGGGAACGACGTGGGTGGGAGGAACAACAAAGAAACCTGTCGCAAGGGCAGAGTTGTGCCCTGATGTCGACGTCTGTTTCGGCGGCATTGGATTCGAAACACCATCGAGTCGAATGGCTGCTGGAACAGAGGGCGGGGCACTTATGAGAATGCCCCACGTGCTGTGAGGCCAGTTTTCTAATCAAGAAGATCTTTATTCTAACTTACAAAATCTGCTTTTCCCATACACTCAAAATCTGATGTCATATTATTGATAAAACAGTACAAGGTGTATGTAAACGTTTTATATATTTTATTTCCTCTGTATGCTACACCCCAGTTCGTCGCCGACAATGATGACCACTGTCTTATGCCTGTGTTAATGTGCATCTGCTGAAGTGCTTAGGGGTCTGAGTCTGCGACTTGCGCTAGAATTTCAGTCAGCTAGGAATGGCATTATTCTCCCCTTGTTTTCTCACTATACTTGGTCTTCAAGTACCTGTCAGGTGAGATGCGAGCGAGAAATAGGACGAATGAAAGATAACCGCTACTCTAGATCAGAAACAGATTTGGGTTACCATACTGACGCTCTACTTATACATTTTGCAAAGGCCAGCAGGCCCCCCTCCCACTTAGATCTCATTTTAATACCACCCACACATTTTCAACCACGTCATAATTCCGAGAAACCATAGGTCAAACTGAGCGCGCGCCGTGGCGAAGAGGTAAACAAATGGTTTGCCCCTTTCGTCAATACAGGATGTTAATAAGATTGTCAAATTTACTGTGGGTATACAAGTTATCTGTATTTGGAACAATAGTCATTTCTTGTGATTTTTCTTCAATATAGGTCCCTATGTATTTGAAATAGTTTATATTTTAACCGGCAAGCAGTCATACTTCTCTATCTATCTATCGTCTGTCTTTTCAATTTACGTCGTCTAAAAGCAAACAGGAAAACTAAATCTAGTACTGTTAGAGAATTACTTTATGCTGACGACTGTGCATTGTATGCTGACTCTGTCGTAAACATGCAGAGCACCATAGACCGCTTCTCAAAGGCCTGCAACAACTTTGGTCTCACTATTAACACCAAAAAAACAGAAGTCATGCACCAAGCAACATCAAATAGCCAACATACTGCTACTTCCATCATCGTCAATAAGGAAAAACTGCAGGTAGTCGACAATTTTACTTACCTTGGAAGCACTCTCTCTCGCGATGTCAACATTGATGTGGAAATTAACAAGAGACTGGCAAAAGCTAGTGCTGTATTTGGCGGATTACGCAAAAATGTATGGGACAGAAGAGGTATAAGAACAACCACCAAACTACAAGTATATCATGCTGCTGTTATACCAACCTTACTATACGCCTGCGAAACGTGGACAGTGTATGCTAGACATGCAAGAAAGTTAAATCATTTCCATCTTACCTGCCTACGTAAATTACTAAACATCCATTGGTGGGACAAAGTACCAGACTACGAGATCTTGGAAAAATCAACCTCAATAAGCATCCACACAATACTTATGAAGGCGCAGGCACGCTGGGCAGGCCATCTTGTGCGTATGGAGAACTCGCGATTGCCAAAACAAATATATTATGGAGAACTCAAGGCAGGATTTCGAAAAGCTGGTGGACAGAAAAAGCGTTTCAAAGACACGCTCAAGTCATCCTTGAAACATCTTAACATTGACGTAGGCGCTTGGGAGAGCCTCGCTCAGGATAGAACGGCTTGGCGTTACAGCATTAGAACGGGAGCACTAGCGGCAGAAGAATTCAGACAAGAAACTGCAAGACAGAAGCGGACACGTAGAAAAGAAAAAACATCTCAACCTCACACAGATACCTTCTATTGTTGTCAATTCTGTAAAAGAACATTTTGTGCGCGCATTGGACTTGCTAGTCATTTAAAAACGCACTAATAACTTTATTATTTTATTATTTATTGTTATTATTATTATGGTTGAGTTTTTGGTCATCGTCGATCACGACGGACGAACATCATCATCGTCTGTCGTATTTTCTCTGGTTTTGTTGTCAAGTTCGCAGAAGTGAATAATGATCTGTTTTCGGGCTATGGCACGTTTGATATGCAGTAATATTATGATGTCTTAGAATGTCTGTAATTCCTTCAGTCCACCATCTTCTTGGTCTTCTGTGTCTTGCTGTTTCTATTTTCATGTTGTACGCTCTTGCCACTGGCCAATAACGATTCATTCTTTTAAGTGACCGAACTATTTCAGTCTCTGTTTCAGACTCACCAACCTTCTACTCGAGAGCATGGCACACCACCTCTACACCAGACCTGGCATTCTACTCACCAGGCCTGGAATGGAACATCACACGTGTCGTTGGAAAGCAGCTTGGGGGTAGTGACCACAGACCAGTATTTCTGGAAATTCACAATGAATATACCAAGGACAGCAGCACGCTCACTAGGTGGAACTATAAGAGGGCAGACTGGAAAATGTACCAGCATTTAACCAGTGTTCTAGCTAAGGACATGAACTTGGACAAAGACATCAATAGAGCAGTGAGTGAATTTAATAGATGTATACTACATGCTGCTAGTAAAACCATACCCAGGGGGGCACGCAAAAACTACAAACCCTACTGGAATGATGAACTGGAAAAGCTGCAAAATGAGATGGAAACATCTAGAAAGCAGGCTGAGAACAGACCTAGCCAAGAACATCACAACAAATATCAGCAAACAAAGGCTAAATTTCAAAGAGCCAAGTTACAAGCCAGACGGAGCAGCTGGAAAGAAAAAACAGAGTCGCTGAACCTAGAAAGAGATACTAGGAAATTATGGAAACTTGTAAAACAACTAAATGATGAAGGTACAGGGAGAAATACCAGGATCACACTTTATAAAGATAGAAACATTTTAACAGGTAAACATGCAGCTGATTACTTTGCAGATTCCTTTGCAGAAGACAATAACGTCAAAGTCAGCCCAGACAAACAACAGGAGGTTCGAGAGAACCACCAAAACATTGGACAAGGTGAACCTATACCTGAAGTCATGGAGGCACCAATCACAATGAGAGAACTGGAGCATGCAATATCCAAATTGAAAATGAAAAAGTCCCCTGGAGCTGATGGAGTGTCCAATGAAATGATTAGAAACCTGGGAAGTGCAGCAAGAGCAAAGCTACTGCAGATCTTTAACACAAGCTGGTCCACAGGTAATGTACCACAGGCGTGGAGAGAAGCAATAATGATACCACTCCTCAAATCAGGAAAAGATGGCAACACAGTCTCCAACTACAGGCCCATCAGCCTCACAAGCTGTCTATGTAAAACAATGGAACGCATTATCAATCTTAGGATGCAGTGGTACCTTGAAAGTGAAAACCTTCTGGTATCACAGCAAGCAGGTTTCAGACAGTGCTACTCTACTGAAGATCAGGCAACCTACCTCTCCCAAGAGATTGAGGATGCCTTCCAAGAAAAGAAACTGGTACTAGCAGCATGGATAGACCTCAGGAAAGCATTTGATAAGGTCTGGAAAGAAGGGCTCCTAAAGAAATTGCGAAATTGCAGGGTTAGCTCAAGAATGTACAAATGGGTAAAAGCATACCTGCATAATAGAAGAGCCAGGGTACAATTAGATGGTCGCAAGAGCAAGAAAGTTCTACTGCGTCATGGAGTCCCCCAGGGAGGAGTCCTGTCACCCACACTTTTCTTGGTTTACATCAATGACCTAGTTGCTGAACTACCACATGGGATCAAAGTGGCAATGTATGCTGACGACCTGGTGATCTGGTGCACGGAAGAACATGCAACAGTGGCCACTAAACAAATACAAAGAGCTATCGATGCCCTAACCTTATGGGCTAATAGATGGTGCGTCAGCATTAACACAGATAAGTGCAGCACTACACTCTTTACCCTCTCACCAAAACAAAAAGCTGGTCATATCAAGATAGATGGAGAGCTCTTGAAAGAAGACAAACAACCCACATACCTCGGAGTTACTTTTGATGATAAGCTGACATGGAAGCAGCACATAAACAAAGCAACAACAAAAGCCAGGAGGAAGCTAGCTATCCTGAGAAAACTAAGTGGAACCACATGGGGAGCCAGTGGAAATATACTCAGTAAAGTTTACCAGCAAGGCATAAGACCACACCTGGAATACGGTTCAGCTGCGTGGTGTCCTGCATCAAACACCACATTACAAGATCTAGATAAAGTGCAAAACCAGGCACTTAGAATAATGTTGGGAGCAATGAAATCAACACCCATAGCAGAGATGCAGAAAATGGGAAGAATGCAAACACTTGGCGAACGCAGAGACACAAAAGTACTAATTCAAGCAGAAAAGTTTCAGTGTATGCCAAGTCATCCAATGAAGGAAAGATTCCAAAATCTAGCAATGGGACGACTGAAAAGGAGCAGCTTTATCCATCAAGCTAAACGACTCCGTAGACAACTTACAGACCTACCTGAAGTTGGCAGCCCCTTAAGGTCTGTACCAGAGCAAACCCCATGGAGTGAAAGCCATGGAATGCCAATATACATTCAGACCCATGTGAAAGGAATACTAAGCGAGGACGAACAGAACAGTGTGCAGCGAATGACAATCACCCTCAGTTTCCTGGATGAGGAATATCCACAAGATATATGGGTCAGAGTGTACACAGATGGGTCAGCACAGAATGCTGTGAGGAATGGAGGTGCAGGTGTATATATAGAATATCCACACAAGCCTAGAGATACAATCAGAACACCGACAGGAAAATTCTGCAATAATTATGATGCAGAAATCCAGGCAATTAGTGTGGCAGCTAAAAAAACTGCTGAACTCTAACTCTGACCTACAGCCTGTGGTATTCCTGACAGATGCAAGGTCAGTGCTTCAAGCTCTCCAGTCTGGAAAACTAACAGACTTAAAAAAACTACTTAGCGAATTGTCTTACCAGTATAGGGTAACCATGCAGTGGATACCCTCTCACTGTGGAATACCAGGAAATGAAAAAGCAGACCAACTGGCTAAGGAAGGTGCTGCCGAAGACCAACCAGATATACCAATCATCTACCATCAGAAAAAACAGATGATAAAGTCAATAAGAAAGCCACAAACACCAACGCAAGATGACTATCACAATATGAACAGATCAGAACAAGTTATAATTCTACGTCTCAGAACAGGACACAACCGACTCCGCAGTCACATGTATACAAAGTTCAAGATTGGCAACACGGCCATGTGTACATGTGGACAGGCAGCACAGAGTGCCAAACATATACTTCAAGAGTGTTCTGAGTATGAAACGCTGAGGCAGACATATTGGCCAGAGGAAACAACACTGGAATCAAAACTCTATGGGACACTGTATGAACTACAAAAGACAGTGAGTTTTATTAAGGAGACAGAATTACAGATATAGACATGTTTCAAGTGAACGAAAGAAGAAGAAGAAGAAGTCTCTGTTTTTCAATATCATTGACCACAGATGTTGTTCCAACAGTTCTTGTAATCTCTTCATTCTTCACGTGATTTCTTTTTGTTCTGTTTGCTGTTTTTCTTAGACATCTCATTTCTTTCTCTCTAGTTTTGTAGTTAGTGTCCAGTCTGACATTGATAACACAATATTGGTATGAAGATTTATGTTATGATTTGTCTCTTGGTTTCCATTGGGATCGAATTGTTTCAAAATTGGTGTAAGCTCATTATTCACTGAGTTGACTTTTTGAATTCTTGTCACGAGCAGTTTGTCCATTTCCCGCCGTGTGTAACAGTGCTCCAAAGAGATTTAAATTCCTACATTTGTTTCAGGAATTGATCGTTTATTGTTATGTTGATACCTTTAATGCACAAAATTCCATAATGGAATCGCGATCCCCACACCCCCTCCTGAAATCATCTCATGCACCCAAATACAGGAACCATTGATTTATGGCAATTATACGCATTAGAGGTCCACGAGCTTACATTGGCTCACCAAGACATTGTTAACGCCCACGAGAATGCTTTACAGTTACTACTGTATATACTCTGACTCGCAAAATATTAGAACAAACACATACACACCCCCAATTGTATCCACAAAGGAAAGGAAAGCAATACTTTAAAATAGAATATCTGTTCAGAAACAACTTAGACATGAGAAGACATCTTTGATTGTGTAAGTTGAGTATGTGTTCTGAAACAACTTAGACATGGGGAGACAGTGTCTGATAGGAACGTTTTGATATGAGAAAGAGAGACCGATAACATACATAGATCAAAGGATTTCATTCGTTTACAAAAACTGAACATAATGCTCAAATACAAAGTATATATTTATTTGGTATAACCCAATTTACATTCATACGTTTCACGGTTAATCAGATAATTGCATGTGTTTGATGGCAAAGCTAGTAAGACGTACTATAGAATTGACATTCGTGCTTAAAGACCAACAATCATGCACACCTACTTAAAAACTATAAAATCAGCGCACATATAACACTAATGGACATATGCATGTGCACTACAGGAAACCCCAATCACATTTTATTATATAACCTATATTATATGACTTTGTCAAAAATGATGTCGCATTGTTTACTTTCGCAGTAATCAGTTAGCGTCCATACTAACGCCCGTAATGTCCAAGCACATGTACAGCTCGAATAGGGCTCATTAGCCATCTGCGAACTATTAAGCATGGTCATAATTCTAATTGAATTTTCGAAAGCGGATGTAAAACATATGGTCATCATCACTTGTGATGGACGAGCGAACACAATCAGAGCTAGTACGACCCATGTTCGCTGTTCGAGAGACAATTGTCCTCATTCGCAACCCATCGTCAAATAAGTTAACCAATCAATCAAGTGGCATGCCGAATGGCGTAAACAATCATGTTTCTCCACGATTCTCTGTCTCTTGTCTTGTCAATAAGCTCGGTTGGTGAGCTTCTGCCGTGCCACAATACTAGTCCATCTCGTAACTTTTCTCTTTGTCGTCCTCTATCTCTTCTCCCCATGATCTTTCCAGTGGTTATTAAGTGTTCAAGCTGTGTTCTCCTCAGAAAATGCCATAGAAACATTGCCTGTCTGCCCCTAATGTTTGATATGATTGATCTTTTTACGCCAGCATCAATGAGAACCTCTGCATTAGTTTTCTTAGCTGGTCATGGTATTTTCATCATTCTTCTCAGAAACCACATTTCTGTAGCCTCTAATTCGCTTTGAATTTGTTTATTTACAGTCCATGCTTCACATCCATAAAAAAAAAAAGAATTGATTCGATATAAAATCTCAGCACTCGAATTCGGGTCTGCATTGATATACCATTGCACAAAATGGTTCTCGTTGTTTGGAATGCTGCTCTGGCTTGTGCTGTTCGGCTCTTTATCTTACTTGAGCATCTACCTTCTGATGTTAACAAGGTGCCAAGATATTTCACTTTTTCAACTTGTGCTAATTTTGAATCATTAATTATTATGTTGCATCTTGGTGGTTTATGTCTCTTCGATACAACCATTATTTCTGTTTTCTTCTTGTTAAAACTGGGGCCATTGTTTTCACATTCTTTCACTACTTTATCTAACAGTTTCTGTTCGCTTCCTGCGATCAATACTGTGTCATCAGCATATCTCAAGTTATTTATATTGTATCCTCCCACTTCTATTCCTGGCACATCTTCTATATTTCGCATAATGTATACAGGGAGATAAGGTCCAGTGACATTACACAACCTTGCCTGACACCCATTTCTATCTTTTTAAATCTACCTATGGTGTTGTTAACTCTCATCGCAGCCATTTGTTTCCAATACATATTTCTTACTATTCTTAGATCTTACCCATCAACGTTAAGACTTTCTAGCAGTTTTATAATATCTGAATGTTTCCCTTTGTCAAAAGAGTTAACAGCGTAATCAAAACAAAGCAGAATGATTCTTCTTACATGAGGTTCTTGATTATTTCTATGAATTTCGTTGGTCACTATTTATAGACTTTGTGTCGCCGACCAAGGAAACGAACGAGAATAATCGAAAACATGACAGAAAATGCTTGATTGAAATCTGTTGGTAGGTCTTATTTTGGCGAAAGTGACACATTGTACTGACGATTCGATTTAATGTATCAGTGGCGTCTACAATTTTAACAATAGTTGGATATCAATGTGGATATCAATAGAATTCATATTTCTGATTAGTTCAATAAGCACGTGAAATGCCGTTTCGAAAAATAGTTACCCGGATGTTTAACGGTTATGCCAGAAGCCGGATAAATGCGGAAGTATGGTTATCCTAATTGACATGACAGCAGGAAATGTCAAATAATAGGAGACCAGAATAACTGATGAAACGCCTTTGAAAGCAGATATGAGACATCGAGAATTGATGGTGTATCGAAGTGTTTTAAATGTTGATAAATTGGAGAGTTGGATGAGTGAATTCAGAGATTTTAAGTTGTGAGAAGCACACACAATTTTTTTTAAAGGGGGGGGGGGGGGGGGGGGTTTATATACCGTAGGTAAAATATGGCGATAAGAGTGAGGGAAGAGGGATGTTCAGAATAGTTTTCCTTAAATAGGTCATTCAGCGGGGGAGGAGGCATGTTGAGAAAACAGTTACTTAGTTTACCTAAAAAAAAAAAAGGTTATTCGCCCATTTTCGTGTATATTCCTATTTTTTTCCCAGGCATTTAATGTCTTTTTGTGTGAAACAGGGGGTAGGGATGTGTGCGTTTCTCACTTTTTGTGTGAACAGGGGGTAGGGATGTGTGCGTTTCTCACTTTTTGTGTGAAACAGTGGGTAGGGATGTGTGCGTTTCTCACTTTTTGTGTGAAACAGGGGGTAGGGATGTGTGCGTTTCTCACTTTTTGTGTGAAACAGTGGGTAGGGATGTGTGCGTTTCTCACTTTTTGTGTGAAACAGGGGGTAGGGATGTGTGCGTTTCTCACTTTTTGGCTAAAATCTTAGTACAACAGAGTCATGTTGTGATTTCCTTTGTGTGTGTGCGGGGGTGGGGAGAGAAGAAAGGAGGGAATGAACACTATAAGCCTTCCCCCTTCATTTACATATATAGGGGTCGCCTCTCTATTATCTATCTTTATATGTATACACACAATACACATGTGGTTGCGTCTGTGGGTCTCACCAATGGCCCACTAGACAAACCACCCATGCAACAGAAAACCTTAGTGGATGACATGCCGTTATATTGAGGTTATCTTCTTATAGAAGCTTCATGACATGTCATCTATACAATTATGCTTTTATTTTGTTGTTGAAATGTGATTCATGTTTGCTTGAATATATGTATGCACCCTCTGTGGTTGGGAGGGAGCCAGAGATGTACTGTGCAGCACTTGGGGGGGGGGAACTGACAGCACTGTTTTTTCTTATGGCTCAAACCCATCATAGAGGCACAGTGACTCAGGACGTGACAATCCTTTTGACGTGAACATCTGGTTGCATGCCTGGAGCAATAGAGAAGCTCGGCATAACCAGTAGTCAATTGGTGGCGGGGAATGAGCACAGTGAACTCTATCTTGACTACAGTGGCTCCGAGCAGTGCATAGGTTGAAACCTACCTTCCTGGAGGTGTGATAGTTATTCTCTGGCTCTGGCCCGGGGTGGGTCGAAAATCCAGACTACCCAGCAACATAATGCCATTGGGTCAAAGGGCATGATCCCATGGACCGCTGGATCAGCAACCAACCATACACACACAATATTTGGAGATTAATTTAACGTATTTACTAAATTAAATATATATCATCATCAGGTATCGTCTCCGCAACGAAGGTTGACTGCAACAGACCTTCAACATCCCCTGTCTCGGTGGTGCACTATACTAGACTGTAACCTTTCCATCTGGTGATGTTACTCTCCCACTTGTATCTCTGCCTACCACTTGCTCGTCTCCCTTCAACTTTACCCTCAAGTAAGGTCTTCAATACTTTTAATGTGTCCAAAATATTTTATTTGCTTGATCTTTATTTCTTTTAATAATTCTTACTTCATATTAAGTGTTGTTAGAACTTCTTTGTTTTATTCTCTTTCCATGATGTTCTCCATATTCTTCTATATATACACATCTCGAAGACATCAAATCTGTCTTCTAATTGTTTGTTTATTGTCCATGTTTCTGAGCCATACATTAATACAGAATATATATGTGTCAGTGTCATGTGAAGTATTCTCTCCAGAACGTTGTCTTCCCAATGAACTACCTGAATCCTTCTCCGTCTTGGGCCATGCGGCTTGCATTTTCCGACGATGTATTCACGTTATCTTTAATGTCCTCAGTCCATCGTCTTCGTGGTCTGCCTTTCCTCCTCCTCCTCCCAGGTGCTCTGCCCTCCATTATTTGTCTTTCTAAACAGTTGTGTCTCTTTATATGACCAAACAGGTGTAGTTTTCGTTTTGCTATTGTGTTTAGTAACCAACACTCTGGAATATTTAATGTGCTTATAATATCTATCTGAGTTTTTTTTCCTTTCATTTCTTCTTTCGTTCACTTGAAACATTGTCTATATCTGTAATTCTGTCTCCTGAATAAAACTCACTATCTTTTGTAGTTTATACAGTGTCCCATAGAACTGTGATTTCAGTGCTGTTTCCTCTGGCCAATAATATGTCTGCCTCAGCGTTTCATGCTCAGAACACTCTTGAAGTATATGTTTGGCACTCTGTCCTGCCTGTCCACATGTTTCCTTCCATGATATTGTAAGTATTTTTCTGGAGAATTTCAAATCAAAGGAGTTTTTTTTTTTTTACTTAGAGTCCATGTTTCACAGCCGATGTTGCAACAGGAAAAATAAACGTTCGTAACATTAGCAGTTTCGTTTCTATTTTATCAATTCAAGTAAAATAAACCAAGAAAATGGTGGATAGATAACATCAAGACCTTGAAATAACACGGACTCAACGCAATCAATGCGACACATGGAACGACAACTGAGGCTCCCACACATACGTCTAACGGCAAGTGTGGATACTATCAACCATCATTCACCTGGGAATAGACAATAGTCATACTTCTTCCTCCTAAATATGAAGTTGAAAGTTGGCAATAACGAAATCTCCATTCTGTGGACTTTATTCTTTTTTCAGAGGATTGTCCTGGTATAGTTGTTAAACCATTTGGATTGTACTCAAGAGGTAACGGAATCGATCCCTGAAGTGCATTTGTTCGGAGATCACTAGTAATGACTTGAACCTGCGGAGTTATGCTATGGCACATATCAGGGGTCGTGCTGCTTCGTTGAAAAAGGGGTGGGGGTCGATATGATACGCACGGGCAAATCCGATTACAGGCACATAACAATATATCCGATTTCCCCGTACATTAAAATGAATCATATTACCGGTACAATAAAATGAATCATATTACCGGTACAATAAAATGAATCATATTACCGGTACAATAAAATGAATCATATTACCGGTACAATAAAATGAATCATATTACCGGTACAATAAAATGAATCATATTACCGGTACAATAAAATGAATCATATTACCGGTACAATAAAATGAATCATATTACCGGTACAATAAAATGAATCATATTACCGGTACAATAAAATGAATCATATTACCGGTACAATAAAATGAATCATATTACCGGTACAATAAAATGAATCATATTAGTGGTACAATAAAATGAATCATATTACCGGTACAATAAAATGAATCATATTACCGGTACAATAAAATGAATCATATTACCGGTACAATAAAATGAATCATATTACCGGTACAATAAAATGAATCATATTAGTGGTACAATAAAATGAATCATATTACCGGTACAATAAAATGAATCATATTACCGGTACAATAAAATGAATCATATTACCGGTACAATAAAATGAATCATATTAGTGGTTAAATTAAAATGAATCATATTACCGGTACAATAAAATGAATTATATTACCGGTACAATAAAATGAATCATATTACCGGTACAATAAAAATTTAATCCGATTACTAGTACAACAACAAAAATATTGTGTATGCTTCTTCTCTTCCCCCCCCCCTTTCTCTCTCCAATCGATCGATTTCCCTTGGACCAGTAAAAAACGGCTAATAATGCAGACGAAAATCATACCACGCGGCCCTTCGATCTGTAGTCTGTACCTGTACAAATTGCTTTGATGTTTGGAAGGAAATAACACAATCTGTCGCTCAAATTTACGAAATGCGTTGCGCCCTGATATGAAGTGGAAACGCGTCTATGGTTGAAAGGTGAGAGTACCTCACAGAAAGTGAAACCTGTTCTCTGCAAGTGTTAGAAGGAAATAATGTGTTCAGACGCGGCGCTAGGTTTACACCGGTTCTGTGCTGAGCACGCCTCGACATGATCTGCATACAACTGGCTCAAACCAACAAATACTCCCCAGTGAAATTACAACTCTGTTACATGTTTCAGACATTATTCGGGAGACAATTTGATACAAAAATAACCGACAAAATAATGTTAAAAAGGGCAGTTACGCGGAGTAAATTAAAAAAAACAAACGGTTTATTTGTCGTCTGTGCGTGTAATTCATTCCATAAGTAGAATTATTAATCGTGGACAGTAGCAATACAAACGTGAACCGGTGTGAAGTTATCGCTGTGACATGTTTTTAAAAAAAATAACTTTTTAGCACATGCGAATTCCAAATAGATAAGCTTGTATGGAGTTCAGAAGTCTTAAGCTACTTGTGGGGAGATGTATTCTAGTACGGTGGATGGTAGTTTAGCTAATGTCATGAATATAATTATAATCGGAAATAGTTGTTTTTAGATTATGCTAAAGCAGACCTCTAGATAATACTAAAAGTCGATCTAGAAAGCTGTGGTTAAAGTCACTATGTGCTGTGTGTGTTAAGATTTCAAGATGTGTTAAACATGTGTTATCGCCAATGTTCTTAAAACCGTTGAGGATACTGCAACAAAGAAGTTTCTGCCGCGTGAGGGACTAGTGATGCAATGCTTGAAGTCACTGAAAGGTCATGTCGTCTAACCCCGATCACGTGCTTCTACTTCGTGCCGCCCGTTCTTTTCTGCTTTCTATTTCAAAGACCGTAGCGTCACCTACAGCGGTCATCCACGTGGGGACATGTGAGGGTCACTGGTCCACAATATTATGTTCACATTTTAATTCTATTCATAGGGCTGACCTAGTTCCACCGAGTTTGTGAAAATATGGAAAATGATTATATTTCTGAACAATACACTTTCCCAGTGTAGCTAAGTGGACATATTCATTGACATTTCTTGTATGTGAATGTGGCTATTCCTGGTGGATATTATGTGGCTATTCCTGGTGGACATGTGATAAGCGGCTGAAAGTTTGCAGTATGTTAAGTTAAAATGTACCAGGAATTGCATAAATGACTAATGCCTCAGCCAAGAATAGTTCAGATATAAAACGTGTATCGAGTGTCAACAAACGTTGAGCGTTGTGACGAGATCCCAACATGGAAACTGTCTACAAGCTAGTGATCATCAGACACGGGGAGAGTGAGTATACCCAGAAGAATCTGTTCTGTGGATTTGCACATGATGCTGACCTGACTGATGTGGGAGTTCAGGAAGCTGTTCGTGCTGGCCAGGTAAGAATGAGTATATACTAGAATATCATAGTATATCATATATGCATTTGTACCATTGCCGTCTCCTATACTAACGAAGGTCACGTTGTCCGGTTGTGTGTTCGTTTGTTATTGTGAATTAGATGTATGTGTGCTATTACGTTAGTTTGTTATTGTGAATTAGATGTATGTCTGCTATTATGTTGTTTGTTATTGTGAGTTAATGTATTTTTGCTATTACGTTAGTTTGTTATTGTGAATTAGATGTGTGCTGTTATGTTGTTTGTTATTGTGACTTAGTTTATTTGTGCTATTACGTTAGTTTGTTATTGTGACTTAAGTGTATGTGTGCTATTACGTTAGTTTGTTATTGTGACTTAGATGTATTTGTGATATTATGTTAGTGTGTTATTGTGAACTAGATGTATGTGTGCTGTTATGTTTGTTATTGTGACTTAGGTGTATTTATGCTATTACGTTAGTTTGATGTTGTGAATATATGTATATATATATACACACATGTACGTATATACTATGTACCTGTAGGTTTGTTTGTTACTGTGATGTTACGGATATGTCTATTTGTAGGTTAGTTTGTCACTGCGGTGTACGTTCAGCCATATTATCTGCAGCTATTTAATATGTTTTGCTGAAAACTATGCTAGAAAACTTACAACATAGTGCTTGTATACTTTTATATTCTTCTTCTACGTTCATTCTCAAACTCTGCAGATCAGCAGGATATAGTCCGGCGAACAGAATGAGTTGTGACACGGTTTGCAACATCTGCGCCTTTCGGCCTGACACATCCGACTTCAGCATGGCTTTGTGTCACTGACCATATATGGGATGGAACAGCCAACTCCATCCCATAACCTCCTTTACCGCTTCTAACGACATGAATAGAAGATAAACAGTGCTGCTGATTCATTGCTCCACTCTCGGGCTCAGGAACACACGGAGATACTTTTATATGAAAACTGTTTGTTTGCTCACACCTATCGTCTCTTCCTGCTTGATATCTGCAACCATTATACCTTCATACCACACTCAGAGGGTCTCAATGTCGTGTAGTTATTCCTCGACCAGCACACTCATCTCTCTGTGTCTTTCTCCACTCTTATCCGTCTTGCGAAGCTCACTCTCAACTTGCACTTCTTTTATCTGTACACCTCCTCTCGTCCCTCTGCCTGTCAGAATTCCCTTCCATTGTCTCAACTTCGTCTCTGATGTCTGTGTAGTGTTGAGGAAGACTTTCTCAAGGATTCCACGAGATGATGGATTTCTTTTGTTGTCGCCTATACCCTGACAACAGTCCTAGGTCTGTCTTTTTTCGAGTGTGTTGCCTCTCCCGCTAAGACACCCTCTCGAACACTTTCTCTTCGGACAGGGTCAAACTTGTTCTCACTTTTCACCCTCATAGTGCTGATATTCGTCATATCCTTCCTCCCTGTTCTCCAGTCGGATCCCAAGCCGCGGGAATTGTTCTGTGACTTATCTCTGGTTGCGTATAGCCTTGACAAGAACTTCATGTATATACTGGTCCGGAGTCATCTCCAGCCGAACGTCCCTAATCATGTTGGAACTATCAGCTGCAAACGATACTACACCTGTGCTTATGTCACCCAGACCCGGTCTGTCACATTCCCCAAAGCCACCTCCACTATTGAAAAGGGTTTCACGTGTCCCGCAACGTCATCTATGCCATCAAATGCAAGCTTTGCGCCATGACATATACAGGTGAGACTGAAAAGAAGTTTGCTGTCCGTGTGTTGTCGAGGCCCGAAAGGGGAGCAAAGAATAACAACACTGTTTACCTTCCGTGCATGTCGTAAAAGGCGACTAAGGAGGTTATGGGATGGAGTTGGCTATCCCATATAGGGCCAGTGACCCAAAGCCATGCTGAAGTCGGATGTGTCAGGCCGAAAGGTGCAGATATCGCAGCAATGCTGTAAACGATGACACAGCGCATTCCGTTCTCTGGACTACATCCTGCCAATTTGCAGGAGTTTGAGAATGAACGCAGAAGAAGAAGAAGAAGAAGAAGAAGCTCCACTTTTGAAAATTCAGTTATAATTATGAGCATGCGCAATAGTTCGTAGATGGCTAATGGGCCCTATTGGAGCTGTAAATGTTCTTGAACAGTTCGGACATAGAATGACGACTGTAGGCGGATTATGGTATATCCGTGACTTCCTAGCTACTCTCCGTTGTTGGGCTGCAGCATTTCTCCTCTTTTCACAAGATGATGCGCTCTGTTCGACTGTAGAACGACATGTAGATCTAGTTATGTGCAAGTTCTTCCCATTCGTCTAAGTCTATTTCAAACGCATTAATTGAGGTCTTTAACGAGTCCTTGTAGAGCTTTTGGCCACCTTGAGATGTTTACCCTTCTCCAGCTCACCATAAAGAAGTATATTTGGCAGGCGATGGTCTGGCATACGCACCAAATGATCTGCCCAACGAATCTGTGTCTGGATCAGGATATTGTCAATGCTGGGGATACCGGATCTGTCAAGGACAGTGGTATCTGGAATCTTGTCTTGCCATCTGATATTCATGACTTTTCTGAGACAAGTTGTGTGAAAGGGATTTAATTTCGTCACATGACGTCTATACACAGTCCATGTTTCTCTAGGTATAACAGCACTAGAAGTACCACTGCTCTGTAGACTTTCAGCTTAGTCTGTAGGTTGATGCCATTTCTACACATTTGCGTACAATCTGCCAAAAGTGCTGCTTGCTTTGGCGATCCTTGTATACACTTCATAATTAACGTTGGCATCTTGTGATAATGTACTGCCTAGGTATGTGAATCTATTCACAATTTTCAGTGCTACACCATTTATCTTTGGGCAGAAAGTACCATATCATATGAAAACTTAAGCATAGAGCGTGTATGATGTTATACGATTTATAAGGACCTTGACCATGCAGGGTCTCATTTCATGTACAACTTTACGACGCTGCTCGGAGTCTGCGTGGACCACGCTCTTCTACATAAACGATAAGTAGGGACGACACGACTTGTTGATAAAGGCCTTTTGGTCGAAACGTCGATTTGTGTCTGTGCCTATGTTTGTTTTGTATTATCAAAACTTTATGATCCCGTTTCACGCTTTACCAGTTGGATTTCAGCTTTGCGCAGTGAGTAAATATTTTCGCTCTTCTACATAAACAAGTAGTTGTAAACATCGCCTTTTTGTGGCACATCGACAGTAACAGGCCATAAAACAACCATATTGCGTGTTGCTACGAGAGGCTACTGACGTGTCACCAAACAATGAAAGAAAACGAAGCAGCCTCTTGTAGTGACAAGGAATGGGATGTTGTATGACATGTATCCGTCTATAGGTTAAAAAAATAAGGCTTCCACTGAATGGATATTTACATTGATTTGTTAGGATTACTATTGTTGAAGAGCGAGGGTTGACTGCTACCTTTGTCTGAAGTCCTATTTGCTAAAAGGGAATCCACGCGCCTAAAATTACTCATTTGCCTATTCTCGTGATCTGCATTGGCTGTCACACAAAGTATTATCATATTGACCAATTTCTTCTTCTTCTTTCGTTCACTTGAAATATGTCTATATCTGTAATTCTGTCTCCTTAATAAAACTCACTGTCTTGTGTAGTTCATACAGTGTCCCATAGAGCTTTGATTTCGGTGTTGTTTCCTCTGGCCAATATGTAGCCTCAGCGTTTAATACTCAGAACAATCGTGAAGTATATGCTTGATACTCTGTGCTGCCTGCCCACATGGCCGTGTTGCCAATTTTTAACTTTGTGTACATGTGACTGCTGAGTCGGCTGTGTCCTATTCTGAGGGGTAGAATTACAACTTGTTCTGATATATTTATATTGACCAATGAAAATCACTGGAACAGTTCAAATGAGTCATTAAGAAATTCCATTTTCTCCAGCAAATCTCCTATTGGGGACGGTCACATAATGTCGTAATCTGAAAGTGAAAATGAGGATATGATGGTGACCAAGTAATCCCTTTAGCTGTGAGCAGGTAGCTCTTGACATATCATAGCCTTCCTGACACAAGCAAGTGTTCTTCTTAGTTGTGTAACTGAGGCGACACATGGACTTACATAATGTTGTCTCAAAGATATGGTTGTGTATGGGGAGTATGTGTATACATATTTAGTCCCCGAAGGGAGGCATTCCAGTGTGCCAGGATTACCACTTCCTGTCAGGAGAACAAAACGCACTTAATGAGCTCCTGTCTCATGTATGACTCTATTCGATCCATAGTTTCTGTTTGTTTCGTATCACGTTTGTGGTCATTTTTGTATTTTCCTTTTCCGTTGTTATTTCACCTCTTCCGGCCAATCTATGCTACACATACCAATGTGACCGTCGATGTCATTACTGTTTGTTTTTTGTTATATGTTTTAATTTTGTTGCAAATTTTCTTGATAAGGCCTTTTGGTCAAAACGTAGATTTGTGTGTGTTATTATATTTGTCTCTAGTTATTAGCAAAACTTTATTACCCTATTCCTAAATCTACCTGACGCACTTCTGGGCTAACTGTCTCATCACTCTTCCCTCAGATTTGTTCACCCATGCGCAGTGATGACATATCTAGCATTCCCTGTTATCTTGGAATTTGCAGCAAAAAGGAAAATATGCAATTTCCGCTGACCTGCATTTCTTCATCATCCATGGGGATTATTTGATAGAAGACAAAAGTCAGAAATTGAGACGAGATGTGACAATGATTATTTGATAGAAGACAAAAGTCAGAAATTTAGAGGAGATGTGACAATGATTATTTTGTTTACAGGTAAAAGGTTGTCAACATATCTTCTAACTTTCCTTATTTGTCTACATATGACATGCATGGAAAGAAGACAGTTGTCCTTTTCTTTTCACACAGAACTAGTTAAGACCCCAGCAGTCACACTGGCGAAGCAAAGATGAAGAAATTGTATCCTGTTTTTTTTTCTAGATCCACACCGAAGATTGATTGTAAATCATTGACATGTCGGGCCACTAGTGCAATTGAAATATAAATACAAACGCATTTTCATTGTCTGGAATACGTCCTGCGTACATCTAGCAGGTTTATTATCTGCTACAAGATAGATCCGGCGGTAGTTCGAGAATGAACGCAGAAAAAGAAGAAGAATTTTCTAGATTGTGTAATGTAGTCTTGGAAACGTTTTAAGATAATACAAAAACGTAATAGGCTAATTATGAGATCACATAGAGCTGTGACATGATGAGATCACATAGAGCTGTGACATGATGAGATCACATAGAGCTGTGACATGATGAGATCACATAGAGCTGTGACATGATGAGATCACATAGAGCTGTGACATGATGAGATCACATAGAGCTGTGACATGATGAGATCACATAGAGCTGTGATATGATATCACATATATATGTGATAAGATGAGATCACCTACAGATGTGACATGAGATCACATAGAGCTGTGACATGATGAGATCACATAGAGCTGTGATATGATGAGATCACATATAGCTGTGACATGATGAGATCACATATATCAGTGATAAGATGAGATCACATATAGCTGTGACATGATGAGATCACATAGAGATGTGACATGATGAGATCACCTACAGATGTGACATGAGATCACATAGAGCTGTGACATGATGAGATCACATATAGCTATGACATATCATTTAGAGCTGTGACATGATGAGATCACATAGAGCTGGGACATGACATCATTTAGAGCTGTGACATGATGATATCACATAGAGATGTGACATGATGATATCACATAGAGATGTGACATGATGAGATCACATATATCTGTGATAAGATGAGATCACCTACAGATGTGACATGAGATCACCTACAGCTGTGGTATGAGATATCTAGAGCTGTGACATGATTAGATCACATAGAGCTGTGACATGATGAGATCACATAGAGCTGTGACATGATGAGATCACATAGAGCTGTGATATGATATCACATATATATGTGATAAGATGAGATCACATATAGCTGTGACATGATGAGATCACATATATCTGTGATAAGATGAGATCACCTACAGATGTGACATGAGATCACATAGAGCTGTGACATGATGAGATCACATAGAGCTGTGACATGATGAGATCACATATATCTGTGATAAGATGAGATCACCTACAGATGTGACATGAGATCACATAGAGCTGTGACATGATGAGATCACATAGAGCTATGACAGATCATTTAGAGCTGTGACATGATGAGATCACATAGAGCTGGGACATGAGATCATTTAGAGATGTGACATGATGAGATCACATATATCTGTGATAAGATGAGATCACCTACAGATGTGACATGAGATCACCTAGAGCTGTGGTATGAGATATCTAGAGCTGTGACATGATTAGATCACATAGAGCTGTGACATGAGATCACCTACAGATGTGACATGAGATCACCTAGAGCTGTGGTATGAGATATCTAGAGCTGTGACATGATTAGATCACATAGAGCTGTGACATGAGATCACCTACAGATGTGACATGAGATCACCTAGATCTGTGGCATGAGATCACCTACAGATGTGACATGAGATCACCTACAGATGTGGTATGAGATCATCTAGAGCTGTGACATGAAGTCACATATAACTGTGAAATGAGGTCATTTAGAGCTGTGACATGATGAGATCACATATGGCTGTGACATGATTAGATCACATAGAGCTGTGACATGAGATCACCTACAGATGTGACATGAGATCACCTACAGATGTGACATGAGATCACCTACAGATGTGGTATGAGATCATCTAGAGCTGTGACATGAAGTCACATATAACTGTGAAATGAGGTCATTTAGAGCTGTGACATGATGAGATCACATATGGCTGTGACATGAGATCATCTAGAGCTGTGACATGATATCATCTAGAGCTGTGACATAAGCAAAAATATGAAATACAGGAAATAAGTTTTGCTAATCACTTGAAACACATACAAATCGACGTTTCTACCAACATGTCGTTATCAGGAACAATATAGCACACAGCGAATAAAGGTCGGCACTGTCAACAATTATATCATAAAGATAAATAAGAATCCGCAGAGAGCGTTTTGTATTGTTAAAATAGTTATTATTTATGGAAATCATTGAACTCCGGGCATACCTATTGGTGGTGATTAACACATGCACAAGTCGGGAATATACGAGCCCATGTAGCAACAATCATTCACATTTTAACAAATAATGACCTACATTTCGCTTTACCTAACACTGCTCTAAAATATCACTTACGGTTGTCAACGTGGACATCACCGAAATTAGTGGCAGAACTGCCCACTGTACCACACCACAAGAAGACAAATATGGTCATCTGAAACAGCTCTGACGACAAGCTCTACAACCCTATCTCGGAGCTTGTAACCACAGTACAATTCGTTGATGCACTCCTTATTCAGCATCTGGACTTTAAGCTGGAGAACGAGGAAGAAGTACAAAATATTATAACCCCCATACTCTACAAGTGTCACTGTTATAATATTATAACCCCCATACTCTACAAGTGTCACTGTTATAATATTATAACCCCCATACTCTACAAGTGTCACTGTTATAATATTATAACCCCCATACTCTACAAGTGTCACTGTTATAATATTATAACCCCCATACTCTACAAGTGTCACTGTTATAATATTATAACCCCCATACTCTACAAGTGTCACTGTTATAATATTATAACCCCCATACTCTACAAGTGTCACTGTTATGACTAACATGTATATTTTTATATTTTACTGTTTAGCTGCTGAAAAAGGCGGGAGCTGAATTCGATATAGCTTTTACCAGCGTCTTAAAACGAGCTATTAAAACTGTATACCTCATTCAAGAAGAGCTTGATTGCCTTTGGGTACCAGTGGTCAAGTCTTGGCGTCTCAACGAGAGACACTACGGCGCACTACAGGGTCTCAACAAGGCTGAAACAGCCGAGAAGTATGGCGAGGAGCAAGTCAAGGTCAGCATGTTGTTTATATAACAGTCAAGTGAATAATATATTACTTAGTTTTTAGTTTCAATTAAAAGAGACCTCCTGCTTTCGTCTCCTGTAGATTTGCAGGATATAACCCAATTACTTAATAATATCAAAAAGAGTATCTTTATTTTTTTCTGGACAAGTTATTATATTGGGGGGGGGGGAATTGTGGATAACATGTTACACAAGGCAAGAGATATCCTGGAAGGGAATGACTACATGTTTTTTTTAGCGCCTCCCTTAAATGTGCTGGTGTGTCTGGCCTTTACCGATGATGTACGCGTGACGCTATTTATAGTGCATAATATGGTTTAATATTTTCTTGAATTTTTTTTTTGCTGGACAGTCTGGTTATTTAAAAAAATATATAGGCTGGAGTTTTTTTTAAACTGGGTGATCTGGGGTAATTTCTAAAATGTGAGTGGTAACACTGCCCGCTACACATATTGCATGCAATCTACACATAGTAAACATAATTATGTTTATAATCAGTCGTGGTGACAGTTGCTGAACTTGTATGAAAGATTGAGAGACTTGCAGTAAAACTGTGCACTCTATTGTAAATATATATAAACAAAGAAACTGGGCTACGGTTACTATTGGTTATGGACCGACATCATTGCACTCTAGGTAGACCCACTAGTGCTCAGTTTCCCATAGCAGATAAAGGGTATGCAAACTGATGGTTCCTGTGTCCCGCTGGTTAAACATTCTTTTCGTTCCTCCCTGCAGCCATCATGGTCTACTAGTCATACTTAATACCGAATTTTAAAAATCTCAGTCTCGATGTTTCATCACTCACAGTGTCTCCATCCAGCAGTTGATGATTAAGCAGTTTCAGTACATTCTCCTTATCCATTGTCAACGATCTGTCTATTGGTGCCTGTGATGCCAGTCTGTTTGTTTTCTCATTAACGCAAACACTTGTGTGTCCTGGGCAGTAAATAAATGTAATTCCAGGAATATGGCAATGAAGTTTTGCTAATTACTAGACACACATAATAACAGTAAGGATATGTCCTTATCCACTGTTCGTTTTCTGCTGTATGTTTTAATTTGTTTCAATTTTTGACTATATGAAGGCATTTTGGTCAAAACTGTGTGTGTGTGTGTGTGTGTGTTATTATGTGTGTCTTTAGTTATTAGCAAAACTTCATTACTCTATTCCTGGACGTAACCTGTTGGATTTCAGTTATAATGTTTTGCGCAGTAAGTACATATTATCGAAATTCATGTAATGCCTTGAAGGTTGTATGGAGGGAGCTATAGATTTCATCCTGTATGTCCTGATTGGAACATTAGATTGTTGCGTGTTAGCACCTTCCTTGGCCAGTTGATTAGAGTTCTTGTTGTTCTGCTATTTCACAGTGAGATGAAATCTATTGCAGTAGGATTCAACACTGATTTTGCACTATGGACAATATATCTCTTTTAACTTTGGTAGTTTATTGCATTGTGCGGCCCAGCGGGACTATAGGCCCCCCTATAATTGATGAAAGACACAGCTTTTGTCACTTTCTTAAATTATGCAAATGGTCATTGGTCAATGTACTTATAGCACTTGTATTTTCAGCCAATGAAAAAGTGCAGAAAAAGTTAGATTAGCCAAGTTAGGTGATGCAATGAGAGATGTGAGCTGGGCATATATTGGAGAAGAGATTGTATACAGATGTGTTATATTTATTTAAATTTAAATCATTAAATGAAGTTCATTGAGTCATAGACAGAAGCACATGCATGGGTGAAAGGTTTAGTCTATATTGAAACCATGAAGTCACATGGTCAAAGTGGCAGACATTGATGCAATGATTGCAAGCATTCATATGATTGGGTGTCTGCATACTTGAGTTAGTTAAGTCAAATGTATCTCTTATTTCAACCACAGACATTTATCCAATTTGGTTATATCAGTGCTTTGCAACCATAAAGACATAGTGGAGGTTGGGGTTCTGGTAATTCAGCCACCACTACCAAGTATATTTCATCTCTGCATACAAAATGCCAGAGCAGGCCTTATACATCCACACATTGACACCTTCTAAGTAGGAGATTTCTTCTCGAAGCATTGAAATAACCACTGAGTTGGAGCATCCTGGGTATGAAAGAAAGTTCTGAAGAAATTCTCCCATTGCACACATTCCCCCAAACTTTTCTGAATGGTTAGGGTTGGCGTTAGCAACTGGGTTAGCCTTAGAAATAGGAGTAGATTGTGAATAACCATCATGGCCACATGCTTACTAATGACTTAGATTACTAGAATTAATAGTATTGAAGTTAAACCTAGTGTTAACTATAATTCTAATGCTAACTCAGACCAAATGTTAACACAAACCATAACTCATGCCATAACACAAACTCGCCCGTGTGTTGTCGGGCCCGAAAGGGGAGCAAAGAATAGCAACACTGTTTACCTTCCATGCATGTCGTACGAGGCGACTAAGGAGGTTATGGGATGGAGTTGGCTGTCCCATCCCATATAGGGTCAGTGACCCAAAGCCACGCTGAAGTCGGATGTGTCAGGCAGAAAGGCGCAGATATCGCAGCAGCGCTGTAAACCATGACACAACGCATTCCGTTCTCCAGACTACATCCTGCTGATCTGCAGGAGTTTGAGAACGAACGCAGAATAAGAATAAGAAAGAATAACACAAACTAACACCATACTGGAATTTGAAGTTACAATTTCACAAGCATCACATGAAAAATACACACCAGCAGTAAGAAACAACACAACTCCTATTTTACTAGTGAACTAAGTTATTATTTGCAGTGTTTCCATTTACAAAAAATCACAGCATCTATGGAAACCCAGCTGAGAGAACAATAATGACATTGTTTTGAGCATTATTTTGATTTTTGTTAAATTGATGAGTGTATTATGATTTTACCGTAAGCATGTAATTTGTTTCTATGTTTACCAGCTTTGGCGTCGATCATTCGATGTACGACCACCCGAAATGGAAAAGACAGACCCTCGCTGGCCTGGCAATTACAGACAATATGCGGTAACTGGACATTCATATCTGCTTCTGTATACTCTAAATATAAATGAGCATCATGTTTTGTTTTTATCTGTCCTATCCTTCATTGAGGCCAGCTCCTTGACTTTGAGATGGGCTTTAGTCTAGCCAAAAGAGACTGGAAACTAAGATTGGTTGGGACATCGAGAAAATTGTTACTTCTTTAATTTAAATTTATATTGTCACCCTGTTGCGGACGTACAAAAACCAAACCCAGAAGAGGTCAACTCTGAGAAAGTTTGCATGTTTAGTTGATAGAAAGGAGATTCAAGTCTCTTTGTGGAGGGGTTCACCTCCTTCAGCCACAGACATTAGTCTATATAGGTATATTTGAGCGAGAAAATATGACATGTTGAAGATCAGGTTTTCCTGTCACAGACCTGCTAGTTATCACTGGTATAACTGTAACTGCTTGTTGATAGTGAAGGCTGACCTACCCATAGTCTCCTTTGATGTGATGATCAATGATTGTCAGAATAGATGTGCCTACTTGAACAACTTTTTATTACAGTTATTCTTACAAATACGTAGCTCAGCAAGTGATATGGTACAGTACAAGTAGACACCACCACGTTTAATTATTTCCCTTGTCTATGTTTATAAATTTTATGTTCATCATTTAATAATTGATATTTGTTTAGAGTTGGGATTATGGTTAGATATGTAAAACACAACTATCCTAACCTAAAATAAATTAATATTTAAATTATTAAATGATGAACATGAAATTTACAAACATAGACAAGGAAAATAACTTGACTGTGGTGGGGTCTACTTGTACATTACCGCAATACATATGAGGTCTTGTGGTACCTAAACTATTTTAGCTGTGAGCATCTTTGGCAACTGTTTATCATCCAATTTCATAGCTAATTATGTCTGTGGCAGAATATGAACTTCGCATCTTCATGTTGTTGCACACACATTTGATTCAACTTCCTGAAACATGTACAGAATGTAGATATTATATCTGTAGTACTTACATAGAACACAGATTTTTGAATGTTTCACTTCAACAAGACAGGCTATCACTAAAGGGTTTTGAAGAAGGAAAAATGAATGACATGTTTCTCGCAGCAAATACCACAAAGAGCAAAACATATAAAACATTTATACAAGTCATCAAAGACAAATCAGCAAACACCCTTACAGAGCAATGTGACATTTTAGAAGTTGGAAAGAATACTGTAAAGAGATTTACTCAGAACAACCCCAAAATGACATAGGAAACCAAATAAACACAGACAGAAATACGGTACACAAGAACCAGAGCTTACAATAGAAGAAATTAGATCAGCAATTCACAGTTTGAAGAAAGGAAAAGCAGCAGGTTGTGATGACATAACAGCTGAAATAATTCAAGCCCTGGGGGGGGGGGGGGTGGCGAAAGCTGCATTAATATCTTTTATCACCTATGCAATAAGATCTGGAGAAATGAAACTTGACCAAGGGACTGGAAACATTCAGTTTACATACCAATACCCAGAAGCAGTGATATGCAAATATGTTCAAATTATAGAACAATCAGCCAAGCCAGAAAAATACTACTGCACATTACAATGTAAAGAATACCTTACAAGATGGAAGATGATACCCACGAAGTGCAAACAGGGTTCAGAACTGGCAGAGGCACGAGAGATCATATATTTAACATGAGGATGATCATAGAGAAATGTAGAGAGTGTAACATCGAATTACATGCATGCTTCATAGACTACACCAAAGCATTCGACTGTGTCAATCACCATCAATTATGGGAAATAGTGAACGATATGGGTTTCACAAAACACATTACACGACTAATAGCAGAGCTGTGTAAAGATCAAGAAGCAGCGGTAAAAGTGAAGGGTGCAAGATCGGAGTGGTTCAATGTACAGAAAGGAGTAAGACAAGGCTGTACCTTGTCTCCATACTTGTTCATATCTGTGCGTAAAATATAATGAGAAACGTGAGGCAAGAAATAATGAAGTCTGATTCCAGACCCATAAATATAGGAGGGCTGCAGATACCAGAAATTAGATATGCAGATGACACAGTGGCATTAACAACAAACGAGTATGACCTACTGAAGATAATTAAGTCAACCCAAAAGTTCAGCGAACAGCAAAACTTGTTCTTAAATATGAAAAAGACAAAAATAATGGCAATTGACAAAACTAAATCAAGACCCAAAATTAATATTGTGAACAGAAATTTAGAAGTCATATATTTTGATTATTTAGGAACTAATATAAACAATGCGGGTGACTGCAGTTAAGATTAAGAGAAGAACAACAATGGTGCTGTCAAAATTAAAACAGCTAAAGAAACTACGGCAGGGTACCAACATCAGAACCAAGTTGTATTTACTAGGAACATGTGTGTTGACTGTGGCGATGTATGGATGTGAAGCATGGACACTAAATAAAACAGTGGCCAAGAGAATACCATCATTTGAATTAAAGTGCTATAGAAGGGTTATGAGAGTACCATGGACAGCCAGGAAAACAAACCAGGAGGTGTTTAGAACAATTAACGTCCGGGAAGGCTAGCTTCTGAACACCATATTAAAGAAAAAAGCTATTATTTTTTTTGGTCACATTATGAGACATGATGGCATTGAGAGAGTGCTACTGAAGGGGATGATAGAAGGTAACAGGGTAAAGGCTGCCCAAGACGTCATTGTACAAAAGACATTCAAGAATGCCTGCGCATGTCACTAAAGAGGCAGGACAACTTGTTCAAGACTGCAGAGAATTCAAGAGTTCTATAAGGAAGACTATGTTCTGGAAAGAATATGTCACCTGATGATGATGATGATTAAATTTATTCATCTTATTATGCATTGTTTTAAACAATCTCCGATCATTACTTACTCTCGCCTCTCCCCTTCTCAACATGTCTGTAGGCCACAAATTGTCCATTTTACAGACACTTCCCGATCCCATTTGAAGCAACATTCTGTTTCCTTTAGTAGGGCAAATGGCACATGTTTATTAACATTGGACTTTGAATGAAATTAACCTAAAATGATTCTGTGGTTTAAGTTTTCTTCTGCTCTGTTGTGTTCATTAAAAAAAAATCTCGAGAAGGTTAACAGAAAGTAGTTCAGAGAACAGACTGTGTTGTGTCATGGTTTACAGCTTTGCTGTGATATGCACATTTTGGCCTTGTGCATCTAACTTCAGCATTGCTTCCAAATCCCTTTGACTCTCAATGGAATGGGACAGCCAACTCCACCTCCAAACCCATTAGCCTCCTCTTACAACATTCATGGTAAGTAAACAGTATGTTATTCTTTGTTTCCCCTCTCAGACCCCTGCAACACACGGATGATTTTTATAATTGATTCCAATTCACTAAAAAGAAAAAAAATTTGGTAGAATTGGCATAACTTATTCAGAGCATAGCCATCAACCCAGCATTTTTTGACAATAGTGATTTTTCTAGGCAATATAAATACATTCAGTAGTTTGCCATTGCTTTCAAATGGTTCGGTTGCACAATTGGCTGTAATGGGATCAAACTCGGTCCATTGCAGATGCACATGACACCTTGCCGCCACAGAGCTGAACAGTAAAGCACTACCAAAATGACTGCTCACTACTGTATAAACAAAATATCACTGCTGGCATCACGAAATTTGAAAAAGAAAGAACACTGCGGGCAATCCACAAGCGAAAGAAGCGGAAGGACAAATCCGTAAATTCTCCTACCCCGAACCTTCAGCACTTCTGCATGCACTGCAATAGAACTTTCCGTGCACGAATCGGACTCATCGGGCATCTACGAACTCACAAACTAAAGTAGCTAATTACCAATTGTAATTACTATATATATATATATATATTTTTTCCATCGCATTTAATGTTTTTCATGCCATGCTCATCTTTGCTTGCGAAGGAGGAACATCATCATAAACAAAATAATTTATAATTTGGTTTTGACAGTTCATCTATGTTATTTCAGAGGGAAGATCCCAGTAATAATATGGTTTTCACAGTTCGTCTATGTTATTTCAGAGGGAAGATTCCAGGAATAATATGGTTTTCACAGTTCATATGTGTTATTTCAGAGAGAAGATCCCAGGAATAATATGGTTTTGACAGTATATCTATGTTATTTCAGAGGGAAGATCCAGGAATAATTCCATGCAGTGAAAGTTTAAAAGATACAATAGAGCGAACATTGCCTTTGTGGTATGACCACATTGTTCCTGCTATGAAGGTGAGTATTTTCTCTAATATATCATCTTATTGCTTCTGTTGATGATCTAGTGTTTGTGTGTCATTTCATAATTGTTAGGTAGCATATCATGGGCAGGATGTAGCAGTCATCACAGCCTTTTAAAACTCCTACTGATCTTTTGAGAATATTTACTGCTTGAATATTATGAGAATAATCAATTTAATAATCAATAATGCTGGTTCCTGATCAAGAATCAAGTTATGTGCTATGAGTGGTACTTTTGGCAGGGGGAAGGGAAGCTTCACTGAGAGAGACTGAGTACATATGGGGTAACCTGAGTACAATGAAGTTTATTGACTCTATGACTTTGTGCCTTTTTTAAACATAGTATTGTTTGTTTTCTTGTTAAACTATTGTGCTGGCACCTGTCTATCTTTCCAAACAATGGTATTTTTCTGGGTCTGTACCTTCCATGCAACATGATCCGTGATGTTCTGTCCTCATAATTCCATATTCGGTCTTTCATTAACTCATCTTTGGCTCTGTGGCACAGAGTGCATCTGTGACAACCAAGGTGCTCAGTTCAAACCCTATTGCCTGCAGTTATGCATCTGAATTATCTGAAAGTAATGGCAAACTAATGAACATAATACTGCCAATAATATCACTACAGCAATATATTTTGGGTTAATGGCTAAATCCTGAATAGGATATGCTAACAATTACATACATTTGTTTAAAATATGTGCTAGAAGGTTTGAGTTATCCCTAGAATGGAAACTGCAAATGTTTCACTATACAATGTGGATAATTACAACAAAGTGTCAGTAGCCAAATCAAGAATTCTTCTTCTTTTGTTCACTCCATTGTATTTTGTACGTATCATCCTGATTAATTGTGTGCCTTTTGGCTGGTTGCCTCCGTCTTCAGCACCCTGGTTACTTAGGCAAGACTGTAGTCCTGATGGAGTGGGACTGCCCGACCAGTCTTAGTTTCCAGCCCCTGATGGCTGAACTAAGCACAGTCACCACTTCAAGGTGCTTGCCTTGATGGGGTAAAATAAACAATTAAAGCCATTCTTAAATCAAAGAGGGGATATTGCCACCTAGATCAAATAAAACTGACGCCTACCATCAGCTCACCAGATGATAATTTTCCAACTAATGAACAGTACGTGACAGACTATCACAAAGATGAGATCAGTATATCAGACTTATGCACCAGTGGTACCGACACTATAACAACCGAATTGTTGCAGACCTGCCCTAGATAAGATGAAGAACAGAGAGGCACTTGTCCATGCCCTGTAACTTTTCATGAAATACTTTACGGCACTACTCAGAGCCTAGAGTTGACTGCTGCCTTTGTCGGAGTCATCAATATTGAAATCTGCAAGTGAACGAAGAAGAAATAAAATGCTTTTGATAAAGCCACCAAAAAAGAACTTGTGGAAAGAACTAGTTGGACATCAGTAAATAAAGTTTAACGCATGGCTCTGGGAATGGATAGGACATGGAACCTACATTAAGATTACCAGCAGAAAGCATTACTAGGTTTGGACAGTGTTCTGAATTATATACCAGCAGAAAGCATTACTAGATTGGAACATTGTTCTGAATTCCTCAGAATGCAAAATAAAATGCCAAGACACACCTGGAAGAAAGAATTAGATACAAAAGTAATGGGAAAACACATGGAAAATACTAGAAGGAATAGCAAAAGACATAAAAATTTAGAAAATAATTGTTACAGATATACTTATCTAGAAATTGTTACATACTTATCCAGAAATTGTTACATACGTATCCAGAAATTATTACATACTTATCCAGAAATTGTTACATACTTATCCAGAAATTGCTTAAGACATACTTATCCAGTAATTTCTTAAGAATACTTTAATTGCTTAAGACATACTTATCCAGAAATTGCTTAAGACATACTTATCCAGAAATTGCTTAAGACATACTTATCCAGAAATTGCTTAAGACATACTTATCCAGAAATTGCTTAAGACATACTTATCCAGAAATTGCTTAAGACATACTTATCCAGAAATTGCTTAAGACATACTTATCCATAAACTGCAAGATGAATAATGTTCATGTTAATTTGTTGCTTCCAAATCCTACCCATTCTCCATTTCTAAAAGCTGATATTAAATTTTGGTTGTTGGAATAATCTATTTTAGTTGACTTACTTCCACTTATGTTACTGCACTAGGTCTAATCGAAACAAATGAGTCAGAATCCATCAGAACTTCTATAGTACTTCCTGCAATAGTTGAACAAATATTAAGTGATGTGATTGTAAATGTTGGCAATTATTTATGAATGATTTACAGCTATATTTCCCAATGGGTTTTACTAACAAAAGTCATCTATTCACAGCATGGAAAAAGAGTTATGATTGTGGCTCATGGGAATAGTTTGAGAGGCTTTGTTAAACATCTAGACAAAATATCTGATGCAGACATTGTCAGTTTAGAAGTGCCAACAGGTAAAAGAATTAAATGTGTATTGTGCTGTTTACATAAACCAAATGATGAATACTAACACTTATCTTCACAACTTTCATTCTATAACAATTGTTCGCTAGTGTATTTTTAATCAGATGTGATTAAACATTTCTTCTTCTTCAGTGTTCATTCTCAAACTCCCACTGGATATCTCTTGTAGCAGGACCATGGTCCTATTAGATTTCCAGAAGGATGTAGTCCAGAGAATGGAAATGCATGGTGTCGCCGTTTTATTTGCGCCAATGGCCTGACACATCCGTCTTCGGCGGTGATTAAACATTTCAAATGTAAGCTTTAATATTTACAGTGCTGGTGGTGGGGATGGGGGGGGGTGACCTGCTTAGAATTGGAGTCTGTGCAGAAGCACTAAGGGAGAACTGAAGTCTCTGTGCTGAAGCATTGAGGGAGAATTGGAGGCTTTGCACTTAAGAACTAAGGGAGAATTGGAGGCTCTGCACTAAAGCACTAAGGGAGAATTTTAGTCTCTGAACCGAAACACTAAGTGAGGAAGTCCCTGAGCTTGAGCACTAAGGGGCATGTTCAAAATATAAATTGTGATGCATTAATTTCTAATCATTAAAAATAAGAATAGGTCTCTTTACTGCCTTTCACCCCATCAAGGCCAGCACCATGCAGTGGTGATGGGGCTTAGTTCAGCCATCAGGGGCTGGAAACTAAGACTGATTGGGCAGTCCCATTCGAGCAGGACCATAGTCCTGCCCAAGTAAGCAGAGTGCTGAAGACGGAGGCATCCAGCCAAAAGGCGCACAGATAATCAGGATGCCACGCACAAAACACAATGGAAACATGTATGTATCTATAAAAAGTTATGGTGCCTGCCCTGTGGCGGACCCTATACCTCGAAAGGGCCCAACCTCAGTTACTGAAAGTCCTTCTCAATTGCCTCGAGGAGTCAGGAGGCAAGGGAATAGAGCTACTGGCCAAACAAACTTTAAACGACCAATAAAAATAATGCACTGGAATGCTGAGGGTGTCAACAGTAAAAGAGATGGATACAGCAAAAAATCGGAACTTGAAAATGTCCTCAGTGAAGAACAAGTTAATATATGCTGTATCCAAGAAACACACCTCAGCAGCGACATAGCCTTAAAAATCAGAGGCTACCATTTCTACCGATCTGACCGAAAGGACAGGCGAAAGGGTGGAATTCTGACACTTGTTAAAAACAATATCAGCGCATGTCAGCTGGAAGTATATATGGAAGGGGCAGAATACCAGATGCTCCACCTAAAAACAGACAGTGCAGAATTCCATCTCCTGAACTACTACTGCCCAAATGATAAACCATTGGCACTAGACACAATTCCAGATAAAGAGAGACTTATGGTGTGTGGTGACTTCAACAGCCACTCTCAGAGCTGGGGCTACGATCATATCGAGAGGTGAGGAACTTGAGAGCTGGCAGGATGAAAATAATCTCATCCTTATTAACCAGCCAGCAGACTCACCAACCTTCTACTCGAGAGCATGGCACACCACCTCTACACCAGGCCTGGAATGGAACATCACACGTGTCGTTGGAAAGCAGCTTGGGGGTAGTGACCACAGACCAGTATTTCTGGAAATCCCCAATGAATTTACCAAGGACAGCAGCACGCTCACTAGGTGGAACTATAAGAGGGCAGACTGAAAAATGTACCAGCATTTAACCAGTGTTCTAGCTAAGGACATGAACTTGGACAAAGACATCAATAGAGCAGTGAGTGAATTTAATAGATGTATACTACATGCTGCTAGTAAAACCATACCCAGGGGGGCACGCAAAAACTACAAACCCTACTGGAATGATGAACTGGAAAAGCTGCAAAATGATATGGAAACATCTAGACAGCAGGCTGAGAACAGACCTAGCCAAGAACATCACAACAAATATCAGCAAACAAAGGCTAGATTTCAAAGAGCCAAGTTACAAGCCAGACGGAGTAGCTGGAAAGAAAAAACTAGAGTCGCTGAACCTAGAAAGAGATACTAGGAAATTATGGAAACTTGTAAAACAACTAAATGATGAAGGTACAGGGAGAAATACCAGGATCACACTTTATAAAGATATAAACATTTTAACAGGTAAACATGCAGCTGATTCCTTTGCAGAAGACAATAACATCAAAGTCAGCCCAGACAAACAACAGGAGGTTCGAGAGAACCAGCAAAACATTGGTCAAGGCGAACCTATACCTGAAGTCATGGAGGCACCAATCACAATGAGAGAACTGGAGCATGCAATATCCAAATTGAAAATGAAAAAGTACCCTGGAGCTGATGGAGTGTGCAATGAAATGATTAGAAACCTGGGAATTGCAGTAAGAGCAAAGCTACTGTAGATCTTTAACACAAGCTGGTCCACGGGTAATGTACCACAGGCGTGGAGAGAAGCAATAATGATACCACTCCTCAAATCAGGAAAAGATGGCAACACAGTCTCCAACTACAGGCCCCTCAGCCTCACAAGCTGTCTATGCAAAACAATGGAACGCATTATCAATCTTAGGATGCAGTGGCACCTTGAAAGTGAAAACCTTCTGGTATCACAGCATGCAGGTTTCAGACAGTGCTACTCTACTGAAGATCAGGCAACCTACCTCTCCCAAGAGATTGAGGATGCCTTCCAAGATAAGAAACTGGTACTAGCAGCATGGATAGACCTCAGAAAAGCATTTGATAAGGTCTGGAAAGAAGGGCTCCTAAAGAAATTGCGAAATTGCAGGGTTAGCTCAAGAATGTACACATGGGTAAAAGCATACCTGCATAATAGAAGAGCCAGGGTACAATTAGATGGTCGCAAGAGCAAGAAAGTTCTACTGCGTCATGGAGTCCCCCAGGGAGAAGTCCTATCACCCACACTTTTCTTGGTTTACATCAATGACCTAGTTGCTGAACTACCACATGGGATCAAAGTGGCAATGTATGCTGACGACCTGGTGATCTGGTGCACGGAAGAACATGCAGCAGTGGCCACTAAACAAATACAAAGAGCAATTGATGCCCTAACCTTATGGGCTAATAGATGGTGTGTCAGCATTAATACAGATAAGTGCAGCACTACACTCTTTACCCTCTCACCAAAACAAAAAGCCGGTCATATCAAAATAGATGGAGAGCTCTTGAAAGAAGACAAACAACCTTGGAGTTACTTTTGATGATAAACTGACATAGAAGCAGTACATAAACAAAGCAACAACAAAAGCCAGGAGGAAGTTAGCTATCCTGAGAAAACTAAGTGGAACCACATGGGGAGCCAGTGGGAATATACTCAGTAAAGTTTACCAGCAAGGCATAAGACCACACCTGGAATATGGTTCAGCAGCGTGGTGTCCTGCATCAAACACAACATTACAAAATCTAGATAAAGTGCAAAACCAGGCACTTAGAATAATGTTGGGAGCAATGAAATCAACACCCATAGCAGAGATGCAGAAAATGGGAAGAATGCAAATACTTGGCGAATACAGAGACACGAAAGTACTAATTCAGGCAGAAAAGTTTCAGTGTATGCCAAGTCATCCAATGAAGGAAAGATTCCAAAATCTAGCAATGGGACGACTGAAAAGAAGCAGCTTTATCCATCAAGCTAAACGACTCCGCAGACAACTTACAGACTTACCTGAAGTTGACAGCCCCTTAAGGCCTGTACCAGAACAAACCCCGTGGAGTGAAAGACATGGAATGCCAATATACATTCAGACCCATGTGAAAGGAATACTAAGCGAGGACGAACAGAACAGTGTGCAGCGAAGGACAGTCACCCTGAGTTTCCTGGATGAGGAATATCCACAAGATATATGGGTCAGAGTATACACAGATGGGTCAGCACAGAATGCCGTGAGGAATGGAGGTGCAGGTGTATATATATATAGAATATCCACACAAGCCTAGAGATACAATCAGGCAATTAGTGTGGCAGCTAAAAAACTGCTGAACTCCAACTCTGACCTACAGCCTGTGGTATTCCTGACAGATGCAAGGTCAATGCTTCAAGCTCTCCAGTCTGGAAAACTAACAGACTTGAAAAAACTACTTAGCGAATTGTCTTACCTGTATAGGGTAACCATGCAGTGGATACCCTCTCACTGTGGAATACCAGGAAATGAAAAAGCAGACAAACTGGCTAAGGAAGGTGCTGCCGAAGACCAACCAGACATACCAATCACCTACCATCAGAAAAAACAGATGATCAAGTCAATAAGAAAGCCACAAACACCAACACAAGATGACTATCATATTATGAACAGACCAGAACAAGTTATAATTCTACGTCTCAGAACAGGACACAACCAACTCCGCAGTCACATGTATACAAAGTTCAAGATTGGCAACACGGCCATATGTACATGTGGACAGGCAGCACATAGTGCCAAACATATACTTCAAGAGTGTTCTGAGCATGAAACGCTGAGGCAGACATATTGGCCAGAAGAAACAACACTGGAATCAAAACTCTATGGGACACTGTATGAACTACAAAAGACAGTGAGTTTTATTAAAGAGACAGAATTACAGATATAGACATGTTTCAAGTGAATGAAAGAAGAAGAAGAACTGCCTTTCAAGCAGACTCATAGCTCAGTATCCTTCAGCCAAAGGTAAGTTGAATATCAGGCAGAATCATAGCACTGATTTTCCCCATAATTGCTCAACTACCTAGTCAGTGGTTGACCAAAAACCATCTGACAAGCGTCACCTACAAAAATATGAAATATTATATTAGAACATGATTTTTAAGAGAGAAAAATCAGCAGAGAGAAAGCTTTTAGGTCTATGTGAGACATAAAAATATATAGAGAGAAACTACAAGTAGAACATTATAATTATGATAATTATCATTATCATGGACACATACCGGTAAATACAAATGTTGGCGGATCTGAAACAGAAGTTAAAAGGATAATAGGAATGGCTAAAAGTACCTTCAATGACATGAGGAAAATATTAACATCTACACAAATAACAAACAAGCTAAAAATGTGAATTATAAAATGCTATATCTATTCTATATTAATATGTGGCTCAGAAACATGGACAATAAATAAACACTTAGAGGACAGAATTGATGCCTTTGAGATGTAGATATACAGAAGAATAGGGAGAACATGGAAAGATTAGAAAACAAATAAAGAAGCTCTAACAAGACTTTGTATGAAAAAAGATTCAATAAAGGAAATAAAGATAAAGCAAATAAAATATTTTGGATACATTAAAAGATGTTATACCTTGTTGAAACCTTACTTCAGGATAATGTCGAGCAAGAGGTAGACTGAGATACAAGTGGGAGAGTAACATCACGAGAAGGACAGGTTACAGTCTAGCAGAGTGCACCACCAAGACAAGAGATGGGATGTTGGAGGTCTGTTACAGCTAACCTTTGTTGCGGAGACTGCGCTTAATGATGATGACATAGGATGCAAGAGCTAATCCAGAGGAACTACTCCACTGCACATAGAAAGCAAGAGATATCGCTAGTATTTCCTGGGGATCTAAACAAGCAAACATTCTATGGGATAGAACAGTTAACCCACATGAACCAAAACCTCCTGTGGCATACATTGCTGGTCATAATGTTTCCATTCTTTCTCACTTTTTGGTCCCAAGCAACAGACCACTGAGAGTTGGCATTTTCCGGATATGAAATTATTTTTATTTTTCTTCACAAAAGGAAACAAGAGCTTCATTGCTTGTAATTCTTGTCTGTGTTTCATTTCACGTGTATTTTTGTGTATTTTGTATATTTTCTGTTTGGTTTGTTTGACCTCTGATGTAGTTTCAACCCTTCTGGGTTATCTCCACATTTAGTTCTGTCATGTGAACATTGATAGTTCGTGCTCATAGTTTTCTTTTAATTATGTAGTCTTGAGCAAGGCCTTGTGGTCAAAACATCATTTTCTGTGTGTTATTATGAGTGTTTCCAGTGATTAGCAAAATTGCACTACACTCAAGCTTTGCCTGTTGGATTTCAGTTTTGCTGCAGTGAGCACATATTATCTATCAATTGAAAACCAAATAGCTATTTCATGTTATCAATAAATTTATGAACAACTATATCATTCTTGTACTTGCAGGAATTCCATTAGCGTATGAACTTGATAAGAATTTCAATGCAGTGAAGAGATACTACTTGGCTTCTGATGAAGAAGTTGATGCTGGACAAGCCAAACTTGCTGCGCAAGGCAAATCCAAGTAAATCTGACATGAGCATCTCTGGCGCGTCATTATTCCTGAAGCAATGGGCATGGGTTTTATACATATATACTTATCAAATTCCTGTTGGTGATTTTGCCGACTTAACTCAAATTAATATTATTATTTTTTGGAACAAATTGAGTGACTCTTTATTTTCAAAAATAGAATTGTGATTGATAAAAAAATGTGTAGAGGACAGGTTGACATGTCATGTGCATACTTGTGAAATGTTCACCGCTGATATTGAGATTGTTGTAGTTCTATAAATGCTCAAACACAAATGCAAGTTTAAAATAGATTTTCCAGTTATCTTGGTTTATTTGTTGAACTATTAACCTTAGGCATGCTGTGTTTACAATTACGCAATTTCTCTTCTGCCACTGACTGCCGCAAAATCGGTTTTCGTAAATGTTATGAAATCGTTGGTGGCTGTTTTGAAATTGTGGTAACTTTTTTGTTGTTACAGATATTTAAATAATATTTGCACATATAAATAAAGAATTAAATTCTGCATATATTGTGTAAGTTTTGTTTGTATGTGTGTGATATGGGACATTTGAGAAAGTGATAAAGACAGATTTATACCTATCTAGAGCTAGGCTTACCATATTTTGGATTGATCGAAAGGTGTTGAATATTATATATTTTACATAGTGAGAACCTTGTGGAACATCATGGTCTATTTTAATTAAACAAATTGAAGTACTTACCTCTCAAGATTTCCACATTGAATTCAGAATAAATAATGATTTCACTGAATATACGATGATAGAAAAGTATAACAAACTCGATTCACTGCCATGTCGCTTCGCCGCAAAGCCGATGCTTAAAGATTGCTCGGATTTCCATTCCATAACCGTACACTATCATTTATCGCCATTTTGATGATAGAAACAGGAAGTTAGATAAATTCTCTTCTCAATGTTGCCAAAACATTCTGCCAAAAAGTTACCGATCTCAATTTTTTCAATCGTTATCAGGTTTAGCGAACTGGGCGGTGGATTTCACCTTCCGAAATCACGACATGACACAATTCCGGCGTAATGCACCACCCAAATTGTAAACACTGCGTGCTAAAGGTTAATGTTGCTAGGTTTATCAGAAATTAAATGAGAATATTTCTGTAACATTCATCTATAAATCCTTCAAGGTTGTAGAGTACTACATTGGATGCTTCAACACACAGTCCTTCAGGGATGCAGATGAGTGTGAATAAATCTTTACCTGTCTGGTCTTTGGACAGGTCAAGAACCATAACTTCTTCTATCCTATTCTGTACCCTGGAAGATTGTTTTTGACAGGGGATCATGTCAGCATACATGTCCAAACCATGCAAATTTTTATTGTTTTACTATTGAAAGTAGTAATTCGTGTGAACATATGAGATTCTTTATTTTCTTATGCTCTCTATAGGAAATGCGTAAAATGTGTCTATAACACTTACTTCCGAAAGCCTGTATCCATCTCTCCATGTCTGCAGCTAGTGTCCAACTCTCATAACCATGGAATATAATAGATATCACTAGTGAGTTATAAATTTTGATCTTTCACTGCATCACTGATGTTGCTTTTCCACATTAGATATTAGATGATATTAGACTTGACATAGAAGCTAAGACCATCTCGAGCCGTATATTTAATTCAGTTTTCAATTTTTCATCACTGCAAATGCAAAATCCTAGGTATTTGAAAGTATTCACTTCTTCACAATGTATATGATGGTGATATCAAAACTTATTGGTTTCAGTATGTACCTCCGTGGTGGTGTGGTACAGAGTGCCGTCTGATGGTCAAGATAGTGAGTTGGAATCCCGCCACAGACAATTTTACATTAGTGTGAGGAAACTAATACATTGGTGTGGAAACTAATACATTAGTGTGAGGAAACTAATACATTAGTGTAAAAACTAATACATTAGTGTGAAAACTAATATACTAGTGTGAGGAAACTGATACATTAGTGTGAAAACTAATACACTAGTGTGAGGAAACTAATACATTGGTGTGGAAACTAATATACTAGTGTGAGGAAACTAATACATCAATGTAATCTTTCTCATTCTCTAGTTGAAGTCAGATGCTGATATGGATTTCATCAATGAATTTTACTGTTGTCACCAGCCCAGAGACATGCTGTAAAGCTTGCTCTATTGTGTAATGAAACTAATCAGTGAGGAAACTTATACATCAATGTGAAGAAACTAATAATTGCAGCAAAATTTGTGAACTTTTTCTGGACACATTTATACAATTGTTTTTTTCTGTGTGTGTCACAAACTGAAAGGAAAGGGTTCAAAAAATAGCTCAAAGTCCGATAACTTTGAAATTGTTCTTTTCTTGTCTGTTACTAAATTTGAATTTTTTAATTGAATGTATTTTTTTTCTAGTTTATCACATAATGGAAACTTGTTAATTTGAAGTTTTTTTATTTCTTGTTTGTCACAAATGAGAACTGACATTTAAACATGTTTTTGTTTTTTTTACAAAATGTGAATTGGATTTTGTACATGATAGTTTTTCTTGTTTGTCACACAAACTTAGAACTGGATGGTGTTGGTAATGCTGTTTTGTGGCTATCACAAACCCAGAATGGTATATCATTAGTATCATTATTTCTTGGCAATCACAAACTCATAACTTGATAGTGTTGGAAATCATTTTCTTGGCTATCACAGACAAGGAACTTCATAGCATTGACAATATTTTGTCTTGTCAATCATAAACTTAGAACTGGATAGCATTGGTAATATTTGTTTTCTTGGCTATCATAAACTCAGAAAGGGATATAGTTGGTAATATTGTTTCTCTGGTATCACAAATTCAAAATTGGATAACTTTCATGTTTGTCATTTTGTTATTTTTGTAATGTATACCAAACTATTCTTTAATCTAAGCCTAGCCCAATCTTTATTTATCAATGGCATATCTTCTTCTTTTGTTCTCAAACTCCTGCACATTAACAGGATATAATTGAAGTATGGAATGTGTCATGCTTTATAGCTTAGTTGTGATATCTGTGCCTTTTGGCCTAACACATCCAACTTAAGCACAAATTCTTGATTGCTTTAATCCAATATGGGACAGTACTTAACCCACACACCCAAAACTTCCCTAGTCATCTTTTACAGCATACATGACAAGTTACAGTGTTGCTATTCTTTGCTCCCATTTTGGACCCTGACAACACACTGACCTTGGTGTGCATGATCTTTAATATCATAATAAACTACTTACAAATTTACTGTTGGAATCCTAATTACAATTTATAGTTTTTATGAAGCATAAACATCCATAATACATAATCTGTGTTTGTTGGTCTTCATTCCTTGACATTGTACAATATATATATGTAATATTCTGTCTTAAATTGTGCCTGAAATCAATTTACAATTATATTTTAAGTCATTATTTTTATTATTATTATCAAATCTAGTGGTTGTGTTTCTAGGTCAATATTCTGCAGTATTAAATGGCCCTGTAGTGTTGAACAATATGTTCATATACTGAATCTTTCTTAATGTTGAATATTATAAAAATTCCATTTTATGTGGATTTTAAAAATGTGTTAGTGTTCTAAAATATAATACGGTTGGGTTGGTTGGTTGCTGATCTAGTGGTCCATGGGTTCATGCCCCTTGTCCCCAAAAATTATAATAAGAAATGAATGATTCTTTCCTAGGATATGCATCTACATTTCACTCTTTATAAGAAATCTGTGCAGATCTGAAGTTTTAAGTAATTTGTGATTTCACACTGCAGCTATATTTATAGTTACAAAATGGTTGCCATAATTGCGTTGAACTTCCTTTCGACCGATAAATTTGTTGTTACCATTGCAAGGAGTATTCCAACTTGCTATCAACTTGCTTCCAACATGGGGGACATACTATGATCTTAACCTACTACGCTGCCGGTTGAGTAGTATAATCAATCTATACTATGCTAAAATTGAGCTGGTGGTGGAAATAATAAACATCAGGTTGGTGTTTAGTATTTAATGCCAGGGAAATAATCAATAAAAACATGAAGAACACAATTTTATTCTCCCTTTGTTCATATATTTTGTTCCACATCCAGGAAAAATTGTAGATTCGTATCCTAGGACAGAACCAAATTGTTTTAGAGATCGGACATCCAAGCTTGTAAAACTCATTATTTATCACACAATCCACTGTTATTTATACAATTATTCAGGCCATTGAAATATATGGGTCTACCATCATATTCCCCATATGATGAAGTGGTACATATATACACGCCTAATATATTCTCCATATGCTGAAGTGGTGCATATATAAAGGCCTAACATATTCCCCATATGCTGAAGTGGTACATATATACAGGCCTAACATATTCCCCATATGCTGAAATATGCACATACACACAAATATCAGTATTTTTTTTGAAATTCAACATTTAGCATATCCTTGAAGGTCACAGCTCACTGAATCACAACCTCCATTATTTTGTTCTGATAAAAAAATCTGATTTAAGCAAATTGGACTAATGATCATGTTTGAAATGAGCATGTCTCAATACAAGAGTTTGAAATGAGCGCGTCTCAATACATGAGTTTGAAATGAGTGCGTCTAAATACAAGAGTTTGAAATGAGTGCGTCTCAATACAAGAGTTTGAAATGAGTGTGTTTCACTACAAGAGTTTGAAATGAGTGTGTTTCACTACAAGAGTTTGAAATGAGCGTGTTTCACTACAAGAGTTTGAAATGAGCGTGTTTCACTACAAGAGTTTGAAATAAGCGTGTTTCACTACAAGAGTTTGAAATGAGCGTGTTTCACTACAAGAGTTTGAAATGAGCGTGTTTCACTACAAGAGTTTGAAATGAGCGTGTTTCACTACAAGAGTTTGAAATGAGCGTGTTTCACTACAAGAGTTTGAAATGAGCGTGTTTCACTACAAGAGTTTGAAATGAGCGTGTTTCACTACAAGAGTTTGAAATGAGCGTGTTTCACTACAAGAGTTTGAAATGAGCGTGTTTCACTACAAGAGTTTGAAATGAGCACGTCTCAATACAAGAGTTTGAAATGAGCGTGTTTCACTACAAGAGTTTGAAATGAGCGCGTCTCAATACAAAAGTTTGAAATGAGTGTGTCTAACTACAAGAGATATTTTTTTAGAAATTATTATAACTATACATGAAATGTTTATTTCCATATCTGTTGTCTCACACATAAACTTCACTGTCATATGTAGTTCATACTCCAGCTCATTTAGTTGTTAGACTAATGTTGTGTATATGAACAAGCAGTTATAATATACTTCAATGTATAATATTCAGTACGGTCCATGACTCTTGTACACTTGACACATTGAATTGTAAATCTTGAATATTTTAATGCATTTTTCTGCATAGTCATGTTCTGGGACAATACTTAAAGGACATGGTGTTCAAAACATGGCCTTTAAGTTAAACCTAGTCATTATCATCATCAGGTAGCATATCTTGAATAGGATGTAGCAATCATTACAACCTTTCGAAACTTCTGTCTATCTTGAGCCAGTCTTCCTGCTTCTGTTATTGTCATGAACAGGTGGTCTTTGATGTCTTGCTTTGGTCTGCCTCTTGTTCGTCTCCCTGGTGATCGGCTACATTGGTGATTTTTTTGGTACATGGTATCCTGAGGATTTTTCCGTAACATTTTGTTTAAAATTCTGCTATTTTATTTTTCACTTTGTTGGTGATTGTCCAGGATTCACACCCATATATTGCCACCGGTATTATTTTTTTTCCACCTCGGCCAATACAGATTTTCAACTTTTTTCTTTTTGGACATTAACCTTTAGGGTTCTGGATTTAAATTATGCAATTTTTTCCCCCGCGTCTGGATTATTGTTTTCCATTATTTATGGTGAGTGTTTGGTAAACACAATAACTTTTTTGTTTGTAAAGCTAGCAAAATATTTTTTGCACATGTAAGTAAAGGAATGAATAATTAATATAATCATGTTTCTGTTGTATGTGTCATATGAGAGTTGTCAGCAAGTTATGAATTTGAAATAGTCAAGCAAAATGAATTAAATAGGTTACTAAAACACTTAACCTTGCCTATTAATAAAAAAATATATTTAAAAATAGTATATATAAAAAAACATACAATAAAACTAAACAGGACAATTCTCCACGTATCAGCTCAAATTGAACCTTTTTCAAGAGACAAACAACAGAAAACAACAAAAATAAAAAACAAAATAGATGACTAGATTTCATCAAGCCCCGTTTTCATAGCGCAGGGATGGCAACGCATCTAGTAAAAGAGAAAATGCGTGCATTCATTTTTATAATGAATGCACGCATTTTCTCTTGTAACATATAGATATTACTTTCCACAGCGATCACTTACCATGCCATGAGGTACTACATTTGATAGTAAAATATGGCGTAGAAAATGGACAAAGTCGTTCTAGAAATTAGTTGATAAAATCAGCCGGCTTTCTCCCTTCTTACAATTGTAATGTGTAAAGGAATTTGACCTTTAGGCTGTGACGTATTTCTAACTTTGTGTGTCTGGAATTCTTCATTAGAAACTTGCTTCACAGCACGTGGAACATTCCCATAAGTGATCTGCCATCTGTTTCAGAAGCCATCTCAGTGTATGTAGACTCAGTGTCCGGGTCAGATGTTGATTGCATGATCTTCGGGGCCTTCAAAAAGATTTACTTTTCCTTCCATCTAGATACTCCCATTTCTAACATTCTCTGTATGTGTACGTTCTCAGCCTCGGCATCATCTTCATCTTGAAATGAATTTATTACTGCCTTGATCAAGTCTTCTTTATCTCTTCTCAACATTGTGCCATCTATCACTGCATTGCCTGCCAATAAGTCAGTTCTCTCATTTCCTTTGACCCTAGCATGACCAGGACAGTATATCCATGTAATGCTCTTGACAATTGAGTTATTAAATAAGTCCCACCATTGTTTTCTCAGCATGTACTTTTCTATCTTGTACATCATGCTTTGTGAGTATTACTGAGTATTTTGATGTATCAGTTATCAATTGCTGCTGTAACTCCCTCTATCTCCATCCTCATGCTCGATGTGACAGTGGGATATGCTGAAGATTTCTCAACAAACTTCACACTATTTCTGTAGGCAACAAGACTCTAACCGCTTTTATTTGTTTCTGTTAACTGAGCCATCTGTGTATACAATTATGTCTTGTGGTTTCGAGTGTAGCTGGGAGAGTTCATGCATTGTATCCTGGACCCTGACACCATCCATTTTTGACACGTTTTATCTAGTTGTATTATTACTTTAGTCAGTAATTTCTTTTGAGCGACTACCTCCACCCATTCACTGCCCTTTCCTATTTCTTCTAATTCATATACTCTTCACAGTGGGTCTTCAGCCTCTGCCATGCTTGATTAGTTTTCCCTTTGACTCATCTAGATGTTGGTGTCATGGGTAGAGGCTGTATTCTGTCACTTTAAGGTACAACCTAACCTGTGCTACCTAGTGTCTGGAATTTTATGTCATATGAGCTTAACTTTGTAGGATTCCATACTGATGAATCGGGGCATAGCAACGGGGTGAATGGAGACGTTTACAGGTCCTAGTTATGTAGTGGCTATAGGTGCCTATATAACCCATAAGGTTAAAGTTACACCCTCAGCTTATTTACGGAAATATATGGTGTCTCTGTTTTTTACCTCATTGCTCTGTGTTGCACCAGCCTTTACATCTTTAGTAATGTTCCTTAACGCAAAGGATTTATCCTTTTACTTAACTATCCCAATATCATAAAGGTGGCATTGATTGTTCAGATCGCAACGGCTCCCTGGTCGACCCAGCCTTAAATGGGTAGCGGATTAATCCGGAAAGTAAAGACTGCAAGGAAGATGAGATGACTTCCGCTCTCATTTGCAGAGCCTCTGAAATGTGAGATCGCTAACATCTCACACCCCTACGGCATTAATAAATGCTATGGGTTACTTTACTTTATATAATAAGTGCAGCTGTGTAGTGCAGTGGCTTTGCATACGAGGGGCCCCAGTTGAGACGGAAATTTATCTTTCAGATCACAATGACTCCTGGGTCAACCCAGCCTTTTTCAGCTGGGTCAACCCAGCCTTAATTGGGTACCGGATAGATCTGGGAAGTAAAGACTGCAAGGAAGATGAGATGGGTGCTGCCCTCATATAGTGGAGCCACTGAAATGTGCGATCACTAACATCTTATATCCCTATGGATAAATGCTATGGGTTCTTTACTATACAATATGTAGATATGAAGTAATTTCAGTATGTTTCCCTGTCATATTCACTAGATAGAATCTATACAATATATTTTTCTTTGTATCATGAGCTTGTTGAGTAAGCTTTTTTCAGAGTGTCTTCACACACTCGTGCTGGATGTGTTTTGCCAACCCTCATCCTATATGCTCAGCAATTGTCATAACAACTTCCCTAATTAGAAAACCGTAAACGGATATCACACCACAAATATCCATCTGTGGATATAGCATCATCATTTACAACTTGAGTGCGATGTCTGTGTTTTTGAACTTAACATGTCTGACTTCAGTATGGCATTTGGGTAACTTTGACCTATGTAACAGCATTTGATTAATTTCAAGGTCAGTTTGTGTTGTGCTTAAATTACTAAAATCTCATGTCAGGATAGTGATGATGACATTTAGAATGTCTGCGATTGTCTGTTCCAAGAAGTGAACTCCGTGTCTCCTCTTTTGTGTAAGTTCACAGCTGACATTACGTGACCTATAATCTTATCAGACTTTGCCATCCACAATACATGTGATTCACATGTCCCTAGAATCACTAGTATTTTTATGCAGTGGGTGTTTTACTATTAACAAAGTAGAGTTCATTATTTTATTTATTCTATGATGTTACATTTATATTTGTTTAATGTGTTGTGTCTCGATGGAGTTAAACGAAACTATAGTATGTATCTGAATTGTTGTTTGTAAATGTTTTAAAGCTTTTTGTGTTTTATATCAAAAATTGTAACTACTGAAACATGCAGTAATTAAATATCTTGGAATCATATTTACTGATGAATTGACAGAGATATCAAGACAAGAATTCAAAAAGCCAACTACGTAAATTATGAACATACACCAATTTTGAAACACAAATATATCTAAATGGAAACTAAAATTCACATAATAAATTCAATCTTCATAAAAATTATTTTATCAATGTCAGATGTGGACAATAAATAACATTTTAAAAAAGAATGCTTACTATGTGTGATATGAGTTGTCAAAGACAAACAGTAAACAAATCAAGAAAAGATCATGTGAGAAATAAAGAACAACATCTGTGGTCAAATACATTGAGAAATGGAAACTGAAATATTTTAGACACCTAATGAGAATGAATATTGGCCAGCAGTAAGAGCATACGATATGCAAATGGAAACAGCAAGATACAGAGGAAGACCTAGAAGAAAGTTGATTGAAGGAGTTACAGATTCTGAGATGTCCCAATATTACTGCATATCAAGTGACCAAATGTGCCATAGCCCAAAAACTGTTCCTCATTCAATTCTGTGATACTTATCTATCTATACGCCGCAACCCTTGTTTACCTTGCGGCGTCAGGGGTGGAAGAGTTCTCTGGAGATGGCCTTCTTGTGTGGTTTGTAAGCTTCTTCCTATGGCTTCTTTGATTTCTGTGATCCATCTTTTACATGGTCTGCCTCTGGCTGTATAACCGTTATGTCTATGTGTCATGGCCATTTGTGGCATGCAATCTGTCTGTAGTCTGGAAGAGTGTAAAAACCTTTTGCTGTGACACCTTACAGCAAAAACAGAGAAAAGACAATGATAAATAGAAAGATCAAATACTGTGTCCCACGGAAGACGGATGTGTTGGGCCATTGGCGCAAATAAAATGGCAACACAGCGCATTTCCATTCTCTGGACTACATCCAACTGGAAATCTTGTAGGACTATTGTCCTGTTACAAGAGAAATCCAGTGGGAATTTGAGAATGAACGCCGAAGAAGAAATACTGTGTTGCAATGATTTATCTTGTGAAGTACCGGTAGTTAGTAACTAACCACACATCATACAACATTTTTGTTTGTATGTATGTTCAATAGCTATCTTTTAGTTATCAGTTTCCATTGAAGTTATTTGTAGATTTTCTGTTTTTGAATCTCTCAATCAACAGAATAGTCAGAAATGATGTTAAGACTAAGCCTGTAGACAATGGGGGTATTGGAGATCAAACCTTCCCCCATCTTCACTTAGCAAATCAGAACATGACTCAGTACTGAGAATATAGCTAAAACATGAGTAACCCACTCCTTTAAGGATATTTGTCACATTCATTCTCATCAAAAACATGGAATTACAAATGTAAAAGACATAATGCCTTTAAAAAATATTTTTTAGGTAAAACCCCTTCCCTACTGAAAATCTAGCATATACAGTATTCAGGATGTAGCCATCAATCCAGAATTGTTTGCCTGTAGTGATTTTCTAGGCAATATAAATATGTTCAGTAGTTTGCCATTGCTTTCTGAACAGTCCGATGCACATTTGCCTGCGGTGAGATTTGGACCTGGTACCTTGGCCATTACGGATGCGCTCTGTACCCCACAAAACACCATGAACAGTTTAAACAAGCATAATGAAGATATCTTAAATCAATCAAGTCTTTGGGACCCTAAGTTTGTACATCTTCAGATGCATAGGCAAAGGACAAGAAAATAAATATATTTTGATAGAGATTAATTCAATGAGATTACTAAGAGAAATAAAGATCAGGTAAATCAAATATTTTGGGCACATTAAAAGACATGACACCTTATTGAAGATCTTTCTTGAGGGTAAAGTCAAAGGGAAGCAAGCAAGAGGTAGACAGAGATATAAGTGGAAGAATAACATCACAAGATGGACAGGTTAGTCTAGCAGAGTGCACTACCAAAACAAAAGACAGGAAATGTTGGAGATCTGTTGCAGCCATCCTTCATTGTGGAGATGCACTAGGTGATGATGAATTCAATGAGAGATGTTCACTCATGTCAGAAAACAATCCACATTCTTTGGACACATCATAAGAAAAGGAAAATTTGAGCACATCTTGAAGACAGCCATATTGAAGAGCAAGATGGATAGTAAGATCAAGAGAGAATACATAAGATAACTTAGCATTGGAGAATATTTGTATAGAAAATGATTAACAGAACGTGAGACATAAGGCATGACAATGAAAATCAACACCACACAGCATGAACTATCAGAAGAAAAAGGAAATTAAATACAAAATATTCTCTATTCTTTATCTGCATATCTCTTTCAATCCACTTTCTTCTCGCTCAGTCTTCCTCTACTTCTTGATGTTTCCATTTTCATATTGTATGCTCTTGCCGCTGGCCAATAAGGATTCATTCTCAGTAAGTGGCTGAACCATTTCAGTATGTTTTGACCACAGATGTTGCCTCAACAGTTCTTGTAATCTCTTCATTCCTCACATGATCTCTTCTTGTTCTGTTTGCTGCTTAGACATCTCATTTAACACATAGTTAGCTTTCTCTCTTGTTTTTTAGTTAATGTCCATGTCTGACATTGATAACCAAAAAAATGTTGATATGAAGATTAAATTTATTATTTGCCTTGTGGTTTCCATTGTGATAAATTTGTGTTTCAGAAGGGGTGTAAGTTCATAATTTACATAGTTGGCTTTGTGAATTCTTGTCTTGAGAAACAGTTCAATGTCCAGAAACTGAAAAATGTGTGTAGTATGTAGTATACGGTGATTCTTGTGTAGATGTCAGTAATGTTGAAGGTGAGCAAAGACTAAAAGATGGCAATTCACCAAACATAAATAAACAAACTGGTGCTTCATACGAGTATCTCTGATTTAACATTCTACAGAACCTGGTGTTATTATGTGGTTTCTTCCTGTCCCCCCAAGCTCAATGAACACAAGAAACAATGTTAGAGACAATCAGCTGCATGGCTAGATTTTTGTGAAATATCTGTGATTTCTTCATTAATAGGATGCAATAATTTGACATTGACATTTGTTTGTGGCAAAGTTCTACACTGAAAAATAACTTTGTAAAAAAAAAAAAAGGACATTCCAAGCTTTTACAAAATATATAGCTCATATGTGAATCTTTCTTATTTCAAATCTCCCTCATGCAAGTATATATTCAGATTTATTGATTACTCGTTCATTGATTCATTTGATAGGGAGTATAAGAATCCTTTCATTTGTTTGATCATCAAAAAGTAGAACAGATCACAGCAAACTACCATCTTTAGGCTCCACAAAGAACATTGTAGACTACAAGCACATCTCCACAAAATAAAGGTCCAAAATTACCAATATCCCATGCTAAAAAAGTTCCCATAAACATATACAATCTGTACATTTGTCCTTAATCTTGACAAAGGCCTAGTGGCCAAAATGTTGAACATGTGTATGTCCTATTTGTAAAACTGATATGGAACCATTTTAGTGATTTTACTAATATTCATTTACCACATGGTAGATATTTTTCCTGCAGTTTTTCTTTCTTGTTTACCATAAACATATAGCATGAAATTCTTATTGGTAGTAATCATTTTTTAAAAGGGGTTGAGATTTTTATGTAATCACAAAAACAGTTTTTCCAGCAATATTCTGTGTGGTGAACATTAATAAACAGTAATATTCCATTTTTTGCACTTTCTATGTTATTTCAACATGGTAGATGTTTTGTTTACCATGGCAACCAGTGACATGATCATGGAAAGATCATATACTGCTTGAATAAATAATGAACAAGGTTTTCTATTATTTAAAATGTCACCTGATGCTTTCAGTGATAAGAAAATATTGAAAACATTTTGATAATAGTAATATTGATTATAGTGACATAAGCAATGATGATTGTGAAATTTCCTAGCCCCAGGCACACGAAAAGGCCATAAATGTACGATAGCATTGATTCATATAGATACTAATCGTCATGTGTAATCTCGTAAAGTTGAAGAATTAGCGCAGATAAGCTTTACATGTTTGAATTTTTCCTTTGTATTTTTTTGCAAACATGACATTTTTTGTGCAAATGATACAGGTAAGCATATATATATATATATATATATATATATATATATATATATATATATATATATATATATATATATATATATATATATATATATATATATATATATATACATATACACACACACACAGGGTAGTCGCTAGAAAAGTGGAAAATTTGTCAAACAGCTATTTATTTTTACAATGAATAACTTTTACAAAGTTTTTTAAGGCATATGTTATATTTAACTCATAGATGCTCAAAATGTCGTCCGTGCACTTCAGAGCAGCGTCTAAACCTAGAAATCCAAGCTCGTGTCGCTTTTTGAAGGGTAACTTGTTGGATATCGTTCCAAGCTCGTTTTCAAATCATCGAGTTTATTTATGTCATATCGACAATTCTGAAGCTCTGTTAATAACAAGCTCCAAACACAGTAATCCATGACATTTAAGTCTGGACTTTTGGAGGGCCAATTTTCCGGTTCAATGAAATCAGGAGTAGATTGCTGAAGAAATTAAACTGAAGCCGTTGCTGTGTGAGCCCTGGCACCATCCTACTGCCATGTCCATATTTGGTCGTTCATTACATTTCGTATATCGCAGAACATCTGTGGACACATCTCTTCACAATAAACTTGTTGGTTTATTGTTTTTTTCTTCCTGCCTTCAGGACTCTGATAATATCCTTCAAGAAATAAAAGCTCCGTTTTGCCATACCATGAAACTGCAGCATAACAAAGAACAGATGGCAGCAAATTATCATGTTCCACAAGCAGATCTTCCTCTTGTATGTCAGTTTTTACGCGCACTTTTCGGTAAATGCGATCATTTTGTGTATTTAAAGGCGGTCGCAATTAAAACCTTGCTTCGCCCAAACTCTATACTCTTTACAAATCACAATAGAAATGAGTAAGCACGCATTTTATTCATGATCTTATCTGACCCTCAAATTTTTCGCTTTTCTAACGACCATATATATATGTCATTGACATAAACATTTGTTAAGTTGTATGTACATGGGCACAGAAAACCTCAGTAGATGACATGCAATTATATTGAGGCTCTCTTATGGAAGTTTTGTGGTATGTCATCTATTCAATTATAAACCCCCTCTGAGTAGAAGGCTTCAGTAGGCATTGCATTAAGCCGAAAGCTGAAGTCTCCTGGGTACGAAAAAAGCTCAGAAAAACCACCCCACTGCACATAGGAAGTCAGAGCTAATCGCTCGCAATTCCCGGGGTTCTCAAACATGTATATAGGCTTCAAATATTTACAATTAGATATAGTATCTGAAAATTATCATATAACAGCATTTATCTATCTATGTGAAATGGCTTTTATAGAACATTGTCTTCACTGCCACTTTGTAAGCTTCTCGGTTCTTCACAAGCTGCCCAGCTTCTAGTGGTAAATGCAATTAAAGTAAATAGGTTTCTTATTCTTTCAATTTTGTAATCGAATTCTTCTTTTTTTTTCTTTTTTTTTTTTAAATTACTGATTGGTACCCATACACACATATGTATAAATTTGTATATGCATATTATTTTACATGGTCTTGTGTATCCATACAGTTGCTTTGGGTCTCGCATTTGCATGTGTGCATATTCTTGTGTTAGAGTAATACATGTGAATACCTTAATGTGAACGAATGGGTATAAAAATACATGTACCGGTATATATCTCTATGTGTGCAAATGTTCATGTTATATTTATTCATGTGAGAAAATGTTTATGTGAATGCATGTGTATATATTATGTTGATACTTATTTTGTGTCATTATGCACATTTGTTCTTGTTTGAACCATTGTTCGTGTTTGGATACATTTACATACTTGTGCATGTTGTGTGGGTATCTTTCTTATATCTAAAGTTGAAGTATATATATATGTGCATGTTTACATGCATATTCTAATGTTGAATGAAGCATGTTTACATGCATATTCTAATGTTGAATGAAGCATGTTTACATGCATATTCTAATGTTGAATGAAGCATGTTTACATGCATATTCTAATGTTGAATGAAGCATGTTTACATGCATATTTCAACAGAAATATATCATTGTCTTTTTGGCAAATAACAAAATATTGCAGATTTTGTTTTTGGTTGGATAAAAGTTTTAGTCATGATATTGTCGATTTAAAACTATATGTGTCACATATTTGCATACCCTTCTACAGATTTTACCTTTTTGGGCCCAACATCCAGAAATTATGTTCTGTATTTGAATAATTATGCTGCCCTTTGGACCAATATGTATGTGTGTGTGTATGTATGTATGTATGTATGTATCTATGTGTGTGTGTATGTATATGTTGTTGTGTGTGCAGGTACCTATGTACATGTATAATAAAGTAACCCATAGCACTTATTAATGCCGTAGGGGTGTGAGATGTTAGCGATCTCACATTTCACAGGCTCTGCAAATGAGGGCGGTAGCCATCTCCTCTCCCTCGCAGTCTTTACTTCCCGGATTAATCCGGTACCCATTTAAGGCTGGGTCGACCTGGAAGCCGTTGCGATCTGAAAACATTTCCGCCTCAGCTGGGGAATGAACCCAGGACCACTCATATGCGAAGCGAGTGTGTAACCACTGCGCTAACGCGGCTATGTTTCTATGTTTCAATGTGCACTGTGAAATCAGTATATACTTTTGTATATGTCTGGATTTTTGTATGTATATGTGCTTAGATTTATAGTTATCTGTGTTTGTCCGGTAGAATGTGTGCATGTTTGGTTCGTGATTTTGTTTTGATGTGTGTATATTTTTGTTGTCTATCCTGTGCTGTCAAATGCTATTCTTCTTTGCACATTTCTGTGTTCCCTTTGTCTATTTGTGCCCCCCCCTCCTACGTGCATTGTCTTTCTCTGTCCTTTCCCCTTTTGTCTCCCGTTGCCCACTTGGCCCCCCCCCCCCATCCCCGTTCTTGGCAGTGCTATTATAAGTATTTGGTGTCCCCTTTTCTTTAGTTCTGCATCTTTCAATTTGGGAATTTCATAATTTAGACATATTGAACGCATCGATGTGCACTTGTTGGAATTGTATTGCACTGGATCTGGTGGGAGAAATCCATTTTGTTTATATTCGTTATGGTTTTTTGTTCTTAACTGTTTTTGTTGTCTTTAAAGGTCCCAATTGGACCGACACGTTGACTGTTGTGTTTGTTCCTTTTATTTATTGTTATTTTCTATATTTTATTATTTTATATTGATATAGTAACCTATTTACTTTATTTTTTGCATTTACCTCTATTTGTAAGGTTACTGCGGCACTTCCTTTTTGTCGGTCATCCTCCGATATTTGGGTTATTTATATCCAGCTTCTAGTGTCATGTTCAGAAGGTCTTCGACGTCATGTGTCCATCTTAGTCATGGTCAAACTCTTGTTCTCTTTCTTGGAGCTTTTACCTTCATGATTAATCTTTCTAAACCATTGTATCTCTATGTCTGAAATATGTTAGGCTGCATTTTATGATAGGTTTGAGGAGCTAGTCTTTTTCTATGTTCAGTTCTGTGCTGACATCTGCATGGATTCATCTTTCCAACCATGATATTCTTAGGAACTTTCTATAACATTTCATTTCAAATATTGATATTTTCTTTTCATTGCAGAACAGCATATGATTTTGGAATCCTTATTTTATCTGTAAGCTGATATTTTGAAACTACTTTTTGGACCATATTTCTTGTTTGTTTTTGTGGCCATATTTCCTGTTTAGATTATTTTATAGTATTTCTGAAATAAAAATAACTATCAAAATATAAACTGGTGAAAATATTTCTTTCATTTATTTCCCAATGATGCACCATTCATTAAAATCCATTCAATAAAACTACAGCTCAGTTTTTTCATTGACATTTCATGGGAGAATATCAGCAAATTACAACTTCTTTTCAGTCAGTGATTAATGTGTTAAATATATAAAATTCAGTGATTAATGTGTTAAATATATAAAATTCAGTGATTAATGTGTTAAATGCAGACAATTAAGCTCCTCAATGTTAGAGAGGATGTAAGCATTAACAATGACACAACACATTCTGTCCCCCGGACTACATCCTGCTAATCTGCAGGAGTTTCAAAATGAATGAAGAAGTTAACATTTTAGTTAATGGGAGATTTCTGGTGTAAAACTTAGAATCTCTTTCTTCTTCTTCTTCTTCAGCGTTCATTCTCAAACTCCCGCTAGATCTCCCTTGTAGCAGGACCATGGTCCTACTAGACTTCCAGCAGAATGTAGTCCTGAGAATGGAAATACATTGTGTCGCCATTTTATTTGCACCAATGGCCTGACTCATCCATCTCTGGCGGGGATCACCTTTCAATGGGAGATGTAAGAATTCAGTTTATTTTTCAGAAAAGTTGTGATTATAAAGTTTTTTTTAACAGGTTATATGAGACATTGATTAAAGTTTTTGCTCAGAATATGATAATCCTACTTTGGTAAATATTTGTGCATATTCTGATGTTGAATGAAGCATGTTTACATGCATATTCTAATGTTGAATGAAGCATGTTTACATGCATATTCTAATGTTGAATGAAGCATGTTTAGATGCATATTCTAATGTTGAATGAAGCATGTTTACATGCGTATTTTAACAGAAATATATCATTGTCTTTTCGGCAAATAACAAAATATTGCAGATTTTGTTTTTGGTTGGATAAAAGTTTTAGTCACATATTTGCATACCCTTCTACAGATTTTACCTTTTTGGGCCCAACATCCTGAAATTATGTTCTGTATTTGAATAATTATGCTGCCCTTTGGACCAATATATTGGTCACATAGACAGTACCTTATATGAATATTGTGAATACTGAAATGTAAAAAGTGACATCACAAATTACTCAGTGTGGGAGTGTTGTGTATATTCAAGTAATAGCCGCCATAGATTGTCAATATAATGTGGTTACTAATTGGTTACATCATGGAAAAAAATGTGTTGAAAATTGGCGTTAGTTTTGTTTGAAAATGTTGACTGTGGAACTTGTACTTGATGACTCAGAGTATGAAAAATGACATGGAAATTTCATCAAATAATTATTTTAGTGTTTAAATCTGTGAAGGAGTTAAACTAATGATCAATAGACATAAATGTGTTCTATTCATCGCTGGCATGATACACTCGGAGGGACAAGGCATGGGTACACCTTAATAGTATATCAAGTCAATTTGATACAGTGGACTCTCTCTGAATATATGCAATAAATTTAGCAATTAGTTCTATTTATGCAGAGTTCTTGTGTGCTTCCTGCTCAGGAGTCAGAGAGAATGAAGTTTTAGTGGCTAGTGGTCAGGGCTCAAAGTGTTAATGTCCATTATAAATTCATGCCTGTGGCTGACTAGTCAGTTTTGATATTAACGGCATATATTTAACAAACTAGTCTATTTTCATATGTCCTTAAAAAGTTGCTCTGTTTTTCTACGACACCTTTGAATACTGTTATCGTATTAAATTTTGATGCATCTGTATTGAATTTGATGCATCTGTATTGAATTTTGATGCATCTGTATTGAATTTGATGCATCTGTATTGAATTTTGATGCATCTATGTTGAATTTTGATGCTTCTTCACAAGTTGGTTTACTCCATTATGTTGACACATTTTATCTGTTTTTTTATTCGCACATTCACACCTGTCAACATGCATGTTTTCAGTATCAATTAGTTAGTTGACAGATCATCCTCATCACACCATCACACCATCACTTCATAAATGCTCAGATCTTCTCTTACCAGTAGTAACATTCTTGTTTTATTGAATACACCAGTATTGACCCGTGCACTCCAGTTTCATTGAATACACCAGTATTGACCTGTGCACTCCAGTTTCATTGAATACACCAGTATTGACCTGTAGTATTTACTTTCAGTGATGTACTCTCTATACAGAATTTGGACAGAGTGTGATCAAAATACAGACTTTAGACAAAAATGTGCGATCAAAAAACATTATTTACTGGGTTTTTTGTGTTGAAAAACAAAATATCTTTCTTGAAGTTGAGAGGTATGCTTATTTGTTAGTCTATTTTTAATATTTTTTGCACATTTGTTGATCTGTTTTAATTATGTTGCACATAAATCTGCCTGTTTTAATGAAGTTTGTCTGTTTTCATTGTCCAACAATACTTTTGAATATTTTGTACATTGATCCACATATTGTTATTATGAATTGATGTCACTACATGATGGGCAGACCCATAGGTGTTCAGTCTCCTTCAGCAGATATTGAAATGTATACGTGCTGATATTTCCTATGACTCACTGGTTATATTATATATTTCTCACTCTGCCCTGTAGGTTTGCAGTCCTACTTGTGCTACATTTGATATTAAGTACCCTAACAGTGGTCAAGTTCATCACCATTCACAGTGTCCACACTCAACAAGTGCTTGCTAAGCACTTTGTCACCCTATCCTTCATCATCTAATCAATTATAACTACATTGTGTGTAAGCCAGTCTGATTTATTATCAGCTAATCAATTATAGCTACCCTGGTACATTGGTTGTAAACCTGTCTGATTTATTATGAGCTAATCAATTATAACTACATTGGGTGTAAACCTGTCTGGGTTATCATTACCACAAATAACATGTTCAGACAGTGAATCCATGTGATACCAGGAGGTTGTAAGAGGCTATAGATATATACTCATGCAGACTGTAACCTTTTGAAACACATACTTATATCAAGTCATTATAGCTGCTCTGATGAACAGAGTCTTATGGACTTGGAGTCTGTCACTACTACTCACATGATGAACAAAGTTTTAAAAAGAAACAAGAGGATAATAGTAATGGCTATAACCTCCATCTCGCACTGGAAGTAGATGTTCTGTATGTCCCGTTGCCCACAGCAACAATCCTGCCATTTGCGTTAGATGTAAAATTCCAACCACATTTGTCAATTACAACATAACATATCCACCTATGAACACAATGTCATTACCCTCTCCAATGTTATCGGTTGATCCATCTATGAACACAATGTCATTACCCTCTCCAATGTTATCGGTTGATCCATCTATGAACACAATGTCATTACCCTCTCCAATGTTATCGGTTGATCCATCTATGAACACAATATCATTACCCTCTCCAATGTTATCGGTTGATCCATCTATGAACACAATGTCATTACCCTCTCCAATGTTATCTGTTGATTTTCAAATCTACTTTTTAAATTGCTACATTCTCAACATTCCTGCCAAGTTTTTTAAAACTTAATTCTGTGACTAGCAATTCTGTAACTATCATGCAACAATAAACCTTTGTAGATGGCATGCATAGGTGCCTATATAGTGAAGCTTGACATTTGTGGAATCTCTGTAGTAATTCATCCATACTGTTTATGAACTACTTTGTAGGGAACTTCTTCTCAAAGCATTGAATGCAGCTGAGTCTTCTGAGTATGGAATCAAGCTCTGAAGAAACTTGACCATTATACAAAAGGGTACAAGAGCTCTGTTGCTAGTAAATCCTGGAAATTTAAACAAGCAAACTCTGTGAAATAATAGGGAATAAGTAAATAATAGGGAATATGTAAATAATAGGGAATAAGTAAATAATAGGGAATAAGTAAATATGTGTTACAAATGCCTACCACCATTAATAAAAAAGATGATAAAAACGTGTTACATATACCTACCACCATTAATAAAAAAAGATGATAAAAACAATGTGTTACATATACTTACTACTACTAATAAAAATATAATAAAATAGTGTGACACAAAAACAATCACCTCCAGCATACATCAAAAATTGTGTTGATGCATCAAAATTCCACAAGTCTGTATATTTTTCCAGTTCAACAAGTGTGTCTGGTTGCTTTGTTTAATAACACACCATATGTCTGTTAATTATTATTACATTTGCTTATATCATTAATGTATACCTGTTAGTGACATCTCTTCTGTTTCCTAGGGAATGTACTTGAGTGTTGTACTAACTGTTAGGCTAAGAACATTCACAGTAGAGCTCTTACCACAAAGTTAATATCATGAATATGCATACATTTTAGTGTCACTGAATAAACTTGGTTGAATTCTATTTATATACAAAGCCAGAGTCTGGACTATTTTTTTAATGTCTTAGAATTATTTTTCTTAGCATTTTGGGGGGGGGGGGATTATTTGTTATGTCTTTCTTGTTGTGAATCTTGTTTATTCTGTTCCATGTTTTTGTTGTCTTTTTGATTGTGAAATCTTGTGATTATCTGGTCAACACAGCTGATATCGCTCTCAGTGTGTAGTGTCATGATGACCTAAAATGGTGTACTCTATAAAAAATACTTCTTAATATTTGGAGGATAATGAACTTCACATATTTTTTACTAGTTAAAAAAACAAAGTTTTAAAGAAAATTTTATATTTGCAACGAGATGGTACATAGGAATTCAGTGGTTAATGGGGGTACAAAGGAATATGATTTGGTCTCGTGATATTCCAGGGTTAGCAGATAACCAAGATACTGAAAGTATTTCCCTATATGTCTCTATAATATATGGTAAAAGAAATGTTTTAACTTGGATTTTTTCAATAGTTCTCTTATTACAGTCAACTTTCATGCTTGTGTTATCAGGGCCCAAAAGAGAACAAAGAATAGTGACCTACAATCAGGGCCGGTCTTAGGCCATTGCAACCTATGAGGCCGCATTGGGCCCCGCACTTCATAGGTCCATAAATTAATATTAGAATTTATTTTATTATCCTCTTCCCTACCCAGCCTGGGCCCTGCGCAATCCGTTTCGCATTGGGCCCCTCAATTGTTAGGGCCGGCCCTGCCTACAATGCGGACATAAGAGGTGACTGAGGATGTTTTTGAATGAATTTGGCTGTAATAGGAATGAACTAAATAAAATTTATAGTGCTTTGACCAGGATGTTCCTGGTATGTAAGTAGTAAAAGTAAAGTAACCCATAGCATTTATTAATGCCGTAGGGGTGTGAGATGTTAGCGATCTCACATTTCACAGGCTCTTGCAAATGAGGGCGGTAGCCATCTCCTCTCCCTCGCAGTCTTTACTTCCCGGATTAATACGGTACACATTTAAGGCTGGGTCGACCTAACTTCATAACCATGTTCCATAATTCGCTATTAATAAAAGATATCTTGTGAAATTTATATTCACAAAATGTAACTATTCACTTGTCAGTATAATTTTGCAATTAATAACAGGTAATACTGCCGTAAAACTGAATGAAAATCGTACTTACATAGAGCACATGTTATATAGTCTTACTGGACGACAGCTAACAGACTATCACTGTCGGGTGCAAACGTGAAAAAATACAAATAACAGTACACAGGATGTAATAATACAAATAACAGTACACATGACATAATCGACGTTTCGACCAAAAACATTTATCAATATGCCATGCAGACTACATAAAAATGGGGCTTAATGGCTCTTCAGGTCATCTCCATGTTTCGCTGGGACACGTTGGTCGTGTCGTTCCCACTGGTTTTTTAAAATAAAAATGCGCATGTTATCTTAATAAAGGCCTTTTGGTCGAAATATCGATTATGTCCTGTGTAATGTTATTTGTACTTTTTTCACGTTAGCAACTGACAGTGATAGTCTGTTAGTCGTCGTCCAGTAAGGCTACAGAACCTGTTCTCTAGGTAAGTACTCTGAATAATTTTTCAGTGTTTGAAAGTGTGAGATAGGGCATAACACTAAAACCTAGTCCTAATAACTAAGTCCTAAAAACAAATAACTAACTTTTTGGCCGGCAGTCACTTAGTGCACATTAGAGATAAGTTGGTAAGTGAGTAATATTCTTCAATTTAAAAAAAAGTGCGTCTTTCTTTATGAGATATCACACTTTGAACTCAATGGGATAAGAAACAGAATTTATCAGACTTCACTTTCAACTCAATGGGAGAAGAAACAGAGTTTATCAAACTCGTCACTATCAACTCAATGGGAGAAGAGACAAGAGTTTATCAAACTCTTCACTTTCAACTCAATGGAAGAAGAAACAGAGTTTATCAAACTCTTCACTTTCAACTCAATGGGAGAAGAAACAGAGTTTATCAAACTCTTCACTTTCAACTCAATGGGAGAAGAAACAGAGTTTATCAAACTCTTCACTTTCAACTCAATGGGAGAAGAAACAGAGTTTATCAAACTCTTCACTATCAACTCAATGGGAGAAGAAACAGAGTTTATCAAACTCTTCACTATCAACTCAATGGGAGAAGAAACAGAGTTTATCAAACTCTTCACTTTAGTTTATCAAACTCTTCACTTTAGTTTATCAAACTCTTCACTTTAGTTTATCAAACTCTTCACTTTCAACTCAATGGAAGAAGAAACAGAGTTTATCAAACTCTTCACTATCAACTCAATGGGAGAAGAGACAAGAGTTTATCAAACTCTTCACTTTAGTTTATCAAACTCTTCACTATCAACTCAATGGGAGAAGAGACAAGAGTTTATCAAACTCTTCACTTTAGTTTATCAAACTCTTCACTTTCAACTCAATGGGAGAAGAGACAAGAGTTTATCAAACTCTTCACTATCAACTCAATGGGAGAAGAGACAAGAGTTTACCAGACTCCTCACTTTGAACTCAAGGGGAGAAAAAACAAGTTTATGATTCACTTTCAACCAAGAAGTATATTTTGGTTATATCAAGATCATAAAAAAATAATAGCGGTTGCAGTTCAGTTCACAAAATGTTAGAATATTCTTTTACAAGCATATAACTCGCAATAAGCGAATCTTCGTTGAGAAAACCACTAAATACAGTCAAATCCCATTTTAACAACTTGATCCGGGACGACGAAATATTTATGTAATAACAAATTCGCTATATACAGTATCAATCAATCAATCAAGTGCCATGCCGACTGGCGTAGGCGATCATGTTTCTCCACGACTCTCTGTCTCTTGTGTTGTCAATAAGCTCGGTTGGTGAGCTTCTACCGTACCACGATACAATCCCATCTAGTAACTTTTCTCTTTGTCGTCCCCTATCTCTTCTCCCTTTGATCTTTCCAGTGGTTATTAAGTGTTGAATCTGTGCTCTTCTCAGCACATGCCCCAGAAACCTGGACTGTCTGCCTCTAATGTTTGATATGATTGATCTTTTTACGCCAGCATCAATGAGAACCTCTGCATTAGTTATATACAGTATAACGAATAAATATATTTGTAATTTTGAAATGTGTTTCAAACATTTCTTGCTACATTTCTTAGTAAAGCATGCGATATAGAGGGATTTACTGTATAAGTTCAGGTAACTCTGCCCGAAAGATATTAGTGTACAGTATTAATTATGGAATCTTGTTTTTGTTGAGTATGAAATGAAAGTCAATTTTTGATAAGGTTTTCCCTGCAACCATACATGCACACTTAATGGTTATAACTGGCCGTAAGGCCACCTGAATACAGTGGATACCCTCTATAGCGCATTATTATATAATAAATTTCACGATATAACAACACTTTTCAAAATTCCCAATTATATATTTTCTATATTGTTTGTACTGTATATAACGAACTTCTGTTATTACATACATATTTTGTCGGCCCGGATCATATTGTTATAATGGAATTTGGCTGTAATATGCGATGACGAAGTTAATGTATTATTCTCCTCACAATAAACTTATTGATTCTATGACTGCAGATATTTTTCTACTCTGTTGTGTTTAGTTTTTATTATTTTGGATATTTTCAAAATTTCTTTTTGACGTCGTTATTTTTTTTTTTTTTATAAGTCTCTTTATTGGACTGAAAAATTGATAAACCTAAGAAAAAAATTATGCGCACTAAAAAAAATCACGTTATTTCTGTTTTCTTTTTTCAAACTTGGTTCTTTTTTTTCAACTAATTGATTATTCTCATTTGGCGTCAACTGAATGCATTTGAACATGTTTTCCCCCCAAAAACATTGAAGGTAAAATGGCAATTGTGAAAGTGTGTTAGGAATTGCTTTGAAAATTAGGGTAAGAGCCAGTTAAAATTCTGATTGTTCAAGAATAAAAGAATTTTATTTTTTTTCCCAAAAAAAACACACATTTTCAATTTAAAAAATGGTCATTAAAGAACTTCGAATTACTTTTTTGTTGAACTCCAACTAGAAATTGAAATAATGACCAATTAAGGTTTGTGAAATAGTGATTTCTTCTTCATTAGTTCACTTGTGAAATAGTGATTAAAGTTATAGTAAAAATTGTTACAATTATTTTATAAACAGTCATTGTTAGGAAAACACAACTTTAGTTTTAAAATTACGAACGTGGAGTAATCAACTGTTTCTCTCGCTAACTTGAAGTAATCAACTGTTTCTCTCGCTAACTTGAAGTAATCAATTGTTTCTCTCGCTAACTTGAAGTAATCAACTGTTTCTCTCGCTAACTTGAAGTAATCAACTGTTTATCTCGCTAACTTGAAGTAATCAACTGTTTCTCTCGCTAACTTGAAGTAATCAATTGTTTCTCTCGCTAACTTGAAGTAATCAACTGTTTCTCTCGATAACTTGAAGTAATCAACTGTTTCTCTCGCTAACTTGAAGTAATCAATTGTTTCTCTCGCTAACTTGAAGTAATCAAATGTTTCTCTCGCTAACCTGAAGTAATCAACTGTTTCAAGAAATCAGGAAAACTCTCACAGACACGTTTAAGAACTTGAGCATGGAAAACCATATGCTAATCACAGTTGAAGAAATCAGGAAGGCACTGAAAAGTACCAAAAAAAACAGCACCAGGGCCAGATGGCATTAGATTCTATGACATTAGTCGAAGAACGGATGAGGAGTTGGGAGAGTTTGCGGACATGTTCAATAATAGCCTTCTAAAGGGCACAGTGAAAGAAGACTGGTTGCACAGCTATTTAGTTCCACTACACAAACCTGGGAAGGACCACACACCAGGATACATGGCTACAGAATAATAACTATGCAGAATACGATTGGCAAGCTTTTGGAAAAAATTGTGGCCTGGAAGGTATCGTGTTATCTTGAAAGAAATAAGTGTTTACCAACATTGTTAGGAGGATATCGTCGAGGAAAGAAGACATGGCAGAATGCAGCCATATTTGCGCAGGATGTTTTTGAGGGGTTCGATTCGCGTATGGAGACATGTGCGGTCGCAATCGACCTTGAGGATGCGTACAATAGGGTGTCCTTGGATATCTTGATGCACCAGCTGTTAAATCTTGCAGTTAATCCTTTTGTTGTGCGTTGGGTTGGCGCCGCCCTGATGCACAGGGTTGTAGTTCTTAAGTGTGGTAACTGGATATCTACACCAACGGTTATTAGCCCTGGCCTGCCATAGGGATCACCTCTATCTCCTGTACTTTTCAATGTATACACAGTACATATCGCTGGCAATCAAATCACAGGTGTTGGCAGAACGATGTCATATGCGGATGATATCCTGGTGTATAGACAGGGCAGAAATCGAGAAGAGTGCGTCGTGGAACTACAGAAGGAGCTGGACAGACTGACAAATTGGTGTCGAGATACGGGAGCAGTGGTTAATCCGTCTGAGGCATTCGTGACGTGGTTTTCCTTGAACAATCACATGGTAAAGACACCCATGCCACAAGTTTCGTTGTCCGGGAAAAGTTTAGAAAGAACTAGCACAATGAGATATCTGGGTGTGTTTTTTGACAGAAGCCTGAGTTTCAGGGAACATGTTGACCACATTATCATAAGGGCAGGCAAAGGCTTAGCAGCAATGAAGGTTATGGCTGCTGCGCAGTGTGAGCAAAGATTGTTATTTCTTTTGTACCAGGGTTTGGTTGTGGCTGTGGTGGAATATGCACTGGCAATTCTGACTCTTAGCCAAACTCAGATCGAAAGACTGGATAGAGTACAGAATGCAGCAATGCGTATCATTCTGGGATGCACAAGAGACACATCGACAAGAGCTATGCGATACCTACTTGACTGCCCAACAGCTGAGCATAGATTACAGTATTGCCGTGCACGGGCGTACCTTCAAATACATGCAGATAAGGAACACCCGTTGCATTCCGAAATACAGAAAGTTAAAGGCAGCAGACTCAAGTGAGGAAGGTCGTGGATGGGACGTGCTGAGGATGTAATACAAAGCGTGTGCAGATTACAGGATGTGGCAGCTGGTGCGGAATGGATAGGTCTACCCACAGATGTCGAAACTTGTTTGAGAGTAGTAATATCACTTAGCAGGGAATGCAGAGAATGGTGTCCCACAGCTGTGGAGAAAGAAGTGCAGGCTTTAATCAGTGAGAATACCACAGAGGGGGATGTGATTATATACACTGATGGATCTGTAATTAGGCATGTTCGCAGTGCTTGGGCCTTTACAGCTCAGTGGTAAAACGATCAAGGAGGAAAGTGGTGCCTTTGCGGTCACTACGAGTAGTATGACCATGGAGACTATGGCGGTGACCAAGGCATTTGAGTGGCTACGCACACAGAAAGTAACGCAGGTCTGCATCTTGAGTGACTCTATGAGTATGATTAAGAAGGTACAAGTGGGTCTCGTTCGCGAACAGTGGATTGAGGCCGTGAGAAATGCGAGCTTGAAAGCGGTTACATTTATTTTCGTGCCGGGACATGTGGGCGTTCGAGGCAATGAAAGAGCGGATGAACTGGCATCGTGTGCGATTGTAGCACAGGGTGATGGGGCAATGGATCGCGCTGACGTTTTGAACTCCTTAAGAAATATAACACGCGAGAGTGAGACTAATGTGGATGATGATTCCTTTTCAACGGCTAGGATTAAAGATCAGGGATTGAGATGCGGTGTTGCTAGATGTGAACATTTTGGAGGGCGCAGAAGAATGATGGTCAACCAGCATAGGACCGGTACCGTCAGCAGAAGTGTGATGGCGGATACACTCAAGGAGAGATCGGAGCAACTATGGATGTGTCCAGTTTGCAGTGATGATGATCCGACGACTAACTAACTAACTAACTAATCAACTGTTTCTCTCGCTAACTTGAAGTAATCAACTGGTTCTCTCGCTAACTTGAAGTAATCAACTGGTTCTCTCGCTAACTTGAAGTAATCAATTGGTTCTTTCGTTAACTTGAAGTAAACCACTATTTCTAAATTGAATTAATCCACTGGTTTTCTCTCTAACTTGAAATAAACAACTGATTTCTACATTAGCCAAAGATTCTAAACTAGTTCAATCTCTAACTTGCGATAATAAGTATTGTCTTTCATTAACAATGGTCAGTTGTTTTATACTCTAACTGCCTAACTCAGGTAGCCCGGCATTAATATAACAGAAATGATAATTTTTCTATTATGTTTATTCATATAACTAATTACTGTCAGATCGGCTGTAGAGGCAGTCAGGTCAATGTGATTAGACTCTGAAATATAACTAACGGTTGGCCTATGTTTAAGATAGGTCCTTATTTAGCGTTTGTTCATGAACTCTATCTGATTTGCTCTTGTATTAGGACAATAACCGTATTAGATTTCCAGACCGCCGAAGACGGAGGTGTCGGCCATTGGCGCAAATAAAACGGCGACACAACGCATTTTCATTCTCTGTATTACATCCTGCTGGAAATCTAATAGGACCATGGTCCTGCTACAAGGGAGATCCAGCGGGAGTTTGAGAATGAACGCTGAAGAAGAAGAAGATTTCCAGAAGGATGTAGTCCAGATGATGGATATACGTTGTATCACCCAACACATTGGTATGATTTCGGCAGTGAGATATGGGCTAATAATGGAGTTATTACCTATCGACGCTATGGTTGGTGTTTCGTTTCTATCACCATTAGTTACGAGCATTAGATATTTTGTATCCTTGTTTGAAATAGGGAGGTTTGTGATAGAGCTTGATTTCTTACTTAAAAGATTGCAATTCTCAGCGTGCAATACCAAGAAGATTGCAACTATCACTTGTATGCAATACCAAGAAGATTGCAACTCTCAGCGTGCAATATCCAGAAGATTGCAACTCTCACTTGTATGCAATACCCAGAAGATTGCAACTCTCAGCTGTGTGCAATACTACTAAAACGAAGTTTCCTACTCAGACAGGGTAAAAATTGATTTAAATTAAATTAAATTGATTTATTGAATAACTCAATCATCCAGAGTATTTCATGGATATGCTGCTCTGGTCATGCTGGGATCAGAGGAAATTAGAGCCGACTTATTGGCATGGCAATGCGACGATAGACGGCACAATTCTGAGAAGAGATAAAGCAGACGTGATTAATGCAGTGATACATTCATTGCAAAATGAAGATGAGGTTAAAGAGACTGAGAACGTACACATGCAAGGCATGTCAGAAATGGGAGTGTCTAGAGGTGAGGGAAGGAAAAGTAGTCTTTTTAGAAAGACCCGAAGATCGCATAATCAACACCTGACTGGAACTTGAATCTACATACACTGGAATGGCTGCTGGAACGGAGAGCGGAGCACTTATGGGAGCGACCCGCGTGCTGTAATGGTAGTTTTTAATTAAGAGGGTAAAAATATAATTGTCCAGATGAAGTGATGTGAGGATTCTTCAATAGGATAGCTACATAGTCACAGCATTTACTAGATGTTTGTTTCCTGATGGTCAGTCTGATGGACCGCTGGTCATTTCTTCAGATGGGATACCACCAAACCCGTAGATAATTCAAATATCTACACACCTCCTTAAATTAGAACATTACATTTGGTACTAATAAGCAAGCCAAACAGCGGGAGACCCCAGACCTGTAGATAAGTTGGGGAGGTTTAGCGTGTTGGGAAACACCCCAGACTGTCACTACAAGCATTAAAATGGGTACCAGATGGCAAAAGAAAAAGAGGAAGACCAAGAGAGACTCTTCGCAGTCACAAAAGAGGTTATGACTATGGGTCTCAACAACATACAAGAATTACACACAGTAGCATCACATTGCTACTACTGGAGAGTTCTGGTTTCTACTCTATGCACTGTGTTCGGCGCTGAAGGAACATAGATATATAGATAGCGTTTATTACCCAAAGAAGTATATTTAAGTAGGAAGCCAGAGGACAATTTTAAAAATTCTTGAGACTAACGGGTATTGAACCAGTCCGTTCTACGGATTATTTGAACAATTATTTGAAGCAAAAATGTATTGTCTATATATGTTATCCATGTTTACAAGAAGACCTATCGGCCCTTGTATAACTAATACGGATATTATGTTATGTGTTTGTTGTTACTGAGGATATTTCAATACCTGTACGGGATGTTTGTTGTTGTTGTAATAGTCCTTGTCTCGATTGGTCCGTTCGGGTGACTTTGTGTGCACGATTTGAATGGCTTGATGAAATCGCATCTTTTATTGGAGATGCGGTTAGTCAAGTACTGAAAAAACGCGTGTGCAATTGTTGCTAGGCGACTTGGTGCCGTAGAACGGACTGGTTCAATTCCCGTTAGTCCCAAAGAAGTATGTAGATTGCGCGCATCTCGGACAAGGAGCTTCGCAGTCAGCGAGCAAATCTCGTATAAGAAAGATATAATTCTCCTATGTGCACTTGAGTACTGAACACAATTCTCTGTTTGAGCCATGCTGTGCAACGGCGACAGTCGGGCTAGACTGGGTTTGCAATGTCCTCAAAGAAAAGGACATGCTCCCATCTACGTTGCCAACAGCATCCAGATTCCTAATCTCAACACTGATTGAGATAGAAGTTTGAACAATGTGATCTCCGAAATGTGCTAAATACTTTTCCTTTGTGTAACGGGAAACTGCATTCAACTTTTTGTTTCCATATTTAGGAGAACATCTTGAAGTTGGCGCTTCGAATTTCTGAGTTATAACTTCTACTCCGAATGGGGTTAACTGTGGTGGGACATGAGGGCCCCTGTTTGATCTCGAGCATGAACTGCACTTCCGCCGACCTGCCCCGTGCTGGACAATTGTGACCTCGTTATCAGTTTATCCCTTTACACACAAAAGGTTGACCTCTAGCGCCTTTTCCAGATTCAGTGTGTACTCCAACAATCGCTATATCGTTGGGAAATCTAGCCATATCGGAACACCGACATTGGCGGCCCCTCCAACGTTTCTGCATTTCGGCTGGACGAGCCGCAATGCTGGATGTGATGTCGCAGAGGTGTCTGAGAGATTGCTTGTCTCTTTGCAGACATTTCTCATCCCATCTACCGTCTCCGTATCCACGGACACGATCCCAAAACCATTGGCCAGGAGCACAACACGAGCCGCTATGTTTCTGTTTCCAAGGTGAACCACGAAGATGTACTTTTGAGATCTTGGTTATCTGCTAACCCTGGGTCTGCACAAAAGAAGAAATGCGGACAGTTGGCACCCCAACTCCCTTCTTAAAGTAATCGTATCTACAGCCCTACATCTCCTCCTCCCTAGGGGTTTCCCATAAAATGGTCATAAATAAATTTCACGAAAATAAATGAATTACCAATTAAAACTGGGAAATAAGTTTGGATTTTGTCTTAAGGACCCCCCCCTCCTTACCAAAGACGTATCTACGACTCAGAACACAACATAAACATCAACACAGAATATCATCTTCTTGACATGCTTGTTAGCATAATTTATTCATAAATACCAGTATATATTTATTTACATATATTACACACATTAAATATCACATACTATTTGACAAAGTTGCTTTGTTTTTTGCTTCTCTCCGTATTTGTTCAATCACACCGAAATATTACATCAGCTCAAGCTGGAAGAATGTTCTTAAACTATGACAATGTGAAACGTTCTTAAACTATGACAATGTGAAATGTTCTTAAACTATGACAATGTGAAATGTTCGTAAACTATGACAATGTGAAATGTTCTTAAACTATGACAATGTGAAATGTTCTTAAACTATGACAATGTGAAATGTTCTTAAACTATGACAATGTGAAATGTTCTTAAACTATGACAATGTGAAATGGTGAGTTTTCGGTACAATATTGGTTTCGTGAAAATGTCTATTAACAAGAGAAATAAAAAAAACATGTGTGATCTATATAAATAGAGAAAGTGCTGATTAGAAAATGTGTGTGTGTGTTCGTCCATTACAAGTGTTGATGACCATTTGTTACATCCACTTTTGAAAATTCAGTTAGAACTATGTCCATGCCTAATAGTTCGTAGATGGTTAATAAGTCCTATTCGAGCTGTAAATGGCCTTGGATAGTTTGAGCATGGAATGACCACTGTAGCAAGATTTTGTTCTATCCGTGACTTGCTAACTACTCTCCGCTGTTGAGCTGCTGCATTTCTCATTTTTTTCACAAGATGATGTGCTCTTTTTGACTGTGGAGCGCCATGTATATCTATTTTGTGCAAATTCTTCCCATGTATCTTGGTATATTTCAAAGGCTTTCCGTGAGGTCTTTAACGAGTCCTTGTAGCGCTTCTTTTGACCACCTTGAGATCATGTACCCTTCTCCGGCTCACCATATAAAAGTATCTTTAGCAGGCGATAGTCAATGGACGATCAGAAAATGGACACACATTGAAACGTCAGACACTTTATGAGCTTGAACTTCTTTCTTGTACTTTTTCGTCGTTCACGTTCGTATTTCCACCTTGATGACTCTGATAAATGTAGCGGCCAATCCCAGACTCCAAGCAGTGCCGTAAAGTTTTTCAGGAAAGGAGACAATCATATTCTATAGGTCCTACATGTGTACACACGGTCAAATTTGGCACTTACAGCCGATGGCGAAAATAATATTGCGAGACAGCACATATAATCATGTTAAATAGTGGTTAATAAGCTACATCGGTGAAGCTGAGCAGAGGCTCAGTGACCTTATGTCAACATCTTCGCAACATTAACGGTGCGCACATCTTTAATTCCCGTTTCTCTGCATTTCATAATTCTGAATCATCGCGGTAACTTTAACATTGGAACATCGACATAATATGGATCGTGTCTTGTTTGTACGGGTGTCTCCAATGTGAAGCCCCCTAAGATCTTCATAATCAGGACTGAAAATACGTCTTCGGTGAGGGGGGGGGGGGAGTTACCTTAATAAACAAACATCGCCTTTTGGTGTATTCCCTCGTATTTGTTTATAGTTCGTTGTCAAACTCCACCAGATTTCTCGTATAGCACAATGGTCCTAGATTTCTCTTATAGCACAATGGTCCTAGATTTCTCTTATAGCCAAATGGTCCTAGATTTCTATTATAGCACAATGGTCCTAGATTTCTCTTATAGCCAAATGGTCCTAGATTTCTCTTATAGCACAATGGTCCTAGATTTATCTTATAGCACAATGGTCCTAGATTTATCTTATAGCAAAATGGTCCTAGATTTCTCTTATAGCACAATGGTCCTAGATTTCTCTTATAGCACAATGGTCCTAGATTTCTCTTATAGCAAAATAGTCCTAGATTTCTCTTATATCACAATGGTCCTAGATTTCTCTTATAGCACAATAGTCCTAGATTTCTCTTATAGCACGATGGTCCTAGATTTCTCTTATAGCACAATGGTCCTAGATTTCTCTTATAGCACAATGGTCCTAGATTTCCAGCAGGATGTAGTCCAGAGAATAGAAATAATCTGTTTCGCCGTTTTATTTTGTGTACCAATGGTCAGACGCATCTGAGACTTCAACGGTACTTGATAGTATTAGATGGATCTGGTTTTGATTAGATGGTTCTGATCTCCTAGCGTGAGGGGTTGAAACATACCCAAACCCCTTTTCCACGGGCTTAATTTTAATCCGTATTATTATTGTTATTAATGAGGTCCAACAACATACAAGAATTACACACAGTGGCATCACATCACTCGAACTGAAGAGCTCTCGTTTTTTCCGTATGCGCCCTTGTTCGGCGCTGAACGTGAATTACCTTTACGTTAATTTCGTGATAAAGCTCTAGAAAGGGGGGGGGGATTACGAGCTAATGGCCAAGTTCCTTTTTAGTAAAAAATTATGTTCCAACATGCGCGAGGGGGGGTCTGAACACCCCCTCCCCATCTACGGACCTGCATCCATAAAATGATACATTTATTTACCTACGTGCAGAGCTGTCTTCAGCACCGCGTACGTTGAATAATGAAGAAACGAGTGATCTCCAATTTGAGCGATGTTAGTCGAAAGGTTATCCTTACTGCACATTAAACCATCGGTCTCTCGTGTCTGAACGCGCGTCTCTGCAAAATAAGGTAAATCCACCACTAAACAAATCAATAAACTAAGATATTCCTCAGTATATAAAGATACCTGTTGGAATTCAGTTGTGCGCAGTAAGTACATATGCTTGATATATAGATTGCCCACACCTACTCTGTTTTGGTTTACCATTCTCCACTGGTTATCTGAATGACATTCTCATTTAGCTACGTCCTTCGTTACATGATACTCCTGTAGTCGGCTCAAGATTGCAGATTCTCAAGCATGTGGTACATCAGTCGGTCGTCTTGTCTCTTTAACAGATTTTTAGTCAATTTTTACCAAATCTTCCTTGTCAATGAACTATCCAGAATTTAGGTACTCAATTGCTTAATTGTGTCAAATAAATATCCCCCTCCCCTCTCCACCACCTAAAGTATTTTTTTTGAAGAAGTACGAAAAAAAATTCTAGCAATTTAACTTTTACGGTTAACTTTTGTCAAACCCCCCCCCCCCTTTTTTTTTCTCCCTTGGAAACAACTGTCAAATTTATTCATACATAATTGTTGTAATTTCTGAATATTCAGAACAAAAACTCGTCCATTGAGTGTCCTATACTCTTGATCGCCGTACCAGCACGCATGTCTATGTGTTCTTTTCCTTGGACATCGACTAACCCATGCATAAGTGTGAAGCTGATTCTTGTCAACACAGACCTCCATCGAATCCAACTTATGCCTGCGTGATCAATCTTTCTTAGCATGCTCATTGAGTCACTGAGATAGCATGTGTGAGTGAAGGTTTCTTACCATGCCTATTGAGTCACTGAGATAGCATGTGTGAGTGAAGGTTTCTTACCATGCCTATTGAGTCACTGAGATACTATGTGTGAGTGAAGGTTTCTTAGCATGCCTATTGAGTCACTGAGATACTATGTGTGAGTGAAGGTTTCTTAGTATGCTCATTGAGTCACTGAGATAGCATGTGTGAGTGAAGGTTTCTTACCATGCCTATTGAGTCACTGAGATAGCATGTGTGAGTGAAGGTTTCTTACCATGCCTATTGAGTCACTGAGATACTATGTGTGAGTGAAGGTTTCTTAGCATGTTCATTCAGTCACTGAGATACTATGTGTGAGTGAAGGTTTCTTAGCATGCCTATTGAGTCACTGAGATACTATGTGTGAGTGAAGGTTTCTTAGTATGCTCATTGAGTCACTGAGATAGCATGTGTGAGTGAAGGTTTCTTACCATGCCTATTGAGTCACTGAGATACTATGTGTGAGTGAAGGTTTCTTAGTATGCTCATTGAGTCACTGAGATAGCATGTGTGAGTGAAGGTTTCTTAGCTTGCTCATTGAGTCACTGAGATAGCATGTGTGAGTGAAGGTTTCTTAGCTTGCTCATTGAGTCACTGAGATAGCATGTGTGAGTGAAGGTTTCTTAGCTTGCTCATTGAGTCACTGAGATAGCATGTGTGAGTGAAGGTTTCTTAGCATTATCATTGAGTCACTGAGATAGCATGTGTGAGTGAAGGTTTCTTAGCATTATCATTGAGTCACTGAGATAGCATGTGTGAGTGAAGGTTTCTTAGCATTATCATTGAGTCACTGAGATGGCATGTGTGAGTGAAGGTTTCTTAGCATTATCATTGAGTCACTGAGATGGCATGTGTGAGTGTAGGTTTGAGATTCTAATCACGTCATTGCCATGGTTACTGTCATCGTCATGTTACTTGCCAGTGTAGCAAAAGTACCGCTGTCCTACCTGACAATTCTCTTTGACACATGTGCCGTACACGATAAGTAGGATGTCTTAACTTCAGGCACGCATATATCATCTCTCTAAGGAAGATGTTTTACTTTTCTAGAAAAAGGTAATTCGTATATTTTTGTGTTTCAGGTCGTTCTTTTAATGAAAATTTGATAACCTATTGCAAAAAATTAGCTTTGGTGGGGTGCTTTTATGCCGACTCTATAACCTAGTCCGTAGTACTAAATTCATGTTCCGATCTGCCGATTTGCTAAAAAGGGGGCGGGGTTGAACACCCCTAGCTACGGCCTGGTCAATTTTGCATCTGTGGTGTAAATGATGTCAAATTCGGATGTGTCACTCTTATATCAATGGTGTCTTAGTATGATTATCACTTTAGGATCTGTGGTATCTGTGGTGTTTCAGTCTGATGTGTCATTCTCGTATCTGTCGTGTAAATTATATCTCAGTCTGATTTATCACTCTGGTATATGTGATATTAATGGTGTCTGATATGTCGGTCTTGTAGATGCGATGTGATGGTTTCTCATTCTGTGTAAATCTCGTATCTGTGGCGCAAATTGTGTCTCACTCCGATGAGTCACTCTCGTATTTGTGGTATAATTGGTGTCTCAGTCTGATGTTTGTCACTCTCGTATCTGCCGTGTAAATACATCTCAGTCTGATGTGTTACTTTCGTATCTACAGTATAAATGGTGTCTCAGTCTGATGTGTTACTTTCGTATCTACAGTATAAATGGTGTCTCAGTCTGATGTGTTACTTTCGTATCTACAGTATAAATGGTGTCTCAGTCTGATGTGTTACTTTCGTATCTACAGTATAAATGGTGTCTCAGTCTGATGTGTTACTTTCGTATCTACAGTATAAATGGTGTCTCAGTCTGATGTGTCACTATTGCATATGTGGTGTAAATAAAGACTTAGTCCGATGTGTCATTTTCGGATCTGTGATATATGTGGGGAATTGGTGTCTCAGTTCGAAATGTCACTCTCGTACCTGTGGTGTAAATGGTGCCTAAGTCTGTTTAAATCTCATATCTATGGTGTAAATTGTATCTCAGTCTGTGTCTATCTCGTATCTGTGGTGTAAATTGTGTATCAGTCTGTGTCACTCCCATATCTGTCGACTAAATGATGTCTCAGTATGTGTCACTCTCGTAGTTGTGGTGCAAATGATGTTTCAGTCTGATGTGTCACTTTCGGATTCGTGGTTTAAATGGTATCTTCGTCATAGTGTCACTCTTGTATTTGTTGTGTAAATGGCGTCTAATTCTGATGTATCACCCGGACGTATGTGGTATAATTGGTGCCTGATGTGTCATTCTGGATATTTGGTGTAAACTGTGTTTCAGTCTGATGTGTCACTTCCGGATCAGTGGTGTAAATGATGTCTTAGTCTGATGTGTCACTCTCGTATCTGTGGTATCTCTGGTGTAAATGATGTCTTAGTCTGATGTGTCACTCTCGTATCTGTGGTATCTCTGGTGTAAATGGTATCTCAGTTTGAAGTGTCACTCTCGTATCTGTAGTATACATGGACAATGATATGCCTAGTTTCTGTGGTGTGAATGTTGTCTCCGCCTGGAGACAACATAACTAAATAAATAGTACGTATTATGATGAGCTCCTGCAGATTAGCAGGATGTGGTCCGGAGAACGGAATGCGTTGTGTCATGGTTTACAGCATTGCTGCGATATCTGCGCCTTTCGGCCTGACACATCCGATTTCGGCATGGCTTTGGTCTCTGACCCTATATAGGATTGGACAGCCAACTCCATCCCATAATCTCATTAGTCGCATTTTATGACATACGTGGAAGGTAAACAGTGTTGCTATTCTTTGCTCCCCTTTCGGGCCCCGGCAACACACGGGCGGATGAGTTCCTTTATTCCTGGACGTAGTAATTAAGTTATATCAGATCCTTCTACCATAAAAACACGAGATAGCATCATTAGAAAACTACTAGTCTGATGCCATACAAGTAAGACGCTGCTATAACCTTCATAAATCATAGACTATGATGTGAACTGGGATGTGTAACGTCTGAGCGCTGACATGTGTTTCTAGTGTACGCGATGTTTCTACAAAATAAGAATGAAGTAACATACATTTTACTAATTATAATTTATTGTATTTATCTTAAATATCAATGTTCCACATTGCAAGTAATGTCTATTTCAATCTTAGAATGTGTCCAACTTGTTTATGTCAGGGTGTTGTGTATTTTACTGTATCCTACAGACGTAATCAACAACTGTGGTAGAAAATGTCCAGCTTGGGAACAATCTATTCACTTGTATACAGACGAACTCTGTGAGCATCCATAATCTGCTTTGTTCATTGAATCAGGTAAATTTATCACAATCTACAGGTATTGTGCTTCTGTAGATATATATCATCCATTGTTCGTACCCCTTTCATGCAGTATCCAGAAGTTCACAATCCACTATTCATCTTCTGCTGAAATTATATATTCCTGAATCTGTTATCTCCTTGCTGGAAAAACAAATCACTTGTCTCAAACGAACCCAATCAATTATTCTAAGGCTTATTGAACTGTGTCTCAAACGAACCCAATCAATTATTCTAAGGCTTATTGAACTGTGTTTACTTTTTCAGACATAACAGCATCCGTAATCAAATAATATTGATTTTAGTTATTCATTTAAAAACTGCCAGGAATGTTTCCATGTCAGTATAAGTCTTTTGGATGTTCATTTTTTAGTTAAACCAAGCGCCAGTCCTAGAACTGCTGCCAAAACAACAAGAGTGCCCAGAACAAGAACTACAATCCAAATACATTTTCGGTGGCGAGGACTCCTTGTGTTCACCTGATGAGAAAATTACAAGTAGAAATAAATATATACAGTGTTCTAAGTGTGTTTGAAACTGTCAATATACAGTGTTCTAAGTGTGTTTGAAACTGTCAATATACAGTGTTCTAAGTGTGTTTGAAACTGTCAATATACAGTGTTCTAAGTGTGTTTGAAACTGTCAATATACAGTGTTCTAAGTGTGTTTGAAACTGTCAATATACAGTGTTCTAAGTGTGTTTGAAACTGTCAAAATATGTTATCAATAAGATAGTACATGTGTAATGTTTTTTTTTTTTAATTTTGCTTTCTAAACTGCGCATGTATATAATGGAGACACTCGTATCAATGTTTCTAGTTCAGCTTCTAATCTTTATGTTGTCAATATTTTAGTCATAAATCTTGCTGGACACTTCCAACTTTAATTTTTTTATGACGTGTTTCATTCCATGCTCTAATCTCTTCCTCTTACCATCGTTACACCATGTGTGCTTTCTTATGTAAAATATACTGTTTACTTGTTGTCTTTCGTCCTGAAGAAAGCCTTTTAGTCGAAACGTTGTCTGTCGCTGTATCCCGTTGCTAGTATGATGTGCTTATAAATATTCTTAACACATATACTGTACTTATTTCAGTTTTTCTTGATATTTGCCATGTTTTACCCCAGCCCTCGCATTTTCAGTATGAGTTGTCTCGTCACTGATGTTTTTATCTATTGATAAGAACTTTATAGCGAATGTGATCAATATTTAATCATGTGTCGGTTGGACACAGATAAATTAGAGTGGAGAAACGTTGGATGGCTTTTTCATTAGTTTTATAACTATCTATTTTAGCGATAATGTAAAGGTTGGGTTGTGATAAAAACTAGAAATTGATGAATAAACGAATGAAAACTAGTGTCCATATTATAATTGTTTCAAATATTCACAATAGTCTTCTGCATTTTCTCATGGTGCGCAATTTCTAAATGACCCGCAGACCACCGCTCTTGAACGTATTGCGTAAAGTATTCTGTCTATGTATTCAATGTATTCTCAGATAACTGAATTGCCACAAACAGATCCGAAAAGTCCTTGTTAATTGTGAGCAGGGAATGTTTTTTCCATCACGTGTTACGGTGGAGGTGGACAGCCTTTTTTGGGGTATACGTATCAAATTTGGATCAGATAGATCTTCTTCTACTGCGATCGGTTTCTGTGCTCAGAAGTATATACATACAAGAGGACCGCGTAAATGAATTCAGTTGTCACAATTGCCCCACAACTTTACTTCCAGTACTGCCTCTTGGAGCCAGGTCTTAGTTCTCAAGACAACAAAGAGTGGATATGTGTGCATACTGTTCTGAAGTCTAGTGACTCTTTTACATGGACAGACAGACAAAGAAGGTGTTAGTATAGTTGAAGTTTTTAAACCCTGTGTTAAAAAGAAATCACCCCAAGATCAAAATCAAAGCGTTTAGGCACTTTACTTTTCATGTCAACCATTAAAAAGTGCCGGAAAATACTGTCTTACAGTCTCCTTTTCATTCGTTCTGAGCACGTGTTACACTAGACGCAGGATCACACATTTCACATAATCATTCCCTCCCTATAACTATCTCCCGTCGAGATTTACTTATTGCTGCATTACCTTGTGATATTTTGTTAGCTCTGTGACCAATGTTGAGATGTTTATGACCGGGCTGTACTAAAACAGCAAAACTAACTTTCCTTAGAATCATCATATTCCCAGATGCATTGTATGGATGTGAATCCTGGGCAATCATCAACAAGTTGAGAAACAAAATTGCAACGTTTGAAGCAAAATGTTACCGAAGAATTATCAGAATGCAATGGATCAAAAGATCACCAATAGAGACATTCTGTGAGATTTGAAAGTAAATGAAAACTGGCCAAACAACAATATTCTCTCTACAAAATTACAATATTTTGACCATATCAAACGAGATGACAGCCTAGGAAATACCATAATGGAGGTGATAATGCCAGGGAAACGAAAAAGAGGTAGGCTATCAAGACAGTAGATGAAAGATATCAAAGATCACGTGAACATAACACTCACAAAAGTAGGAGATTTGTTCAAGATGGCCAGGAGTTTCGAAGGGTCGTGATGACTGCTACATCATGTCCAGGATATGCTATAAATAACCAAACTGTCAGAGGATGTCCAATATAATGGAGAGTACCGCAGTAGCAAAACAAATATGCCATAAACCCTATGATAAAATAAAAATGCCATAAACCCTATGATAAAATAAAAATGCTAATGTATCAACTAATTTACAAATACTAAAACATAAATTAAAAACAAGGAATAAAGAAAACGACTAGGACTTTTTCAACTTTTCGGGGTCCAACCAGGAGATGCTACCTGATGATGATAAATGGGTAAATATGTATAGTAATTTTAAATAAGATTTACTCGATATAGAGATATTGTTGAACAGACACAATTTCATTTGTATAAATAGAGCAATGGTGGAGAAAATGCGGCGCGCCGACTACATCCGGCATACCAAGCAATTTTTACTGGCCCGTCAGGCTAATTGAAAACACAGTGTATAAGTACCAGCCACTGAGATGTTATTACTTGCTATTTGGAGTATAAGTACCAGCCACTGAGTGCAGATGAAACTACTTACTACGTGGAAGGAATAAGAATGAAATGTTATTATTCCCTTCCCAGACTGAAAATGTTCAACCCGACACCCCCCCCCCCTTTCCCGATCTGACAAGATTGCCCCCAACTGCACTAAAGTCAACTCCTCGTTAAATGTAATTTCTTGATCTTTATCTTTAGCTGCAGTTTTCCATACTTCCCTTGAACACTCTCTGTTTTCTTGAGTCCATATAGTTTAGTACACAACATACATACACATACACACCTACATTTGTAAAGACACACACACGGCAACATACATACACATATAATATACACCTACATATGTAAAGACACACACAGACATATGCAAACTTACGTGATTTTCTGCTAGTTCAGAGCTCTCTCGTTCTAAGTCGGATGTCTCCACGTCTGTAAAACCAGAAATGGTATTTGATCAGTGAGTGATACGTACGTAAGTTTACCCGTATTAAACAACATCAAACTAGAAGAAAAAACATTATGAAGTTATCTGTTCAAGAACTATTTGTGAAGAAAAGTAATACTGTAATAATTATTATAGTAATTAGGGAGTGTTATCACCGTACATCGGGCTAGGTGTTCCGATCTCCCGTCTCAGTAACAAAATCGTAGCGGAATGTGCGATGAACGACTTTAGATTAAGTAAGACCTGTGCACTAATCTATGACCGGATCAACGTTAATGAGACCTAGTCTCGCAGTGTTCAGATGTATGTCCAGATGTGAACATTAAAGCTAGAATCCGTCCCGGTCCGTGTGACTACTTTGTTCAGATGTGAACATTAAAGCTAGAATCCGTTCCGGTCCGTGTGACTACTTTGTTCAGATGTGAACATTAAAGCTAGAATCCGTCCCAGTCCGTGTGACTACTTTGTTCAGATGTGAACATTAAAGCTAGAATCCGTCCCAGTCCGTGTGACTACTTTGTTCAGATGTGAACATTAAAGCTAGAATCCGTCCCAGTCCGTGTGACTACTTTGTTCAGATGTGAACATTAAAGCTAGAATCCGTCCCAGTCCGTGTGACTACTTTGTTCAGATGTGAACATTAAAGCTAGAATCCGTCCCAGTCCGTGTGACTACTTTGTTCAGATGTGAACATTAAAGCTAGAATCAGTCTCCGATTTCTACCTTGTATTACTACCTATTCTACCTTGTATTACTACCTATTCTACCTTGTATTACTACCTATTCTACCTTGTATTACTACCTATTCTACCTTGCATTACTACCTATTCTACCTTGTATTACTACCTATTCTACCTTGTATTACTACCTATTCTACCTTGTATTACTACCTATTCTACCTTGTATTACTACCTATTCTACCTTGTATTACTACCTATTCTACCTTGTATTACTACCTATTCTACCTTGTATTACTACCTATTCTACCTTGTATTACTACCTATTCTACCTTGTATTACTACCTATTCTACCTTGTATTACTACCTATTCTACCTTGTATTACTACCTATTCTACCTTGTATTACTACCTATTCTACCTTGTATTACTACCTATTCTACCTTGTATTACTACCTATTCTACCTTGTATTACTACCTATTCTACCTTGTATTACTACCTATTCTACCGTGTATTACTACCTATTCTACCTTGTATTACTACCTATTCTACCTTGTATTACTACCTATTCTACCTTGTATTACTACCTATTCTACCTTGTATTACTACCTATTCTACCTTGTATTACTACCTATTCTACCTTGTATTACTACCTATTCTACCTTGTATTACTACCTATTCTACCTTGTATGGACGACTTTAATCAAATCTAACAGATTGATGTAATGCATCATCAAGTGTCGTCTCCGCAACGAAGGTTGGCTGCAACAGACCTCCAACATCCCTGCATCATATTTTTGTGGTGCACTCTGCTAGACTCTAACCTGCCCATCTCGTGATGTTACTCTCCCACTTGTATCTCTGCCTACTTCTTGTTCGTCTCCCCTCTACTGTACCCTCAAGTAAGGTCTTCATCAAGATGCCATGTCTTTTAATATGTTCAAAATGTTTTATCTTTATTTCCTTTAATAATTCTTTCTTCATACTAAGTTTTATTAGTTTGTTTGTTTGTTTTCTTCTCTTTCCATGATGTTCTCCCTATTCTACTACATATCCACATCTCACGGGTATTAATTTCCTTCTATTTGTTTGTTTATTGTTTATATTTGTTTATTGTTGATGTAATACAGCAGGGTCCAAAATGTAATTATAAGTGCAGAGCCAGAACCACTAACTCCCCAGTTCAGCAGATATAAGTTGGTACCGGAACTTAAAGGTTGATATTTAATCAGTTTGGTTTCCTAAGGAGAGTAGGTGCTACACTAAAACATCACACACACACACACGTTTGCAATATTGTTGCAAAATGAATGTAGTTTTCCAAGATATACGAGATATATATATATACATGAATATTTATTTCCCGTAGTTACCCTCACTCATCATATATCTTCTTCTATAACTCTATTCTTCTTGTATTTTCTGATACGATTCAATCTAAGAAAATAGTTCACTGCGCGCTCAACCTTATCTTCCGACATATATGACAGCTTCTATGTTAATATTCTTGCTCACTTTTAAATCTTCGGTAACATAAGTTCTATTATAAAATGGTAACGGCAATATGAGTAATGAACCAGCATCATAGTACATGGTTTCCCATAAGTGTTCAGCTACTTACTCAGTGGTTGATCAGGTACCTCTTGACCAGCGTCGTATACCACTCTTGCTTAGCAGCGAGAGCGACATTCCTCGACTTCCCCATAGCATGAACCATGGAAGTATTTTTTTGTAATTTCAAACTACAAATAATAAGTGGATTCGAGCCCCAGGTTTGTTGGTCGGTGGGCGAATGACTTAACATAACACTATCGCAGCTCCCACGGTTATGTTATTCCAGCAAGTAGTTAAATGAAATTCAGTGACATTCCAGAAATCTCTGCTAATATTATCGATCCAATATTTAACAGCCAACTGTTGTACTAGTTTTTAAGACCACAACAATTTTTACTATGATATTTCATTTACGTGTTACTGCCACAATGTGGTATTTGATGCTGTAGTGAGTGACATTCACGCGTGTACCTAACAACCAGAAAGAACTCGTTAATACCATCAACAATGATGACTTGTACACAAAAAGACCATTCATTCTAAATCACATCCCAAAGTCATTGATTGATACAATGAATAGATAGTTTGTTTACATCAGCGGTACTCTGCTATTTTCCCTTATGGGACACATCATTAACTTTCCTAATGTTATGGAACATTTACGATTCCCCAAGATTTTTTCAAGCTTTATCACTATAATTCTTGTTTCTGTTTCTAGTAGTTGACGTCATACTTCTCTCGTCTTCCGCGTTTGTTCTCACACTCCTACAGATAAACAGAATGTAGTCCGGACAATGCAATGCGCTTTTTCATGGTTTACAGCCCAGCTGTGATATCTACATATTTTGGCCTGACATCCGAAATCTGCATGTATTCTAGGTAAATTTGACTCTATGAAATGGAACAGTCAACTCCACCACAAACCTCCTTAGTACCTTCTTACAGCATTCTTTGCAGGTAACAGTGTTGCTATTATATGCTTCCCTATCGGTTCCGCAAACACATGATCGAGTTGTCACCCTTGTCATGATTCTCTCTAAAATTATACAATAGTGTAGCCGTATCAGATGGCATGACAGTCTTAGAAATGACTAGAATAGATCAGTAACAAAAAATAAAGAAACAAGAAGAAAGGCGAAAGATAATCAAAGACTACCTGAACATGACGCTTACAGAAGCGAGAAGGTTAGCTCAAGACCAGCAAAAGTTTCGTAAGACTGTGATGATTGCTACTTACAGTCAAGGATATGATACATGATGATGATGGTTACCGTCCCGTGGTCCCCCTGGACTTGTCTGTGCGCCTCACAATTGCAATATTTTGCTACAATTTATCTATCTACCTATCTATATATCTGTCTACCTATCTATATATCTGTCTACCTATCTATATATCTGTCTACCTACCTACCTACCTATCTATCCTCGTATCTATCTATCTATCTATCTATCTATCTATCTATCTATCTATCTATCTATCTATCTATCTATCTATCTGTCTGTCTGTCTGTCTGTCTGTCTGTCTGTCTGTCTGTCTGTCTGTCTGTCTGTCTGTCTGTCTGTCTGTCTGTCTGTCTGTCTGTCTGTCTGTCTGCCTGCCTGCCTGCCTGCCTGCCTGCCTGCCTGCATGTCTGTCTGTCTGTCTGTCTGTCTGTCTGTCTGTCTGTCTGTTTGTTTGTTTGTCTGTCTGTTTGTTTGTTTGTCTATCTATCTATCTACCTACCTACCAATCTATCTATCTATCTATCTATCCATCCAGCCACCTATTTATATATCTATTTATGTATCTATATGTCTATATACATCTCTTCAATTACACTGAAACAATAAGATTGACATCTAGTTAAGTGTAAAATTTAAGTTACCACATTTGTCTTACCAATTTTGGTGTGGTCAGTGTCCGGTTTATAGTCCCAGGGGCTAACGTCCATCATCTGACTGGCTGTATAACACATTTCTTGTAATGTAACAACTTTTCTGAGAATTTTCAAGTCATAAGTCAAAAGACATAACAAAGAAATATTGCATTGGGTATGTACACAAATTATGTTAACAACTTTAAGTCATATTTTACACAGACCCTTCTTGTCAATAAATTATCAGAATTTGAAGGACAACCTTGCTTAATTATGTCAGACTTAACTTTATTCCCCCCCCCCCTAAGTCAATAAAAAACTTAGCAGAAAAAGTAAGGGAAAAAAACCATGTTGTCTTTTTCAGCTCTTTCGAAAAATTGTTCAAGTTCGAGCAATTTAATTAGTGATGCTGACCACAGAGTGTTGTTGACCACAGAGTAGTGTTGACCACAGAGTAGTGTTGACCACAGAGTGATGTTGACCACAGAGTGATGCTGACCACAGAGTGATGTTGAGAAAAAGTTTTTATTCACGTCAACTTTTATCACATCTCCCTGCTCTTGTTAACAACTGTATAACAAAATTTAAGACACCCCCCCCCCCGGGAGTACGGGGAAACTCCATTTACTCAAGTTGCAAGGCGATTCGGTTCCGTTAGAACGAACTGGTTCAATTCCTGTTAGTCTCAAGAATTTTTAATTTATCATCTTGCTTCCTACTTGGATTTACTTGTTTATCAGCTATAGAGACTTTCTAGTTGTGCTTGGTACTTCCAGAGTGTGCATTAGACTATATCAAGTACATCAAATTTAGAAACAGAATATAATAGTTAAGACTTACTATTCAGTGAGCATTACGATAGATTGTGTTTACAATTGTGTGTTAAATATTATCGAAGTCTTCCAATCCAACATTGTTGAGCCGTGACCAATCGTCAATATAAGACCAGCTGGATCATTGAAAATCAGTTTTCTAAAATGCCCTATTTAACCTTTTCCATGATTTTCGTTTGTCACTTTGTGTATATTTTGTGGCAAGAGCCAATGAAAATCACGGAAACATTTTAGTGAGTTATTTTAGGCAGCTGTTGTCCAATGAGCCCACAGGTATTACATTGTAATTTGGTACAGCTGAAATATTACAATAAAATGCACTATGACTTACCTTTCTAGATTTCCAATCTCTTCACGGTCCATCATTTTTCGGTCCAAGCCAGACGCGTCTAGCGTCTCCATGATGTTACATGACTTCTTATATATTAGACTCTCATTGACACCAGTCTGTATCAGAAGTGTGGAAGCTGTGAACAAATGTAGCACTCAGATACAACATAGTAGAAGTCAATTTATGGCTATTTATTTGTGTGTGCAATATTTCTATACTTCTTCATCTCGTTCTGCACATGAAATTATATGTGCGTATAGAGATCATTTTCCCCATTCAATTTATGTATACATTCACCTATAGTGTCTGTATAGCTTGTATATCTAGCTATCTATCCATCTATCTATCATCAATCTACGGTTCTGCATAGCTATCTATCTTCAGATAGAAAGATAGATATACAGACATATATTGATGATAGACAGCGTTATCTATCAATCTATTACTTCAGCATCTTTCAATCACCCGGAGAGATTTACTGAAGCGAAGATCTGAGCACCTATTTACTGAAGCGGAGATCTGAGCACATATTTACTGAAGCGAAGATCTGAGCACCTATTTACTGAAGCGGAGATCTGAGTACCTATTTACTGAAGCGAAGATCTGAGCACATATTTACTGAAGCGAAGATCTGAGCACATATTTACTGAAGCGAAGATCTGAGCACATATTTACTGAAGCGAAGATCTGAGCACCTATTTACTGAAGCGGAGATCTGAGTACCTATATATGGACATGCCCGGTGTGCGAAGAGTAAAATAAATATACCTTCTACTTCTTCTTCTGTGTTTGTTCTCATCTCAAACTCTTGCACATTAGCAGGGTGTAGTCCGGATAGCAGAATGTGTTGTGAAATAGTTTACAGCCTAGCTGCGATATCTGTGCTTTAACATAACACTAAACTGTGAATTAACGTAACCTGATTAATTTCTTACCATCCCATAAAGGAAACATTGACTGAAGCGCCATAGATCTGATAAACTCGCTCTGCAACATCTCCAAACATCCAACAAATATTCTGTACAACCGTTCTAAATCCTCTCGTTCCTCTTCCTTCATACGTTTACTGTGGAGAAGAATAAAAAAGTTCATTGAATAATAAAGTCTGTAAAAAGATAAATAAAATAGCTATGAAAGAAAACTGCTTTTGGAGGGAAAAGACGATAATTATTTTATGGTAATATTAAGAAAATAACGATGTGGTGAGATGGAAAATAACAATGTAATGAGATGGAATATTAATTAAGTAAATAGAAAGGAAATATCTCGATGGAAACACCATCCCATCAAAGCCAACTTCTTGAAGTGGAGATAAGATTTAGACCAATCATGAAAACTAAGATAAGATGGAACCAGGATAGAAACTAAGATAAGATGGAACCAGGATAGAAACTAAGATTAGATGGAACCAGGATAGAAACTAAGATAAGATGGAACCAGGATAGAAACTAAGATAAGATGGAACCAGGATAGAAACTAAGATAAGATGGAACCAGGATGGAACTAAGATAAGATGGAACCAGGATAGAAAGTAAGATAAGATGGAACCAGGATGGAAACAAAGACTAGTCGGGCTATCCCATAAAACGAGCAGCTAAAGTTCTGCCGAAGCAAGCAAAGATGCTGAAGTAAGAAATACCAGGACGGTAGACGAACCAGCAACCATGGTATCACGCAAACCGCATGTTTAACATACAGCGACACAGTTTTACAAATCGGATTGGTGTATACCCGCGTGGTTTCTCCAGACAGGAGCAGTGCCTGACTCCAAGCCTCGACACAATCCACCCCCTAAACTACTGGAGGTCCATCTAGTCTAACTCGTATAAGTAAATTCAAGTAGGAAGCATGAAGTTAAATGAAAAAATCCTTACCGCTGACGGGAATTAAACAAGGTCCGTTCCAGCGGTACCGAATCGCCTTGCAACTCAAGTAAACAGGTATTACGTACTTGAACAACCACATCCCCAAATCACTACCTCGTGGAGCCAGGATGCAGAAGAAGAAAGTGACTGGCCAATCAGACAGGACGAAACCAATTGAGGGAGAAGCACTGGCCTACAGGGACAGACATCCACATAAAGATGTATGGGAATATTGAGGATCTTTCAAATACAGCAGCATTTATAAAGAGCACCGGACTTGCTCTGTAAACAGGGCAGACGTAGACCGAGAAAAAGTTGAGAAACAGACATAACGGAGTGTTTAGATGTAACTGGTGGCGGCAGATTAGCTGTTCCACGTTCAGGACAGCAATAGGAAAGACTACGTTCTGGAAAGAATAACATTATATATATATATATATATATATAGTAGCACATTAAGAACACACCACTTGTATAATCCAGGAACAGAGTGTGAAATGCGAATATAAGTGTTTATAAGTTTACATATTTGGAATATTTATTCATTTTCACAATGGATAGCATGTTAATACATCATAAACTTCGATTCAAACAGAGTAAACTCTGATAAAAGTGAAATAATATTAATTTCTATTACTCAGTAGACTGAGCCGAAATTGACAAATGTTTACATTCGTTAGACCATTGCAAAAACAATCAGAGGTAAAAACGTCAACCAATCATATCATTGTTCAGCTTTGTTCAGCAATGTTCTCCGGCCGGAGCACAGGAGAACTTTCAAGATTTTCTGTGAGCGCTACGGGTTGGCAAATGAACCAAACTATTAAGGAGCTAAATATGGTCCTCTACTGCGTGTTGTTTTCGAGAAGCCTATGCATAACACCAAAAGTACAGATCTACGGAAGTAGCCACACACACACAAACATACACATATATATATAGGGTTTCTATAAAGTCGATATACACTGGTGTCACATATATCAGTACTAAATACTCATATTTCATTTGACGTAGTGTCACTACCAGCGTAAATTGTGAACATTGATATTGCAGCCACCCTGTATAGCTGTACACTTCTTATTCTGCTCCGTTTGTTCTCAAACTCTTGCTGATAAGCTAAACAGGATGCAGTTAAGATCGGGGAATGCGTTAAACTATGGTTTTTTTAGCTTGGCTACGATATTTACTCTTTAAGTAATGAATTTTAGATAAACAATGTCGCTATTTTTTGCTACTCTTGTGGGCGTTGCCAACACATGGACGTGTGGCAAATCTAATAGTCCATTGAAGGCAGGCAGTTTTCCTCCATCTCAAGACCTTCGTTCTTGTTTATACAGAAATATATTTTTGAGAGCCATGATTCGACTCGTCTATCAATAGAAGACACGCAAATATTAATTACGTATAACTGAATTTTTCAAGATTATACTCATATTTCCTGCGAAGGAGCAACGTCATCATCGACAGTCGACAGCAGAGCGAACGAACTATAATGGCGAAGTAAATAATTACAACATAAATGAATATCTTGATATTGTATACTAGACTATACTGTATACTAGACTAAACTGTATACTAGACTATACTGTATACTAGACTATACTGTATACTAGACTATACTGTATACTAGACTATACTGTATACTAGACTATACTGTATACTGGACTATACTGTATACTAGACTATACTGTATACTAGACTATACTGTATACTAGACTATACTGTATACTAGACTATGCTAGTCTATACTGTATACTATACTATACTGTATACTATACTATACTGTATACTAGACTATATTGTATAACTAGACTACTGTATACTAGACTATACTGTATACTAGACTATGCTAGTCTATACTGTATACTAGACTATATTGTATAACTAGACTACTGTATACTAGACTATACTGTATACTAGACTATACTGTATATTAGACTATTGATCATACCTTAATAACAGGGGCATAAATCTTCGTTTGCATAGAAGAACAAGGTCAAACACCTTAGATCCAGAGTACCTGAGCTCATCTCTCAGAGCGTACGAGTCACTGACACCACCAACACCCATACTGAGACAACAGTAAACAGCCACCTCCCGGCTTAGATTGTATACCATCTGGAAGACAGAGAGATCATATAGATATAGATAGATGCATAGTTGAGATGGTTATAATAATGATTGTGGTGGTAGTACTGATGGTGATGATAGTGGTTCCGGTGGTAGTACTGATGGTGATGATAGTGGTTGTGGTGGTGGTGATGGTGATTATGATGGATGATGATGAGGAGATTCGGAGAACGTCGAGGGAATACTAGTTTGTCTCTCTTGTTACCTATGCCAGACCGTGAATCTATACTTAGAGCTCAAGATTAGAGTTTCTCTATTAATATTTTATTTAGAGAACAAATTTTGTTCAGTTTTTGTTAGCCCAAAGCGATGGTTGTATACAATAATCGACCCAGGCTTGAATTTTCTACCGGTTATATATACAATACTGGTTATACAGCACAGTACAGAGAAATGTGTGTAGTAGCCATAGATACATTAATATACAATTTTTCCCAGTTGTATTGACAAATTATGCATTCCTGTACCTAATACACTTGAAGTATTCAGTAAATATATTTTTTAACATGGAAAACAATAAATTGTGTAACAGGGAGTTTTAAATCTAATCTAGATTGGTAAAAATTGGTAGCGTATCCTATTCAAGACGTAGCCATCAACCCAACATACCAAGAACATTTCAATCTAGATTAAAACAATGCAATTGGCAACACTAATTTGTTCCGGTAGTCACGTGTTTCAATTCAAAATATTATAGTAACTATATGGGTGTGCGTGCGTGTGTGCGTGTGTGCGTGTATATATGAATATATCTGTCGATGTAGACAATATTATGGATACCACAGGTCACGTAAAAATTAGGCTGGCAATAAGTCGTTAAAAAAAATAGGGGCCAAACCCGAAATAAAGGAATGACGAAAACGGATGTGCTGGACCTCGGACTAACAGGTCACAGAGTGGCCAACCGAGGTTCAAATAACACAGTTCTACTGTGGAACTTGCAGCACAACGTACTTCACGCTCCCCGGCGGAAATCACACGAAATATTCGTTGTGGTTACATGAGAGCGAACGAGAAGAAGAAGAAGAAGAAGTCGTTAAAATAATAATTTATGTTACACATTGTCTGCAAAATGTGAAATGTGAAAGATGTCTAGTTACAATGGATTCCTTTAGTTATTAATTTTATTATATAATTTTATTATGAATTTATTCTGACAGATGTACATTCATTGAAAGGTGGAGCTTTCTGAATATGAAAGAGATTTGATAAGATACTTTCTAGTCACACGTTACTTCATGTCACAAGTTACTTCATGTCACACGTTACTTCCTACTGAGTACACAATAAATAGATTAGATAAGATACGATACCCTCCAGTCACACGTTACTTCATGTCACAAGTTCCTCCCCAGTGAGTATACAATATAGAGAGTAGATAAAATACTCTCGGTCACAAGTTACTCTCCAGTCAGAATTTACTTCCCAGTCACAAGTTAATCTCCAGTCAGAAGTTACTTCCCAGTCACAAGTTGCACCCCGAACTTATCGGACTTAGTTGCTGTTCTATGATGTGTCGTGCTCTTTGTTCTAGTATTTTAGCGTATATTTTCCCAGTTTGTGCTGTCGCCTATTCTATTCTGTCTACATTGACAGAATTATAAAAGAAACGCCCGTGTGTTGCCGGGGCCCGAAAGGGGAGAAAAGAATAGCAACACTGTTTACTTTCCATGCATGTTGTAAAAGGCGACTAAGGAGGTTATGGGATGGAGTTGGCTGTCCCATCCCATATAGGGTCAGTGACCCAAAGCCATGCTGAAGTCGGATGTGTCAGGTCGAATGGCGCAGATATCGCAGCAGTGCTGTAAACCATGACACAACGCATTCCGTTCTCCGGACTACATCATGCTAATCTGCAGGAGTTTGAGAACGAACGCAGAAGAAGAAGAATAAAAGAAACACACAATGAGATATGTAACAAAACAACAGAGAATGAACAACTTAAAAGCGAACTCAATGAACTGCTTTCGCTGACTACCAAATCATCATACATGGTGATGAAGAACAACTACAAACCCACATTAACTCTATCAAGAATATGCAATAAATACAACATGCGCATTAACACACACACAAAACAACTGAAACTATGCAAATAACGAGATCAACATTTAAACATTCAAAAAGACAGGCGGGCGCCAGAACAGTTTTAGCGCCTGCATAAATCAATGAACGACCCAAGGAAGCGTTTAACAATCCCCAATTTTCAAAGCACAGACTTAGTATGGCAGAAGACAGATGAGAATAAGGGTGCAGCACTGCTGGCTCATTACAAGGCACAAATTGGTCAGATGAATTTAAGGAATTGCAATAAAATCATGAAAACAGTCACAGACATGTGCAAGGAGCAAGCATTGGAAAGCGATAATGTAATTACTCTTGAAGACATTACAGCCGTACTGAAAAGATCAAGAAACTCTGCGCCAGTACCTGACGGCATTAGGTACGATGATCTCAAAGGCAGGTCAGACGAGGACCTTAAGGAGCTTGCAATGTTGTTCAACAAGAGCCTAGCGAACGGCACAGTAGAGGAAGACTGATTGCATAGTTACTTGATCCCACTACCCAAGCCTGGCAAGAGTCATGCTAAGATACAGGGTTTCAGACTCATAACCATGCAGAATACGATCGGCAAGTTGTTAGAAAAGATTGTGGCGTGGAAATTGTCCCTACATCTAGAAAAGAATAATAGACTACCATCAACATTGGGAGGTTATCGTCCAGGTAAGCAGACTTGGCACACTGCCGCCGTGTTGGCGCAGGACGTTTTCGAAGGTTTTGACAAACGAATGGAGACATGCGCTGCTGCAATAGACCTGGAGGATGCGTATAACAGAGTGCCCTTGGATTTCTTGATGACTATAATGCTGCAACTCCAAGTAAGTCCATTTGTTGTCAGGTGGATTGTCTCTGCACTTTATCAGAGACAGGTTGTTCTTAAGTGTGGGAGTTGGTCTTCGTCACCAACAGTCATAAACCCAGGACTACCACAAGGGTCACCTCTGTCCCCAGTACTATTCAATGTGTATACAGTTCAAATTACAAGCTGTCAGATTGCAGGACCAGGGAGAACCATGTCTTATGCTGATGACATCTTGGTATATAGGCAGGGCAGAGATAGAGAAAGAATTGCCAGAAATTTGCAGAGGGAGCTTGATCGCATAGGAGAATGGTGCAGTAATTCTGGAGCTTTTGTTAATCCATCAAAGGCATCGATAACATGGTTTTCCCTAAACATACACATAGTGAACACGTCCACGCCATCGATTACTTTGAGAGAACCATCACAATGAAGTACTTGGGGGTCATTTTGGACCGAAGTCGGAGTTTCAAAGATCATGTTGACCACATAATTGTAAAGGCGTATAAAGGTCTTGCGGCGATGAAAGTTATGGCTGCTGCTCAATGCGAACAGAGACTGCTATTTCTGCTGTATCATGGATTGGTGGTGGCGGTGGTAGTACGCACTGGCAATTCTGACACTGAGTCAGACTCAAACAGAAAGATTGGATAGAATTCAGAATGAGGCAATGCGAATCATTTTGGGGTGCACGAGAGATACGTCGGCTCGGGCTATGCGATACCTACTTGATTGCTCAACTGCAGAGCAAAGAATACAAATGTGCAGGGCGTGGGACTACCTAAAAGTCACCGCTGATAAAGAGCACCATCTACACCCAGAAATTATCAAAGTGAAAGGCAGTCGACTAAAGAGAGGAAAGCCGTGGATGGGGCGCGCAGAGGACGTTATACAGAGTGTCTGCAGATTGGAGGATGTACTACCTGGTGCCGAATGGAGTCTGGCACCCTCGGATTACCCAACAGCCTTCGAAGGATTAATAACACTCAATAGAGAGTGCAGGGAATGGTGTCCGACAGTGGTCGAGTCGGAGGTGCTCGCTCTTATCAGTGAGAATTCCAGGGAAGGTGATATAATTATATATACAGATGGATCGGTTGAGAGACACATCAGGAGTTCCTGGGTTTCACGGCTCAAAGGTGGGGGGAGACTATCAGAGAGGAAAGTGGTGCATTCGCTCAGACGACACGCATCATGACAATGGAGATTCTTGCAGTGACCAAAGCTTTGCAATGGGTCTGCTCACAGACTGTCTGCGAGAATGCCTGTATACTCAGTGACTCCATGAACATGATTGTGAAAGTTCAGGCGGGGTATGTTCGAGAACAGTGGCTGGATGCAGTGAATAATTCCTGTGTGCGTACAGTGACTTTTATTTTTGTGCCGGGACACGCGGGAGTCCGGGGTAATGAGAGAGCAGATAGGTTGGCCACCCACGCTGCTACTACGGCTGTTGGTGGAGCGATGGATCGGGCAGATATTTTCAATGCCCTACGGGAAAACGCACGAACAAATGACGGTACAAGTGACGATGACTCTTGTTCCATGATTAGAATAAAGGAATTTGGTTTGAAATGTAGTGTTGCTAGAAAAGAGAGTTTTCGTGGGCGAAAAAGAATTATGGTCAATCAACGACGTACTGAGACCGTCAGTCAACGTGTAATGGCGGATACACTCAAGGAAAGATCTGAGCACCTATGGACTTGACCGGAGTGCAATGACGATGATCCAACGACTAACTAACTATTCAAAAAGAGTTCAAACACAAAAATTAAACAAATCAAAGAGTGGACGTAAAGAAACAAATGATTACGGGCATCTTTATACCAACAATATGCTGCCAATGCCAGACGTGGCAACCGACATCTACGCATAAGATTCTTCTTCTTTCGTTCACTTGAAACATGTCTATATCTGTAATTCTGTCTCCTGAATAAAACTCACTGTCTTTTGTAGTTCATACAGTGTCCCATAGAGCTTTGATTCCAGTGTTGTTTCCTTTGGCCAATATGTCTGCCTCAGTGTTTCATACTCAGAACACTCTTGAAGTATATGTTTGGCACTCTGTGCTGCGTGTCCATATGTACACATGGCCGTGTTGCCAATCTTGAAATTTGTGTACATGTGACTGCGGAGTTGTTGTGTCCTGTTCTGATGCGTAGAATTATAAATTGTTCTGATCTGTTCATAATGTGATAGTCATCTTGTGTTGGTATTTGTGGCTTTCTTATTGACTTGATCATCTGTTTTTTCTGATGGTAGGTGATTAGTATATCTGGTTGGTCTTCGGCAGCACCTTCTTAGCCAGTTGGTATCGAAACTTGCGAAATGAAATGTCTTCTAAGGAAAGCTATTGGAATCACCAGACTAGACAAAACAAGAAGTGAAAACATCAGAAAGATACTAGGTATCATATAATGCATTGAATATATAGAAAAACAAGAGATACAATAGTTTGGACATCTTATGAGGATGAACGATCAACTTCCCATATGAGCTTATAAGAAGATGGAATTAGGATACAGAGCCAAAGGCAGACATAGGAAAAGATGGATAGACAACATCAATACCATCCTGAATAAACATGGCTACACCTGGCTCTGGAACGCAGACTACATCTCCTTCACAAGCCCCTACGCTCAAACCATTCCACTGCTCATAGGAAGTAAGAGATAATCGCTCGCAACTCCTGGGGTTCTCAAACAAATAATAACTATATATATATATATATATATATATATATATATATGTGTGTGTGTGTGTGTGTGCGTGCGTGTGTGTGTGCGCGTGTGTGTGCGTGCGTGCGTGTGTGTGTGCGTGCGTGTGTGTGCGTGCGTGCGTGTGTGTGTGTGTGTGTGTGTGTGTGTGTGTGTGTGTGTGTGTGTGTGTGCGTGCGTGTGTGTGTTTGTTGTGTGTGTGTGTGTGTATTTGTAAATCTAAGATTAAATTATTTGGTACAGTACAAGTCGAGTTATTTCCCTTGTCTATGTAAATTTCACGTTCATCATTTAATAATTTAAATATTAATTTATTTTAGGGTTTGGGTTAGGATTAGAATAGTTGTGTTTTGCATAACTAACTCCAACCCTAAATATATACAAATTTCAATTATTAAATGATGAACATGAAATGTACAAACATAGACAAGGGAAATAATGAAACACATGGTGGCGTCTACTTGTACTGTACCTATTCTTGTTCTAACTATGTTAATGGTTAAATTGTGTTCTAGAAATAGAATGTATCCAGCGTGATGATAGTTATATTCAGTATACCGTTAAGTTATATACAAACACTAATCGCATTCCAACTTTTTTGTTTTTGCCTCACGGCCACATGATGAAAGAGCATAGACAACGAGTTTTCGTGAGTAATTGCCTAATTTTTGTGAAAAATTTCCTCATTCAAATAAGTATTCTCTCACATTAAACTTAAAATGCGCATGCGCAGAAGCGAACACAGCCTGAAGCAGAAATAAATGATTACACGTCATCTGAGCTACGAAGCAACGAACTGGATAGTTAGTTCCTTCTAAATTTCCAGTGTAGCTATTTCTGTCTGATTTCATAATCTACTATCATAACTATTATGGGATGTAGAGGTTTGCGCACTATTCTTATCTGATTTCTAGGGCTAGCTGATAGCTTAGACTCATAAAGCAGTGGTGGACAAAATACGATCCACGCTCCATATTCAGCCTTTCATGACATTTTTTTTTATTCGCCAACCTGATAAAAAAGCAAGGTCCTAGATATGATTACCTTAATGAGGGGTTTTTACCTATATTGGAAGCCCTTTTTGTGAAAAATAAGGGAGGGATTATTACCAACAGTTTTGGTTAAGCTACTAGTACTTCTACTTCTGCGTTTGTTCTCTGATAGATACCACGAAAGTTTGTGTGATTTCCGCCGGGGAGAGTGAAGTACGTTGTGCTGCTAGTTCCACAGCAGAGCTCTGTTGTTTGCACCTTGGCTGGCCCAGCATATCTGAAGCCCGGACATCCACGGCCCAGCACATCTGTTTTCCTTATGCCATTAATTCTAGTAGTGGACTTCTCTAGCCTGTGACAGCCTTCCCATCTGTCGCCAGACGGCGAATGTGTATCGGTTCTGCGTCGTGACAGTTTATCACCCACTATGCCCTTGGACTTTTCATGTCAGAACATGTCCCAGAATTGCAGTCTCCGTTTAGACGGTTATCGTGGATTTATGCTTGGGTCGACTATGTCTATCTCGCACGAGGTGTTCCGCTGCCAGTGATCTCGTCTCGCGTAATTAGACGTATTGAGCATGTACCTGTTTGGTACTGAACCTTTTCTCTCCGCGAGAAAGATTCCGGTATAGGAAAGCATCGACGGTAGAGTTAGACCCGGGTTCCTTCGTCCTTTTAACCGAGGTGTATTTAACTAACATTATGAACCCCTTGTACAAGTCTGAGTCTCTACACATTATGAGGAATACCTTGGCCTGGAAGCTTGTTCTCGAGCTGAACGAAACTCTCACGACTAGCACGATTCCCGTATAAGAAAGCACCGACGGCAAAGTTAAGCCTGGTCTGTTAAGAGCACCGGGGACTAGAAACTTGTTCTCTAACTGAACCACACTAGTTCCAATTTCATTTTAACGTTTTCCCTTTCGTTTGCACTGAGTGCTACCCTCTGTCGCTGTGCTGCCCTTTCATTGTACTCATGTTTTCTTTTCGACTTTCACTATTCGTCTTGACATCTACAAATATCGTGACTGTTACATTGGCCGCCCCTCCAATGGTCGAACCAGAGTGTCTTGCGTCACTGTGTGTCGACAGTGACCCATAGGTGTCTAAGATATTTCTTGTCTTTTTGCAGTCAATTCTCATTCCATCTGCAGTCTCCACACTCCCGGACACGATCTCAAAAGTATTTGCCAGAAGCAGCACGACCGCTGTAATTATGTTTCCAATGGTGCACCACGAGGAGGTACTTTGGGAACTTGGTTATCTGCTAACCCTGTGTTCATCGATAGCAATGCAGTGCTCTTTGCACACCTCCTAGTACTAAAAATCATGTTCAGAGTTTGTAAGGGAGGGGTTGGAGCACCTCAAACCCTCTCCTTGTATACGTTCCTGTCTAAAAGTACAATATGTGCTGGCCTAAAGCTCCTTAAATACTCCTTCCGTGGAGCTTCAAATGACACACAAATTATGTTACATAATGTTCTATCCAGGCCTGTAGATGAGGGGCGGGGGTGTGAGGTCTTTAATCTCACATGACTTTTATCACTAGGAACTTATCCAAAATCAATAAAAACTGAACCCGTAGCGAGTTATTCACAAAAAGGGTTCTAAATTTTCCGTCAAATAGTGAAATTTACACATGGAAACAGACAAATGACCTTTTTTTGTAGGTACAACCTCCTCCTTAAAGTAATCATATCTACGGTACTGATAATACCCAAAAGAGTTGTCCACCTCTGACTTAATGGCACCCCCTCGTGGTGTGTCCTGGAAACAGATAGTTTCTATGCACATATCATACCAACGATACCAACTTGTTTGGAGCTAGTCCAGGCTGTGTAGATTGGCACAGTGATATTTGAGTTCAAAAAAAGACAGACAGAACAGAATTTATGTGCTATTAGTTTGATTTTTATTTCCTGTTTCATTGTTGTAATCATTATTTTGGTCATTATTTATAATGTGCATGTCCATATCTCTTCATCACACAATACAATTGTTGACCTTCGGTAATATCCATTTATGTTTGACCTTGGAAACGAGTACATGACACTTTTACCATCTGCCCTACCGAGAACATCGGTAATAGACGTTTGGCTATTTGTAAAACAGCATTCTAAATTTGACTTTTCTTGTGATTTCATTGGTCAGTATGATCATACTTTGTGTCGACAGCCAATTAAAATTTACGGGAAAAGTAAAATGCGTCATTTTAGAAGGTCGCTTTCCAATTAGTCAACAGTTCCTCTATCTCGACGACCATGACACTACTCAGAGCTGCCTTACTTTATTCGGTAACGTAATTGAGATTTCTGTGAGTATATTTTCTGACCTGTGGGACATTTAGTTTTACGTTTTATAACTGTGTAAACACTTATCCTCACATTAGTATATTTAGTTATCAATATCTTGTTAGGTTCTATTCCTGTAGTTCTGTGTTCCTGATCATTTTCTTCCTATAATATTAATCTGTTCGGCTTTATCAGTAGGTTCTATTTCTTTGATTTTGCAATTTCGTGGTTGAGAACAAACTTAGAACATCAACAGAACCACGTTCTTGGGACTGAGATCAAACTTAGAACATTAACAGAATCATGTTCTTGGGATTGAGAACAAACTTAGAACATTAACAGAATCATGTTCGTGCATTTGAAAACAAACTTAGAACATCAAAAGAAACATGTTCTTCGGTTTGAGAACATAATTAGAACATCAACAGAATCATGTTCTTGGGATTGAGAACAAACTTAGAACATCAACAGGATCATGTTCTTCTGTTTGAGAACAAACATAGAACACCAACAAAATCATGTTCTTTGCCAACGACGACACTTTAGTAGTTGTATGTTTACAATTCAATTTTCCCACATTTCTCAATATCTGATTAAACCATCCCACATTCTTTACTTGTTAGCTTGCACTTGTTCTTTTGTTGCCATAACTGTTTTCGAAACAATGATTACTTTAACAGACAATTAAATTATCTTTATTTTGTAATTACTACCTAAAGATTTCAGTTAACCCGTATTTCGATACATTTCAATTTGTCTTTTTAAATTAATGTCATAAACGCAGTCGGAATTTGAAATCGTTTAAACACTGAATTTTGCGTTGCTGACACTGAGAGTGTTAGGTTTATCCAGACATTATGAGAAATCAATAAGTACTCGTTGACATATCATAGCAAATAGTCTTCTGTAAATGGTAATCGATACGCTATGTTGTATCCGATTTACGAGACTAGATGTCATTAATATCGTCATACTCTGAGTTCAGATGTGATTTCTTTTTGTGAACTACAATCAATAAATGCACCCAATAACACGGAATGTCTGGATATGGAAATTATGAGCTGACATGCAGATTATATCTCCACCACTTTCTTTTTTACTTTCACTTCCCGTTCTCTTTCTCCTCTCTCTCTCTCTCTCTCTCTGTCTGTGTGTGTCTCACTATATATATAATGGATAACTCCGTAACTCTATCTCTTTCGTTTTCGCTATAGTCTCATTGAGTACATCACGAAGAATAACGAATTTTGGCTCTGTTATGGTTTCGATCAAATGGAAACGGGTGGCGCTCGCCGAAAATGTTAAAAGTTTACTGTGCTCCGACACGGCGATTGATATGGTTGGATAACCTTTTACCTCTGACCGATGCACAAGTTCAGACACAAGTAAACATTTGGCGATAACGGCTAGATATGATTGGTAGCAGACGCTGCGAGTTGTTTTTTGTTTTTTTTATTTCCGCGTCAATTAAGCTGTATGAAATCAAGCCTAATAATGCTAGTCTGCAGTTGTTTTCGCTGTGTCCTCACTATGGTTAACCGGTAGGCAGCCCCCCCCCCACACGGCCACCCTCTGAACAGCTGTGACATTCCCCCAGTGCTGTGACGCATGTTCCTAATCAAGAATCAAGTATTTACCTTTGCTTTCTGGGCAGGTTGTGGTCGCTTATCAGTTACAGTCTTTGTTGAGACCTCAGCCTAATACGGGGCATTTCTAACTTCGGCCTAGGAAGCTGCTGTAGATGATACGATCTTCCACCTTCTTCGCCAGCAACTCTGTATACAGTAGGGAAGGACGTCACATTATACTGTAGCTCTGAACTCTTCAGACGTGCCATCGACTGCCCTCACATTATACTGTAGCTCTGAACTCTTCAGACGTGCCATCGACTGCCCTCACATTATACTGTAGCTCTGAACTCTTCAGACGTGCCATCGACTGCCCTCACATTATACTGTAGCTCTGAACTCTTCAGACTTGCCATCGACTGTCCTTACATTATACTGTAGCTCTGAACTCTTCAGACTTGCCATCGACTGCCCTCACATTATACTGTAGCTCTGAACTCTTCAGACTTGCCATCGACTGTCCTTACATAATATCTGCAGGATTTATAGAATCAGTCGTTTGCCTCACCACATTCAAGAAACGTACATTTTTATTAGTGTTTGTCTGCTGAGTACTGTTGCTTGATGAATATTGCATGCACAAAATTCAGTTATTGCATCCTCGGGGTTGCTAAAATCCTAAACAAATTCCTCTAATCTCAAAAGATATAACTTTCTTGCTGAATTGGCGAAGAGCGCAGGCAGAGCAATAAGAATTGCTAAAACTGAAAGAAATTATATACCGAGATAAAGTATTTCTCAAAACAAGAGGGTTTACAGTCTGAATCGATTTGAATAATAAAGAGGCACAGCGCAGCGTTGATCGTTGGCTGCTCTCAGATGATGTAAATAGATAGATATATATATCTATGAGATGGTAGTGTGATCAGCATGGTCGGTATTGATACAGGAAAACGTCGAGTTAGAATAGCTGTTGGTATGAATGTTTGCAAGAATACTCAAATGGACTATATTGATTCTGGAATAAAGACAAATTTAACACCGTGAAGAGAAAGATGGTAGACGATACTTTACTGCAGAATTGTATCTCGATGTTTTTGATGTCTCATGTTTTTTATATGTCTCTATGTGTTTTATATGTCTCTATGTGTTGTATGTATATCTGTGTTATATATGTATATGTGTTTATATGTCTTTATGTGTTTATGTGCCTCATATGCCTATGTGTTTTATATATCTCTATGTGTTTTATGTGTCTCTATGTGTTTATATGTCTCTATGTGTTTTATATGTCTCTATGTGTTTTATGTATATCTGTGTTATATATGTATATATGTATATGTGTTTATATGTCTTTATGTGTTTATGTGCCTCGTATGCCTATGTGTTTTATGCGTGTCATGTGTCTTAAATAAATCTATGTGTTTTATATATGTATATCTGTTTTATGTGTATCATGTGTCTCTATGTGTATCATGTGTCTCTGTGTGTGTGTTTCTCATGTTTCTCTATTTGTTTTCTGTTTCTCATGTGTTTCTATGTGTTTGTGTTTCCGTGTGTTTGTGTTTCTCATGTGTTTCTATGTGTTTGTGTTTCCGTGTGTTTGTGTTTCTCATGTGTCTCTATCTGTTTTATTTGTCTCGTGTTTCTTTATATGTTTTATGTGTCTCTACGTGTCTCATGTACCTCATCTGTTTTATGTGTCTTATATGTCTATGTGTTGTAAGTTTCTCATGTGCATCTGTGTGTTTTATGTCTCTATGGACCTATATGTGTTTTATGCGTCTCTATGTTTCTCTGTGTATGATATGTGTCTCATTCGATTCCATATGGTTGATGTGTTTGTCGATAATGAGTAGTAATGCGGTAAAACTATAAACCTTAAAGTGATAATTAACAACACAAGGTAATGCTAATCACTGGAAGCACACAGACAATACAGTCACCGACGTTTCGATTAAAATCCTTTTCAAGTGCACAACATATCACACAGCGAGTAACTGGATATGATCACATCACAACCAATCCCGCATAGAAGGGTAGGGGGGTCATTGGTGCATCTGAACATTACTTTTAGTACTAGGAATCAACAACCGAAAATGAGCATAAAATCATTCATTAACGAATTTTCACAAAAAGGTCACCATATTTCTAAGCAATAAAGCGAAACTACACAAGAAAACAAACAAATGACCATGAAACGTAAATATTCTCCTTCATTAAACATACTTACGGCACTGATCACAATACAAAATAACAGCACTTCCTCCTTAATGCATATGTATAGGGTGTATATACAGTTGCTGCGCACTGAATTCGACAGGAAACACAGGTGTTCAATATGACGTCATTGAAAGTTGTGTATATCCATTACACTGCTTAACATAACAGATTGCTGTTACTTGTACAGTTAATTTTTATTAATTGACCAACAAATAACTCAGTTGTGCTACGAGCCACTTTGCACAATACACAATTGACATGAACAGTGGTGGGAGTTTTTTTTCATAAATGCTGTTGTATCACAGGGTTCCCACAGAACTGCAGGAAAATACTCTTCAAATTCCATTTTGATCAAGTCACGTGCTCACGTTCAAACGATTCCTTTCCGGTGAAAACGAAAGTAACATTTCCACGAAAAATACTAAACGAAAAAGGTTATTTCGTATAAAATTACACATGAAAATTATTCACAATTTTTACATGACTGATATGATTCGTTGCTAGGAGGAATTCGTTGACATTAACTCTCTGAGAGCATTTGGTTGTCAGTTTCAATGCATTTAGTGCACACACAAAACAGTTTGTATGTTACTTTTTTGCAGTGGATGACTGATTTATTGTTTGTGGGTGTTTGTTATCCAGATTCTAAAATGATTGATTCTATCCACACAAAAACAGTTGCTGATCTGGCTCTAATTTCAGTGGCACGTGTTGTTATATCGTCGTAAGTGAAAAAAACTGAATGAGTGGTTCTAGATGGACATAATCATAACTGCCGAGCGTAGAGAGAACATGTTTATGGTTGGTTCTAGTTGGATATAATCATAACTGCCGAGCGTAGAGAGAACACGTGTATGGGTGGTTCTAGTTGGATATAATCATAACTGCCGAGCGTAGAGAGAACATGTGTATTTCAATGTAGTGTATGGACAATGCGCTGAACTCCACCACCAACAATTTCCTATATGACTGATTCTCTAGTTTATCCAATGAGCACCCTGACATTCTAAATTGATGACAATCGGAAACTATTGCTGCCAATCATGCGGGCTTACCACTTACAATCTTATCATGTTGGAAAGAACTGTATATATAAGAAGGCGTCAAAAATATAGGTTCCATGAATTACTACCATATTTCAGTTTTACAAACCAATCAAAAATAGAATAGCTATTTCATGCAATACTTTGCGAAAAATATGACTGGTTCTTGTCGTAATCATCATGATGTGCTGTGCCGAGAGTCATAGACATTCATTGATTTCTACATCACTGTATATGCAGTACTGTGTGTCAGCTCTACTGATAACTTTCTACCATGCCATGATTTCAAACTATTCAGTACCTTGACCATCCTCTGTTTCTTTTCCCCTCAAATTTGTCTGTTAGTTAGTCGTTGGATCATCGTTACTGCACTGCGGACACGTCCATATGTGCTGAGATCTCTATTTGAATTTAGCCGCCATTACACGTTGACTGACGGTCCCGGTACGCAGTTGATTGACCATCATTCTTTCTTGCCCACAAACCCGCTTCTTCCTAGCGACACCACATTTCAAACCAAATTCCTTTATTCTAGTCATGGAACAAGAGTCATCGTCGCTTATACAGTTATTTGCTCGTGCGTTTTCTCGTTGGGCGTTCAAAATGTCTGCCCGATCCATCGCTCCACCAACAGCCGCAGTAGCAGCGTGTGCGGTCAACCTATCTGCTCTCTCATTACCCCGGACTCCCACATATCCCGGCACAAAAATGAAAGTCACTTTACGCATACAGGAATTCTTCATTGCATCCAGCCACTGTTCCCGAATGTATCCCGCCTGAACTTTCACAATCATGCTCATCGAGTCAGTGAGTACGCAGGCATGCTCGCAGATAATCTGCAAGCAGAACCATTGCAAATCTTTGGTTACTGCCAAAATCTCCAATTTCATGCTGTTTGTCTCCATTTGTCTGTTGTTATACTGTAATCCTATACTTCTCGTCTCACGATGTCGCCTATGTGGTCTATTACTTTCTAATATCAAAAAGTAATTTTCTTTCCTTTTGGTGTCAACCTGCTCTGCACCTGCGGTCATGTTATATTGTCAGGCCTGTCATCAGGGCGATATCCACTGTCTTCTCCAGGTCATAGGGTACATGTCCTACTCAAATGAGTACCAAATGGCACTCGAATTCGTATTTTTGTTGTTTGGACGGCATAGTTGTGTTACCGGGGTTTATGGATGCTTGTTTAGTCTCTGAAAGATATTATTGTGTTTCCGGGGTTTATGGATGCTTGTTTAGTCTCTGGACTGCATGATTGTGTTTCCGGGGTTTATGGATGCTTGTTTAGTCTCTGGAGGGCATGGTTGTGTTATCGGGGTTTATAGCTGCTTGTTTAGTCACTGGACCACACGGTTGTGTTACCGGGGTTTATGGATGCTTGTTTAATCTCTGGGTGGCATGGTTGTGTTACAGAGGTTTATGGATTCTTGTTTAGTCTCTGAAAGATATGATTGTGTTACCGGAGTTTATGGCTGCTTGTTTAGTCTCCGGAGGGCATTGGTGTGTTATCGAAGTTTATGGCTGCTTGTTTAGTCTCTGGACTGCATGATTGTGTTTCCGGGGTTTATGGATGCTTGTTTAGTCTCTGGACGGCATGCTTGTGTTTCCAGGGTTTATGGATGCTTGTTTAGTCTCTGGACGACATGCTTGTGTACCGGGGTTTATGGCTGCTTGTTTAGTCTCTGGAGGGCATTGCTGAGTTATCAAAGTTTATGGCTGCCTGTTTAGTCACTGGACGACATGGTTGTGTTACCGGGGTTTATGGATGCATGTTTAGTCTCTGACAGGAGACATATCAGTGTGTCAGTATCCCATGATCATCACATCCTGCCAGGTATGTAGCAGATATTTCGGGACCTACTAGTTCATTATTTTCTGTAATATTCCTTGATGCATCTACAGTGATGGTACATCTAGCATCCCCCGTCATTATTAGTCGGTCACAACAGAACAAAAATGCGATGTCCGCTGTCTTGCATCTTTGGAACCATTTGACAGACGTCAAAAGTAAGACATGGAGTAATACTGGGTTTTTTTCCCACAGGTGACAGGTTGTCAGCTTATCGAGGTGACAGGTTGTCAGCTTATCGAGGTGACAGGTTGTCAGCTTATTGCCAACTTTCTTTAGTCATCTCCTATGACATGCCTGGAAATATGACAGCGCTCTTATTTTCCACACCCTGAGCTAAACGTTCAAACCTTAGTTGCTACATCGAGGAAACCTAATGCAGAAAAACTGGAGCCGTTTTGGAATTTACATGATTAATAAACCCATAAACAGAGCTACCATTCGAGGCACGCATAATTGTGATCCCCAGTGTAATTAATTCACCAAGATACATCTGTTTTAGTCAACAATCGTTACTCGTTTATTTCAGATGTCCCAGTAGTTGAACTCGTTTATCTCACATGTCCCAGTCGTTTAACATGTTTATCTCACATGTCCCAGTCGTTTAGCTCGTTTATCTCACATGTCCCAGTCTTTGAACTCGTTTCTCACATGTCCCAGTCGTTTAACATGTTTATCTCACATGTCCCAGTCGTTGAACTCGTTTATCTCACATGTCCCAGCCGTTTAAGACTTCTGGTATTCAACAAGTCAACAGTCGTTACTTGTTTATCTCACATGTCCCAGCCGTTGAACTCGTTTATCTCACATATACCAGCCGTTTAACTCATTTATCTCACATATACCAGCCGTTTAACTCATTTATCTCACATATACCAGCCTTTTAACTCATTTATCTCACATATACCAGCCGTTTAACTCATTTATCTCACATATACCAGCCGTTTAACTCATTTATCTCACATATACCAGCCGTTTAACTCGTTGATCTCACATGTCCCAGCCGTTTAAGACTTCTGCTATTTAACAAGTCAACAGTCGTTACTCGTTTTTCTCACATGTCCCAGCCGTTTAACTCGTTTATCTCAAGTCCCAGTCGATTAACTCGTTTTTCTCACATGTCCCAGCCGTTTAAGACTTCTGCTATTGAACACTATCAACATTAACGTCTCATTAATATAGTACTTCTAAAGCGGGCAATGTGCATGAAGTATTTACTCAAGTATTTGCATCCAGTTACTGTTATTCTAAGTCGCAGGTGGTTGTTATGGTAACCGCTGCATAATCAAAATCAATACAGAGACAACGATGCGCAATAACTCACTTATGATGGCCGGTCTCGGGTGAATGTACGCGTGACAGGGCTATAAATCATCATCAGCTTGTGTCCAATAGTATGCACCTTTTCCTTTATCTTTTTGTATGCAGTAATGTAAAAGTCTTGCTTGGTGAGGATGAAAGAGATAACCATCGCAATTCCGCTGTAAAGTTGATACTTTGCGCTCACTGCCAGTTCCAAGAAAGATATGAAAGCCATATTGAACAGGTTTTCTGCAGCTTGTGATATGTTTGACCTGACCATCAACACGAAAAATCAGAGGCAATTTTTCAACCTCCTGGTGAACAATGGTCCAGTCATTGAGGTTAATAAAAAATTGTCTCGTACCAGTCGACAGGTTCACTTACTATCTCCGGAGCTGATTGTATCGGTTACCAAATCAATAGCAGAAACACTGAAGCGACTGTTGCATGTGGTAGCCTGTGCGACAATGTGTGGGAACAGAAAGGCATTAGCCTTGGCACAAAGTTAAAAGTCTATCGCGCCTTTGTGTTCAATACATTGTTATACACTTGTGATATCTGGGAAGTGAGCAGTAGACATACCAGAGTGTTGAATCACTTTCACACGTACTGTATCCTCACACTTCTCAGGATAAATTGGTCAGATAAAGTGCCTGATACTGATATCCATATTAGAATTAATATCCACAGCATTCATATATTGCAGAAGAGTGTCCGACTGAGATGGGACGGACATATTGTGCTAATGTATGACAAACGCATCTCAAAACAGTTGATGTATGGTGAACTCTTAAGGAAAAACAATTGGACGGTTCAAAGAATCTCTTAGAGTGTTCTTAAAGAACTTAAATATCGACACCACATCCTTGGAATCTGTCGCGCAGAATAGCCCAGTGTAATGCAGAAACACCAGCAAAAGTGCTCGCGTCGCTGAGAAGTAACAAACCCCTTCTTGGGACTAAGTATTAAACCCCTTCTTGAGACTAAGTATTAAACCCCTTCTTGGGACTAAGTATTAAACCCCTTCTTGGGACTAAGTATTAAACCCCTTCTTGAGACTAAGTATTAAACCCCTTCCTGGGACTAAATATTAAACCCCTTCTTGGGACTAAGTATTAAACCCCTTCTTGGGACTAATTATTAAACCCCTTCTTGGGACTAAGTATTAAACCCCTTCTTGGGACTAAGTATTAAACCCCTTCTTGGGACTAAGTATTAAACCCCTTCTTGGGACTAAGAATCTATTTACATGAAATCATACAATTCCCACAACTGCGTAATTTCCTTTAATTATTCATATTTTAAATAGACTGAGTACAAGTATATACACTTACCTTAGTGCACTCCTGTTTTGTAGATTGTCCTTTTGGGTCATTCACATCAACGATATCCTGGAAACGGACAGTGGCGATAGAATTCCCGCTACTTGCGTGGCAGTTGTTGGTGTTGCCTTCGTTGGTGTTGCCTTCGTTGGTGTTGCCATCGTTGGTGGTGTTTGTGTCGATGCCATCAACATGATCGTACGGCACCATGATTCAGAGATGGTCATGAACGACAGGCTTCTGAGCATGGCAGACCCATAACTCTTTCGACTGCTGGTCAAAGATGAAAAAATAATAGACCTACGTCAATAAACAAGGTAACGCAAACTGGAGAATAATGAAAAAATAACAATAGAGCTACGTCAATAAACAAGGTAACGCAAACTATAGAATAATGAAAAAATAACAATAGAGCTACGTCAATAAACAAGGTAACGCAAACTGGAGAATAATGCAAAAATAACAATAGAGCTACGTCAATAAACAAGGTAACGCAAACTGGAGAATAATGAAAAAATAACAATAGAGCTACGTCAATAAACAAGGTAACGCAAACTGGAGAATAATGAAAAAATAACAATAGAGCTACGTCAATAAACAAGGTAACGCAAACTGGAGAATATTTAACATTTTCTTCATCTGTTAGCAGGATCAAAGTGACGTAGTGATCAAGTTGTTCGTCTAGTAGCAAGAGGTCGTGGTACGAATTCCTCTCCTGGTGTGTTGTTTACACTTTGAATTTTTTTTTGGAGATCTCTGAGGAGTTACTGAAGTACTGCTGTGAGTGGTATTCTCGGCAGGCGGCGCGTCACGTCGTTAAGAAGGTGCAGTATATATGGGAAAACCCAAATACAATTAAGTTAATCCTCTACACCAGAGCTTTGTTTCATACTCATAAAATACTAATTTAGTGATAATTGAATGTTTTCAGATAAAGCTTTCTCTCATCAATCAATTAAATGTCATGATGAGTGGTGATAATGTTTCTCCATATGCAACTCATCATGTCCTGTTTTGTTAAGTTCGATTGATGACATTTTTGTCCATCGAAAAAGATGGAGCACCGAAATAAAAGAGGCGACAAATTCCACAATATACTCAGCACACACGAGGGCCATCTTCAGAGAACTTTACTACCACTGACGCTGAAAGGCAATAAAGGGTTTAGCGAATAGATAGATAGATAGGTGACATTTTTTATGATCCATAGTGACAACACATACAGAAATTTCTTTCTTTGACTTCCTGTCTCTTCTTCCATTGATCTGTCTGGTGGTTACGTGTTTGCTTCTCTCAACATTTTCACTATACATCTCGACTGTCACAGGCTTCGAAATGTGTATATGGGATAAATCTTCCAGTGTAGGGTAACAACCCTAATCAGGAAGTAGGTGGCTGGGGTAACACTGGGCAAAATGTCAAGATATACAAAAATAGGTAGGTGTCTTACCAAAATAAAACATAAAACAACTTAACAACGACTCGTTGTTAAGTTGTTTTATGTTTTATTTTGGTAACACACCTACCTATTTTTGTATATCTTGACATAAATGTATATATGTCTGAAACGTTCCACAATTTTACATGCAAATATTCAATGAATGTACAATAACATGAAAGCCAGTAGCAGTTTAGAGGTATCTTGTGTTGAACTCAAAAGGCGTAAAGGATTGACTTCGTTGTATTCGAGTTATCCTATAAGTACTTCGTCCCTCTAAACAAAGCGGCGCGCCTCTTGCCGAAACTACCAATCTTAGCACGACCCTCCATATCTTCAACGATAATCCCCGGGGATCTCACAACAAAATCCACTCTATAAACAAAACATAACGAGAAGGAGTCCAACCTGAGACCCTTTATCACAAAGAAAACGGCTTTAGGTCAAGCTAAATGGTCATTTCTGTAAAATGTGGTAATTCTTTTTGCTGCACTTGAAAGTATAATCAATTGTATGCACAACAATACATATGTAGTTGTCATTATACATGTGTATATATGTCATCATACAACAACACGTGTGTAGATGTTATCATACAACAACACGTGTGTAGATGTCATCATACAACAACACGTGTGTAGATGTCATCAAACAACAACACATGTGTCGATGTCATAAATTAATCCGGCACCTAATTAGTGCTGGGTTGACTCGGGTCGACAGTCCCTGTTGGTGAGAGGAAATAAGCCTTATTTGATTTATTGTTGTTGTTTCCGCTCCAATTCTTCCTTAGCTGTGAAGTATAAATATACTAGCCAATTAAATGTATGTTAAAGTAAGACGATGTCATCAGTGATTGAATTATACTGCTTTGAAATGCAACTATGTTGTGGTTTTCATGCGCATCAAACCGACCCACTACTGTACGGAAATTACAATTCTATGAGTGCGAAAAGTGTCCTAGTCTGTCGTTTATTTAGAGATTTCTTTGTTATTCACAGACATCGTCAATTTATTTTGCATGAATATCTTCGTGCTTTTCATTGGTATTTGTTATGTGTTGTTAAAATTGTCACCAATGAAAAGCACGAAAATACTGGGATACGCCCATGGAATAAAAATTATCCGGACATTTATTCTCATTTTTCCTGTATTTTTAGTTGAATGACGTAATTGTTTAATCTTAAAATAATAATTAAACTCCAGTTTACTCAAATGCGTATCCCATAGTGACGTCTATTTATTGTTGTATCTTGTTCGGTATTGTCAATTTATATATTCAGTGAATAGTTTTATTACAATATGCGGTCTCGCATATCTGATCAATCTGTCAGCCAAGATGAAACGCGCAGTCTACATGCCCTATATCTGAAGTAGGTTATTCTCTCGTCAAAAGTAGCAAGCATATACGTTTCAGTGTGAATGATAAACATATAGGGTGTTACTGGCACAAGTCTCGACATGTTTACTTTTCAGATTGCGGGGTGGGGGAGGTAGGGTTAGCTTTACTGTATGAGAATAATATAAAGTATAGATTCATTCATTCTGTGCACATTCCATAACATTGATATTGTGCACATTCCATAACATTGATATTGGGACACAAACACATGAGGGGGTGCCTAACTAAAATTCTTCTCTATAATGGTCCTACTCTCTGATCTAAAACAGCTTATCTTGACTGATCTGACTTTTTCCGTGCGTTTCTTCAGCTGACGATCGGAAATACACGCAAACACGGTCAGTAATCAGATTATCAGCCAAGATAAGTGATGATGTAATGCACGCAATAACGGTCAATGATCAGTCTCATCAGCCTAGTTAAGTGATATTGCTTTGACTTCCGCGTGCAGAAGTATTCATGGAAAGACTTGACTAACCTCAAAAACAGACACAACCTCCACCTATAATAATGACGTCACATGATAATGGCGCAATTAGTCATGTAACTAGTACTTTCTAAATACGTCTTCGGCAAGGGTGGGGTTCATCTAAACAAATGTACGAAAAGGTGATTTTGTCGTTTTCGTGGGTCGTTTATTGTTTTCGTGAAATGTTTCGTGATTATTTTTTTCTCCTAAACCATTGGGGGGGGGGGGGGGGAGTGATAATGATTAGTTTTTAGCTCGCTACGCAATACCAAATGTCGTCTGCTTATTTCCGAAGGAATTGGGAGGGATGGTGTGTTTGAATCACCTCTTCCTTATCCGCGAGCTTCAGGCGATCGTGTTATTTCAGTTGATTATCGCAAATTGCTATAAATTTAGATCTACTCAAAACGAATCTTCACATTCCTATAATAAATACAACAAATTTCAATAATCGATCTTTAATACTATCAATAAATAGAAGTCCGTTGACATATGTGGCCACGCCGAGAGCGATACAAACATTATTATGCATGCTTGACTGTGGTTAGGTTTAAGAATGGTGACCTACGAGTAAACACGAGATCCAGCTCTTTAGTACGGCTGGCCTACTAGCAAGATGGTTACAGGCGTCAACGTTTCAGTGGAAGTAGTTATAAAAACTGAACGTGTTAGTTACCAATCGGATGTGTCGGGCCATTGATACAAATAAAAGGCGACATAACGCATTTCCGTTCTCTGGACTACTTCCTGCCTGAAATCTAGTAGGAACATTCTGTTACAGGAGAGATCCAACGAGAGTTTGATAACGAACACCCCTACCCTCTCCCACCATCATTCCTAAAAAAAAACTAGAGAATTGCAAGCAACGAAAGAGATGATTCATGGACAGATAAATATATAATGAATTCAAGCTCTTTTCTCGCTTATCCCTGCAGACTACATCACTTATCTTGGCTGACTACATCACTTATCTTGGCTGACCCAATTAATCATAATTTTTTACTCATCACTTTGCGTATACTATGTATCGATCGCCAATGAAAATCATGGATCAATCAAAAGGGGGCAGGGATCCCTGAATTTTTGACAAGTGTTGATAAGGAGGGCGGGCGGGGGGATTCTAAAACTGACAAAACAATGTTTTCTTAATTTAAGGACAGATTCCTATTGAGGAAAGTTTCAACAGAACATTATCTAATTATATCTTCCTCAGTCAAAACAGTAACAACAACGAAATGTATATACAAAACAGTAACAACAACGAAATGTATATACAAAACAGTGACAGCAACAGTACATGATTTACATATAAGCTAAACAAGCTAGAGCCGCAGACATTTTTTGATTTCACTACCTATATATTTTTTATCGTTAAAGGGCCCCCATATCTCAAATAGCTTAGGGCCCTATCAGGTCTAAATCCGGCCCTGGACAGCAACGAAATGTATATATAAAACAGTGACAACAACGAAATACATATACAAAACAGTAACAACAACGAAATGTATAAAAATGTGTAACATATTCCAATGGATTAATTAAGTCAAAAAATCAATAACATTGATAGCACATATTACTGTACTTCTAGCGTATGTCATCAATACATTTCAGTTTTGACGAACCTGTTTTCAGCCACCGCGTGGATAATCACGTCACTGAGTTCAAATCAGTTCAAACTTTACATGGAAAAATTAAAATGAAACCGATTGTTACCACATAATCAATCCAGCTTCATGATACATGAGATAGGGGGGAGAAGAGAGAGAGGGGATTTTATCAAATCAACTGGTCTCAGTGCCATTTTTACTCACTGTGGTAGACGCCGGTCTGACATCTAATAATCGCTAAGATGGAAACCTCTGTCAAGAATGAAGTAATGACCAACAGTTTGGATTGGATCGATAAAACTAAGTAAATAATGACCAGGTAAAATAAACACATAGTTCTCAATTTTAGGAAATATTGCCTCCCTCACGGACTATATCGAATTCCATGGGCGCCACAGAGAAAAGTTTTCAAATTAGGGGGGTCGAGCACAGGAAGGTGACTGAACGATATTTAATGTACATAGATAAATGGATAACTCCGTAACTCATTCTTTCGTATTCGCTATAGTCCCTTCGAGTATACCAGGTAGAACAACGAATTTTGGATTAGTTATATTATCTTGATAAAGATATTTTGGTTAAAACGTCGATTTTATTTTACATGTGCTCATTATACACATAATTTAATTCCCATTTAGTACACAGTTTTACTGCAGTCTCCCATTGATTCAGTTAAAAAAAAATTACAGTAGTTGAAAAAATAACATGTCCAATTAACGATATATTAGGCCACTGTTTATACGGGATAGCTTAGGTCACTGTTTACACGGGATATCTTAGGTCACTGCTTATGTGGGATATCTTAGGCCACTGTTTATGTGGGATATCTTAGGCCACTGTTTATGTGGAATATCTTAGGCCACTGTTTATGTGGGATATCTTAGGCCACTGTTTACATGGGATATCTTAGGTCACTGCTTATGTGGGATATCTTAGGCCACTGTTTATACGGGATAGCTTTGGTCACTGTTTACACGGGATATCTTAGGTCACTGCTTATGTGGGATATCTTAGGCCACTGTTTACACGGGATATCTTAGGTCACTGCTTATGTGGGATATCTTAGGCCACTGTTTATACGGGATAGCTTAGGCCACTGTTTATGTGGGATATCTTAGGTCACTGTTTACACGGGATATCTTAGGTCACTGCTTATGTGGGATATCTTAGGCCACTGTTTATACGGGATAGCTTAGGTCACTGTTTACACGGGATATCTTAGGTCACTGCTTATGTGGGATATCTTAGGCCACTGTTTATGTGGGATATCTTAGGCCACTGTTTATGTGGAATATCTTAGGCCACTGTTTATGTGGGATATCTTAGGCCACTGTTTATGTGGGATATCTTAGGCCACTGTTTATGTGGGATATCTTAGGCCACTGTTTATGTGGGATATCTTAGGCCACTGTTTATACGGGATAGCTTAGGTCACTGTTTACACGGGATATCTTAGGTCACTGCTTACACGGAATATCTTTTGTCTCAGTTTACACGGGGTATCTTAAGTCACTGTTTATGTGGGATACCTTAAGTCACTGTTTACATGGGCTATCTTAGGTCACTGTTTACACGGGATGTCTTAGGTCACTGTTTACACGGGATATCTTTTGTCTCAGTTTACACGGGATATCTTAAGTCACTGTTTACACGGGATATCTTAAGTCACTGTTTACACGGGATATCTTTTGTCTCAGTTTACACGGGATATCTTAAGTCACTGTTTACACGGGATATCTTAAGTCACTGTTTACACGGGATATATTTTGTCTCAGTTTACACGGGATATCTTAAGTCACTGTTTACACGGGATATCTTAGGTCACTGTTTATTCTTGTATAACGAGTTTATCTACCCTACTTAAAACAGAGTTAGATGCTTTGACACAGAAGAGATATAGAAAGAGAGAGATAAGAGACATGATGAAGATTAAAGTATAAAGACGTGCATATATTGTTGACAACAGAAATATACTTTACACATCTAGTATTTACCCTCGTGCCCTCAGTCTGTATACGTTTGAAACTTTCATACAAATATCATGAGGATATCTAAGCGCAATGAACAATGGGCCGAACCAATTGAAACAATGTTTGCTGACCGCAGGTTATCTCTGGCGAAACACTTTCAAATGGTGTATCAAGATAGCGCAGACAACAGCGATGATGACGATCGATTCCCTATCCCTCAAAAGTGATTCCTATTCTTTTTAGCAGACACTTTAGAATTCTTCAAAGAATTCCACACAACACATCAACTTTGTGAAGAATGACATGGAATCTGAACTTGTTATGTCAACGATATATTTATCTGAGTTATTCTTCTTCAATGTTCATTCTTAAACTCCCGCTAAATCTCTCTAGTAGAAGAACAATGGTTCTACTAGATTTTTCAGCAGCATGTAGTCCAAAGAATGGAAATGATCTGTGTTTCCGTTTTATTTGAACTGATAGCCCGATACATCCGTCTTCGGCGGAGTGTAAGTTCAATCATTGGTATTTGCATTTAACATTTCAATAAGTCCAGGACAGTTGGATGCACGTTGTCAGTAAGGTTGGTACCTAAACAATAACAGAGCCATTTGCCAATTTTCTTAAGTAATTCCTTCATTTTTATGAGAACTTCAGTATTCCTTTTTTCGAAATTCTTTAATGGATCGGGGAGGGGGGAAGGTTATCCGACCAATCGGTAAATTCCAAGTACGAAAAGTAATGTTCTGATTTCTTAAAAATGGGAGGGGGGGGGGAGGTTAACCTCCAGCAAAATTATAAAGAAATGCTGCTGTAAACGATAAAATAACGTTACGCTAAAGGAAAATCTACTTTTCAGTGAATGTTTTGTTTACTGCGACCGTGTTGTGATTATTAAAAGTATGAAATTGTGCCCGTTTATGAAGAGTAATTGTAAAAATTGAAGCGTTTGATTGTCAATATATGCCTAATTGCACAGTGCTTCAAAGAGTAAGATTTGAAAGAGGAATTGGTTTCTGTACATAATACATGTGCTAATGTTACAAATTTTTATTTTTCCGGTTGCAACATATGGCTGTGAAACATGGACCCTAATTAAAATAGCGGCAAAGAAGATCAACACCTTTGAGATAAAATGCTACAGATACTAGAATATCATGGAAGGAAAAAAAAAGAAAAACTCGGATATTATAAACACATTGAAGATGTCATAGTGTTGGTTACTAAACACAATAAAAAATGAAAATTACACCCGTTTGGACATATAAAAGAGACACAACTGTTTAGAAAGACAAATAATGGAGGGAAGATCACCTGGGTGGAGGAGAAAAGGCAGACCAAGAAGACAATGGACTGACGACATTAACTATAACATGAATACGTCATTGGAAAATGCAAGCAGCATCGCCTAAGACAGAGAAGGGTTCAGGGAGTTCATTGGGAAGACAACGTTCTGGAGAGAATACGTCACATGACAATTGCCATACGCATGGTTTGCGTCTGTGGGTCTCACCAATGGCCCATTAGACAAACCACCCATGCAACAGAAAAACCTAAGTAGATGACATGCCGTTATATTGAGGTTATCTAATATAGAAGCTTCATGGCATGTCACCTATACAATTATGCCTCTCATACTTTTAATTTTTTGTTACAATGTATTTTATGCCATGCTGTTTTCTTTTTCTTTATTTATTTATGTATGCACCCTCTGTGGTTGGGAGAGAGCTAGAGATTTGCTGCGCAGCTGTGGGGAGGAGGAAACTGACAGCACTGTTTTTCCTATGGCTGAGGTCCATCATAGAGGCACACTGACTCAGGACGTGACGATCCTTTTGACTTGAACATTTGGTTGCATGCCTGGAGCAATAGAGAAGTTCGGCATAACCGGTAGTCAATTGGTAGCGGGGAATGAGCACAGTGAACCCTATCTTGGCTGCAGTGGCTCGGAGCAGTTCATAGCTTGAAACCTTCCTTCCTAGTAGTGTGATAGTTTTTCTATGGCTCTTGCCCGGGGTGGGACGAAAATCCACAGACTCCCCAGCAATATAATGCCAGTATAAAACATACTAATTACAAACGAGATCGGACGTGGCCTCGGTTATCAAGGTCCGCGGCAGGCAGTGGGTAACCAGGCTGCTCTGTCTGAGAAATTAACTACTGGAACGCATCCAAAACATCAGCACAAACACAGACATGCACAATACACAACACAGCAACAACATCTGCACAAGCACCAAAACATTAAACCCAGAAAACCTCGGAGGGAGAACCAGCAGAGCTAAGATTTTCATAAAACAAAGTCTTTACTTAATATTCTACAACTGAACATCTGTGGAATAAGAAACAAAACACTACAGCTCGCTAATTTATTACATGCTCATAAGATACATGTGGCCCTCTTACAGGAGATTATTCACAAAGACACTGACCCATATCTGTCAAGATATATCGGCTATGACTGTAAGTGTACCAACTGCCGTGGCATAATTACTTATATCAGGAATGACATTCAGGGACAAGTCACCCAACTAACAGCCAATCCCACAGACATGCAGAAGGTGACTGACTATCTGGCACACTGGAGGAAAATACACAATCTACAACTTATACAGCCCACCTCAGACAACATGCAATTTACTGGAAATCCATACAACACACTTTATCAAAACAATACTTGCTGGTGACTTTAATGGTCACTCACCCCATTGGGGTTACCAGAACCACAATAAGACAGGAAGATATATAGAAGAACTCTGTGAAACAACAAACCTGTCTGTCCTTCAAGATGCAAAGTCTGTACCAACATTTTTGCACAGGAGCCATCTATCTCTCAGTTGACCTGACTTGACTATCTGTTCATCTGATATAATAGACGCTTGCTACCTAGAAATACTTGATGACATTGGAAGTGACCACAGACCAATTCTCACCACCATAACTACACTCAACAAAGCATATTTCAAACAGAAAACTCGCTGGAATTTTGGCACGGCAGATTGGAAACTATTCCAAGAAACATCTGATTTCCTGCTAGGTAAAATCAAAAGCAATGACATAGAAACATTTACTGCAGAGGTGACAAAAGCTATCCTCAATTCAGCATCACAAAGCATCCCAAGGGGCAGTAGGAAATCATACAAACCATTCTACAAGAAAGAAATGCAAGCTGGAATCCTCGATAGAAAAAAGCAAGAAAAGCCCTTGAGATCTCACATTCAGAAGAAGCAAAAATCCTGTACAATAAAACATGTGCCAAAGTAAAACTAATAGTGAAGAAGGCCAAACATGATAAATGGGCAAAAACATGCGCAAATTTAGATCTAAGGAAAAATGGCAGAAAGGCTTGGGGGCTGATCAATAATTTGTCTGGGAAAATAAGAACAAACGATAAACCTGTGATAGATGGAAACAGAACAATCACCACAGATCAGAAAAAGGCAGAACACTTTTGCCACTTTTTTGCCAGTGTGAACAGCGTAGGGAAGCTGTCCGAGGCTGACAAGAAGCGTCTGTACCTACTGAAGCAGCAAGAAAAAGTCCAAACCTCTGGCTCAACCATATTTGATGATGACTTCAGTATGCAGGAACTCCTACAAGGGCTGAAGAAACTAAAGCCAAGAAAGTCTCCTGGACCAGATAAAATTTATAATGAAATGTTAACACACATGAGCACATCAGGGAAAGAAGTACTCCTTAAACTAATAAATATGACCTGGAGAAATGGAAAACTGCCTAAACATTGGAGAAATGCTCACACCTTTCCCATCCTGAAAAGTAACAAACCTCCAGATGAACCCAAAAGCTACCGCCCCATATCCCTAACATCATGTCTTGGGAAATTAGCAGAAAGAATGGTTATCGCACTACTTTACTGGTTCCTCGCGAGCTCAAACATCCTCTGCCATGAACAGGCTGGCTTCAGAAAAGGCAGTTGCACAGAAGACCAACTATTTAGGTTGACACAGAAAATCCATGATGGATTCCAGGAAAACAAACACATTGTAGCCATCTTCTTTACCTTACAACAGGCTTATGATCGAGTATGGGTCTTTTGATGAAGATGATTGAGATAGTAATTAGTGGAAAGCTATACAACTGGATAAAATACTTCCTCATTGACAGAACAATCCAGACAAAGATAAATGATGCAATTTCATCTAAAGAAGTTCTATAGGAAGGCTTACTACAGGGTTCTGCTTTAAGCTGCACCCTCTTTCTCATTTACATCAATGACCGTACCAAACATATCAAAGCTGAAAAAGCCCTCTATGCTGATGACTTAACAATATGGCAGAGCCATGAGAATGTTGAAAGTGCTGCCAAAAGACTAAATGGAGATTTAAAAAGACTACATGAATACTGTCAAACATGGAAACTAAAAATAAACTGTGAGAAAACTGTCTATACCATCTTTACCAAGAGTCATAAGGTAGCCAAAGAAAATATCAGTCTATGGTTGGATACACAGGAATTGCCAAGAGAAGAACACCCAACATATCTTGGAATCACGCTTGATCGACAGCTCACCCTCAAGAAGCATGTACAAAATATCAAAAATAAAGCACTTAAACGGTTACAACTACTGAAAAGACACTGGCACATCTTGGGGATCAGACAAGGATACCCTTAGAGGACTATACCTTGGTTACATACGTTCTGCTTTAGAATACAACAGTGCACTCCTCACAACATGTTCCACGACAAATGTAGAATCCCTAGACAGAGTGCAGAACAATGTCCTACGTCTTATTAGTGGAGCAATGAGATCTACACCGACGGCTGCATGTGAAATACATAAAAATGTAGAACCCCTTGAAATGCGGAGAGATATGGCTGCAATGGAGACTTATGAAAGAAGCAAAAGAATGAACAAAGACCATCCAAATAAACAACTTGTAGAAAACTGGGAACCAAACCACAGAATAAAATAAAAGTCAGTCCTGAGCCATGTCAATGAAATAAAAGACAGTTATCACCTTCCAGACAAGAGACAAGAACTGCAAAGAGTAGAAAAATGTTTACCACCACACGCAGGCTTTAAATTGCCGGAAATCAAAACACAGTTAAGAGATAATGCAACGAAACGTTCCGACCCAGTAAGTCTTATGAAAGCAACACAGAAAACAATAGACACCTACCCAGAACAATGGATTCATGTCTATACTGATGGGTCTGCCTTCAAAGCCATCATCAAAGCAGGTTATGGTGTCTATATAGAATATCCAGACAAAACATCTGATGCGTTGTTTGATGCCTGTGGGGAGATATGTTCTAACTATGAAGCTGAGATAACAGCACTAGAAATTGCCTTGTACCACCTGAAGACCATATTTGATGCCTTCCCATCAAAAGTCCAAAACATTGTTATTCTTACAGACTCTTATGTCTGCTCTCCAAGCATTGGAATGTGATGGACATTGTAAACCCGAGCTAGCTGAAATATACCACCATGCCAACCAGCTGCTCACATCTTATGATGTCAACATTGTTATGCAGTGGATTCCTGGCCACTCAAACACACCTGGTAATGATAAGGCAGACAGACTAGCAAAGAGGGGAGCACAACAAGAACAGCCTTATACAGAAACAACAATGTACACAGTTAAAATGATTCTGAAATCTGTGAACAAAGAAAATTGGAGGAACAGATGGGCCATGGGAAACACTGGGAGGGAAATCTATAAATATATGACCAGCCCAAATCCTAAAGACAATATCAACCTCATGGAAAGAAAAGACCAGAGTATCATATTCCGACTACGTACACAACATGTACAGCTTAACAATCACCTGAACAAAATACAACCACAACACACTCCAGGGTGCCGGCTGTGCACTCATCCATATGAAACTGTTGACCACCACCTTTTTGAATGTCCAGCGCTGGATGACATCAGGAAAATGCTTCTCCCTCCAGTGCCAGATAAATGGAACACATTATATGGAACAAAACAACAACTCACAAACACTTGCATATATCACACAATGGCATTGGGTCAAAGGGCATGAGCCCATGGACCGCTGGATCAGCAACCAACCAACCGACCGACAATTGACATAATACATGCTAACACATAATGAAGACAATTACAGTAAAATAGGTTATCCAGTTATACTGGCACCAAAATTGTATTCTCGTGTGTTTTTTTCAAACTCATTTGGAGTCTCATTTGTGAAGGGAGTCATCAAGTAATAATGAAGGAATAACTTCGAACATTGCTAATAAAGCACACACAAACACACATTATTTCAAAACATAATTATTAAATTACTTTATATAATTAAACGCACGTTCAATACTGAAAGATGGTGTATGGCCTGGAGGTAAGTAACCAGTTTGAGCTTAGCAATGAAGTATTCCTAGCCGGTTCCTTACTGAAATTTTGAGAGGTTTGATTTATTTTTCTAACATTTTTCTTTGATAAGGGTGTCCATTTAGTGACATGGGACTGATTTGAATTGAAGTACAACACAACGTCATTTTTACGTCAAGGTTCGATCTCCATTTAACTGTACTTCAGAATATCCCTGTTATATACAGATGTTTCAGTCTTTGATCTCCTAACTAATCCGCGGAGAATATTTTTACCACATATTTATTAATATATTAATATTTTTACCACATATTTATTAATATATTACTATTTTTACCAGGCTTACGAGAGGGAAGTCGTGGATGAGACGTGCTGAGAATGTCATACAAAGCGTTTGCAGATTGCAAGATGTGGCAGCATATGTGGAATGAATAGGTCTACCCACAGATTTCGAAACTTGTTAGAAAGTAGTAATATCACTTAGCAGGGAATGCAGAGAATGGTGTCCCACAGGTGGAGAATGAAGTGCAGCCATTGGTCAGTGAGAATGCAAAAGATGGGAATCTGATTATATACACTGATGGATCAGTGATTAGACATCTTCGCAGTGCTTGGGCCGTCACATCTTAGTGCGCAGATAAAACGATCAGGGAGGAGAGTGGGGCCTTTACTGCTACTACAAGTTGCATGACCATGGAGATTATGGCGCTGACCAGGGCATTTGAGTGGATAGGCACACGGAAGGTAACGCAGGTCTGCATCTTGAGTGACTCTGTGAGTATAATTTTGAAGGTACAAGTGAGTCGTTGGCAAACAGTGGATTGACCTCTTGAGAAAGGCGAAGATGAACGCGGTTTAATTTATTTTCGTGTTGGGATATGTGGGTGTTCGACGCAATGAAAGAGTAGATCTACTGGCGTCATGCGTGATTGTGGCACAGGACGATGGGGCAATGGATCGAGCTGACATTTTGAATTCCATAAGAGATATAGCACGCTAGATTGACACTAGTGTGGATGATGATTCCTTTTCAATGACCAGGATTAAAGATCAGGGTTTCAAATGCGGTTTTGCTAGAAGTGAACATTTTGGAGGGCGTAGAAGAATTGTGATCACCCAGCATATAGCACAGGTACTGTTTGCAGAAGCGTAATGGCGGATACACTCAGGGAGAGATTGGAGCAGCTATGGACGTGTCCAGTTTACAGTGATGATAAACCGACGACTAACTAACTAACTATGCTAATTTGTTTAACCATCCTTACTGCCAGATAAAAGTGAATGTCAAGTAAATTTTCTCACATGTGTGGTGCTGTACAATCATATGATCTTCCAATTGTAAAATCGTCGGGGTTTTTTTTAACACTTAAAGCGAAGGTAAGCACTCCTTTCCTATTGATTATACCTCAAATGCCATGACGTGCTTATCTCCTTTTTGATTGTGTTCTCCTCTGTTTAATTACAAAATAGCTCAGTCCAATTCTTGAGACACTGCCTTGTTATGTACTCAGGGAGAATTGTCTAGTTGAACGAGTGGCATAGTATCGATTTATTGACTTCTTTGTTGTTCTTTCTTGAAAGTCTAATCAAACATTTTCAATTTTACAGCATGTGAAGAATCAATGAAACACTCTCTCAGTACACGACTGAAGCGTGGTGACTTATTATAAGCAGACAGGGTTGAACTCCAGACACACACATATGTGCTCAGTCTCTCACGGATTTGCATGTTAATTGTTCCTGTTTCTAGCTGGTTTAATAATCTCCTAATTATATCTTGTATGCGTTCAGTTGTACCACTTCCTCATTTAATAAAAAAAAATCTCCGAATCTCAGCTTTGATGTCTCGTCACTCCATGTGTACACATCCAGTTTTGATGTCTCGTCACTCCATGTGTACACATCCAGTTTTGATGTCTCGTCACTACATGTGTACACATCCAGTTTTGATGTCTCGTCACTCAATGTGTACACATCCATCAATCGCTCCCGAAGCAGTTTTAGTGCGTCCGCTTGTCCATTATCAACTCTCCATATTGTATTGGATGCACATCTGTCTGCTGTCTTATTACCACGAATGCCTGCATGTTCCTGGTAGTAAATCAAAGAATTTCCAGAGTTTCAGCATTTTTACAAATACACCAGGCGATTTAACCAGTCAAACTATCAAAATAAGACCCTCTCAAACGGAAATCACACGAACACTTGTGTTAGTTATCAGACAGCGAACACAGAAAACGGAGAAAAAAGCAAAACAGGACTTTGTGGCACCTGTCTGGTACATAGGCAGCGCAGAAGAGTGAATTGCTATTTAGTCCGCAGAGCAGAGACATCAAACGAGGGAAACGTTGGAATCATGATTTTCTAAGGTCGATGTTAGTGCTTGTGTTGGAGATGAGAGTTATCAGATGAATTTACAAAACTACATGAATGAAGCTGAAAATGACGCAGAAAATTAATGAAGATTATTTCAACAACTGCAATGTTGAAGACTATATCAAAATAGACCAATACGTGCAAACAGAAACAGGCACAAGGGACATCAATAACTTGGGTTAGTTTTTTTGGAGAAAGTCGGAAGAAAAAGACAGAGGACGAGACGAAAAGGAACGAAGAACAAGAGGGAAAAACGAAATTGTTTTAAGAAGAAATATATAGTAATGACTTATGAAGATTCCACAACATTAAAGGATCTGCAGAAATTGTCTACAACGGAATGATGTGGATACGTTTAGTTTGAGTTCTCAGACTCAAGTCTATCAGGAAAGTCAGTCTATCCGAGTGAAGGCTGTACTGGAAAGCTTTTTAGACTTCTGGAAAAACTTAAGTTGAAAAAAGTAGTTTGTGTTCAGTGTAATTTCCTCTATTATAGTGTCAATGAGTACTTGAATCAATAAAAGGTAATACTGCTGTGAAACTGAATAACAATAGTACTTACGTAGAACACTGGTTTTTAAATTGTTCATACATTTCCCGTAGCCCCTTAGTGATAGTCTGTCAGTTGTGATTAAGTGAAATTTTTTTATTAAACTGTGTTCTACGTAAGTACTATAAGTATTTGAGTACAATATTTCATTTTATTTCATCTACATGCATGTCTCCGGTTTAATTTTCATAGTACACCTTAATTAGCCTGCCTTTAGCGGTATAAATTCCTACGTTACTCATAAAACATGATTTACTGTATTAGTTCCTCGCTTGCTACGTGTTTGAAGCTACGTAGTTATGTGCTATGATTTGTACTCTCAGCAGGCGTCGTGCCGTCTGACAGGGGCGGAGAATATATGGGAAAATCCGAGTATATAAAGTCAATCACCTACCCCTTTTTTCAGCGCTCCTTTGAGCTTATCTGTGGCATACAAAAACTAATCCATTAAGATTCTCTCTCTCTCTCTCTCTCTCTCTCTCGCTTATTTAATGTTTATCTAAAACATAGACTACTATATATATATATAGAATTAGCAAATTTCTATAAACAGTGTAATATAACTTCTCATTATTGTATTATATTCCCTATTTATTACAGTGTAATATAACTTCTCATTATTGTATTATATTCCCTATTTATTACAGTGTAATATAACTTCTCATTATTGTATTATATTCCCTATTTATTACAGTGTAATATAACTTCTCATTATTGTATTATATTCCCTATTTATTACAGTGTAATATAACTTCTCATTATTGTATTATATTCCCTATTTATTACAGTGTAATATAACTTCTCATTATTGTATTATATTCCCTATTTATTACAGTGTAATATAACTTCTCATTATTGTATTATATTCCCTATTTATTACAGTGTAATATAACTTCTCATTATTGTATTATATTCCCTATTTATTACAGTGTAATGTAACTTCTCATTATTGTATTATATTCCCTATTTATTATACTCGTTTCTATACTGGTGCTCTATTTTGTTTTATTTGACCCTACCTTGATAGCTACTACCGTCCACCTTTACATAAGCAGGGTAAATCGCCAGTCTTGTGACAATCATAGGGAAATCTCTCTTGTGTCGATTGCTGGCAGGTAAATTGCCAAAGTACTCTTCAACCGTCTCATTGATCATCTAAAATCTGCTACAAGAGAGTGCGGCTTTAGAGCATGCCGCGGAACTGTTGATGGGATATTTGCAGCTGACAACTTCAGGAGAAATCTCAAGAACAACACTGCAATCTCTACATGACTTTCATAGATTTAACAAAAGCCTTTGATACTGTCAACGGAAATGAACTATGGAATATCATTGGAATATTTGGCTACCTTGATAAATCTATCAAGAGCGTCCAGCAGCTTCGCCAGGACATGACGGTGCGTGTACTAAACGACGACGATCTGTCGTGTGCACATCAAGTTACAAACGGCGTAAAACAGGGCTACGTGCTTGCCCCAACACTTTTCAGCATGATCTTCACTGCCCTGCCCATTGACAATCTCCATGGTTGTAAAAATTATGGAAAAAAAATGAAATATAGGACAGATGAGTTATTTACTCTCAGACGACCACGAGCCTCCACATAGGTGAAAATGATAGCCATATCAAATATTGACATGTTTGATAATACCTATGAACTCAGTGCCAGCTCCGAGAAAGATATGCAAGCCAGTATCGACATATTTTCTACAGCTTATGAGATATGTTCGGCCTGATAAACAAAACCATGAAAACGTCAGTAATTTTTCAACCCTCTCCCAGTGAAAAGTACCACGACTCGGTCATCAAAGTCAATAAAAATGGTCTCCTACCAGTCGACAGATTCACTTATCTTGGTAGCACTCTCTGATGGTATTGCTGCACAAATCAACAATAAGCGTATCTAAAGCGACTGTTGTATTTGGCAGACTGCGCGACAATGTGCGAAAATGGAAGTGCATCATCCTCGCAAAATTAAATTCCATTGTATTCACTACCTTGTTATATGCTTGTGAGATCTGGGCAGTGTATTGCAGACACGTCAGAGTGTCACCAGAGACATGCACCAACATAAGTCTGAAAGTGTTGTCACCATCTCCGCACACACCAGAGACATACAACAAATAAGTCTGAAAGTGTTGTCATCATCTCCGCACACACCAGAGACATACAACAAATAAGTCTGAAAGTGTTGTCACCATCTCCGCACACACCAGAGACATACAACAACATAAGTATGAAACTACTGTCAACATTGCCTATGATGGACGTCTATTGTTATCTTGACAACAACAGTTTTATCCAAACACATATTTGTTATGTTGTTCACTCTTTGTAAAAGGTATTTAACCTAATTCATAATTATTATTTTTATATTTATCTACAATATCACAAACAACAAATTAAAACAGATTTTATTCCAATCATACAGTCCCCTTCAGCCATTTAATTAACTGGTAGAGTACAAGTTACATCACATGTTTAATTATTTCCCTTGTCTATGTTTCTAAATTTCGTGTTCATCATTGAATAATTGAAATATTTATTTATTTAGGGTTGAGGGGTTAGGGTTAGTTATGTAAAACACAGCTATTCTAACCCTAAAACCCTTAAAAAATAATATTTATATTTTTAAATGATAAACATGAAATTTACGAACATAGACAAGAGAAATAACTGGCCATAGCTATGGTGTGGCGTCTACTTGTACTGTACCAATTAAATGTACCAGGTATGGAACATTGTCCCTTGTTGCCCAAATACATCTTTCCCATCTTTCCCACAGAGCAATGCCGTTAAAAATAAGCTCACTCACTGAGCGACTATGACGTACGAAATACACTCTGACGCAAAAATACATTTCATTTACTGAGCGACGCTGAATAACACACTAATACGTCTCATTTACTCAGTGACGCTGACATACACAAAAATACATCTCATTTACTGAGAGACGCTGAATAATACACAAATACATCTCATCTACCGAGCGATACTGACACACAAAATACATTTATGTCTTTTGAATGATTAAGAAATGTATCACTAATATTTCCTTTTTACATCTTCTGCTAGTATTACAACCGCGCATTGAGTAGTGCTGTGAGGACCTTGTGCATTGTTGTATAGTTACTATCTATATGGTGGCAGAGAATTTTAAGTCTCGTACTCATGAAGAATTCATACATGTAAAGATAAGTATTCTGTTGGCACGAAGCTCGTCTGGCATCGTCTGATACACTGATAAGGAGTGAGTACGACTGGGGTGTTGTGTTAGGATTTCCAATTAGATTACAGCTAGTATCTATGAATGATTATATGTGCTAATGTAAAAAGAATGTCTATATGTGAATTAAATATACAAGTTTATGTGAATATGCTTGCGTATATATACTCGAATATGTGTGTGTGGATATCTCATGTAGTTGAGGTGTATGTGTGTGTACGTGTTTGCATGTATGTATGTATGTATGTGCATGTGTGTGCGTGTGTGTACGTGCGTGCGTGCGTGTATGTATGTAATTATGTATGTAAGATTTTTCTTCTACTTCAGCATACATTCTCAAACTCCCGCTGGGTCTCTCTTGTAGCAGAACCATGGTCCTACTAGATTTCCAGCAGGATGAAGTCCAGAGAATGAAAATGTTCTGTGTCGCGGTTTTATATGCCCCAATGGCCCGAAACATCCGTCTTCGGCAGTGTTAGTAAGCTTGGATATTTATGTTTGATTCTATATCTATATATGCGCACATGTGTGTACACATGTAAATACAAGGACAAGACAACAAGATAACGGAAGTGTCTTGGGGCTCGAATCTCTCCCCCCCCCCTTATGAAGTGAGAACATGGCATGTTAACCACTCACACTTGATAGTTTTCCTAAAAAAGAGATCACTCTAAACCCAGTGAACAATTAGAGATCACCTTTTTTAAGACCCCCTCCCTTACGGGACACATATCTACGGCCATAGGTGTAAATGTATGTCCTAGCATGTATGTGTACACATGTATAAATATAGTACAGAAACTTTTGAGAAATGTCTAGGTCGCACAAAGGCGGTGTAAGATAGGCTGTGGAAAATGCTCGCCACATTTGAGCACCACCTACCCCCTCCCCCCACTCCCAAATTTGTCAATATCGTATTACAGAACGAACAGAAAGGTGGGCAGAAACACATATATTATGAGATAATGGCCATCGTTTTTAGTGATTGTCATCAGTAGTTTTTCATACTCAGCAGACTACAGCTTTCGAATTAGTGCAATGCCTATTGAAGGAACCTTCTACTCAGAGGGGGTCTATACGTGTATAGATGACATGCTACAAAGCTTCCATAAGAGAGCCTCAATATAACGGCATGTCATCTACTAAGATGTTCTGTTGCATCGGTGGATTGTCTAGTGGGCCATTGGTGAGACCCATAGACGCAACCGCATGCAAGCTACATAGATAAATAAAACTTGATTAAAATAAATTACATTGATGCGTCCTTAGACAGACTTACGGAACGGCGCATATATGCACAAATAGAAAGGAGTGTCCCTTGCATTGTGACTAAGTCTCATATAGAGATATTGAGGTACACTGGGGGAAATCAATTACAAAGAAGTCAATCTTCTACGTCATTTTAACTTAAATAACAGTGATAACAGTTTAAAGGTCACATTCTAATCCAAAAAAGAATGGTAGATCAATATATTATTGTTTCAATTCTCGCATATAGACGGATATGTCGGGCATTGACATCAAATACAACGGCAACACAAAGCATTTCAGTTTTCTTGACTACATCCTGCTGGAAATCAAGTAGGACTATTGTCCAGCTACAAGAGAAATACAGCGGGAGTTTGAGAATAATCACTGAAGAAAAAGAACTAATGAAAAACATTAAAAATAAACGTGTGAAGACGTGATATGAATCGTAACAACATGATAAAAGGTACGTGTGTACACAATTTTTTGTCCATGCAGAAAATACCTGCATTTTTAATATTCTTCGTATCACCATGACAACAGCGCTCGCTGTGGATTGTTTGAGTTCATTAACATCGCACTCTCAAAACAGCACACATAAACATCGTGAAAGATAACAAGAACACTCATAAAACTTCTACCAGAGAAGAATCGGGGTTTTTTTTCAACAAGTACTGTCCGAAGCTTACCTTTTTTTGTTAGTGCTGCGAGCAACTAATCGATTCTTCCTTTTTTTTCCCAGTATATTTTCATGGAATCTCAATCTCTCAAATATATGCACGCGATTCATATACACAAACACAGCAGAGATGTCAACAGTAATCGATTATTGTGTACAAAACTGCAATTGTTGTCTAGTCTTGACAGATGAAGGGGAGGTGAAAGAGGGGAGGGGTTATATAGGATTGTCATGTTGGCCATTTTAAAAGCTAGGAATGAAATTAACTTAGGCACTTGGGAGAGGGGGGGGGTTAGGATCAGATTTATGGGAGGGTCAGCTCAACTGGGAGGGTCAACACTACTGGGTGGGTCAGCCGTACAGGGAGGCCAGCTCTAATGAAAGTGAAAATGTCAGGTCTACTGGGAGTGTCAGTTCTATCGGGAGGGTCAGCTCTGCTGGGAGGGGCAGCTCTACTGAAAGGGTCAGCTCATATGGGATGGTCAGTTCTACCGGGAGAGTCAGCTCTACTAGGAGGAGTAAGTTTAACAGTATGATCATTTCTATTCTTCTTCTTCTTCCTCTACGTTCAGTTTAACATTTTTGTTAGTTATTGAAATTCAGGCCAGAGTGCTGAGTGCGTTATGTCATGGTTTACAGCTTGACTGCGATTTCTGCATGATTCTGTCTGAAACATCCAACTTTAACATGGCTTTGAGACACTTTGAGCTATGACATGGATCAACAAATTCCAATCATAATCCCTTCAGTAGGCTCTTACGATATACATGATAGATCACAGTGTTGTTATTCTTTACTCCCGTTGAGGGTCCGTCAATAGACATTACTCTCCACGCGAGGCCGTCAATAAACTTTACTCCCCTTGAGGGCCCGTCAATAGGCATTACTCTCTTTGTGGGCCCATAAATAGACATTACTCTCCTTGCGGGCCCGTCAATAAACATTACTTTTCTTGCGCGCCCGTCAATAGACTGTCTTGGTCTATGATAAGGATAAGCTACGAGATGAGATTAAAATATACAAATTTTATCACAATGATCATTCTAAAAATAATAATGATTTCTGTTCCTAATTATTCAGTTCCTAATTATTCAATTCCTAATTATTCAGTTCCTAATTATTTAGTTCCTAATTATTCAGTTCCTAATTATTTTGTTCCCAATTATTCACTTCCTAATAATTTAGTTCCCAATTATTAAGTTCCTAATTATTCAGTTCCTCATTATTTAGTTCCCAATTATTCAGTTCCAAATTATTCAGTTCCTAATTATTCAGTTCCTAATTATACAGTTCCCAATTATTCAGTTCCTCATTATTCAGTTCCTCATTATTCAGTTCCCAATTATTCAGTTCCTAACAGGAAGAACAGACCTACCAGCATAGCTACCAACGTCTTGGAAATAAAAACCTTATTTCCCCTCGAGACTAATTCCTTGAAGTGGAGATGGGTCTTAGTCCAGCCAACAGGGAATGAAAACTAAGATTGATCAGGTCATCCCTGACATCCCTTGAAGGCGCCCAAGTGATCACTGACACTGAAGTCAGAGATACCAATCCGAGAGGCGAACCAACAGCCATGGTAACACACAATACGACTAGAATTCGAACGAGAAGAAGAAAACCTTATTCAGAACCTAGAAAACCTTATTCAGAAAATAGAAAACCTTATTCAGAAAATAGAAAATCTTATTCAGAAAATAGAAAACCTTATTCAGAAAATAGAAAATCTTATTCAGAACTTAAAAAGGTAGAATGGTCGTTTAAATAACAGAGGAAATTGTGAGATCGTGTAATATCAAATTTAATAGTAGGCCTACCATAACCAAGAGACGCGTACGTGCAAAATCAAAAGATAAATTAGGATTGGTTTATTAACAAGTTTAGAGTTGAAGCAGTTATTTAAATATGTTTCATACAATTGCGTTAATTGGTAAATGGAAAATAATAAATGGAATATTCAAGAAGGCTGACTTTTAAACACTATATTTAGAAGAAAGTTGTGTTTTTCGGCCATGTGAATAGACACGGTGGCATGGAACGAGATTTCTTGGAGGGGAGATAAAAGGCAGTAGAGGGAAAGGTCGACAGAGACGTTGTTGGACAAGATCTATTCAGGTGTGTATGGAGGTGTCGCTAGAAGACCACAGTAAACCAATCTTACATAGAGACACACATGGTTGTGATAGGATTGAAAGACAAAAGAAGAAGGACAATAGCCAATGGACAACGGAAGAAGCAAAGATATGGTTGCATGGCAGGGGAGAAGAAGGTATGAGGTGACTATAGTGATAAGTACGGAGGGGCAAATGTACAGAAGGCGTGAAAATAGATAAGATATAAATTACAAATTTTGATTCAAATTATTTTATTTTATTTGCATTAATTCTTATCTATTTTAGCTGCTTCTGTGCACTAATTATTGACTAAGCTCGGTCTCGCATCTCAATTCTTCAACATCTCCACATTGGTTTTCCTGCAGTCAATGGTATTCTCAGCGTTATCTAATGCTAAAAATTATTCAAATTAATTATCCTTCAATTACCTGTGTCCACATCTAGCAGAAGCTCGTGAAGCAGTTTCTCTACATATTTGATACCTGGTGAGTTACCTGTGTCCACATCTAGCAGAAGCTAGTGAAGCAGTTTCTCTACATACTTGATGCCTGGTGAGTTACCTGTGTCCACATATAGCAGAAGCTCGTGAAACAGTTTCTCTACATATTTGATGCCTGGTGAGTTACCTGTGTCCACATCTAGCAGAAGCTAGTGAAGCAGTTTCTCTACATACTTGATGCCTGGTGAGTTACCTGTGTCCACATCTAGCAGAAGCTCGTGAAACAGTTTCTCTACATACTTGATGCCTGGTGAGTTACCTGTGTCCACATATAGCAGAAGCTTGTGAAACAGTTTCTCTACATACTTGATGCCTGGTCAATTACCTGTGTCCACATCTAGCAGGAGCTCGTGAAACAGTTTCTCTACATACTTGATGCCTGGTCAATTACCTGTGTCCACATCTAGCAGGAGCTCGTGAAACAGTTTCGATACGTACCCTCTATCCGGTGTCAATCATCCCATTTTTAACCTAACAATCTGTCCTTTTATTGCCGAAACCCGAAAAGGGGGGGGGGGCAAAGAACAGCGACACTGTTACCTACCACGCAGCTTGTGAATAGGGCTACAGTGTTACCTATAACGCAGATCGTAAATAAGGCTACAGTATTACCTACCATGCCGTTCGTAAAAGGCAACGAATGAGGTTTAGAGCGTGCCGTTGGCTGTCTCATGCCATAGAGAGTTGAAGCATAGTGACTCAGAAATCTATAAACGTCTGAAGGCGTAAAATAAAAAATAAATGAAGGTAAATCGTAAGCATTGACATAGATGTATCAATAGTATCATTTCTACGGAAGGATCCGTTTTACCTGGAAGATCGATAATATCAGATAGAGCAATTACACCAGACATGTAAGTTGCCGGAGCAAAATGGGAGTGGGGGTATAAAGAATAGTGAGAATGTGCCTTGTCATTCTTGTCTTAAATACGTCAAAGAGAGCTACGATAAGTGGGAGTTGGATGCTCTATCCCATATGGTAAAACTGCCCCAGAAACTATGCTGAAGTCGCATGTGTCATGCTGAAAGGCGCATGTCTTGTTGTGAACCTCTAAACAATTAAATAAACGCACACCTGTAGTGAACTATACCCTGCTAATCTGCAGGAGTTTGAGAACGAAAGACGAAGTTCCTAACTATTCAGTTCCTAATTATACAGTTCCCAATTATTCAGTTCCTAATTATACAGTTCCTATTAGTCATAACAACTTAGTTCACAATATATCAGAATATAGCATGCGATATAATATTTCTCTTGTTTAACTGGCTCCGGATCACAAATAAGAGATGACACTGTTGTCAAACTTCAGGAACATCACAAACCTGACTGGTAAAAAGAGCAGACAAGACCATCATCGGAAAATCTCATCATTTGTATTGAAAACACAGGCGTTTCATCAGAAGTGTATACAGAAACTATTTCTATTTCTGTTATTGGAGATGAACCTGGCCACTTCCTGGGCTTATACGACAACCACAATGCTTCATATAGGCAGTAATCATTATTTCTTAATCTCAGTAATTTAAGGAAATAGACATAAGCACTTTAATCAGTATAGAGCATTGCTCTAATAAGAACATAGGCCATAGATAAATCCTTTCCAGCCGACACTATTTTTAGATTTCCTCTCTAGACATTTTCACGTGATGATGATGTCATGGAGAATTTTCGTTTTCTCTCTTCTCCAATTTGATCTTATGATTCTTTCTGTTTTCTTATGCGTCTTTACTGTCAATGTCTGTATTGTGCAGTACGTTTCTGTCTTCCTCCTCATCATCATCACCAGGTGCCATGCCGGTTGATGTAGGCTAACATTGCTCTCTACAGCTCTTTATCTCCAGTATTATGTATCAAGATCGTTGTTGTTTCTATGCCAGGTTGTCAAACTAATATTTTCTCACGTTATCGCCCTCTGTCTGTTTTCTTCAATCTTGCCTGTTGTGACTATGTTCTCCAACCTTCCCTGTCTCATGAAGTGGCCAAAAAATGAAGAATGTCTTTTTCTTATATTATTGATTAAGGTCCGTTTCACATTTGACTATTTCAGTACCTCCACATTAGTTTTTCTGGCAGTCCTTTGTATTTTCAGTATTCTTCTGTAGAACCACTGTTACCTCTAATTTCCCACTTTCCAGTTTGTTTGTTGTCCAAGACTCGCATCCATATGTTAGTATAGGGGTTATATAGCACTGCAGAACTCTCTCACCTCTAATGACAAGGTCATATTATACAATATATTCTTCATTTTTCTGAATGTTTCTTTACTCATAGCACGTTTAATCTACCTCAATTTCCTGGATTTGATTTGTAAGAAATTACAAGTCTGCCTGTTCTCATTTAAACCTCGTGGTCGTATCTTGTCATTTAAGTATCAAATAAGGAATGACATTCACATACTATCGACATAGCTAGACATGGCAATGTTTCATATGTTCAATTGTGAGCTTCTCCAAGGCTTTCCTTCATACACGGAAAATTCCAACTTTCAGCGGTATGCAATGCGGTGGGGGGGGGAGCTTCTACGTAGAGACGACTGTGTGTATGAAAAATATAATGGCTTTATCCAGAATGTCTTCCAACTGCGTCACTTCAAAAGGCTAATTCAATAGATAAGTGCTTCTCATTCGCTGACGACATAAATTATACGGAAATTGTCCAATAGAAAGTTCAGAATAGTCTCTCGCTGTGATTCAAAAATTTTAAAGTATTATCTTTGAGTAGTCGTCTAGAGAAAATATGTTCCACTAATGTGTATATAGTTATGAAATCACAAGAAATACCCTAACTATTTGGTGGTTATGAAATCACAAGAAATACCGTAACCATTTGGGGGTAACAATGTTGGATTTTTTTCTCATACATTCTATATAACTGCATGACATCTAATTCAATCAGGCCCTGAAGATATTTTTTATATATGAAACAATGCGGTCACGTTGAGACATTGAAACCTGCACTTTGCCGAGTACCTCGTCAAGTAAACAGTCTAGGGGACTCGTCGGTTTCATCCTTCATAAGTGGTGCTATTTGACTTTCCCCGTGACTGTCGATACAAAGTGCACACAAAGTTGATCTTTCTTGTCTTTTCTCTGCTTTTGTTTTTATGAGTCGCAGGATTGGAGGATAATCGATTCAAGGACTGTACTTAACACATTGAGACGAGATGTCTAAGAAAATCAGCACACAAACCGAGAAGAGATCATGTGAGCAATAAGGAAATTAGACGCAATGTAGATTAGCAATTTAGATAGGGATGAGGAGATTAGACACAGATATTAGCCTCTTGAAGAGATATTAGCCTCTTGGAGATATATTAGTCTCTTGGAGAGATATTAGTCTCTTGACGAGATATTAGCCTCTTGAAGAGATATTAGCCTTTTGGAGAGATATTAGCCTCTTGAAGAGATATTAGCCTCTTGAAGAGATATTAGCCTCTTAAAGAGATATTAGCCTCTTGAAGATATTAGCCTCTTGAGGAGATATTAGCCTCTTGAAGACATATTCGCCTCTTGAAGAGATATTAGCCTCTTGAAGAGATATTAGCCTCTTGTGGCGCAGTTGGAAGACATTAGACTTTGTCTTCTACACACACGTGTAGAGGTTGTAGCACGTCTGGGCGCTTGATATGCAGTAATATTGTGACGTCTCAAAACATTGTTAACCTCTTCAATACACCTTCTTCGTCTTTCTTTGCCTGTTGCTGTTTTCATTCTCATGTTTTATGTTCTTGATGTTGTCCTGTATGGGTTAATTTTCATTAAGTGGCTGAACATTTCAGTCTTCGTATTTACATATGTTTAGCCACAGACATTGTTCCATTGTAATCTCCACATTCCTCACATGATCTCTTGTTTTGTGTGCTAGTTTTCTTAGACATCTCATTTCACAGACAATTTTTGTATGAAGATTGAATTTATGGTTTTATTTTTGATTTCCATCGGGATAGGTTTGTATTTCAAGATGTGAAGAAGTTCATAATGTACATAATTGGCTCTTTGAATTACTGTCTCGAGCTCTCTGTCCATTCTTCCGTCATGTGTAAATATGGTTCCACGATATTTTAATTCCTGTACTTGTTTCAGTAGCTGAATATTTATCTTTATATTGATTGTATTGGTCTCTCTACTTATAGACATTACTTCTGTTTTATTTTCCTGTATTAATCTTCATGTTGTGATTGATGCAACTTTCGTAAAAGGTGATCGGTGGACATTTGTAACCATATTTTTTTAGCAGGCCGGACTCTCGTTAAAGAGGCCACACAACTTTTGTTGAGTAGGTTTATACGCAAAGTCACCAATGAAAATCACGGAAAATATCAAATAGCTTAACTGTTTAGGGATTTTCCCATTGCGTACATGCAACTTTATAATTGACAAGGGACTCGACTACACGTGGAACAATAATAAGTGAGACAATGAACAAAACAACGTTGTTTTTTGTTTGTTTGTTTGTTTGTTTGTTTGCATGATTTTTTTCTTTTTCAATTCATGAATTACATACGATGAAACTATTGTTTCCTATGTGTAATAGAAGTTTCTGCGGGCCTTCTTTCATAATAAGAAAACTCTTAACTCTCAGCGTTGTACAATAGTTTGGGAAAGAAGAGCCTCCTACTCAAGGTTTGTTTACATGTACATATAAATATAGCAATAAACAAGGAAATAAACAGAGCAATACATAGAGTACAATACATAGAGTACAATACATAGAGTACAATACATAGGGTACAATACATAGAGTACAATACATAAAGTGCAATACATAGAGTACAATACATAGAGTACAATACATAGAGTACAATACATAGAGTACAATACATAGAGTACAATACATAGAGTACAATACATATGGTACAATACATAGGGTACAATACATAGAGTACAATACATAGAGTACAATACATAGGGTACAATATTTCTGAGAAATATTTAGCTAATTAATTAAACCAACATAGCAGGGAACTAAATAATGTTAAAGACCCCACCTAAAGTTAAAATAATGTAGCACATGTAAAATGATGCAACAAACATAAATTAATATAACAAACGTAAAATAATGTAACAAACGTAAAATAATTGTACCAAACGTAAACTAATGTAACAAACGTAAAACTATTTTATTTGTTTTCAGCAACAAAGATGTTATTATTTTCAAACAACGCAACCATACTAAAAATAATACTACACTAAATATAACATACAAGTCAAAACCATTAACTATGGATAACTTTGAGATAGCTGAGTAAATATAACAACAGAACGTCATTAATACTGAAATAGCTTCAGACTGTTACATCACCAACTGAAGCTCTGACATGCATTCACTGCAAGAAAATTCTAAAATAGATGAATTGACTGCCAGAATCGATAAATAACTTGGTGAAGTGTGGCTGAATAAACGCGTGAAAAGTTCAGTATTGAATGAACATTAGCGATCAAGATGTATCGAATTCATATTGGAGTTTTGGAGATGTTTGCCAAAAGTACACGAGAATAAATCTTACTATTAACTCGATGCGCAGGTAGTGTAGCTGTTTGAAGCATATACGAATACTGTCAAGACTAGGTCGTAGACATTATCTTTAGACATAAAGACTCACATGGAGGTGTCCCTAAATTACGTCAATAGTTCAGAGGGATGGGCCTGAACAAATGTGACAGTTGTTCACGGGTTGGGGAGGGGAAGGGGTTGACAAAAGTTATCATCAACAATAGTAATTTATAAATAGAGCCCAGGAACTGAAAATACGTAGAGGATTGACTACATTATATTCCATTTCTCTCTATATACTACTTCCCTTTCAACAAAGCAGTGGGTTCGTGCAGAGAGTGTCACTCATGGCACGCAACTCCGTAGCTTCAAGCGATAATTCCCAGAGATCTCCAAAAATCTGCACTTGTAAACACAGCGTCGCGGATTGGTATGGAACCAGCAACCTCTGAGACCTCAAACACATGGCTGAACTACTAGACCAAGTTGATCCCCAGACACAAAGATATACTATATGGTTTGTGACGTCACAGAAATGGTTGGTTGTAAACACAATGTAAGGAGTGTCTTTACAATGCTATTAGTTTTCCTATAATTCTTTAAGTTTCTTCTTCTATTATTTTGGGCCGTCTTCTTCGTCTCTAGCTGTCAATTACATGCTGCCCCGTATTTACCAAATAAATACACACTCAATAGAAAGCGTAATGCGTGTAATCCTGTGAGTGTTGTCCCTGCGGGACTTTCTCTGCAACAAGTAGTCTAACGGTTGAGTTGCCGTAACGAAAGACCTAAACTGGCTGGAATCGCAAGCCTATCCACATACATGCATACTGAGTACTCAATGAATATGATTCAAAAAATCAAAGCAGGTAAAATTCGTCGATGGCGCAGGTGAAATTCGTCGAAGGCGCAGATAAAATTCGTCGATGACGCAGGTGAAATTCGTCGAAGGCGCAGGTAAAATTCGTCGATGACGCAGGTGAAATTCGGCGATGACGCAGTTAGTCATTATAGAGGGTGCTAAGAATTGGGTGTCACTGCTCAAAATCTCCTTTATCTTTGTCTCCGGACACGCAGGTGTGAATGTAAATGAGCGAACGACACGTTGACCGGTTCTGCATCCATTACAGGTGGTCAACCTATGCACAGAGAAGACATACTCAGTAATCTACAAGACTATCCGAATGTTTTGAGGTCAATGATGATGAGTCAATATCGAGAAGGCATAAATTAGAAGTGAGGATTGGTTAACACGGGAAGAGCGCATCACAAACATTTAACTCAACAAAAAAAAACTCAACCAGCACAAAACAGGAACCATCAGCTGCTACACCCAGATGGATTTAGTGAAGCAAAGATCTGATATCTTAAGGATATGCCTGGTATGCGAAGACGATAATCAAGATACCTTATACTACACCTCAACTTGTAACTGATACTATTTAAAACTGGTTTTACTTTGAATACCCTCTCTGAATACACTCAAGCATCTGTTTTGTTATACATTTCCACAAAGTTAATTTAATTGTAATTGCGTGTAAGATCAGTTTCTTTTGGAAGCATCTTCCATCAAGTCAGATTGAAAGTTCTCTCTACAACACATGGGACCGAAAGATTGATCGTTTTTCCGATTTCGATGTTCTCTGCGGATTGTGAGCAATGTCTAAAAACTCGACATGATTGTTAATGAAACACTCTACGACTTCATTGTTCTGCTACCGATCCAAATCAATTGTTCACATTTTCTTCTGTCCAGTTTTTAAACCCTGGAAACATGTGACCAGAAAATGGCTTTATCGTGTTAATAGTTGGAACAGCTATATTCATATTTCTCCTGTCTTCTGCTTTCATTTTCAAATTACCTGAAATGTTTTTACCCAATATTCCTTAAACACGATATAATAGTAAAACGCCTTCCTTGAACAATATCCTGGATACAGACAAAAATAATTGACGAAACAGTTCACCCTGATTTGAAGTCACAGGAAACTATAAATTTCTACCAAGCTAATTATGGGGTGACAGTAAACATAAATACCCGTCACACATTGCGCACATAATGTCAGTGTTGCAAATTCACTGCTGTAAAATTACTTGTAAAATCACTGTTGCAAAATCATTGTTGCAAAATCACTGTTGCAAAACCTATCTATTGTCTGTCTATCTATTGTTATTTCTCTGATTTTGCTGTGAGTATGGATTGACGATCGGTTTTCAGGCTATGTCAAATTTGGTCGCATGATGTGCAGTAAAACTGTAAGTGTCAGATTGTTGGTAACTCCTTCAATCCACCTTCTTCTTGGTCTTCCTCTGTATCTTGCAGTTTCTATTTCATGTTGTATGCTCTTTCCGCTGGCCAATAAGGGTTCATTCTCATTAGGTAGCGGAACCACTTGTCTCTGTTTTTCAATATATTTGACCACTGATGTTGTTCCGATAGTTCTTGTAATCTCTTCATTTATCACATGATCTCTTCTTGTTCTGTTTGCTGCTTTTCATAGACATCGAACTTTACACGTAGTAAGCTTTCTCTCTTGATCTTTAGTTAGTGTCCATGTCTAACATTGATAACACAATGTTGGGATGAATATTACATTTATTATTTGTCTTTTGATTTCCATCGGGATAGATTTGTGTTTCAAATTGCTGAAGTTCACAATTTACGTAGTTGGCTTTTCGAATTCCTGTTTCGAGCTCTCTGTCCATTCTTCCGTCGCCTATGAAAATGCTCCCGAGATATTTAAATTCCTGTACTTGTTTTAGTAGATCATTTATCTTTATGTTGGTTACATTTGGTTTTCTGCTTTTAAACATAACTTCTGTTTTTTATGTGTTGCTCTTATGTTTTGATTGAGGCAGCTGTCGTTGAGAAGGCTTATGTGATCTTGCAGCTCTTTGCTTAAACTATGGAGTAAGCACTGACGGTCAGTCAAGAGTAGTTCAGGTAAGTAAGTTGGATGGTAAGCTTCTGGTAGTGTTTCTACTGATTTTTTAATATTACCCATATAAATTATAAACAATAATGGTGATAAGACACATCCCTGTCTAACTCCTGGTGTTACTTAAAGATAAGACACATCCCTGTCTAACTCCTGATGTTACTTAAAGATAAGACACATCCCTGTCTAACTCCTGATGTTACTTAAAACCACTTTGTAAGTCCTTCACTTGTTCTATTTGCACTGTCACTATATGTATATATGGCTCTTACACAATCTAGTAATGTTCCTTTTATTCCATACTTTTCTAGAATACTTCAGAGTAGTTCTCTATTTACTTGATCGAAAGATTTCTCTTGATCTATAAAAGCAATATTCATTTGATTTTTGTATTCTATTATATTTTCACTAAATTGCCGTAAAGAAAATATTGCATCTGTACATCCTCTTCCTGTTTGAACCCGAACTATTCCGGACTATGCATATTGGGTTAACAATATGTCTTATTCTTTTTTTCATAATCCTGGCGAACATTTTATTGACATGACCTATTCGAGAGATATCTCTGCATGTGCCGGAATCTTGTTTGCTTCCTTTTTTCTTCCATGCTGGTACCATGAGTGCTCTTTGCCAATCTATTGGTACAGTTATCTCTTTGCAAGTCTTTCTGAAAATATGATGTAACGAAGTTACTCCAGACTTTCCACAAGACTGTATTGATTCGTTTGTCATTCCATCAATTCCCACCAATATATTCTTTGGGTGTTCTTGACAACTTCTGTGACTTCTTGTTTAGGGATTTCAGTCTTTTCTTCATTTGCATATTTTGGTTTCAATGGTGTTTTATATCTCTTTTCTTGTATGTTCAAGAGGTCTTTAAAATATTCTTCCCACCTTTCTCTGATCTTATCTCATATCTAGGAATTCCTGCATGTCACTTATATATTCTGGTTGAAAAGGTGGGTCTCGTGTTCTCATTTTTGCTATAGCTTTATAGAATTGTCTACTGGTTCAACCCAGAGTCTGCTAAGGTTTTCTCCATAAATGATCCAAGATTTTTCAGTTGTTTTTTAAAAAAAATTTTATTACTCTTACAGCATCTCATCTTGCTAATCTGTACCTTATACAGTCGTATTCTGTTCGTGTTCTCAGCTAAGTCTTGTACTGTTTCTTCTTAGTTTTCTCAGCTTTTTTAACTTCATTATTCCATCAATTAGTTCTTTTTTTAGGTACTCCTCCTTTATATCAAGTGCCACGGTGTTTTGTTAAGCATTCTATAATGGTGTTTTTTTTTAATTTTTGCCGTGGTGTTTCTATGTTAACTTCGGGTATGTACATCTCTGGCATAGCATTCTTCATATTTGTGTTTATTTTTCCTTGCGTTTCAAGTCATTCAATTTTCTTGTGTCAATTGTTTGTTTTCATTGCTTTTCTGCGTTTCTGGCTAAGGGTTGTTTTCCCTAGGTCGGTGATTACAGGGAGATGGTCTGTAGTTACTGTGGTGTTGAGAATGACCTTGGCATTTCTAACATTGCCTCTTCCTGCCTGTCGTGTCAGTATGAAATCTGAGTAGATTGATCCAGATTGTTCTGTTTATACCATGTGTGTAGTTTATCTTTTTTATGCTCACACAAACTGTTGGTGATGAAATAGATATGCTAGATCTCTAATATGTGATATCCATTACAGTTATCATCTCTGTTGTTATTTGTTAATGTATATCTGGTTTATCCACGGTGTTCGTCTCTGCTCTACATGACCGTTGAGGTCCCTCATTACAAATAGGTCGTTTCGACTTGAACCTGTACGATTATATGTAACAGTTAGTCGAAGTATTGGTCTTTTTTCTGTGGTGTATCCATCGTTTGTGTGTGCAAAATCACTGTTGTGAAATCACTGTTGGAAAATCACTGTTGTAAAATCACTGTTGGAAAATCACTGTTGTAAAATTCTTGTAGCAATTTCGCTGTTGTAAAATCACTGTTGTAAAATTCTTGTAGCAATTTCGCTGTTGTAAAATCACTGTTGCAAAATCACTTTTGTAAAATCACTGTTGTAAAATCACTGTTGTAAAATCACTGTTGTACAATCACTGTTGCAAAATCACTGTTGTAAAATCACTTTTGTAAAATCACTGTTGCAAAATCACTGTTGTAAAATCCTTGTAACAGAATCACTGTGTAAAATCACTGTTGTAAAATCACTGTTGTACAATCACTGTTGCAAAATCACTGTTGTAAAATCACTGTTGTAAAATCACTGTTGTAAAATCACTGTTGTACAATCACTGTTGCAAAATCACTGTTGTAAAATCACTTTTGTAAAATCACTGTTGTAAAATCACTGTTGTACAATCACTGTTGCAAAATCACTGTTGTAAAATCACTTTTGTAAAATCACTGTTGCAAAATCACTGTTGTAAAATCCTTGTAACAGAATCACTGTGTAAAATCACTGTTGTAAAATCACTGTTGTACAATCACTGTTGCAAAATCACTGTTGTAAAATCACTGTTGTAAAATCACTGTTGTAAAATCACTGTTGTACAATCACTGTTGTAAAATTCTTGTAGCAATTTCGCTGTTGTAAAATCACTGTTGTAAAATTCTTGTAGCAATTTCGCTGTTGTAAAATCACTGTTGCAAAATCACTTTTGTAAAATCACTGTTGTAAAATCACTGTTGTAAAATCACTGTTGTACAATCACTGTTGCAAAATCACTGTTGTAAAATCACTTTTGTAAAATCACTGTTGCAAAATCACTGTTGTAAAATCCTTGTAACAGAATCACTGTGTAAAATCACTGTTGTAAAATCACTGTTGTACAATCACTGTTGCAAAATCACTGTTGTAAAATCACTGTTGTAAAATCACTGTTGTAAAATCACTGTTGTACAATCACTGTTGCAAAATCACTGTTGTAAAATCACTTTTGTAAAATCACTGTTGTAAAATCACTGTTGTACAATCACTGTTGCAAAATCACTGTTGTAAAATCACTTTTGTAAAATCACTGTTGCAAAATCACTGTTGTAAAATCCTTGTAACAGAATCACTGTGTAAAATCACTGTTGTAAAATCACTGTTGTACAATCACTGTTGCAAAATCACTGTTGTAAAATCACTGTTGTAAAATCACTGTTGTAAAATCACTGTTGCAAAATCACTGTTGTAAAATTCTTGTAGCAATTTCGCTGTTGTAAAATCACTGTTGTAAAATTCTTGTAGCAATTTCGCTGTTGTAAAATCACTGTTGCAAAATCACTTTTGTAAAATCACTGTTGTAAAATCACTGTTGTAAAATCACTGTTGTACAATCACTGTTGCAAAATCACTGTTGTAAAATCACTTTTGTAAAATCACTGTTGCAAAATCACTGTTGTAAAATCCTTGTAACAGAATCACTGTGTAAAATCACTGTTGTAAAATCACTGTTGTACAATCACTGTTGCAAAATCACTGTTGTAAAATCACTTTTGTAAAATCACTGTTGCAAAATCACTGTTGTAAAATCCTTGTAGCAGAATCACTGTGTAAAATCACTGTTGTAAAATCACTGTTGTACAATCACTGTTGCAAAATCACTGTTGTAAAATCACTTTTGTAAAATCACTGTTGAAAAATCACTGTTGTAAAATCCTTGTAACAGAATCACTGTGTAAAATCACTGTTGTAAAATAACTGTTGTAAAATAACTGTTGTAAAATCACTGTTGTAAAATCACTGTTGTAAAATAACTGTTGTAAAATCACTGTTGTAAAATCACTGTTGTAAAATAACTGTTGCAAAATCGCTGTTGTAAAATCACTGTTGCAATATCACTGATGTAAAATCCTTGTAACAAAATCACTGTGTAAAATCACTGTTGTAAAATCCTTGTAACAAAATCACTGTTGTAAAATCACTGTTGTAAAATCCTTGTAACAAAATCACTGTTGTAAAATCACTATTTCTAAACCATACTGTATAAAGCCAATCTTTATGTAATTCACAAAATACGTTTAATTTGTTGTTGACCTGTCATCAACATACATCATCTAATTGCTTCTTTCAAATCTGCTATGCAAATTTACTGTCTTGCACTTTTTGCTGTACTATTTAACAATGGTACGCAACCAAATTGTACCATCATTCATCTGGATTTTATGCACAAGCAAACTTATCACGCAATTTAAAACCTAAATATCACTTATCAGAAAGTCACAGAACGGACAGAGCACTGCCCTACCTACCTACGCAATCTCTTGTTTCTATCAACATTCGTGTTATGGTTCTAGAATAATTTTTATAAATCCATACATTTTATTTTAATTGTTGTTATGTTGTAAAACATCCTTTATCTCGCGTAGCCCAAGCCCCACGTTTGTGCAGCTGTTTCTTCCATTGGAAATGTTAACACATAACAATTATTACATTATTAAATAAGTGACACGTGGAGGAGGGAGAGGGGTTACTGTTTTAAAACGAAAATAATCTAAAACATTTCAGCAATAGCAAAAGTTGGCTTAGGCAGTGACGTCTAGATATTCACTATATAAACTCAGTGAAGCCTAGATATTCACTATATAAACTCAGTGAAGCCTAGATATTCACTATATAAACTCAGTGAAGCCTAGAGATTCACTATATAAACTCAGTGAAGCCTAGATATTCACTATATAAACTCAGTGAAGCCTAGATATTCACTATATAAACTCAGTGAAGCCTAGAGATTCACTATATAAACTCAGTGTGTCGCTCAATAGAAGAATGTTCTCTAGATTTCAACATGTTTGTTATAGCTTTTGTTTGAAAAATATTATATGTAAGTTTGTCTGACAATCTTGCTGCAAGTTTTCATAAGTCATACTTTTATTGATATCATTTATATCCACAATCATGAGAGAAGTTCCCCAAAAATAAGCGTCGCCATCGTTTAATGATGATAATATGGATTCATTTGTTTTTCCTCGTAAATAGAAAACGACTTCAATAATGCTTGAAGTGTGAAAATTATATTTCCCTGGGATCTTAAAGTCATCGCGAAATTTCACTGGGGCCTTAAGGTCATCGCGTACCATGTGTGAAAAAAAGTTCACCAAAACTCCCACAACATCCAAGAAACGTTGACATCTACTTTTAGATAACACACCCCCCCCCCCCTTTTTATCGAAGAAGACGTTTCTACGACTCTGGTTGGGGGAGGGGGTGAACCATAAAATCTAAACAAAAAGGGGTCAGTGACATACATAAAGGAGTTTGAGACACACTGATTTAATACGTCATTAAATCATTAAATAAAATATATTCTATCCAATTTTATTTTATTTTCACAAACTATATTTGGCGTAACGACAAGTGGGAATTACGTCTAATTACAAGTCAGATTAAATTAAATATAATGTAATGACACGATTCAATTATCTGGTCTACTGTTGTCAATTCAATGATCACCTGACATTCCCATAAAAACAAAAGAGTTTAGCGGAAGGACAATAAAGTCATTAACAGATAGAAACTAATTGAAATTGTGTTTATTTTCGTTATTCTCAACGTAAGAGTTGTCACCGCGTAGAAATACAATGAATCAAGTTTAAAATTATAAACAATTAACCAAATGGAAACTTAACCTCAGCGTTGGTCCAAAGTGGTGCTCTACTGGTGCCAATATCGTTTCTTCGTTTCTTTTTTTTGCTTGTTTATTTTTTTGTTCGTTTGTTCGCTTGTTTATTTGTTTCTTTTTCTTCTTCTTCAGCGTTCGCTCTCATCAAACCACAACGAATGTATCGTATGATTTCAGCCGGGGAGCGTGAAGTACGTTGTGCTGCAAGTTCCACAGTAGAACTGTGTTATTTGCACCTCGGTTGGCCACTCTGTGACCTGGATGTCCGAGGTCCAGCACATCCGTTTTCGTCGTTCCTTTATTTCGGGTTTGGTCCCTAGTCCGTGACAGCATCTATCTGTCGCCGGGCATTTGTTTCGATTCCGATGAATTACGAGCGATGAAGCCCTTGTCTTCAACATATGGGGATATTTCTCCATAGCTTTCCCAGAAGACTTCAACTATCAACGATATACAATGCTTTTAGACGAATTCATCTGGTTAAAGGAGAGTCTATCTGACCACCATTTCAATATTCAACAACTAATATACACATTACGAATTTTGTTTATAGACTTATATTTATGATATTTCATATTTATATAATTACATTTTTATATTATTTCATTTTTATGATATTTCATTTTTATATATTATGATATTATTAAAATGCAGACAATTTATTTATACAAGAATCAGAAAATTACACACAAAAACTTAAAACCCCGATATCTCCGATGTACACCACTGGACAGCAGTGTGAAACAATGCGTTTTTGTTAACTCAGTCCAGGTGCTAAATAAAAGTATGAGCTTTGAATCGTGTATTCAACTATCTGTTTTGTTTGTTTTGAGTTCGCTCCATTGTAACCATCACGGGTGTCCGTGCGATTTCCGCCGGGAGCGTGATTACGTTGTGCCACCGTTATGCGCCTTGTAGGCCTAGCACATCCGATTTTGGCATGCCTTGACAATTCGGGTGGGCTACCCTTAGCCTTTGACAGCCTCTATATCTGTCTCCAGGCACGCGTAGTGGCGACTCTTCGCACAGACGATTTTTGCTCTCGTCTGACTCGCACGAGGTGTTCCACTGTCTATGAACTTGCCTCGTGTAATTGGACGTGCTGTGCCTGTGCCCATTGGGTACTGAACCATTTCTCATCCGTGAGCCTGGTTCCTTAAGGGGAAGAACTCAACAGAGGAGTTGAACCATGGCTCTTTCGCCCTCTTAGCCGAGGTGTCATTCACCGACATCGTGTACCCCTTGCCCAAGTTCGAGTCTCACACCACGCGTTTAGAGCAAGGCGTTCTCGAGCTGATCGTCCTTGTCCCAATAGCGCCTGAGCCCATCTGGTACTGAACCCTTTCTCTCTTCAAGTGTATTTCTGGTGTAGGAAAACCTGACAGTAGAGTTGGGCCAGGGCTAAATCGTTGTCCCTTTTGTGCCTGAGCCCATCGGGTACGGAACCCTTTCTCTCTGCAAGTGTACTTCCGGTATAGGAAACCTTGACAGTAGAGTTGGACCAGGACTACCATCGTTGTCCCTTTCTTGCCTAAGCCCATCGGGTACAGAACCCTTTCTCTTCGCGAGCATATTTCCGGTTTAGGAAGGCTCGACATTAGAGTTGGATTAGGTCTTCTTGCTTTACCAGACGCCAATGAATGGGTCTGGGTCTCTGCCTGTAAGGAACTCAGGTAACTAGATGCTCGTCTCGAGCTGACGGAGCTTGTAGTTCCCCTTTCCTAGAGACTTTTCACTTTCTATTTGCAGTTCGCGCTGCCCTCTAACGCTGTTCTGCCCTTTCATTGTTTCATTGTACTCGGTATGAAATCTATTTGTCTCTCGCCATGCATCTACCTTTACGTGCATTTTACATTGGCCGCCCCTCCAATGTTTGGACTGGACTGACTAGCTTCACTGTATGTCGACAGTGTCGCTATATGTGGTGATGCTGGTGATGTCGGAGATATTGTCTGTCTCTTGTACAGTCAAATCTCTTTCCACCTGCTACCTCCACATTATCGGACACGATCCACAAAAGATTTGGCCAGAATCAGCTCGAGCTGCTGTATTTCTGTTTCCAGGGTGCACCGCGTGGTGGTACATTTGGGATCTTGGTTATCTGTTAACCCTGGGTCCGCCTAGAGCAATGCGTTCCCTTTGCATCCTAACTATCTAATTTTTATCATGTTCCTGGAACCCATTAATATTATATCCACTAAATACTGGAGGCAAGTGACGATGATAGATACTGGAGGCAAGTGCTGGACAGATACTGGAGGCAAGTGCTGGACAGATACTGGAGGCAAGTGCTGGACAGATACTGGAGGCAAGTGCTGGACAGATACTGGAGGCAAGTGATGAGGACAAACATTGAGGCAAGTGCTGAGAATAGATACTGGAGGCAAGTGATGATGATAGATACTGGAGGCAAGTGATGAGAACAAACATTGAGGCAAGTGCTGAGAATAGATACTGGAGGCAAGTGCTGGACAGATACTGGAGGCAAGTGCTGGACAGATACTGGAGGCAAGTGATGAGGACAAACATTGAGGCAAGTGCTGAGAATAGATACTGGAGGCAAGTGCTGGACAGATACTGGAGGCAAGTGCTGGACAGATACTGGAGGCAAGTGCTGGACATATACTGGAGGCAAGTGCTGGACAGATACTGGAGGCAAGTGCTGGACAGATACTGGAGGCACGTGCTGGACAGATACTGGAGGCAAGTGCTGGACATATACTGGAGGCAAGTGCTGGACAAATACTGGAGGCAAGTGCTGGACAGATACTGGAGGCAAGTGCTGGACAGATACTGGAGGCAAGTGCTGGACAGATACTGGAGGCAAGTGCTGGACAGATACTGGAGGCAAGTGCTGGACAGATACTGGAGGCAAGTGCTGGACAGATACTGGAGGCAAGTGCTGGACAGATACTGGAGGCAAGTGCTGGACAGATACTGGAGGCAAGTGCTGGACAGATACTGGAGGCAAGTGCTGGACAGATACTGGAGGCAAGTGCTGGACAGATACTGGAGGCAAGTGCTGGACAGATACTGGAGGATAGTGATGATGATAGATACTGACGGAAGTCCTGAGGAAAAACACTGAGGAAAGTGCTAGGACAAACATTCTAGCAAGTGCTGAGAATAGATGCTGGAGGCAAGTGCTGAAGACAAATACTGGAGGCACGTGCTGAGGATAGGTACTGGTGCCAAGTGCCGACCACTCTTTTATCTAGTCCTCGGTCGGTGTGGTCTGTATCTTAATTCATTTTGCTCCGTCATTTACGTCATCTTTTTGTTCGTTTCGTTTCCATCTATATTTACGTTTTTTATGTACTTCCGACATCTCACTTCCAAATTTTGGTCGGACACGTTTGTGTGGTGTGATCATTTCTATTCGTCGTCTTGTGATGTTTTGTGTGTATCTTGATAAAGGCATTTGGGTCGAAACGTTGATTATGCCATGTGTATTGTTATGTGTATGATTATAGCTTGTTTTCCGTTGTGTGTATTATTTCACGTGAGCTTCCGATAGTGATAGTGTGTTAGCTGTAGAGCAGTAAAACTTCATCACTGTTTTCTACGTAAGTACACAAAAATGTAAATACTTTAACATGAAAATAAAAACCTAAAACCTGAGGTAATGTCAATCAGAAAAACAGAAAGAAACACCACTATTCTAATCGATGATCAACAACTTAAAAAAGGTGAAAGAATTCACTTATCTTGGAAACATCATATCATCGAATGGGAAAAACATCAAAGAAATCAAACATAGATACAACATAACATACCAGATCTTGGGGCAGATGTCTCCTATTTTCACAAACAAATATGTGATCATGAACACCAAAACTGCACTATATAAAACGATCATTATACCATCACTATTCTACCAATGTCTAACGTGGACACTAATAGTAGAATTCAAAAGAAAACTTGTTACAACAGAAATGACTTGTCTACGTCGAATTCTCGGAGTAACAATAAGAGACAGAATCAGAAACGGAAACATCAGAAGACTAACGAACACAAAGCCAATTCTGAATTGCATCAGAAGACAACAGATTAAGTGGTTTTCACATGCTTCCATTCTACCATCAGACAGTGCCCCTCAAAAAGCATTGCTATACAGACATGATGGATACAACGCCAGAATGAGACTTTGCAAACGATAGATTACAGAAATTTCGTTGGTCAACGAAAACAAACATATATGAAGAACACAAAAAAGCCATCTCCAGAAAACTCTTCTACCCAGGCCGCTACAAGGCATAAAGGGCTATACAGCGAAAACAAAAAGAAAAAGAAAACAGAATAAATAGGGAAACATAGCGACAAACAGTCTGAAAAATTTTGCATCTCGACAATGGTAACTTAAAGTTGTTGTCAACAATAGTGATTTTAATGCACCAAGTAAATTGTTTGAATGTAAAGAGGAAAAAAATATAACAATTTAAACAAGAGATATATACTTTTTTAGTACTCATTCTGCAGAAAAATAGCAGTTGGGGGGGGTGGTCAAATAATTTTTGACATAATTAAGCAGGGGAGGTCCTGAATACTTGATATATGTTAGCAATGGCGGGGGGGGGGTACAAATAACAAATAAATGATGACGTAATTTATTAACAGTCCCTTGGCAACAGATTATGAACAGTCCCTTAACAACACAGATTATGAACATTCTCTATACAATACAGTTTATTAACAGTCCTTTGACAACAGCTTTTCAACAGCCCCTTGACAACAGCTTTTCAACAGCCCCTTGACAACAGCTTATGAACAGCCCCTTGACAGAAGTTTATGAACAGCCCCGTAACAACACAGATTATGAACAGCCCCATTAACAACACAGATTATTAACATTATACAATACAGTTTATTAACAGTCCTTTGACAACAGCTTTTCAACAGCCCCTTGACAACAGCTTATAAACAGCCCCTTGACAGAAGTTTATGAACAGCCCCTTGACAACAGCTTATGAACAGTCTCTTGACAACAACTTATGAAGAGCCCCTTGACAACACAGCTTATGAACAGTCATTTGAGAACACAGCTCATGAACAGCCCCATTGACAACAGCTCATGAACAGCCCCTTGACAACATAGCTCATGAACAGCCCATTAACAATACAGCTTATGAACAGCCCCTTGACAACACAGCTCAGGAACAGCCCCAACACAGGGTATAAAAATAATATTAAAGGAAATAAAAGTTAAAGAAATAAAATATTTGGGTATATTAAAATACATGACACCTGTTGTAGAGTTTGCTTGTAGAGTTGATTGATGGTAGTAAGTTGGACAGGATACAGTCTGGCAGAGTGCATCACGTATCACAACAAGCGATATGGTGTTAGAATTCCGTTGTAGCTAGCCTTCGTTGCGAAGACGGCACTTGGTGATGATGAATGGCTTATTCTCAAATCCCCCCTCCTTTCCCATAAACAAATTGCCTGCGTTGGGATTCACGCGTCTGATATATTCGGCTTTCTTTGTTCTCTCTATCTCTTCCACTTATCTATCTCTATCTTTTTCTCGCATCCTTTTTTTATAAGTGTACATCTGTTTCACAGTTCGTCACCTTGCATGCCGTTTATTTTGCTAGCTGTCATTTTTCTTTTTCTGATGGCTGCTGCATCGAGAAAAAAAACGCTGACAAATATGAGCATGTTTTCATTTTTTAGCAAAGCACTTTCATGTATTTATGTCCCTTGACTATAAATATTTACTCCCCTTGTAACCAATGAAGCGGTAAATTAATTTCTCTCCCCTCCCCACACATGCATGCCTGACTTCAAACATGGCTCAAACAACGTATGGAACGCGTATTGTTCTGGTAAATGAAAGGAACCATCTCAAATATGCATTGAACAAAGAAGAGACTGCTAATGAAAGAGCTGCTCGCTGTTCGTTTATTTGTGTATGATTTTTGTAATGTTTTATGATTGTACTAAAGGAGACACTTGTTTGATATAGAGAACAATTTCTACAAAAGTTATCTCAAGATCTCTCGATACGATGGGAAATTGTGGAATGTTGTTGGTATAAGGATTCAAAGGTTAGCTCTAATTGTACAAAGAATTAACTTCCTTATACTGTGGTTCCTATTATGTGTATACCCTAACAATAGGGAGCCGCGTAGCGCAGTGGTTAGCGCACTGGCTTCGCATATGAGTGGTGCTGGGTTCATTTCCCAGTAAAGGAAATGTTTTTCAGATCGTAACGGCTCCCAGCCTTGATTCCCATAAGTGCTCCGCCCTCCGCTCCAGCAGCCATCCTAGTGTATGTAGACTCATAGTTCCGGTCAGGTGTTGATTGTGTGATCTTTGGGACTTTCCAAAAAAATTACTTTTCCTTCTCTCACCTCTAGATACTCCCATTTCTAACATTCTCTGTATGTGTACGTTCTCAACCTCGTTGACATCATCTGCATCTTGAAATGAATTTATTACTGCCTTATTAAGTCTGCTTTATTTCTTCTCAGCAATGTGCCGTCTATCGCCGCATTGTCTGCCAATAAGTCGGCTCTCTCGTTTCCTCTGACCCCAGCATGACCAGGGCAGTATATCCATGTAATGCTCTGGACAACTGAGTTGTTCAATAAGTCCCACCATTCTTTTCTTAGCATGAACTTTTATATCTTGAGCAACATGCTTTGAGAGTCTGTGAATATTACCGCGTGTGTTGATGTATCAGTTATCAAACAATTAAGAGCTGCTGTAACTCCCTCTATCTCCATCCTCATGCTCGATGTGACAGTAGAATATGCTGAAGATTTCTCAACCAACTTCACGCCGTTTCTGTAGGCAACAAAACCCCAACCGCTTTTATTTGTATTTCTGTTAACGGAGCCATCTGTGTACATAATTATGTCTTGTGGTTTCGAGTGTAGTCGGGCGAGTTCGTGCACTGTATCAAAGCTAGTAGGCCGAGGCCATAATCTATGACAGATAGCACCATCACTTGCAGAAGCAGAAAAAGTACCAATTGTTGCATGTCAAAGGTCGCCATAACCTTGATAACACTGATCCCTCTTTTAGCCGTCTGAATCATATTTGTGATGTGTTTGTTGAATGAAAGACTTCTATCAAAGATTATCCCAAGATATTTAAGGTCCTGTTCTCTTTCAATGAATGAGGCCATGCAACTAACAGCTGGCAGTGTGTCATTGATCAGATTATTATTTAAGGAGTACCAGATGACCTTTGCTTTCGAGGGATTGATCACAGCGTTGTATTCTCTGCACCATATCGACAATTGATCTAGTCCATTTTGTACACTGTCAGAGATATCTCTTCTGTTCCTGCCCATGTTGTATAGTAGGATATTGTCAGCGTATGTTAGAACTCTACAATTGCTGGGAGTTTGCAATTGAACAATTCTCAATGTATACACATTAAACAGTACTAGGGACATAGGAGAGCCTTGTGGCAGACCACATGCTATTGATCTGATCTCAGACGTCCAGGATCCACACCTCAGAGCGATTTTTCTACAGATTAGCACATTTGCTATCCAGCGTATGATCCAGGGGTGGATATCTTGTTCCCTTAGCATGTCGATAAGAAGGGTGTAACTAACTCTATTGTACGCATCTTCCAGGTCTATCACTGCAACTGCAGATTCTTCTTTGTTCTGAAAACTATCATAAACTTCATATGCAAGAACTGCTGCATTTGTAACTGTGTTTCTTCTAGGTCTGTATGCACCTAGGTTATTTAGGAGAACGCCTTTTATCTCTAGTTCCTTGGTTATACGTCTAGCCACAATTCGTTCCAGAATCTTACCGTACACATTCTGCAGTGTGATGATGCGATAACCTTTTATGTCCGTAGAATCTGTGCCTGGTTTTGGCACCGGTATAAGATAGCTATGTAGCCACTCCTCTGGTACTACTCCTGTTTTCAGACTCGCATTATAATTGTCTATTATTTTAGCTTGCATATTCTCCCCAATATCCTTGAGTAAGCTGTACCTGATTCCATCCGGACCTGGAGCGCCATTGGATGCATTCTTAATAGCTAGTTGCACTTCTTTAACATCTGCAAGCTGGTCTTCTTTGGCCCTAAAATCCGTGATGGATGTCAGGGTATTCTGCATTTCTTTTGCGCTGATCTAAGTCACCCTGATTAGTTTGTTGAAGATATCTATCAAAGAAAGCTCTGCCTTTCATATCATCTGATATCAATGTCTGCCCTGTGTCGTCTCTCACACTTGTACTGGGTTTAGATTCTGTTTTTCGCTTCATTGACCTATGTAGTTTCCAAAACTTGTGTAATGCTTTGTCTTCCTTGGCCTCCTCAATGAATATTTTCCAACACATCTTCTTTGCTACTTCGGCAACTTGTTTAAAAGACTCTATTGTCTTCTTCATTGCACTTTGTGCCTCCAGTCTATCACTGGGGTTCAAATGTATGACAGTTTCACAAATATACGACAGCTTCACAAATATATGACAGCTTCACAAGTATATGACAGCCTCACAAATAATTGTAAACCTCACTTCTCTGTCAGTGTGAAAACCGACGCGTAGATAAGTATGGATAGGGAGAATTGGTGGGGTTCAAACCCCGCCTCGCTATACGAAAAGATAACATGATTTAGTACTAGAAGACATTTCAAATATAGAGTATATCTACCCTCACCGTCACAAATCCCCACTTTTTTTTAACAGTTTCAAGAAAATAACATCTCACACAATTGAGGTGATTAGCTTTATTTATTTTTTTATTTTTTTTTTTGTTACTATGATCGCAGTCCAACCAACAAAGTCCAATTAGGTTATATCAGGACACACTACCATAAATAGAGGTAACAAAGCCCCCAAGATAAGTATGCCAACCCCCGTTATCGTTTTCGTTTCATATTAGTGCCTTCCTATGTTTTTTATCGTTATTTTTTCTAAATATTATACCAATAAATAATCAATGATTAATTGAAATATTCATTTTTAAGGTTAGGGTTACTGGTTAGGGTTATTTATTTTTTACATAACTAATCCTAACCCTAAATATATTTATATTTAATTTAATAAATGATAAACATAAATTGATAAACGTAGACAAAGGAAATAATCACACAGGTAAGCACTAATTGACCCAACGGAGGTTGGACTGTGATCATAGTACCTTTATTTTGATGTGTGCTCTCCCCTTTACCAATACGTATTTATGGACCTAAGTGAAACGTGCTTGCTTTGCATCCCTTATTTTCACTGTCTATGTTATCCTAATTTCGCGCCCGTGTGTTGCCAGGGCCCGAAAGGGGAGCAAAGAATAACAACACTGTTTACCTTCCATGCATGTCGTAAAAGGCGACTAAGGAGGTTATGGGATGGAGTTGGCTGTCCCATCCCATATAGAGTCAGTGACCCAAAGCCATGTTAAAGTTGGATGTGTCAGACCGAAAGGCGCAGATATCGCTGAAATGCTGTAAACCATGACACAACGCATTCCATTTTCCGGACTACATCCTGCTAATCTGCAGGAGTTTGAGAACGAACGCAGAAGAAGAATCCTAATTTCGTTCCCTTTCTCCAGTCTGGCCATGTAAAACGTGCATTTATTTCTAAATACCGTCCATTAGTTGTCACAGACCAGATAAGATATTCAGACCATCTTGTATCAATTTCTCTAAAATAATTGTTCTGAGCAACTCGCAAAACGTAATTTCTGTTGTCGATGTGATACCTCTATTTATGTTACATTTACCATTACTGTATGATTTTCCAAAGCCCCGTTTGTTACTCTGAATAACATTATATATAAGTCATGCCACGTTATCTATGCCATACTCAGCCGAAGTTGTGGTCTGATTTCAATATGGAAACCGACTTTCAGTAACCACTTCTGTCAACATCTGCTCCATATCTGCTCCACAGTGTATATTTTACCGTGACTGTCTACAATATAAGAGGTAAAGCTTGAAACAATGTAATAAAGTTTTGCAAATAACTAGAAACACGCATAATCACAAACACAAATCGACCTTTCGACCAAATGTCCCTTATCACGGTTACATACATGTATACATATAAAAACGACGAGCAGGGACGACATAACTGGCGTTCATGTGTGCGAGGTGTGGATGTGGCCGGAAGGATAGAAACTTGGTAAGAGACGACACAAACAGGAAATGTAAAAAAATAGCAAATATCCAAAAACAAATATAAATAAATGTGAAAACGAGATAAACAGAGAAATTACGGAATAACCTGATTTCATCCATATGTCCGGCGCACATTGATCCCTAAAGGTTTAAGAGTGCCATATTCATATATATATATATATATAGCGTTTCCCAAACGCGAGACGGGTTCGGCCTCGGAGAAGCACGCCTTAATGACCATCACCTGAATATCCTGCCCCCCTCCCACTCTGTTGAAGTAGCATTGAAGTGGACGTCGACGGGATAACCCGAATGATGTTTTATGCTGTGTAGGTGTTTGCTGAATCGTTCATCAAGCCTGCGACCAGTCTCACCTATGTACATCATGGTACAGCGCTTGCAGAGGATGTCATAGATGACGTTGCGGGACATACATACGGGAAACTCTCCTCAATTGCTATGGTGGCCTTGGGGAATGTGACGGACCGGGTCTGGGTTATGGACGGGTGTAGCATATAAGGTGTGCATGTATTATCTACAATATAAGACCTACCGGTATACAAATCAGCTGTAAGCATCTCAGCTGATTGATGCCCATAACTTTTATAACAAAAGACTGTAACCCATTTACAAACACAAATGGGTATCTAGTTTCTCTATACAGTCGCCCGTTTGAGCGAAGTCCTTTCCCGTTGTATTCTTACCACTGATAAGAAAAACGTCATTTATCTTTGATGTTGCAACTTTTATCTCGATTTTTTTGGGCTGGCGAATCAAAGTATATTCTATTGTATATTGTCTATCCCAGGGGGATGATGGTCACAATACCCACACTTGCTGTTAACCATAGAAGTAGTGATTGTGAGCTTGAATTGTCTATCCAAGGTCAGATGTGTCGCCTTGGCCGTGTTGAATCCATATTTGTTCAGTGTTGCCTTGATGTTATCTATCCATCTTGTTCTAGGTCTTCTTCTGGCCCGGTATCTGGATCTTCTTATGTTGTATGTTCTTGTTAGTAGTTGGTTATGGTTCATTCACATATATGAACCATTTTATTTGTTCTTTCTTAATTTATTATGTTCATGGTCTTATGTCGATTCTTCTCCTGACTTCTTCATTTATTTTTGTTTAGTTTGGTCTCTTGCGGATTTTCTCGGGCATTTCCTCTCACATGTTCTAAGTTTTCTCTGCTGAGTTGCCGTCAGCGCCCATGTCTGGCATTGATAGCTGAGTGTTGGCATAAAAATTCTGTTTAGCATCTGTCTCTTGACTTTCATCTTGTTATTTGGGTTGAGCAGTAATGGTGATAGCTGGTATGTTGCTATGTTTGCCTTCTGGCATCTTGTCTCATTCTCTATGTCTAATTTTCCGTTGTTTTAACTTTAATTTTATTTATTGTTATGTTTACTGGATTTGATGAAAAGATCTAAAGTAGATAAAATATAAAGACCGAAGTCAGAACACAAAAGATCACCAAGTCTGGACTAGAAAGGGAAGTGGGCGAGGAGGTAGTTTGAGTGCTGGCGCATAAAAGAGGAGGACAGTAAGAGGATAAGGAGAAACAAAGAGTAGACGCAGAATAGATAGACAAAACGTTACTGAGAGGTTAGCTGAAGTGCAGTTCACGTTGATACCATGGGGCTTAAGAATACCACGAATGTGTATCATTATCTATGAGAAACGTTGGCGATCACCAGACTGACTGGAGATTATGCCAGTGACTTGAATGCCACGTGTACCCACGTGAAAACAGCTATTGAAATGAAGAGCTACAGTAGTATAATCATGGTTGGAGATGGCGAGCAAGTGTTCTGCCAACTTGATAGCCAGAATTCTGTCTACCTGTTTCACTAATATACTTCAAGTTGCATGTTTTAAAATAGTTTTTAAGTGGTTACGAGACTCATAGATAAACGAATGGTTGATGTGAAACGCAGACTTGGAAAACTGGATATACGAGGCTTGGAAGACATATGGGCACTTAAGGTTAGCATCCCTGCGAAAAGTTACAAAAAATGGGATTGGGAAAGCTATTTTGGTGAAGGGGTTAGACGAGACTGGTGAAATCATGGAGGCGGATCTTGAGGGCGGGAATATTCTGAGGGTGGAAAGAGAGGATCAGTTTTGGCATGAGAGGAGGTTCAAGAGGTGCGTGATCAGACACCAGCACGGTAGATAGGGAGGATGCGAAGCAATGCAGAAAGAAGGACATCTTCCTGGCACAAACAGCAGCTGAAGAAGTCGAGCATGTCGTTGGCGTGATGAGGAATGTCAGAATCATCTTGGCAAAGGCGACGGAGGCACAGAATCTGGGAGAAGGGAAGGGTTCACGATATGAGCGAGAGTGGGAAGAGGAATAGAGAAGGAAGCTGTGAGAGTTGGTAGGTTTGTAGTAGACAGAGGTAAGGAGAAAAGTAGGTCCAACGAAAACAGCGATGTCCAGAAAAGTCACAGAGGAAGAGGAGATGACAGAAGTGAATTTAATGGATGGATCAGTCTATCTATATGTTCACTAAACCCTTTGTTGCATTTCAGCGTTAGGGGTAAAAGAGTTTTTTTAGAAGGCCCTCGTGCGTAATATTACTAGTAGTCCTCTTCAGAAAACTCTCCATTTTACTACGAGCCATTAACAAGAGATCACATAAGATATAAACGCACTGTGTAGCGGCTCAGGGAAACACGTTAATGGTGAGCCAGCGTTTCATCGGAGATCTGAGATACTGAAGCCATTGAAATTAGCGGGGACCAAATAGATGGAGTAGTTGCCCTATTAAGTATATACCGCATTGAGACAATGTCAGGAATGGCTTCTCCCGAATTGCTTTGACTAGACACGGACAAAGAAGTAAAGTTAACGAGAAATCCCTTCCCGTGAGACGATATCTGACAGAAAAGCTAGATTCTGATGTCGAATGACAGACTTACTCCTTGTATGATTGTCTGAGAGTGAAGAAGTGGATTGGGTTTAAGTTGAGATTGGACGGGGAACGGAGTTTTAACGAGGAGTGCGAGCCTGGGAGTTGACCAAGTAGGTCGCCCATGGGATTAGCCTAGCATAGAGCTTGTAGCATAGAGGGATTTCCAGATTTAGTCTAGTGAGGACGGGTGGAGCTCAGAGCTCCAGGAGATACCTACAGTCTGGGAGCGCGAGACCGTCGAGAAGAAATAGAACCAAGTCTTGGGTTGCGAGAGACTGAGCACCTAAAAGGGATCGAAAGTAACGTCTCACAGGTCACGGACAGACCAAACCAGAAGATATTACTTACTGTTCTCAATATAGTGGCTAGAGAGAATCGAGTGAGTTGCAAACTTCACCCATTGAAATTTCTATGACGATTTGAAACGGCTGAAGAACTAGACTATAACATAGAATCTGGGATTAGCTATCAAAATAATATTCTAGACATGTTCTGATAGCAGAAAGAGATGCAAGGTCATAGATACGAAGTTAGAGAAAGAAGTAGAATAAGAAAGAAGAACTGTTCTTGTAAATGAGTGAATATTGCATTGATATTGATGCATACGTTTTATCTTATGATTTGCTAGATATCGTAACCATTGATTTTGAAGACTTATATTGATGTAATAGACGTTTTATTTGTGAAAAGCACTTATTGATGTGTTACAACTTATACAATTTAGATACAGTTACTATATGTGATGCCAGTGAAGAACACACGGTGAAGAATACACGGTGAAGAATACACGGATGAAAAATTGCCTTCGTTTTTAAAAAAAAAAACAGGATTCACCACAGCGGATATTACGTCGATTTTCGCTTCATTAGTCACACTACCCAGAATACAATCAGAAACCACACGGTAAACAACAAACAGCATTATTCATAAGGTACCTATATAGCTTTGTCCATGAACCGTTCAAAATATGACGATATGTAATGCAAAACAAGATTAGACGCAGAACAGATGAATATCTATTTAACCAAATTACGCCTCGAAGTCTGTATCTTCCATTATCTGTGTTTAAAAATAGTCACAACTTTTGAAACCAATAGAATGCTTCCTTTATTCCGAATCTAAACTATTTGGCCAATCAAAATATACAAAACATATTTTCTATTGACCTGTCAATCTGTACACCATTAAATACTAAATCAATTTGATGCTAGCCGCAAGGAACAATGAATGTTTCGAGGGTTAATGACTTCTGATCTAGGACAGCATATTCCACCTTTCAACGTGCCTTTGTAACTTAAATCAATTGTGACGTAACAAAGTGGAAATATTTTTACGGAACTGTACACTCCAGTGAGAAATGAGCCCGACAGGGGAGTAGATAGTAAGGACACTATGGCCTACGAGCGTGTTATAAGAGACAACCAGGGTGGGTTGAGGATGAGTTTGGCTACCCCATATCATAAAACGTCTTATTGGTGCACACAAAAAACGCAGTGCTGAAATTGAAGGAACATGCTAAATGATGACGATAACGCAGCCGAAATGTAAAACATGGCACAAAGCATTCCATTCTCCAGAGTACATTTCATTCTCTCGAGTATATTCCATTCTCTCGAGTATATTCCTCGCCGAAGACGGATGTATCGGGCCATTGGCGCAAACAAAACAATGACGCAACGCATTTTCATTCTCTGGGCTACATCCTGCTGGAAATCTACTTAGACCATGGTCCTGCTACAAAGGAGATCCAGCGGGAGTTAGAACGACCGTTGAAGAAGAATAAGAAAAAGAGTACATCCCATTCTCCCGAGTACATTCTAATGACAAAGGTTGAAAATGCGTTGATAATTGACTTTCTTGTATTCGGTTATTTAAGGCCTTTCGATCGAAACGTGTATTTTTGTGTTGTTTATGTGTTTTTCGTACAATTAGCAAAACTTTATTACCTTGTTTGAAGCTTCACATATTGGATTTCAGTTTTGCGCAGTGAGTACATATTTTCGATATTCAGTTATTTCAAATTTTACTCCGTTCATCTCAACGAAGCGGTGCTTCATCTGCCTAGAGTACAATTCATAGCACGTAACTCCGTAGCGTCATACGATAATCCCCCGAGATCTCTTAAAATATCCACTATGTAAACAAGGTGTGACGAGCGGGATTAGAACCCACGATCTTTTGAGTACAAAGCCAATTAACTACTACGGAAGGGAAGAACGTGCACAGAATAAGAAGAACAACAACAATGCTAATATTGTCTGTTACGTGTTGATATCTTTTTTTAATAATCAGAACAGGCAAATCTGGGAACATGGTCATGAAGAATAATTAGTTTCCAAATATTGCTATTCAATCTTATATTTAATGTATATACCTTAAGGGCCGTGGCTGCTTAAAAATATAGGAGGAATTCCTTAATAAACAATTAACTTTCCATTAAACTTCTGGGAGGTTTTCCGTTCTTTTTGTGGAAACTGCCCTTTTTTATTTGAAAAGGGGGGGGGGGCAATTTATTAAAAGGGATGGAGTTTGAACCCTTCAACTTCATCCCTCCTCCTATTTACGAGCTTGATTACCTTTGTTTTTGAAACAAAAATGTCTTGTAAATTTTCATTAAAGCGGTAGCACATATGATAGCGAATTCGACTCGCAATCCCAACTTGTCAAATAAGCTTGTAATTTGATTACCGATCTATAACAGTGTACTGGAGAATACAATAGGATGTAGGACCTACTAGGGGAGGGTCTAAAACTTCAACAACAAAATTTGATGGCGATGTTCTGTACATCCTTTTTGTCTGGGTTCGAGTTTAAACTCCTACAGATTAGCAGGTTTTAGTCCGGAGAGCGGAATGCGAGTTGTCATGCAACTTCAGCATAGCTTCTGGGTCCTTTTGACCATTAGGGGGATAGGACAGCCAAATTCACCCCATAATCTCCGAAGTCACATCTTACGACATGCATGAATAGTAAAGTGTTGCTATTCTTTGCTTCCCTTTAGTTTCTCGTCAACACACGGGTGAATAAACAGGATACGTACAGGATACGTTTCAAGCTACCGTATATTTCCGTACATAAGCCGAATTCCCTACATATATATTAAAGCAAGTGACATTTTCTTTCCAGAACGCTGTCTTCATCGGGGACACTCTGAATGCCTCTCTCTCCTGGGCAATCAGGTCTGCATTGGCCAGAAACATGTGCATACATTCTTCGATGTCGCTGGTCCATGGTTATCTTGGTATTCCTCTTCTTCTCTCGCCTGGCACTCTGTCCTCCAGAATCAGCCTTTCAATATCATCATGTCGCTTAAAGTGTTAAAAATACTGTAACGCCCTTCTTCTAATGGCATTTAGGAGCCACCCTTCATTTAGTTCAGTAATTTCAAAATTTCAGAGTTCTTATTTTTCTGTGCCCATAGAAATTTTCTGCAGCACGTCATTTCAAATGAATAATTCGTTTGGATATTGTCTCTTTACACTAATAGCTGAAAATATGCAAAATTCATAATATATATATATATGCAATATACGGAATATCCATATCAGGTAACAAAATAGCTTGAATGAAATAAAAACATATAAGCTCTTTAATACACGTCACAACATATTCCGTTCAAGGAAATACACTCTTTTAATCAGAAGATATTATATAATAATAGTAATAACAACAATAAGACACACAACCCGTCAGGATAGAAGGAATTCAACATTAGAGACATCAATACATCATACCTCCAAACACATATGAACAGACATCTTTTGACATCCCCGAATCTTTCTGATAATATGGTTAACTATCTAAAAGGAATAGTGGTGCTAGCGAGTTTATAGATGTATGTTTTGGACTCTGAAGAAAGGAATTCCAATGCAGCAGTATTCATGGACTATCACGTTATATCGGGAGTGTAGAATATACTTTTTGGGCAATCATTTCATAATTCTTTCTGTCAGAACTGTTGATCCATGTGCATTGATTGCATACTGACATTTCCTATAACTATGAGTCTGCAACAAAAGGACTAAGGAGCAATGTCCGCTATCCTGTACATCTTCGTCATCAAGGGAGCCGCGTTAGCGCAGTGGTTAACGCACTGGCTTCGCATATGAATGGTCCTAGGTTCATTCCTCAGCTGATGCGGAAATGTTTTCAGATCGCAACGGCTCCCAGGTCGACCCAACCTTAAATGGGTACCGGATTAATCCGGGAAGTAAAGACTGCGAGGGAGAGGATATGGCTACCGCCCTCATTTGCAGAGACTGAAATGTGAGATCGCTAACATCTCACACCCCTACGGCATTAATAAATGCTATGGGTTACTTTACTATTACTTTACATCTTTGTCATCAATGGGATTATTTGATAGAAGACATAGGTAAGAAATTAAGATAAGACATGCATTTAATCCATGAGTATGAGACAACAGAACATGTAACATATAACTGGAGTGTTGGATGGATTTTCAAAGATGAGTTTTGGATGGATTTTCACTAGAAGGAAATCCTGGTTACACATGCACATTGTCTACTATAGCAAGTTTCACCGGATTTGCTAAGCTTTAAAAACATGTGTCTCGGCACATATACAACTCATTTAATTGAAATTTTATGTGTAATGGTATAGACCCTATAACTTAATTTTTATATTGATTAGTTTCAATTTTCGCTTATTTGCGATATAGATCGAAAGTCTACTTGTCAAGATACATCTCACATACAAAACTTTGGGTGTTTACAGTCAATTATATGACTTCATTTACACATGATTTATCTATCATATATTTCGCATTATTTACGCGTGAAATTTCAGGATTTTGTACTCTCGAATACAAGACAGATGATGTTTTAAAGCTGTAACATCCGAAGTCGTAAAACTTCCTTCTTCTAGACACAATAGTTAGTATGCCAACAAAGATCAAGGGATTTCATTCGTATATAAAAACTGGACATGATGCAAAAATATAAAGTAGAAATTTGTTGGGTCTAACCAAAAATAATACCGTATGCAAAAAATAGCATTAATACGTTAGACGGTTACTAAGATAATTACATTTGTTTGAAGGCAAAGCTGGTGAAACGCGCTATAGTAGAATAATGTAGCGTAATAGCTTGTCTGGCGGGTGACTGTTGATAGCCACAGAACTTCCACATGCAAAATTCATGAGCATAGAAGACACAATAAGCATTGAAAATTTACCAATAACATATTGGTTGTCTTCTGATTTGTAAATCGTAGACACTGAAAACGAGTTGTGAATGTGTATGACTCAAGGGAAGAAAGCGTCATTACTGAGTCTGTGCAGAGTATGATGTGAGTTCTTGAACACTGGAGTACTTTAATGACTGTTGAACAACTATATACACAAGAAGAGAGTGTGCAGTGTATTTCATATAAGAAATAAATGGGGTGAACAAACTAAGGAGAAACACTTGAAGAAAAGTTTGCAATCTATAGGACAATGTTCATCACTAAAATCATCAACCACATATCACTGAGAGATCATTCAATTGTTCATTTTTAGTTCTGCAAATCTGTAAGCATCTCGGCTCTGTACAACCTGTCAGCTTCTTTCAGTGCCATCTTCGAAAGATCTTTGATATCCTGTCCATGACGCCCTGTGCGACCTCTTTTTCTCTTTCCTGGAACTATTCCCTCTATTATTAATCGCTCTAATACATTGTGTATTTTTGTGTCCAAAATATGTTAATTTTCCATTGTTTGATGGCCTTTAGCAGCGAAATAATTAGGGTTTGAGAGGATGTCTATGGTGTGTCGTCTCTTTGTCCATGATATTCTTACGAACTTCCTATAGCGCTTGTCATTGTTTTCTTTGAACCCACTGTCGTGTTTTAGACTGCTGTCATATTAGGCAGTAGACATAATTCGCGTATTTTTATTCACATCTATTTATCGTATGTCTTGAGCCGAAGAGTGAGAGTTATTCTTGATTAGGAATTAGCATTGTTGCACAAAGGGCATTCCCATAAGTGCTCTGCTTGCCATACCGTCGGTCATTTAAGAGTATATAACCTCAGTGTCCCAGTCTGTTGTTGGTTGTGTCTCCCAGTCAGTTGTTAGTTGTGTGTCCCAGTCAGTTGTGAGATAGAATTCAAGCACAACACAGCGTACAGCTGCAGATAGCACGAACGGGTTTCCAAATGTTTACCAGCACTTTTTTCGTTGCTAAGAGATGAATAGAACTGATTTATGGAGCCGAACAACTACATCTGGTAAATATTACTACATAGAATTGGTAAGTGCCAGAACGATGTTGATTTGCTGATGTAGAAAAATGTTAGATTGTGCAGAGAACTTCGAGAAGACAAGGGCAACAATCGCTACTAACTGCAGTTGTCATGGGATTAAGGAACATTTGTTGTGGTCAGTGGTCTGTGTCCTCTGTTGGATTTATAGAAATTGATTTCTTGATCGATTGCACAGTTAATTAACACATTGATTGAATGAAGTCTAGATTTCTTGCTGCCTGGTTTATTTATTAACTAAAACACTTTTTTTGATTTTTGGATTGATTAATCGAATTCTTGAATAATTTATGTGTTTTTGTGTCATTCATTTTTTCAATATTCTCGGAGGTCGTGGTGACAGAATTTTCTGAATCAATTACTCCATTATATCCGGAAGAAAAAAATATATAAGCAGTGTTGCCAATATCAGATTATATAACACACTAATAACATCCACAAAAACAGGCAACGTTTCGACTAAAAAGTCTTCATCGGGACATAGAAAAAGCAACAACAAAATTGATATTACAAAAAGAGACTCAAAATATGATGGGAAGAGAGGAGTAAACGTAAATAATAAAGGAGAGAGAATGAGAGAAAGAATAAGAAGAGTGAAGACAGTTGCAAGATAATAAGAAGGGACAAAATGAAAAGCAAAAGAACTAGTATAATAAAAGAAAAACATGTCTATCTTAATATCGAAATGTGTTATCCAGTTCTGCTAAACTGCAAGGTAAAACTAAATGACGCTGAAAATAAGGCTCAGTCGAATACAGATCGTGAACAGAGGTCACGATAAAAGTAGAAGATTGACATTATATTTGATGGTTGCATCTATGATATAATCAACCTGGACTCACGTCAGCAGGTTGAACATAACGACCCTCTTCCATACATGCACATTTTAAATTTTAGAAATTGATTTATTTTTTTCCAAATCTAACATACAGATATAGACTGAATTTTGAATGTCTTTGTGACAGGACAACTGAAATTCGTAACACCGTATATTGTAATACTGTTAATAGAGATGATAACACGACTCTCGTTAACGTATGGGTGCGGTGAATACACAGAAACTACAAGTTGATACCTTTAAATACTTAGCTTCTTATATGAGCAACGATGGAAGCACTAACAATGAAATAAAGATTAGACTTGAAATAGCCTCTGGTCCAATGTCCAGTTTAAATACCATATGGAAGAGCAGAATAAACACAGCAGTGAAGATAAACATAAGATCTCTCATAAAACATATTCCTCTGTATGGATGTGAGAGTTGAACAATTACATCAGAAATAGAGAGAAGGGTACAGGCTTTTGAAAACAAATGTTACTCATGAATATTGATAATTCATTATACATAACATAAAACCAACACATACGTTAGAAAGAAAATAAACACTCATGAAAATATGTACTCCCTGTGCAAAACTGAAATCTAATAGGTAACGCTTGAAACGGGATAATGCAGTTTTGCTAATAACATGAAACATACACATGAGCACACACAAATCGACGTTTCCGCTGAAAGGTCTTTATCAAATATAACATACATGTATACATCAAAAACGACAAGTAGGGAGGACACAACTTGCGTTCATATGTCTAGAAAAATGGCCAGAAGGTTTAAAATTAGGTCAGATGTGACATAAACAGGACATGTACAGAACTAGGACATGAGCAAAAATAAATACAAATAAATGTGAAAACGAGACAGAGAAATGACGGAACAACCCGATATCCGTATGGCAGACGCTCATTAATTTCCACAGGCTCAGGGTGTCAAATTCGTATATATAGGCGTTCTGAAGCGCCAGACGTCGTCGGAGAAGCACGCTTTGATGTCCGTCACCTGAATATTCTGGGCACCCCGATGGCCTGTGCCATTGAAAAGGATGTTGATAGGATAGCCCGAATTATGATTGATGCTGTGCAGGTGCTCGCAGAATCGATTAGTAAGCCTCTAACCAGTCTCACCTATGTACGTCATGGTGCAATGCTTGCATGTGATGGAATAGATGACGTTCCGGGACACACAGGAGAAACTCTCTTCGATGGAAAAGGTGGCCTTGGGGAATGTGACGGGCCGTCTTTGGGTAACATACTGACAGGTGTAGAATCTAGAGCGTTCGTAGCTGATAGAGCCACAATGTTAGGGGATGGCAGACCTAAGATGGCTCCTGACTAGTAGATCCCTGAGATTCTTGTCCCGTCTGTATACAACTAAGGGGGTCGCAGAATACTTCACGCGTCTGAGGATCCGACTGGAGAAGGGGAAGGTGTCGGAGTAGAACATTACCGACGGCAGCACTATGCGGGTGAAAAGTGGTAACACGTTTGACCCCGTCAGAGTGAGACCTCCGAGTGTTCGAGATGATATCCTGGTGGGAGAGGCTGCACACCCGATACAGGGCATCCTGAAGGACCCTGTCGAGGTATAAGCGACAACGGAAGAAGTCCATCATTTCGAGAAAGTCCGCTGCACAGACGTTGACGATTAAGATACGAAAATAAATACTCTTGCAAGTCAACAAGAACATATCATGGCAATGGTGAAACACCGCAAACTTGTGTGGTCTGACCACGTAATGAGGCACAATTCTCTTTCTAAAAATATCCTAAAGAGAACAGTGTGGCTGGAAGAAGAGGAGTTCAGAAAAAAGTATGTATTGGTAACATTAAATACTGGACGACATGATTAAAACTGCACACTTAAACAGGGAACTGTGAACAGAGACATTGCCGGATTTGTGTGTTTCCAGAGTGACACTACTAAGAACCTGAAGGATTATGGGTTTGACGATAATATTGCACAGGTCATAAGTCATGACATGACCAAACGTAACTAGAGATCAATGTTCAAGGGGGGGGGTGTGTCTCACCCCCAAAAAAGGAGACTTTAATTTCGTGACCACCAGCAAACCATTTTTTGTAATATATTGTTGTCACAGGTTAACCTGAATTTCGATCATCCATATTTTAATATTCGTATGCCATAATATAACAACAGTTGAATGACGTTCATGGTTGAAAAGGCATGTCTCTCCAAATCTAGATTTTAATTTTTCGGATCGCCTGTGAGTGGCGGGCCCGGAAAGGGAGCAAAATTAGTGAAACTATTACCTACGAGGAAGTCAAGTCGTAAGAGATGAGTCTTCTTCTTCTCGTTCGAAGTTTGACATGTCTACACAGCAATACTTGTTTTCTTAAGAAATACTGCTGTATTTGAAAGCTCTTCAACACTCCCTTACATCTTTCTGTGGGTAATAGTTGACATGTCTGTGGAAGATTATTTGATCATACTTCTTCTTTCACTCTCAAATCCCTGCAAATTAGCGGAATGTAGTCTTCTCCTTCAGTATTGTCGTGCAGATATTTAATTAATAAGGATCCTTTATCTGTGAACAGGTAGCTCTTCTCACAGCCCATGGCCTCTGACAAAAGCACAGGTTCTCCAACTCAGTTGGGAAACCGACGTGACATCCGAATTTGTATGTTTGTTGCCTCAATATATAGTAGTGTTAGGGAGGTATATAGATACATGATTAGTACTCGAATGGAGGCATCCAAGTGCGGCAGTATCCCAGAATCATCACGTCCTGCTAGGAACGTAGTACACACCCGTAGTCTATTTCATCATTCTTCTACCAGATCAGTTGGCCCATCTGCTGTTACAGCACATTCAGCATTCCCCACCACGTTGGTGCCAGCTACAAAAGGTGAACGGTGCAATGTTCTCTGCCCTGTATCTCTTCATCATACATGGGGACATTGATATAAACAAAATTCAGTAATTGTCACAAGGCATGCAATGGCAATGTTTCATTTTCCTTTTACACAGCTGAGGTTGCCAAGCTTTTACACAGCTGAGGTTGTCAAGCTTTTACACAGCTGAGGTTGCCAAGCTTTTACACAGCTGAGGTTATCAAGCTTTTACACAGCTGATTTGTCAATCTTTTACACAGCTGAGGTTGTCACGCTTTTACACAGCTGAGGTTGTCACGCTTTTACACAGCTGAGGTTGTCACGCTTTTACACAGCTGAGGTTGCCAAGCTTTTACACAGCTGATTTGTCAATCTTTTACACAGCTGAGGTTGTCACGCTTTTACACAGCTGAGGTTGTCACGCTTTTACACAGCTGAGGTTGTCACGCTTTTACACAGCTGAGGTTGCCAAGCTTTTACACAGCTGATTTGTCAATCTTTTACACAGCTGAGGTTGTCACGCTTTTACACAGCTGAGGTTGTCAAGCTTTTACACAGCTGAGGTTGTCACGCTTTTACACAGCTGAGGTTGTCACGCTTTTACACAGCTGAGGTTGTCAAGCTATCCCCCAACTTTCCTTAGTCAACAACTCACATGACATTACTGGAAAGAAAACACTGGCCCTATTCTTTACATCATGAACTAAAAGTCCAGGCCCCAGATTACACACGGGCGAGAAATATATATAGATAAACATAATATATAGATAGGTAAACATAATATACATATATATATATATAAAGAGAGAGAGAGAGAAATAAACATTATATAATATATAATATATCCATCCATCTATCTATCTATCCATCTTTATATATATTTATTTATCTATCTATATTTCTATTTTTTTCTAACTCTATTTCCCTTCATCCTTATATTATCCATCCGTGTCTACATAACCAGTTATTTAACTTCTTTTTCCTGTTTCTTCTCTCTCTCTCTCTCTCTCTCTCTCTCTCTCTCTCTCACCCTATATATATTCTTAGATCAATGTGTGCCCTGTCGCTTACAGACGTACTGGAAATCCTAGCAGACTCACGGGAATACACGTTTCATGTGTGATATATTACCTCCGGAAAACAAGTTTAACAGGACTGCCAAAAGACCTACTGATATTTCAATGTGACAATAATTGATGGCATACAAGTCTGGTCCCAAAAAGTTTTTATAAAGTACATATTTTAGGTAAATAAAAATATTTAGCACTACGAAAGCCCATAGTTAAAGGGGGGACAGGTTGGAAGGCTATCAACCCCTTACCACTGGGAAAATAAAACATATTTAACACTACAACAGAAAAATCATAATGCAACAAGCGGGATTTGAACAAATTCCGCTTCGATGGCACCTGCTAGCCTCGCAACTTGAGTAAACTTGTTTTCCTATTCGACCACACCACACTCGAAAAATATGTTCACAGAGATTATCAGACTATATGGTATGGGTATAACAAAAGAAATACAAATAACAGTATACAAGACATTTTCAAAGTTCAACCTTAATGCCTTTTTCAGGAAAATAAAGACAGTGAAAAAGCAGTAAAAATAGTGGCTCTATAACAAAAGCATTAGAGAGCAGATATTTAACAGTAAAGACATCTAAGCTAACAATGGCGCATGTATGTACAAGTATTCTTATAGAGATGCAGATTAAAGAAATATGGTACAAACAATTTATATAGTCTTGACGAAATTAACTTTTGCATGAAACTGTACTCATGCAAACATTCTATATTCTTGACAAAGTTTAAATTTCGCATGAAACTGTACGCATATAAACATTCTATATTCTTGACAAATTTTATTTTCGCATGAAACTGTACGCATACAAACATTCTATATTCTTGACAAAGTTCGCATAAAACTGTAGGCATACAAACATTCTATATTCTTGACAAATTTCGCATGAAACTGTAGGCACACAAACATTCTATATTCTTGACAAAGTTTAACTTTCGCGTGAAACTGTAGGCATACAAACATTCTATATTCTTGACAAAGTTTAACGCATCGCATGAAACTGTAGGCATACAAACATTCTATATTCTTGACAAAGTTTAACTTTCGCATGAAACTGTAGGCATACAAACATTCTATATTCTTGACAAAGTTTAACGCATCGCATGAAACTGTACGCATGCAAACATTCTATATTCTTGATAAAATTTAACTTTCGCATGAAACTGTACGCATACAAACATTTTATATTCTTTACTAATTGTTTTTGCTTATAATGATGGTGTACAGTTATGCACAGCAGTATTACTTTTTATCGTTTAAAGATATATGGGAAATGATAACGGACCAAATCAACTATGCCTGAAAATTAAAACAAGTTGAACGACGTCACAACATATGTACAACCTCCCAAATCTAAATAAATTAAAGATCAGTATTAAGACCAAATGGATTAAGGGGATCAAACTACAAGCTCTGGGTGTACACAGCTCTATCGTCTGTGATGTAATATCTTAATGCAATCACCTGCATAAACGGGAACAACGATGATCAAAGCCATTGAAATGTATAGCGACAAGAGTATGTGTTCTGTGGTTAATGGTATGAAGATGTCGGCAGAAACAGTCAATTAGTCTTTTGCCAATTTCACTTATAAATTTCTTGTCCCATTGTTTACAATTGATAACGTAAAATGGTGTCACGGGATTCATCTGTAGAGGCGTCGTTGATAGTGACAGTGGCCTTAAGAAATGAAACAGAGCTAATCTGTGCTACATTGGAATATATGTAGCAACGTCGGATTACGCAACGACCGTGCCAAAATGATCTGAAACATTTAGACCTGAGGTGACTGTGGATCAAGATATCTTTAAGAATTTGTCACGACTGTAGGTATCCAGATGAATGTCTTAGAAAATGGCACGAGATTCGGGGTCAGACTGGAGAAGGGAATACTGCTTGAACAAAATTCTGCGCACAGTAGAGTTATGGGGATTGAAATTAAGAATACGTTTAACTCTATCGGAAGAGGAAGTAACCTGCGTATTAGTCAAGGTATCATGGCGAGAGAATTTACGGACGCGAAGTTAAGCCAATGAAAGGCCACTGTCATGATATGAACGTCTATCAAAGAAATCAAATATATCATAGGATTAGACGGTCCATATTCAGTTTAGCTTGAGAATATACACTAGAAAAGTCTTGACTAAAATAACATTTTTTTAATGCTGTATGGTCGTAAACGGTAACGTGTTGACTCAAGTTTCGAGGCGAGTAGGTGCCATCTGAGTGGACCTAGTTCAAATCCCGTTTGTTGCACTATGATTTTTCTTTAATAATAAGTCCCCGGTGCTTCTATATTATATTATTCATTCGGCGTTACCAAACAATTGAGAGAAAAAAACATTAGGTATTAGGTATTCTTTTTCTTTAGCGTTCATTCTCAAACTCCTTCTGTATCTCTCTTGTAGCAGGATCAAGATCCTACTAGATTCCCAGCAGGATGTAGTCCAGAGAATTGAAATACGTTGTGTTCCCGTTTTATTTGCGCCAATGATCCAACACATCCGTCTTTGGCGGGTTATTAATATTAGTTTGTTGATTATCTTCCTCGCACACCGGACAAGTCCATAGGTGCTCAGATCTCCGCTTCAGTAAATCTCTCGGGGTATAACGGCTGATGGATTCGCTCTATGTTGGCTCGCTGCTATTTTTGAAATATTTGTCAGGTGTTCTCGACGCACCATCTTCACTCTTAATTCTCGATATAGTCACGCTCATTTATCTTAAAATCCTCTGATCGTGCGGGCTCACGAAGAGCAATGAGTATGTCTGCTCGGTCCATAGGTTCATCTGTTACTGTGGCGTGGCTACCTAATTGGTCGACCATTTGGTTTCCCTCCACGCCCGTGTGTCCAGGGACAAAGATAATAATTAGTTTCCGCAGTGATGCCAACATTTTCGCTCCCTCTAATGACTCCACTTGCCCCATACGTACATAACCTGTTTTGACTTTCTGAATCATATTCATTGATCACTTTATATGCACGCATGGGAATAGTATTACGGTTCCAGCCAGTTAAGTGCCTGCGTTACGGCAAATATTTCCATTGAAACAAAAACATAATCTATCCCCACAGGGCCGTAGATATCTTTCCCATAAAAGGGGGGAACTGTTTCCTTCTTTTTTTTTAAACATACAAATGTCGTTTGTGCGTTTTCGTGTGTCAATTTTTTTCTTTTGGTGAAAAATTGGATGGCCTTTGTGATGAAAAAATGGCTACGGTTGATGTCTAATTGATTGTTCGCTTTTAACACCCTTTTGGTTAAGTTCCTTGTACTAACATTCATGTTCTGATTTACTACGGCGGCAGGGTTTGAACCTTCTCCCCTTATCTATGAGTTTACTACTCCGCCCTTTCATTTTTTATATAAACATTATTGGAAATATAACACTGTTATCAATTGTCATGACCATATTTATAACATTTATGTGCACTGGTAACACCTCTTTTCACTTGAACAAAATGACTTTTTATTCCAGATTTACCATACATATATATTTAGATATAATAGTGCAATATCTCGCTATTATCCTAAACATCGAGATAGCGCGTCGCACTTAAATATTTCAAAATACTTCTAAAAATATTCTTCTACTAATTTCTAGTACGTTTCTGAAACCCGACAATTATAGAATTTCCACAAATGATGTGTATGCGAACGTAAAAGGCCAACTAAGAACTATGCGTCTTTGTTAGACACAAATAATTGTAGACATAAAATGAGAGACTGCGTGGCTCTTGTATTGATTGTGATGGGAAGATTCGCTTGGAAGGTTGATTATCTGTTTTCAATCTAGTGCCAGGCTTGCGACAGAACGTTTCGTTATGTAGAAAGTGCGTGTCACTCTATCTCTTTATCTGTTCATAGATCCTAGCCGTCTACATTTTTCTTATCAACATTTATAATAATTCGTCTCATTTAACTATGCGTAGATTATCTTAAAATTATCATTATCACAACCATTATCATCATTACCATTACCATCATCACCGTCCTTATCATCATTACAAGTATCATCATCACCACCATTATCACGATTACCACTATTATCATTTCTGTTATCGTCATTACCATTATCATCATCACCATTATCATCATCATCTTTATCATCATTATAAACAACAGCATCATCAATATCACAATCACCATCGTCGTGATCATTATAGTCATCACCAGGCTTATCATTAGAAAAAGAAACAAGATCACCTTCCTTATCTTCACCATCATCACTGTCATCATCATCACCACCATTAAGATCACCATCATCATCACCACCATTAAGATCACCATCATCATCACTATCACCATCATTATAAGCAACAGAATCATAATCAGTATCCGTATCACCACCGTCATTATTAACATCAGCAACAAGAACACGATCATCGTCATCATCATCGTTATCATCATAAGCATCATTATCATAACATTATCATCATGATCACCATCGTCATCATCATCGTCATCGTTATTTTCATCATAATTTATCACAATTATTATCATAAATATCATAATGATGATACATCGTAATCTCTGTGCTCCAGAGAATCAAGAAACCTTGATAAATGTTCGACCCTCATTTAGATCTACAGTAATTTCTTTCTCAAATAATGTTCGTCTCTGCCAATGATTTTCTCCCTTTCTACTCTGTCTTCCTTGTTTTCGTTCACCTTATGACGTTCAGCTGATGACTGTGTGGGAGTATTTTCTCACCTGCTGATTCGCAGTTAATGACTGGTTAATGACTTTTTTTCACTTATGTGGTCTAACTGAGGTCATACATATTTTGAGAACCGTTTGGTATATGTGGGTATTTATTTTCTGACATATTCAATAAAAAAAATACACCACTTTCGAGGACATCAACATCTAGAACACTACTCAAAATGTGTAATTCCAACAAATATGTTGTGTGCTCAATAATACTGCGAATAAAAACACACGTTGCAGCACAGAATAATGGACAGATAACAAACAAGCTGCCCATATAGTGTATTAAATCAGGCAAAACAAGCGACGGTTACATTCTTCCTAAAATGGAATGACCATGAGATTGCAGTTAAATTATGGACTGTATAGTAAATAAATATAAGAAAACAAAGTCATATATATAATGGGTTAGACAGCATTTTAACGCGGAACAAAAAATAGAATCGATGTTTCTACCAAAATGTCCTTATCAAGATTCCACATTCCCTAAAACTATAACCCATGTAAGTCGCAGTAGTACTACATTGGATACATCTACACCAAGTCCGATGATCCTCACACCATTTTTGTTCAGAAACCAGAATAGAACATGACATTCTGTATTAGAAATCAAGTCCAAAACAGCGATGATCCTCTTCCTCCCCCCCCCCCCATACCCCCGTATAACTATGGTAATTCTGACACCCCCCCCCCACCTTTTAACAGAAATTGTATCTACTGCTCTTAGCAACACAAAATGTCATCCAACGATTTCTAACTTAAGCTATGTAGATGAGAGTTAACATTGACCGATCCAGTCGTTGATTCGGTTTGCCAATTATATTTGGTTGGTCTTTCTCTGCTTCTTTTACCTTCGACTGTTCCCCCTTTATATTTGACAAAGAATGATGACCACATACATGTCTAAACCATGCAAGTTTTCGTCGTTTTAATATTGGAAGTTGTGATTCTTCTGCACCTGTGTACATCTCTATTTTATTTCTTGGATACATATTGATCCTGCAATCTCTACAAGTAGAAACGTAGATTCTGTCTATACAACCTGTATTCGAAGGTTAATATCGTCTCTAAATATCTGCAATACCACCGAAGATGAATGTATCGGGCCATTTGCACAAATAAAACTACGACACAACGCATTTCTATTTTCTGAACTACTGTGATAGTATCTGGTTGCGGAACCCTTCACAGGCAGGGGGTTTCACAGTAAGAAGTGAGAACCCTTCACAGATAGCAAGAGATGGACGGCGTGAAATGCAACACATTGAATGTTTTGCTCTTGTGTAAATGTTGTCACTGCGGACGCTGGTGGCACACAATGCGAATGTGCGTTTATCTAAGAACGTGTCATGCGACGATAAAACCCTAACGTGTTTTTATAAGAACGCGTCAAGCTATGATCAAGTGCAACGTTTGTTTACCTAAGAACATGTCAGATAATAGACAGACGGGAATCATACCAGGTAGAAGCTTTCTGGTTGGTCTGAGGCAACGTGGGTTTATTGTAACCAGAAGGATCAAGTCCTCATTGGTTAGAGGTTTTTCTCTGGGGGAAACGGAAGAGGATAGGCGGATTCAGAAAACCATAAGTTCTTCTTCTTCTGCGTTCGTTCTCAAACTCCTGCAGATTAGCAGGATGTAGTCCGGAGAACGGAATGCATTGTGTCATCGTTTACAGCATTGCTGCGATATCTGCGCCTTTCGGCCTGACACATCCTACTTCAGCATGGCTTTGGGTCTCTGGCCCTATATGGGATGGGACAGCCAACTCCATCCCATAACCTCCTTAGTCGTCTTTTACGACATGCGTGGAAGGTAAACGGTGTTGCTATTCTTTGCTCCCCTTTCGGGACCGGCACCACACGGGCCCATAAGTTCTGATTGGCGGAAGTCTTTTGGGAGGAGAGAGATAAGTTAGAAAGACTTAGCTTGGAGGGTCAGTAGTTCCCGAGTGACCAGGGCAGACAGTAGTCCCCGAGTAGTCCCCGGGTCAGAAGTCAGTTTCTATCAGGCTTGTCTCGGACAGTCAATACTTGTCTCCCAGGAAAGACAAGTCCTAGTTTAGTCTCGCAGCTGAGATAGTCAGAGCCAGATAGTTAGTCGGTGTATAATCTCTAAGACTTAGCTTATAACCCGAGTGAAACAATTCCTGGATGTGCTAGAGTAATTTGTAACTGAGATGATTATATTATTGCCCAGTTGCAGATAATTTAGGATTAGTCTGCAGAGTTGAGGATGGACTCGAATAAGACTAGATTGGAACTTGTGACTAGTGTTTATTTGCCTCTATTATGAGTATGATGCTATTAATTGATGTATATCAACTTGTATAAATAAACCTCATATTCTTGTGAAGGAGTGCTTTGGTTAACTGATTGATGTCGAGCAGTATTACACAGATTTAGACCTGGTCACATCACCAGTATTCCAGTAAGTCCTAAAAGCCATTTTCTTCCGTCGCAAATTATTGTGACGCTGCAGATCTTCCTTCTGTCACACTAGTCTGTCCAGGACAGACAGTCAACTATATGTTTTCGGTAACAAGTTTGTCTGTCACACTAAGTGCAGAGTATGTTACTGTTACACTACATCCTGCTGGATATCTAGTTGGACCATTGTCCTGCTACAAGAGTGGTCCAGTGGGAGTTTGAGAATGAACGCTGAAGAAGAAGAATACCTGCAATGAATGTCCAACTCTCACAACCATATCATTAATATAAAGTTCTGTGCGCACTGACGATCATAAATCTTCACAACTCTCTATTCAGCTGCCCTGGATCTCTCTTGCCTCCTAACTTGTCCGCTGTAATTATTACCTTCAGCGCCGCCCCCCGCCCCCTTCCAAATCTCATATCGTGTCAAAATTTAAAAAATTACAAAATCTCTTTCTGCCATCATTAAGAAACACTAGTCTCTCATTCGACTCTTTTAGCACTTAATCTTTGGCTTCTCTAGCTGTCCATGGAACTCTCAGTATTGTTCTATTGATTCGTGTCTCGCCTCTAATTCATAACCATAATGCATAATAGAAATTACTAGTGAATTATCAAGGTAGGAACAAACACACAATCTATATTCTTGACAAAGTTTAACGTTTCGCATGCAACTGTATGCAGCTAGCACATTCACTAAACTAACTAATACTAATATCTGGAAATCAAAAGATCTAAGAAGAAACACCAGGCTAAAGCTATTCAACTCCCGTATTGTCGCTGTACTAACTGTATGGAAGTGAAAGCTGGAAATAAACTCAAGCAACAGACCAAAAATTAAACAGCTTCGAAAACAAATGTCTCCGGAAACTGATGAACATAAAATGGAGCGACTTCGTCACAAATATTGATTTAAGAAACAAAACACATCAAGAATATGTTTCAGACGTCATAAGAAAACGCAGATGGAAATACTCGGGTCACGTTTAAATACTAGATGAAAACAAATAAACCAACAAGCCCGTATGTGGACACATGAGGGTCAAATAAAATGAGAAAGGCCTAAAGCAACCCTAAATAACAATACTTAAAGAAGGGAAATAACAGGCTGCACGACCATTGAAGAACTAAAACTGCAGGGAGTGGACCGCAGCACATGGAGAATCAAAACCTATGTGTCACCTGCGACACGAAATAAACAAGCTAACTATGCAAATGTACGCATATAAACATTATATTTTCTTGATTCAGTTTGATATACCCTCCATTCTTTTCTGCACTCGTTCTCAGACTCCTGATGATTAGCTGTAAGCCCGTAAAGATTTTGCAGCTGTGGGGTATTCAATCCCCATCCGCTCTCTTAAAAAATCTGAACATAATTTTTAGTACTAGGTGTGTAGTACTAGGTGTGTAGTACTAGGTGTGTAGTACTAGGCATGTAGTACTAACTATGCAGTCAAAGTGTGTGTAAAACCCACCCCATGTCGATTTTTCACATAAATTATAGAATATCCTATTCAGGACGTAGCGTCAACCCAGAGATTTTTGGCTGTAGTGATTTTCTAGGTAAAATAAATACTTTCAGTAGTTTGCCATTTGATTTCTGAACTGTCCGGATGCAAAATTGCCTGCGGCGAGACTCGAACCTGGTACCTTGGCAGTCACAAATGCGAACAATACCACGCCGCCACAGAGCCGAACCTTTCACATAAAGGTAATCAAATTTGTCATCAATAAAAGGGAATAACGCATAAAAATGGGCCATCAATAAAAGGGAATAACGCATAAAAATGGGCCATCAATAAAAGGGAATAACACACAAAAATTTGTCATCAATAAAAGGGAATAACACAAAAATTTGTCATCAATAAAAGGGAATAATACACAAAAACTGGCAAATGACTTTTTCAGGTAAAACCCCAACATTACTGACAACATATCTACGGCCCTGATCAACTGGGTCTAAAACGGGATAGGTTACGTTGTAGTTTACTGCGATATTTGCGTTATGTCGGGTATGCTGCGATATTTGTGTTATGTCGGTTATGCTGCGATATTTGCGTTATGTCAGGGTATGCTGCGATATTTGCGTTATGTCAGGGTATGCTGTGATATTTACTAGTAAACCACAAAGTCAATAACCATTTATTCAACCAACTCATCCTGGGCACGAAAATGGTTTCCAGAACTAAAGCACAGCAGCACAGGCACTGAAAAAGAAGTAGATGCTGCAATCTGAACCAGAAAACTTATAGCAACCACGTTCCTTCAACCATCACTTTCGACACTTATGCAGTGAGGAAATGCTAGAAATAACGAGGGGGAGTGGGAGAACCATACTGATAAAACTTAAGGTAAGGACCCCTCATTATCAATTCATACTACGACCACTATTTATCAATTCATACTACGACCACTATTTATCAATTCATACTACGACCACTATTTATCAAATCATACTACGACCCACTATTTATCAATTCATACTACGACCCACTGTTTATCAATTCATATTACGACCACTCATTATCAACTGATATTACGACCATTCATTATCAACTGATATTACGACCATTCATTATCAACTGATATTACGACCATTCATTATCAACTGATATTACGACCACTCATTATCAACTGATATTACGACCACTCATTATCAACTGATATTACGACCACTCATTATCAACTGATATTACGACCACTCATTATCAACTGATATTACGACCATTCATTATCAACTGATATTACGACCATTCATTATCAACTGATATTACGACCCCTCATTATCAACTGATATTACGACCACTCATTATCAACTGATATTACGACCACTCATTATCAATTGATACTATGACCACTTACTGTTAATTGATATTATGAGGGACTAGAAGCTTGTCCCTTGAGCTGAACAATACTGATCTCGATGTAGTGTTTTTCCCGTTCCATTTTGCGCTGTTCTACCATCTGATTGTACTCAATTTGTTATCTTCACGGAGATTTGAAGCATGGCTCTCACTATTCGTGGTTAACTCTACTTATATTCCGTTAGATTTTCATTTGCCGCTCCTCCAATGCATCTTCATTTCTGCTGTCCGAGACAGAATGGTTTATGTCATTGTATGTCGACAGTACAGCTTAAGGTGTTGACCCAGAGGTGTCGGAGATATTGCTTGCTTTTACAGTCAATTCTCATTCTATCTGTAACCTCTACATTTCTAAACATGATTCCCAAAGGTGCTGGCTAGAAATAGCTTGAGCCACTATATTTATGTTTTCAGGGTGCACCACGAGGAGGTACTTTTTGGAATATTGGTTTTCTGACTTTTAGTCTTCAGTGCTTGTACTTCTTCCAAGACACAATAACGGGCACTGGAACTGAGTAACTCTCACCAAAGACGCCTGACACAATTGATTCCCTTTAACAATAATTGCGCACTACAGTCCAATTTTGTCCCAGAAAATAAAATTAAATGAATATAAAGGTAAACTCGGCTTCATATTATAAAAATTAACTGCAGTCTTAGGTTCAAATTGTCGTGCCTCAAAAATCACAAAATTGTATGCGTCTCCTTGTTTTCGTTTTACAGGTAGACATTATGCATAAAACTAACTGGATGAGCAATATATCTTATGAATGAATCTTATATGCGACCAACTCACAGACAGAAAATTGATGAAACTTATATGCCATCAACTCACAGGCAGACGATTATATTTGTATGCTTTTGTTCAACATTATTTTTATTGTGGTTTTTCTAAGCGACCCAGCCTCCGTGCGTAGGTTCTTGTCACATAGTGCGATCATCGGCAGTGCTTCACAATTTTTAGGATCGATAAAGAAATCTTTCATTGATGGTTTACAATTTTTTTGGTATCTCACCATTAGTATACTACAGATCATTTATCTATATAAAATAATCTTTTACAGATCATTTGTCTATATAAAATAATCTTTTATAGATCATTTGTCTATATAAAATAATCTTTTATAGATCATTTGTCTATATAAAATAATCTTTTACAGATCATTTGTCTATATAAAATAATCTATTACAGATCATTTGTCTATATAAAATAATCTTTTATAGATCATTTGTCTATATAAAATAATCTATTACAGATCATTTGTCTATATAAAATAATCTATTACAGATCATTTGTCCATATAAAATAATCTATTACAGATCATTGGTCTATATAAAGAGTATATTACAGATCATTTTGATATATATAAAGTGGTCTATTACAGACCATTTACCTTCTTCTTCTTCTTCTTTTGCGTTCGTTCTCAAACTCCTGCAGATTAGTAGGATGTAGTCCGGAGAACGGAATGCGTTGTATCATGGTTTACAGCATTGCTGCGATATCTGCGCCTTTCGGCCTGACACATCCGACTTCAGCATGGCTTTGAGTCACTGATCCTTTATGGGATAGGACAGCCAACTCCATCCCATAACCTCCTTAGTCGCCTTTTACGACATGCGTGGAAGGTAAACAGTTTTGCTATTCTATGCTCCCTTTTCGGGCCCCGGCAACACACGGGCGTCCATTTGCCTATATGTATAAAATTCGCCAAACAGTACTTGTTTATGGATGCTGCTTTTATATATTCTGCCTCCAGTGTATTATCAAGGTTTGAAATGGAACAAAGAATAGACTGCTGCATACTACATGCTACCTGCCATGCAAGTCGTAAGATTCGACTGGGAAGTTGTTGTTTTTTTGGGTGGAGTTAGCTGCCACATACCATATATTTTGGGTGGAATTGTCTCAAAACGGGTATAATGTGTTCAAAGTAACCCAGAAGCCATGCTGAAGAATGTGTACGGCAGAAAGGTAGATGTCGCAGTTAATCTGTAAACTATGACACCATCTATTCCATTTTTCGGTACTACATCCTGCTAATATGAAGGAGTTTGAGAATGAACGTAGAATAAGAAAATATTCTGCGAAGTTGACAAACAGCGGTATCTATTTTTATTAACCTCTTATCTCCGCCGAGCAGCAAAAACAGTCAGTTAAGCAGATCTCTTCTGCCGGTAAACCGACAAAACCTCAATTGTTATAGTTACTTTTAAATGAATTATGTCATGGTGGGGAAGCCCTTACGGAGATTAAAAAGTGAAATGTTTCCATAGTAAGTGGTAACTGCGCACGATGTGGCACTTCAATATCCACTTATTACTCTATCTTGATCTTGTCATTTAATGTTGATTCCACATTTAAAATATAATTAAATTATGAAGAATACAGTAATCGGTAAATCAAATCCAAATAAACATTAGAAATTCTAATTGTTTAAAGTTTTGATAACTAATTTAAATGAAAAATTATAACGCAAAGAGGACAGTGTACTCACAATGAGGATGTCATGCAAGACTGCAATTCTGTGAGTTTAATGCATAGTCGTCCACGGTAGATTACAGAGCTGTAATCTCTTGCATATGAGTCTGTATGAAGGGGCAATGCCGAATTACTTCCTTCAGGAAACGCCTTCAATACTAAAACAAACACGCATTTCAATGCAGTAGAACTTACATTGGCCAAAGATTGTAATCTGGTTTTGTACAAACGTACTCAAACGAGGAGGTGACGAGTGTAGTGTTTGGCTGTTTGCCCGACGAGACAACCGTATAGATCACGTTTTCACACATCATGTAACGTTCATCCTGGCACTGTATCGCGTCTGGATTCACTTCATCGAGTGATTCTGGATCTGCCTGCATGCGCACGAGTCAGGCGCGCGGGAAGCAAAGTATGCACGGGCGTTAGCAAGGGGACTTAATAAATGAGTAAATAACTGAAATTCTTAGTTAGATTTAGTCTCCCACTTGCTTTTTGTCTGTGTTTCTTATTCATCATCCTATTTTGCGTTCATTCTCAAACTCCTGTCAATTAACAGAATATAATCCACATAAAGATCTTATCTACAATGTTTATACCAACACTCTGATACTAATGTCAGAACTCTAACAGTCTTGCAGCAAAGGAAAATCGTCATATGTGAAATGGAATGTCTAAGAAAAGCGGCAATGTTAACTAAACTAGATAAAATAAGAAATGAAGAAGTAAGGAAAAGAGTTGGTATAATATCGTATATTGAAAATATCGAGAGATAGCAAGTAAAATGGTTCGGTCACCTTATGAGAATGAAGTCAAACCAAATACCAATAATGGCATATAACAAAATAATATTCGGACATAAAGCCAAAGGTAGACCACGAAAGCAGTTGGTAAAAACCATAAAGATAACATTGAACAAACATGGACTCGACACAACCAGGTTGACACATCTGGTCTTGAAACGAAAACTGAGGCTCTACGCTTAACGGCAAGTCTGAACAATCTAGACGATCATCCACCTGGGGAAAGACAATAGATAATAGCTAATCCATAGAATTTAGTGTGTAATGTCACGGTTGATATCTGAGCTACGATACTTTACTTTTCGGTCCAACACATCATTTTTCAGCACAATATAATAGGTCATTGTGATCCGCTATTGAATTAGATATCCAGTTCTAGTACCGAGACCTGCTTAGTCGCCTGTTACTACATGAATGACAAGTAGCAGTGTCATTATTCTTTGCTCTCCTTTCGGGCGCGACAGCACACATGAGGCACAACGTCTAAAATCAGCGTTCCCTAGCAAGTACTGTTTAATGAACTTTCTATAAGGCCTTACAACCTTCTTCCGCGTCGAGGTTCCGCGTCGAGGCCAACTCCTCGACGCGGAGATAGGGCTTAGACCAGCCAACAGAAGATGAAAACTAAGTCTGGTAACCCATCTGATAAGGAATACAATCCTGCCCAAACTTCAGCACCAAAAAGGTGCTGAAGACAGAGATACCAGGCCAAGAGGCATGCCATGCAGCAACCCTGGTATCATAAAACCCGCTAAGATAACATAAATTGCTGTAGCAATAACAATAAACACAACAAGCAATGTCAAAGGGTGGTTTCTGTAACAGATGCAATGTATGTTCTACAAGTTCTTGATAGCGATAAAGTGCCAGACCTGAAGAAATCCATACGAGAGGTGAACATCTAAAGAAAGGCATTGCTGCAATGGATACCATCCCCACTGTAGCATACCAGAAATTGAAAGGCAGATAGATATATTAGTAAAATATGGAGCAACAAAGGAACAAAAAGACCAAGATATCACCTACCAGGACGAGGACCCTATCAAAGTTATTAGGAAAGTCGACCATTCAAAAGAAGACAACTATCGTTATCTTGACAGAGCTGAGCAAGTTTTACCATCTTCCGCATCAAGACAGGGCACAACAGACTAAACAGCCACTGAAACAGTCAAAGACTGGTTCTATCTCCTCTTTTGTGATATTCTGCAAGTCTATCTATCTTTGTTCCTTCATCGCCGAATACAGTATATAGTGCAGAAACCAGAGCTCTCCAGTTCGAGCGATGCGATGTTAATGTGTATAATTTTTGCATGTTGTTGTAGCCCAGTCATGTATGCAAGACTACACTACAATTAACCAGTTCAATTGGGAGCAATGACCCACAAAAACAAATGTCCACAGAAACATACCTATGAACCCTGGGGAGATTTCAAATACAGCAGCATTGGTACCGTACACGTAGACGCCATCACATACTCGAGTTATTTCCCTTGTCTACATTAGTAAATGTCATGATCATCACTTATTTATTTATTTTAGGGTATGGGTAAGGTTCGGATTATGATAGTCGTGTTTTATATAATTACCCCAACCCTAAATAAATAAATATTTAAATGATGTGCATGAAATTTATATAGACAAAAGAAATAATTAAACATGTGGCGGCGTCTACTTCTACTGCACCGCAGCGTTGTTAAAGAAAACAGGACTTCTGTGTAAAAATGTTTAACTACGAACGAGAAGAAGAATATAAGAATGCTACATTTGCTCACAAACCCTGGCATCACATGGCGTGTCTATGTGTGAGAATATGTTTGTGGATTTTTTGCGCATTTTTTTATGTGTGTAGACTGCGATCGATAAAGTTTTTTTAGGACTGTTCTATGTGTGTGCATATGTACACTAGATCGAACGTGGGTGTGATTATATACACCAGATCGAAATACTATAAATGTATGAGTAGGGAATGTATGCGTGTGTTTATATGTCTGTAGTTATGTGTATAAAGACCTACAATTTTCTAACACTATCATCAGCTCAGTGTAAAAGCTACTTAACTAATTGACTCTCCGACAAGCAGTTCACACTGCCACTTATACCCACCCTCCCTTCAGGCTGAAAATATTGAAAAAAGTATAGAGGATTTACCATATTGTGCTCGGGTTTCCCACATGTGCCCCGTACCTTTCAGCGAAGCGGCAAGCCGCCTGCTGAGGGTATATGACGTAATCAATTCACGTTACTCCGCGGCTTCAGGTTTAACCTCTAAGAATCTCCTTAAAAATAAACTTCGAAAATATAACGTCACGAGTCGGATTCTAACTCGCGACCTCTTGAGTATAAGGCGAACAGCTTAACTACTAAGCTCCATGTATGTTGCCGGGGCCGGAAAGTGGAGAAAAGAGTAGCACCACTGTTTACCTTGCATACATGCCGTAGGATGGGAATAATGAAATTAGTGAAATCAAGTGAAATTAGTTGTCCCATGTATGCCATCTTCTTTCCGATATTTAGAGTCAGTAACCAAGAGGCCATACTGGTCAGACGTGTCTGGCCGAAATGATCGGATTACGTTCTGCTAATTTGCAAGAGTTTGATCACGAATGCATTTTGTTTTCGTACGTTCTCAAACTCCCATCGGAAATGATCTTGTAGAAAGATGTTCACACAAGATTTCCAGCAGGTTGTAGTCCAGCGAACGGAAATGCTTTGTGTCGCTGTGTTATTTGCGCCAATTGCTCCACACATCCGACTTCGACGTTTTCCCTTCAAATAAACCAATAATTCCTCGTGTTTATAATGACATTTTTTTCATTTTCAAACTGAATCTCTGTTGAAGCAGAATAATGATTTTACTTGATCTCTAGAAGAATGCAGCCCAGAGAACAGAAACAAATTCTATAGCTGTTTTATTTGCCCCAATTGCTCAACACATCATGAATCGGACTTCGGCGGTTGTAATGGAAGTGGTGGCCGTAAAGCAGGCACTTAACTGACTGGAATCACAAGCCTATTCCCATGCGTGTATACTAAGTGACTCACTGAATATGATGCAGAAAGTCAAAACAGGTTATTCGCGTAGGGGATGGGTGGAGTCATTAGAAAGAGCTAAAATGCGGGCATCACTACGAAAACTCACCCTTATTTTTGTCCTCGGACAACGGGGCGTGGAGGGAAATGAACGGGCCGACCAATTAGGTAGCCTCGTCACCACAACAGATGATCAGCCTATGAACCGAGCAGACATACTCATTGCTCTTCGTGAGTCTTCTCGATCAGAGGATTTTTAGATAAATGAACATAAGTCAATATCGAGAATGCGCGCATTGGGAGTGGTCCGTAGTGAACCCTGACAAAGATTTCAAAAAGAGCAGTTAACCAACATAGAATCGGAACCATCAGTCGTTATACCCTGAAAGATTTACTGAAGCGGAGATCTGAGCACCTATGGACGTGTTCAATGTGCGAAGAGGATAATCAACAGACTTAATACCTAATACCTAGTGTCTAACTAAATTACGACATGAACCGGGAAAGTCTGTCGTAACCGGTGACTTCTCTTTTGCAACTGCGAGTTGCGTGGTGTCATGGTTGTCGGTGCGCCTATTGGTTTGGTATCTCTGGTTTCAGCACGTGTGCGTGCTTCAGCAAGACTGTGGTCCTTCTGATTGTAGGGATGGCCAGAGTAGTCTTAGTTTTCAATATCTGCGGGATGAAATTAAACCCCCATCTCCACGTCAAGGAGCCGACCTCGATGAGATAAAGAGTGACTAAAATGATATAAATATTATTTAATTTTGATATCCAGAAATTCTTACAGGATCTCGCGTCTCTAACAACCAACCATCAATTTCTGTCAGATGTATTTTCTAGAAAATTGAAGACTTCTTCTTCACGTTCGGAGTTTGACATGTCTACACAGCAAGTTCTGTTTATTGAAGACTTAATATCTGCAGAACATGTAATCGGTGGTGATAGTTCTTCATCTGACTTCTAAACCCAAACATATTCTGTATAGTTCGAATATGATCGTCTTTCCAGTCAACCTGGCTGAGAATTGTAATCTGACTCGTTATGTGAGAAAAATTATTGTAACCTGACTCTTATTTTAGAAAAATTATTGTAACCTTACTCGTTATGTGAGAAAATTATTGTAACATGGTTCGTTATGTGAGAAAAATTATTGTAACATGGTTCGTTATGTGAGAAAAATTATTGTAACATGGTTCGTTATGGGAGAAAAATTATTAAAGACTGGCTACAGAGAATGTTGTGCAGAAAAAAAATGCTCATCTGCGAACTCTCCTTAATTAGTTACATCGGTATTAGCAACTTTCAAATTATATACTAATATATAAGACATATAACACCATATATGACATATAACACAATATATGACATATAACACAATATATGACATATAACACAATATATGACATCTAACACCATATATGACATCTAAAGGGAGCCGCGTAGCGGTTAGCGCACTGGCTTCGCATATGAGTGATGCTGGGTTCATTCCCCAGTTGAGGCGGAAATGTTTTTCAGATCGCAACGGCTTCCAGGTCGACCCAGCCTTAAATGGGTACCGGATTAATCCGGGAAGTAAAGACTGCGAGGGAGAGGAGATAGCTACCGTCCTCATTTGCAGAGCTTCTGAAATGTGAGATCGCTAACATCTCACACCCCTACGGCATTAATAAATGTTATGGGTTACTTTACTTTTATGACATCTATCACAATATGTGACATCTAATACAATATGTGACATCTAATACAATATGTGACATCTAATACAATATGTGACATCTAATACAATATATGACATCTAATACAATATGTGACATCTAATACAATATGTGACATCTAATACAATATATGACATCTAACATACCAATGTATTTAACACACAAATTTAGGCAGAAGACAGAACTAATATCTGTGAGATGTGGATATATTGAAGAATACGGAAAACTTCATTGAAGGAGAAATAAACAAAGTTATTCTTTCACTGCGTTTGAAAACAAAAAAGAACTATTACAATAAAGACAAATTAAACAAGTTAAATATTCTGGACATATTTTGTTGTTTCGGCCCCTGGGAAATATGAACAATACCTTCGATACGGAGACGGCACTTTATAATCATTTCGGTTGAAAAATAATGCTAACATTTCGTTGATGTTAAGTTGCCCAACGTTGGTTTAAATATACTACAATGAAGCTTTCTTCTCAAACAATTGTAAGTGATGACATCAAGAAGGAATTAACCGATTCCCTGCAACTTTAACCGTGTGTCTCCACGAGTATGTGCTTACTAACACTACCATTGATAGAAATTGTTTGGGGGGGGGTAGCGGTTTGCAAGCATAGGGCATATTAATTAAGTCTGTATGTTTATTACGAGCAGTTATTTAAGGTAATATGTTGTGCCTGGTTTTCACGGTCCTGTTTTAATCCTACTACAGTCAAATTTATACGATCTCTGTGTTAACTCTATATCAAGTGACATATTCTTCCCAGAACGTTGTCTTCATTATGGATACTCTGAACGCATCTCTGTTCCGGGCAAGTAGGTTTGTATTGGCCAGAGATATGTTCATATATTCTTCGATGTTTCTGGTCCATCTTCTTCTTGGTCTTCCTCTTCTTCTCTACCTTGCGATCTGCCTTCCAGAATCAGCCTTTCGATGCCAACGTGTCTCTTTCAGTGTTCAAAATACTGTAGCTTCCTTCTTATGATGGTATTTATAAGCCATACTTTATTTAGTTTCAGTAAGTTCAAAATTTCGATGCTCTTCTTTTTTTCCATGATATTCGTAGGATCTTTCTGTACCACTTCATTGCAAATGAAACTAAATGCTATTAACCTTACTACAGTCAAATCGGTCTTACGTGTCTGTTAGCCCTACTACAGTCAAGTTCTTCTTAAGCGGCTGCTAACCCTACTACAGTTAAATCGGTATTAAACGGGGCCTTAATGGACTAGAAAACGTTCCCGCTAAAGGCAGACTTCGGATAATTAAGGTGGGCTATGAAATTTTTTCCATAATTATGAATGTAATTGAGATATAATAAAATATCATACGCATGCACTTATTAGCACTATAATAGGACAAAAAATCTGAACACAAATATATGATTCACTTTTTCAATTTTTTAAATTTTTTTCAGAAGTCTAGAAGGGTATTCTATACAAAATAAATATTCATGAAACTTTTTTTCCACAAAGAATTGAGTCACAGAAATCAGACCGGCAAACATATCCAATAAATCATTTCGCTGTAGTTCACATTGTTGTAGTTTCTTTCAACTTCTGAAAGCATCTCAATAATTCCTCACTTTATTTTCTTTAAAAACAGTTTCACTTTCACTACTTCTTACTTATGTCTTTCTTCCCCCCCCCCACCTCTCCCACCTTTTCCCCCCAAGTCTCGTCATCTTATTTCTCTATCATTCTCTACTAAAACATTGATATCCAATGTTTCTATTTCGATTTTTCCAATTAGAAGTCTTGAGCTATGTTGATGTAGTCTTCATCCGTAACCCTCTCATCTCGCTATTAAGCGGGTAGAATTGTCAGATATATTTGTATGAAGACTACACTGGTCTCTAGAAATTATCTGATCTTTTCAAATGTTGCTCTGGAAATGTATTTCCAATCACTTGAAATTATTACAATAAATGCTTACTTTTTCCGTTCCGTTTTTGCGTTAGACAGTATCCGATTAATTTAATATGTTGGTAGTTTAACAAGATTTCAGTTGAAAAATCAGGGGATTGGAAAACAGTTTCATTGAAGACAAATTTCAGTTTAATATAGGACCCGCTTAAGACAGGTTTTACTGTATTGTATTCCAAATGTGGGAACTGGTTCTAACGTTGCCATGAAATTTTTGATTGAACACTCCCTTTTCTTAAACTTCAAAATACCACTTCAATTAAACCAAATACATGCAAATCAACACAAAAATCATTCTCCTGACGTGCATCTTTCTATCATGACAAACCATATTTGACGAATGATTTATAAAACTACACTACCCAGGATCCAGTAGTTGAATAACCCAGAGTCGAGCAGGTCTTCTCGGAGATAAATCTGCCTATCCGTGATTTATTTTATCAGTTACAAAATAAGCATGAGAATATTATATCACTGAACTGTTGCACATTGTCTCTGTAACGCTATCTTCCACCTGTTTTTCCTATGTGTTAGATGCAATGACAAAGTCATTCATTGTTATTTTGTACACATCTTTGTATTGATACTTTGGAGTGTTCCTTCTTGCACCGTGAGAGTTCCCCATATAGTATATGTTTTCTTATGCAGCCATTCAAGTGTTTTTATACACCAGGGTATACGATTCTAGCTATCAAAGACGAAATATTTAGAGAATGGGTCTTGTTAAGTTAACTCTGTCGCAATCATTAGATTCGGTTATTTCTGGAAACCATTTCCAATATCGATTCCACAAGACAACTGAATCAAAAACCTGACAAGTTCATCAATAATTCCAGACTATCCCACTAGAGTTTAAAATCTGTTGTTCTGTTCCAGGAGTATGTCATTTACTTTCTGTTCCGAAGAAATGGTTATCTGTGGAATGCTAGCAATATACACTGCTGTTTTCTTTGTGTATTTTTTAAAAAAAATTATTAAAACTTCATTTTCTTTTCAAGCCACATTTGAACCTTTGACGGGAGTTTATTTTAGCCATGTAAATAAGTAAGAATATATTTGTTGGCATTGGTTCTTAAACTCTCACTGAATCTCTCTTGCAACAGCTGGATCTCTCTTGCAACAGCTGGATCTCTCTTGCAACAGATGGATCTCTCTTGCAACAGCTTGATCTCTCTTGCAGCAGATGGATCTCTCTTGCAACAGCTGGATCTCTCTTGCAACAGCTGGATCTTTCTTGCAACATCTGAATTTCTCTTGTAGCAGGACAATGAATTTACCAGATATTCATCATGGTGTAGTCCAGAGAACTGACATACGTTGTGAGGCCGTCTTATTTTCGCCAATGACCAGACATATCCAACTTCGGAGATATATGAAAATTGTTAACTGATGATTTGAGCGATCAGAGGTTCTAAAATATTGTGACTGGATTCTGGAATGAAAATAACTATAAGACTGAAAAAACTGTTCACCTAAAATGTCTCCGCAAACTCTTAAACATCAATTGACACGGCAAAATCTCCAACATGAAAGTGCTACACCGCACTCTGTTACTATATGCCTTGGAAACAAGTAATGGAAATATATTGCATTGGTTGCTTCACGTCCACAGAATGTCAGTGTGTCCACCGGTAGTCGGCCAGTTAGTGGGTCTGTTATTGGGTCTGGTAGTGGGTCTGCTAGTGGGTCTGATAGTGGGTCTGATAGTGGATGCAGTGGTGTAGTGGGCCTGATAGTGGCTCTGATAGTAGATCTTGTAGTGGCTCTGACAGTAGATCTTGTAGTGGCTCTATACGTGTAGTGGAACTGGTAAATCCTATGCTCTAGGCTTACGTTGCGTTACCATTAATGCAATTAAAGCCACTGTGGCTTTCCTTCTTCTTCATGTTCCTACAAACAAGCGGGTGCCACTTCGAGTTCCTACAACCAAGCCGGTGCCACTTCGAGTTCCTACAACCAAGCCGGTGCCACTTTGAGTTCCTACTAAGAAGCAGGTGCCACTTCGAGCTCCTACAAACAAGCCGGTGCCACTTCGAGTTCCTACAAACAAGCAGGTGCCACTTCGAGTTCCTACAAACAAGCCGGTGCCACTTCGAGTTCTTACAAACAAGCCGGTGCCAATTGTCATGCGTGCTCAACATTAACCCTCCCTTCTTCTTCGAGTTCCTACAACCAAGCCGATGCCACTTCGAGTTCCTACAACCAAGCCGATGCCACTTCGAGTTCCTACAACCAAGCCGATTCCACTTCGAGTTCCTACAACCAAACCGATTCCACTTCGAGTTCCTACAACCAAGCCGATGCCACTTCGAATTCCTACAACCAAGCCGATTCCACTTCGAGTTCCTACAACCAAGCCGATTCCACTTCGAGTTCCTACAACCAAGCCGATTCCACTTCGAGTTCCTACAACCAAGCCGATTCCACTTCGAGTTCCTACAACCAAGCCGATTCCACTTCGAGTTCCTACAAACAAGCCGGTGCCACTTCGAGTTCTTACAAACAAGCCGGTGCCAATTGTCATGCGTGCTCAACATTAACCCTCCCTTCTTCTTCGAGTTCCTACAACCAAGCCGATGCCACTTCGAGTTCCTACAACCAAGCCGATTCCACTTCGAGTTCCTACAACCAAGCCGATGCCACTTCGAGTTCCTACAACCAAGCCGATTCCACTTCGAGTTCCTACAACCAAGCCGATTCCACTTCGAGTTCCTACAACCAAGCCGATTCCACTTCGAGTTCTTACAAACAAGCCGGTGCCACTTCGAGTTCTTACAAACAAGCCGGTACCAATTGTCATGCGTGCTCAACATGAACCCTCCCCAGCATTTCGTCAGGAGGGAGATCACAATCTTGAGCAGTTTCTGCCGCCATATTTACCTTCCCCCTCCCCCTCCAAGGTCTTGAATTTTGGATCTACGTTCCACGGGTGCCCTACACGTATGATTGTCAATGATTAAATCGCAAGCTCCTATGGGGATGTTTAATCAATCCACTCTTAGGTTAATACAGCATATCAAAACATGTTGCACTAATATACAACTAAAAACAAAAAAGAAGATCCTAAATGCCCCCCACCCTCCCCAATCAACGGTTTTTCCCTACAATAATATCATCAAAAATCCTACAAAAGAACCATAACCCTGAAAAGCCAACAGTAACCATCAACATTATAACATTTGTAGACTAAATTGTGAATCTGTAATGATTAGCTTTAATTAGGTCCCTGACACTAATTGCCAAAGTTATATATATGTCTCTATCAAGTGGCCAATAATGATAAATTATATTTGAAGTAAAGCATGCATTGCAGTATAAAAACACATTGGTAAAATCACATATTGTCAAGATAAGAAAAGAGAGGAGACACTGAACAGTCTTTTAAAAGTCGCATGTGAAAGAATTGTATTATAATATTTCCTACTTTTCAACAAAACTATGGTTATTAGTCTATGGACCGAGGTAAGTGTACTCGTGGCGGGTACATAGGTGCTCAGACTCTCCCAGCAAATGTAGAAATGTATGTATGTTGATGGGTTCTGTGACTAGCTGATTGAATACGTTCCTCATTTTACTCCGTTGACATCCGATTCTACTATTATTACATTTCATACAGAATTCCCCGCTGGCAGCATAAAATGTGTCATAAATCACGGTGTCTAACGCCGTTTTGTCAACATTCATTGTCCACTCATTGCCTATTGATGCACTGAATGCAAGCTTGCCTGCTATCTCATTGCCACTAACTTCTGCTTGCCCCATGAGCTATAACTATGTGGCATTCTGAATGTTAAAAGTAACTACACATTCATATCGACACTTCCTAATTTAGATATGTCGAAGCAAACTGAAATTCTGACACAATGTCTGACTTAAGTCTTCCTATTCTTTTTTTATTTCTTATTTTTTTAGTTCAAGATTACTTTGAATTTGCTAGAGTTTCACGCTGGTCGCAATGATTAAGCTCCTAGTTATGTACAGATAAGAGTGTCTGTTCTAAAATTTTAGTCTCAGCTTAGTCCAGTGTGGTCATGTCTCGCTGTTGATTGAAGTAGGAGCAGTTTTGAAGTATGTGTTCGGGAGTGTATATTTGTGGTCTACGTGTACATTAATTTGTGTGAGCCACTCTGATCCGGTACAGCTTACTCTATAATCTGCAATGTCCACTTCTAAGTCAAAAGATGATTATCTGTTGGGTAGTTTGTTACCAATGTCCGCTTCTAAGTCAAAAGATGATTATCTGTTGGGTAGTTTGTTACCAATGCCCGCTTCTAAGTCAAAAGGTGATTATCTGTTGGGTAGTTTGTTACCAATGCCCGCTTCTAAGTCAAAAGATGATTGTCTGTTGGGTAGTGTGTTACCAATGTCCGCTTCTAAGTCAAAATATGATTATCTGTTGGGTAGTTTGTTACCAATGCAATTGACTACCTTATTAAATAGTCACAGTGATCTACGTGAGGACAGCAGCAACGGCTTCAAGTTATATCCACATGCTGGTTGTGGTTGACCAGAATGTTTCGCTATACTCTGCGATACACTCAGCGATATACTCTGTGAATACACTCAGCGATATACTCTGCCACTCACACTCTAACAGGACAACCCCAACCAGATGATAACGACGTCATTCCTGCGTTATCTGCTATCATTTGATAAATTTCGAGGTTTACTTTTCTGTCGTAACAATTTTTACAAAGTTAGACCAAGAGTAATTCTAACTTTGTGAAAATCTATTTTGTTTCACTAATCAGACCATAGACATCTAGATACAAGGTCCAGAAGCACATCACAATTAAGTGCTATTTCCTTCGGGATTTCTCACGTTCACCCAATTCTCAATAAGCTAGAAAACAAATACTTCTCCAGGACAGTTGTGTTGTTTTTTTTACACTAATCTCTGCAGAGTCACTTATCTTGATATATCCGACTTTTCTGTGCTTTTCTTTGTCTGGAGGCACAAAGTAGACGCAAGCTACCACAGATCCGTCACATCAGTCTAGAAGAGTGACGATATGTGAGGTTAGCACGCATGTCACATCAGTCTAGAAGAGTGACGATATGTGAGGTTAGCACGCATGTCACATCAGTCGAGAAGAGTGACGATATGTGAGGTTAGCACGCATGTCACATCAGTCGAGAAGAGTGACGATATGTGAGTTTAGTACGCATGAGTATTTCAGAAAAGACATTGGTATATTGTATGTGGAATCCCGGCTATTTTTTATAACAACTTATTCTTTTCTATACCGTTTAACAAGGTCGTTTCGTGTCCTTTTGTATACATAGATGACCATGACCAGGTGTAATTCTTTTGTTGGTAAGATTAAGAATGTAGTACTATCTCCTATTGTCTTGTCAGTCTATGCCGACCATTCCTATTTGCTCTTGATTCTTCAGAAGGCAGCAAACGAGATTTGGACCAAGTCCGTTCAAATGGTACCTATTCACCTAGTAGTTTGAGACAAAACGTGTTCCGTATGCACCCCGCTCTTGATTCTGGTGACATTTCAATTATCAATATTCACTTCTCTAATGTGATATGCCCCACCGCAGGTCTGCTAGCTTGGACAAAAGCATGGCGAGAATGTAATTACAGAAGCACCAGTATATATTCAAGTACATCTGTATAGGCTGTTTTACAGTTGTTGAATTCTTAGGTCCTGTTTATTAGCATGTGCAATACAAAAACACGAACGACCGACCTATCGTCGCCGTGAACCATGAACCAATTGTTGAGAGCTCATGTTTTGAGACTTATACACTAGTCATCAACCACAGAGACTGGTCCAAACGTGTTTAATCTTAGAATATACTAATGAAAGCTGACAGCTGTACAGACTCATCAACCTATCAATAAATCCAGGCCTGAGCCCGTGTGTCTGGCGGAATGATATAACGTAATGAACCAATAAATATGCAACAGCAGTGGCGTCACTAGGGTGGGTGTCCCCCAGTGCAGTAAAACATGGTGGCACTCCTTTACTTCATGGTGTCACCCCCCCCCACCCAACCTCCCTCCCTTCCTAGAAAATATTTTTATACATAAAAATGACAGCATCACAACATTAATCCATGTTATCATTATTATTATTAAACAACTTCCATTAATTATTTAGTAATTACTAACAGCAAACTTACTTACTAATATGTGACGGTAAAAGGGATACATTTTGTGATTTTTCTTCTTTAAATTGTTTTCATAAAATTGTTGTAAAATTCGAATTTACCGGATCACACGTTACGAGTTATAATATAACTTTTCGGTTTCATTTTTACCTAAAAACGAAACTTAAAACCTTCAAATTAACAAGTTAGGCATGACATGTGTATGCCTGCATGTATTTGTTGTATTAGTCTAATATACAAAATAATGTCTAAGAATCAAAATATGATACACGGGAACGTATTATTTGTGGACAATGATAGAGGCGAGAGATAATTATATTTTGATAAACTGGGGTGCAGTCCTAAAAAAGTGGCGAGGCGCTTCGTCTTCTAAAAAAAGGGTGGGGGGTCTCCACACAAAATACCGGGCCAATCAAATTCAATTTGTCTTTTTAAAAGGTCGTTAGGAAAAGTGCCGGGGCAGTGCCCTAGCACTCCAAAAAGTACCGGGACGTCGTCTTGGCACCACTACACGCCTGTATTAAACTATTCTGAAGCAGACACAAATTCGTTGGGCAGGTCATTTGGTACGCATGCTAGACCATCGCCTGCCAAAGATACTTCTCTATGGTGAGCTGGAGATGTGTAAATGATCTCAAGGTGACCAAAAGAGGCGCTACAAGGACTCGTTAAAGACCTCACTGAAAGCCTTTGAAATAGACAAAAATACATGGGAAGAACTTACACAAAATAGATCTACATGGTGTTCTACAGTCAAAAAGAGCGCGTCATCTTGTGAAGATAGAATAAATGCTGCAGCCCAACAACGGAGAGTAGATAGAAAGTCACGGATATACCAAAATCCGCCTACAGTGGTCACTCCATGTCCGAACTGTCCAAGGACATTTACAGCTCGAAATGGGCTCATTAGCCATCAACGAACTATTATGCATGGTTATAATTCTAACTGAATTTTCAAAACTCTAATGTAAAAAATGGTTATAATCACTTGTGAAGGACGAACGAACATACACCTGTAGATAATAATCAAATTTACTTTACATGAGCAAAGCACAACAAAAAAAGTATTAACTGTGCGAAACTGCACTCAATCCGTTCATTTGTAAACCTCGTTTTTCGTGAACTAATACGTGAATTATTGTAAATATGTTAAATTTGACAGTTATATTGGTACAACTTATCACAAGTTAGTACAAAGAAATGAACCCATTAGGTTTGTTCGTTTCTTCTATTAGGATAATGTTATCTTCTGGAGGAATTGTTATACACGCAAAACTATAACACGTTTCTGTGTTTATAATTAACAGAACAAAGATATTTTTATATTTCAATAATAAATTCCTGTCGTTTAGCTGAAACAACGCATAAGAATAATTACGCAGAGTGACGTGGAATCATAGACAGTAATATTTTCTATTTTGATGTCACCCCATGTGATGGTGTCACCCGTTGCGGTCCGCACCCCCGTAGTGAAGCCACTGTGTAACAACAATAAAAGAACACGCAGTCTTCAGAATTTTTCATGTCAGCCATACAGTATTATCAGTAATATTAAATACAGTACTGGTTCCGATGTCAAGGACGGAGCTATAACCTTGACTCTAACTAGCCCAGGTGCAGATCGATTGTGTGGTCACCTTATCTATTATCATAATCAATAGAGCTTAATCCAACGAACAGACATCAATTTCTGTTAAAACAGAATCTGGTTTTATTTTCTTTTTTGTATTTTCTCCAATTATTGTACTTCTCGCAAACATGTACGGGCCTATTAAGTAATTCTTGGAATATACCCTCCAGACTTACAACGGCTTCCATGATGAAGAGAAAACAATTAGAGTGAAATCCCTGTATAGCGCATCCTTTTATAACAAATTCTCCTATATAACAACACTTTTCAAAATCCTCAATTATATTTATTCTTTATTGTTTGTACTGTATATAGCAATGTTCTGTTATTACATACATATATTTTGTCTGTTTGGACCAAGTTGTTATAACGATATTCCATTGCATACATTTTTATATTTCTATAACTCATATGTGACATGTCCTTATTATTCAACATCATCTTCAAACAACCTTAGTCGCCTTTTTCGATATGCATGGATGGTCACAGTATTCACATTCTTTGTTCCAATTTCAGGGCCTGAGCAGAAAAGGTGGGAACATGTAAAAACGATGTCCTATGTGCTACTTTGTTAAATCTCTCCACCCCGTGCCCGCTGTCCTAATTCTGACAGTGTCTCCACTATTGGTAAAGTGGTACCTAGCAAAGCACAATGTGATTAACTTGAAACACAATCCAGTCTCCCGACATTACAGTGCCTGATTGTTTCTTGTTCCCTAGAATGAAATCGGCATTGAAATGACAAAGATTTAAGGATGCTGATGGCGTTATCACCAATGCGATAAGATAGTTGAAACAGATGTCAAAGTATGGGTTCCACGAGTAACTCCAACAGCTGTATGTACATTGGCAAAAGTGTGTAGTTGCAGAAGGGTACTACTTTGAAGGAAATGTAGTGTAGATAATAGTATTACTACTTTGAAGGAAATGTAGTGTAGATAGTAGTATTACTACTTTGAAGGAAATGTAGTGTAGATAATAGTATTACTACTTTGAAGGAAATGTAGTGTAGATAGTAGTATTACTACTTTGAAGGAAATGTAGTGTAGATAATAGTATTACTACTTTGAAGGAAATGTAGTGTAGATAATAGTATTACTACTTTGAAGGAAATGTAGTGTAGATAATAGTATTACTACTTTGAAGGAAATGTAGTGTAGATAATAGTATTACTACTTTGAAGGAAATGTAGTGTAGATAATAGTATTACTACTTTGAAGGAAATGTAGTGTAGATAATAGTATTACTACTTTGAAGGAAATGTAATATAGATAATAGTATTATTACTTATTTTTATATAATCTACTAATTCCGGGAATCTCTGGAAACTACATCGTGTGTGTGTATGTCTGTGTATAAAATATTACAATTGATTAGAAAAAAAGTGTCATTTGTATATTTAGCAGGTCAAATATACCCAAATAAAGGTATAGAAACCAAGACGATTGGAGGGAGGGGGATTTGAACCTCATGCATGCACACGCTGGAGTGGAGAAAGGTGAAGAGTTTTAATCTCTTCTGTCTGGCATAGAGGACTGACTTCACTGTACTTGGACTTCACCATATTTACTCAATGAAGTCTCTCAAGAGTACCACTTATAGCACCTAACTTTGCAGATTTAAACAATTATCCTCCGCCGAAGACAGATGTGTCGGGCCATTGGAGCAAATAAACTGAGACACTGCATTTCCATTCTCTGGACTACATCCTGCTGGAACTCAAATAGTATCATGGTCCTGCTACAAGAAAGATTCAGCGGGAGTTTGAGAATGCTCGCTGAAGAAATAGAAACGATTATCCCTGGAAAAACTAAATTGTAAACAGATGTCACGACATGGGATCGAACCAACTTCTTCAGCACAATGCAAATGGTTTACCTACTACTCGAGGGTCACCCCTAGTACACTTTAGATTTATGTGTAACCTGAAATATTTTTTTTTAAATGCAGTTGTCAGCCTACTGCTGTTATCAATTCAGTTGTCAGCCTACTGCTGTGTTATCAATGCAATTGTCCACCTACTGCTGTGCTATCTATCAATGCAGTTGTCTGTCTACTGCTGTGCTATCAATGCAGTTGTCTGCCTACTGCTGTGCTATCAATGCAGTTGTCTGTCTACTGCTGTGCTATCAATGCAATTGTCTGTCTACTGCTGTGCTATCAATGCAGTTGTCTGCCTACTGCTGTGCTATCAATGCAGTTGTATGCCTACTGCTGTTATCAATTCAGTTGTCATATTCACACTATCCAACAAGGTACAGAAAACAACACTAAAAATAAACAATCACGTTCTCCCACTAGAGCAGAACCCAACATACCTCGGAATTACCCTTGACTCTAGAATGACATGGGCAAAACAGACAGAAAAAGCAGAGAAACGAGCCAGAAATAGAATGGCAATAATGAAAAAGTTAGCAGGCACAAACTGGGGAGCGGACAGCAAAATCTTGAAAAGGCTATACACAGGTAGAGTTAGGCCAGTACTAGAGTATGGCATCGCAGCTTGGGCCACAGCATCTAAAACGCAATTCAACAAAATAAACAAAACCCAGAATCAAGCTACACGTATTATTTTACTGCATCTATGAAATCTACACCCATAAATACATTAGAAACAATAACTGGCCTTCAGTCAATGGAAGATAGAAGAGACATGAAAGTAGTTCAACAAGCAGAAAAATACAAGAGACTCCTGAATCATCCTATGCACCAAAGAATTAATGGCTATGGCAAAAGCAGGCTGGAGAGGAGCAACTTCTCAGCAAATGCAAAGAAACTGATACAAAAGGCACCAACTATAGGACAAGCGAAACCAAGGCCCATACAACTAGTCAGTATCATCCCCCCTTGGGCATACAGACTCCCACAACTAAAAGAACAAATAGAAGGTATAGAAAAGAAAGGAACTCAGACAGAATTGGAGAGAAAGCGTATCACAGAACAACACATCGCAGTTAATTACCCACATGATGCATGGACTCATGCCTATACAGATGGCTCGGCCACACACGCAATTGAGAATGGAGGTGGAGGAGTGACCCTCAGACTAAAATGCGGGAAAGATGTTACTCTAGCCATAGCTACAGGCAAGCTCTCAACCAATTTTAAAGCAGAAATGGAAGCTCTCAAGAAAGCAGCAGAAACTATCTTACAGCACAAAGAACAAGTGCACAGGAATATTGTACTACTAACAGATGCACTCTCTGTCATAACAGCACTGAAGCTACACAAGAACACCGAACTGAATGAATTGAGGGCAGTGCTAGTTCAGTTGTACAATAATTTCCAAAGAGTAGTGATCCAGTGGATACCGGCACACTGTAACATTGAAGGGAATGAAGTTGCAGATAGACTGGCCAAAGAAGGAGGGAAGTTACCTCAAGAAGACTATCTGGTCAGTTATGAAGAAGTGAAGACCATCATTAAAGGCAACTATAACAAAAAGTGAAAAGAAGACCACCCCAAATATAATGCAGATGACGGGTATTACCAACTGTCCAGAAGAGACCAGGTTATCCTGCTGCGCCTCAGAACTGGTCACAACAAAATGAGACATTATTTGTACACCAAATTCAAAATAGGGACAACTGGGCTCTGCCATTGCAGCCTTGCAAATATGACAGCAGAACATATCCTACAAGAATGTCCCCAGTATGCAGACCTGAGAAACAAGACATGGCCCACCCCAATCAGTGTTGAAGAGAAACTGTATGGCACAGTGGACACTCTAAAACAGACAGCAGCCTATATCATAGAATCCGAAGTCCCAACCTGACTGAGTAATGATCGCCGAAGAAGAAGAAGAATTCAGTTGTCCACCTACTGCTGTTATCAATTGAGTTTTAGCCTACTGCTGTGTTATAAATTCAGTTGTCCACCTACTGCTGTTATCAATACAGTTGTCAGCCTACTGCTGTGCTATCAATTCAGTTGTCTACCTACTGTTGTGTTATTAATGCAGTTGTCCACCTATTGTTGTGTTATTTCAGTTGTCCACCTACTGTTGTGTTATCATTTCAGTTGTCCACCTACTGCTGTGTTATGATTTCAGTTGTCCACCTACTGCTGTGTTATGATTTCAGTTGTCCACCTACTGTTGTGCTATCATTTCAGTTGTCCACCTACTGCTGTGCTATCAATTCAGTTGTCTACCTACTGTTGTGCTATCATTTCAGTTGTCCGTCTACTGTTGTGTTATCATTTCAGTTGTCCACCTACTGTTGTGTTATCATTTCAGTTGTCCACCTACTGCTGTGTTATCATTTCAGTTGTCCACCTACTGTTGTGTTATCATTTCAGTTGTCCACCTACTGTTGTGTTATCATTTCAGTTGTCCATCTACTGTTGTGTTATCATTTCAGTTGTCTACCTACTGTTGTGCTATCATTTCAGTTGTCCATCTACTGTTGTGCTATCAATTCAGATATCCATGCAAATGTTTTGGTCACATTGTAACGTGTGCCCGAAAGGTAAGCAAAGAAGTGACACTGTTACCTGTCATACATGTTGTAAGAGACCCCAAGGTGGTTTTCAGCGTGGAGTTGACTGTCCCACCCATTAAAGGTTAAAGTGACTCAGATGCATTGCTTAAGTCGGATGTGCCAGGCCGTAAGGTGTAGATATCGCAACCACGTTATAAATCATGACAACACATTCCACTCTCTAGACTACATTCTGCTAATCTGCAGGAGCTTGAGAACAAAAGTAGCAGATAGCATTCTACTCAGATCTCTGTTGTCTCATATGAACACTTTACAACTGCTGTTCCTCGACATGCCTCTCACTGTTACAACATGAGAAGTTGACCAACTGGACAATACGGAAGAATTCATCAAGGAATTAAACAATCAAGACTGTCAAATAAAAAACAATTATACTGTATCTTGTTTATTATTTCATACTGGAAATTATTTAGATGATACAAACATTAACCTGTAGCAACCCACAGAAAAATAATGCATTCTTCCTCTGTCATCCTGCCATTTTTTATGACTGAATGTGTTTGCCTTTTTTTACATAAAGTTTTCATTTATTGAGTTATTGATATCAAATTTTGAGACAATAGAGATAAGTGGATGTTGGATATGGTTTGGAGGTGTTATTTGCTTGTGTCTGTCTGTGTTATGTTGTGGAAAACCAACATTGAGAGTGTGGACAAATGTACACAAAGGACTTAATAGTTTCAAGGTCATCCATAGGCCTATCTGTGGAAAACATGGCTCCTCAAATTCCTTGTCATAAATGACAGCATTTACATCACTATCAAATATTATCAACATCTCTCTCAACCTCCATGCATTGATCTACAGTACCTGCAGCATATTTTTCATTACTGCATGTTTTCCTGTGAAGGAGAGCATGGAGGCTTTCTATGGGCTGTGGAAAAAAAGGCTGCTTTTCCATAGCATGCGCTGCCACATGTACAGGAATGATTTTTATTTTACCCCCGAAAGAGGTATAATACCTGCAGCACTAAAGCCTTAAAAATCGTCTTCATCGGAATCATTATCCATGAAGAAGTCCCGAACAGTGGCGTCACTGAAGTTAGGTCCATACAGTATGGAATGCAAACGTGAAGAGGTCGAAGAAGTTATAAATGGGTATTTCTATCCCTGTGAAAAATTCAGGGACAATCACTCTAACAAACAGTTATAAAAGCATGATGGGAATTAACATGGAAAATTGTTATCCATGACAACAAATGACTACCACAAAGTGAAATATGTTGACATTGGGTGTCTACGGAAAATGAAAACATTTGAAAAATGTTGACATTGGATTGCTACAGGTTAAATAGAAGTCATTAAAATCAATCACAAGACACATACTACCACCTAAATAGTTTTCCAAAAATGATATAAGATTGACAAGCACATCAAGATAAACAAACATGAAGAAGGTATACAAGAATATGAAGCTAGAAACAGTTCTTGATTCATTAGGAACCAGAAGAGTATAAAAGCTCAATGTTCCCTGTCAATCACTGGTTCTTCAGATTCTTTCTGGAAAGGGCACACTTTCATCCATCTCTGGTATCTCCCATTCCTAGAATTCTCCGAACATGTACATTGTCTCTTGCAGTCTCTTCTTATCATTTCATAGTGTATCCATAACTGCCCTAATCAACCCAGATGACCATATGTATCCATAACTGCCCTAATCAACCCAGATGACCATATGTATCCATAACTGCCCTAATCAACCCAGATGTCTCCTCGTCAATTTGCTATTAACCATAGCATTCCACTATTGTCGCAGTCCTTTCATTGCATATGACTTCCATATGACCGTAAAAACAGTTAATTAACTAACTCTTAACAAAGATGTTTTATAAGCAATTTAAGTTACAATCAAAAATATTTTCAAAATTATGCGCTGGAATAATAGCTACATAAAATTGTTTTGATAATATTTTATTCAATAAACATAGTAGGAATATGAAATATGTTGGATGTTTTTATAACATAACATGTAAATAAGATGCTTTACATTTCAAATTATAAAGTTGACAACTCTTTTGAATGAGAATGTTTGATTTACCAACCACTTGGGTTTTTTTTTTGTTGCTTTAGTTCATTGTATGCTTAGCTCAGACTGTGACAATAAAGACAATTTACTGATGAATGTACGTTTACCATAGTCACAGTATTTTCTATGCTCAGTCTGCACTCGGAGAAACTAGAACATAAACTAGGCGTATGCGAAATGAAATGTCTGAGAACAGCACTGGGGGATAAGAAAAAGAGATAGAATAAACAGTGACGCTAAGAAATCTGATGAAAACAAAATTTAGAATAAACAGTAACATTTTATGAAATCTGATGAAAACAATATCATGCAAAGAATACATAGTTACACAAAAAAATCAAATGGTTCGGCCACCTGATTAGAATGGAACCAGATCACATTCCATCGATAGCCTTCAATAGAGACCATTTGAAAAGAGAAACAAAGGAAGATCCAAATGAAGATGGATAGATGACATCAGAGAAATACTTGAACACCAAGGCTACACTATGCCAGCAGTTAGCAAAAGACAGAAGACCGGCTCCCCATGACACCTAGCGGCACACATGGATAAGAAAAGACAAGTCTGTGCAGACTCAGATGGCTGAGACAAACTAGCAGGATAGAAGATGGCAAATACCATAGGATCTAATTTATGGAGAATTACACTCTGGGAAAATATTTCAGGGTAGACCTCTACTTCAGTACAAAGATGTGTGCAGATGCGATATGCAAGCTACAGGCATTGATACGAAACCATTGGAGCACGCTAGTATGGATCATGTTGCATTTGGTGGGTAAGATAATGGTATAATACAAAAGAATGGTATAAGGGCACAAGAGATAGTGTTGGAAGTCAGTTCAAGAGCTGCACATCTAAGAAATATGCATAACACATGATGGTACAGTTGGGCCTGTAATTCCTTGTACATACTGTAGAAGACTCTTTGTGGCTCAGATTTGTCTTGTCACATCTATCATCACCATGGGATCATAGTTTATATTTCTTATAGCACAACAATAACACTATCATTTGGAAATACAGAAAGGTGCCTACTGGTTGTTTACTATTGTATTCCCAGGAAATCTCCCTGGTATAATGGTTGATTAATTTGTCCTGTGCTCAAAAGGTCATTGTTTCCATCCTGGATCCTGACGTCTTGTTTACAAGTGCATTTCTTTAGAGATTTCTGGGGATTATCACTTGAAGCTATGGAGGTATATGCTATGGTGTTATTCTTGGCAGGCAGAGTGACACTACGAGTTAGAGTATATATGGGGAACCTAAGTACAATGAAGTCAATCCTCTGTCTTTTGACACAATTTTTGTCCCATTGTAGTATATTTCTGTGAAATCATTGGTGGAGCAACTGTCCAAGTGCTCTCTTTTACATCTTCAAAAAAGAATAGCTAAAGATAGAGGATTGTTAAGGACTCCACAAGGCGTTGAAAGGTACAAATAACAATAAGCATGTCTTTTGATTTAATTAATCTGTAAAATATTTCACCACCTAAATAACTAGTGGGCAACATTTTTTTTTGGTTGATGGGTCGGTCCAAATGAGTATCTTTCATGTAGCATGACAGCAACAAAATTTATTTTTTAGTGCGTTAAACTTCTATGTAGTGATTTCTCAGCTCAGACGTCAGTGTATATTGTAAGTTTTAATCAGCATGGCCTAAGATAGTTGTGTCTGGCCATTGGTACAAATAAAACAGCAACACAATGTATTTCCATTCTCTGGACTACATCCTGCTGGAAATCTAGTAGGACCATTGTCCTACTACAAGATAGATCCAGTTTGGAGTTTAAGAATGAATGTTGAAGAAGAAGAATTAGCATGGCAAGCGAGTAAAAATGACTAGGCTGGCCAGATTTGGACCGTTTGGTTCGCACCTGATCACAATTATTGGAATCAGTATTACTTATTAAGTATGTGGATTATCCTTTTCGTACATGTCCACGGGTGCTCAGATTTCCGCTTCAGTAAATCTCTCAGGGTATAGTGGCTGCTGGTTACAGCTATATGTTGGTTCAGTGTTCCTTTTTGAAATTTTTGCTTGGTCTTCTCGAAGAGCATAGTCTATCCTCACTCCCAATTCATGCATACGCAATATTGATTCATGCTCATATTTCTCGAAATCCCCCAATTGTATGGACTCCATAAGAGCATTGAGATATATATATATTCACAGGAATATAGAAGAATTTCTTACTGTGAAATATGTGGCTGATCAGTTTGTATACTTGTCTCACATTTGTGACAGTACCAGTTAAAATTGTGATATTGTCTGATTTTTTATTTTTTGAAGTTAAACTAAAAATCCAACTAAGTGTCAACTAATATCGCAAAGTGACCTTTATTACTACAGCTAACATCCCCACTAAACTCCTTAACTGAAATACACGAAATTGTAAATGTTTTTTAAATTTATAATTTTACTTTTGCAGAATATCAGTATCCAGAATGCAAACTTACAACAAATCAATCAACGAAAACATAATGAACAGAACAATAGACTGTGGTTAAAATACAATTAACATTTTGGTTGCTACTGTCTATGGTGTACATCGTCCTACAAACCGAGGGTACGCACACACTTCACGAATGTGATAGCGGTTGAGAATCCAGCACAGAAACCTCTCAACGCCAAGACCATAACCACCGTGGGGGCAGGTGCCATACTTTCTCTGCAAATAACAATGTCACTAATCATTATCACAAATCTCTGAGTATATCATAATTCTATATCTCTGCTAGCATATAATTATTAATCTATCACAAAAATGTGTTCTTTGTTTAGATACCCAGTAATTATAAGCAATGAAGCTCTTGTTTACTATGTGCAATGAGATGTTTCTCTATGTGGTTTCAATAGATAGATTTCACATAGGAGAGATTTTTCAATTTTGTTTAAGTCATTCACCAAGAGATGAGTCTTTCCTATTGTGTCTATGACCAAACATTTCCTATTATGTCTATGACCAAACATTTCCTATTATGTCTATGACCAAACATTTCCTATTGTGTCTATGACCAAACATTTCCTATTATGTCTATGACCAAACATTTCCTATTATGTCTATGACCAAACATTTCCTATTATGTCTATGACCAAACATTTCCTATTATGTCTATGACCAAACATTTCCTATTATGTCTATGCTCAGGGATCAACTACAACGCTGTATCTTCATTGAATGTACTTTAAAAAGTTGTTACTGCAGCCTTGTAGAATATCGGCCACATTCCTAATTGTAATTTCAACCATGGAGATGTATGTACTACTAGAGTGCTACTAGAACAGTCTATTCGCTAAACCCTTTGTTGCCTTTAAGTGTCAGGGGTAGAAGAGTTTTTTAGAGACAGCCCTCTTGTGTGCTACTAGAACTGTCTTAACTTCACCATTTACTGCGCCGCTAAGTAGGATGTGTCATATCATTTGTGCAAATCTTCTTTTTCATCGTTCATTCTTAAACTTCCACTGGATCTCTCTTGCAGCAGGACCATGGTCCTATTAGGTTTCCAGCAGGATGTGGTCCAGAGAATGGAAATGCGTTGTGTCACCGTTTTATTTGTGCCAATGGCCCGACACATCCGCCTTCTGTGGAATTTGTGTAAATAAAACACCAACACAACTATCTTCATTTTCTGGACTATGTCCTGCTTGTAATCCAATAGGACCATTGTCCTGCTGCAAGAGTGATCCAGATGGAGTTTGGGAGAATGAATGTTACATTTTTAAAAACAACATGTACTGAAACAGACTGAATACCCTGCATGGAGTACTACAGCATCGGTTGTGTTAATTAACTTTATCATGTACATTTACAATTATTGGTGTTACGTCACAAAGCTTACTGAGTGACATCTGATTCACTCCAGTGCTTGTATAACCACTGAGATTAGTCTGGGCATTTATTTTAATTCTCAAACTCCCACTGGATCTCTCTTGTAGCAGGACAAGGACCCCACTAGATTTCTAGCAGGATGAAGTCCAGAGAATGGAATTTCATTGCATTGCAGTTTTTTTTTAACCAGTGGCCAGAAATATGTGACATCGTCGAGATCTGTGATATGTTTGTTTGTTTGTTTTGCGTTCGCTCCATTGTAACCATCACGGATATCCGTGCGATTTCCGCCGGGAGCGTGATTGCGTTGTGCCACCGTTATGCGCCTTGTAGGCCTAGCACATCCGATTTCGGCATGCCTTGACAATTCGGGTGGGCTACCCTTAGCCTGTGACAGCCTCTATATCTGCTCCAGGCACGCGTAGTGGCGACTCTTCGCCCAGACGATTTTTACTCTCGTCTGACTCGCACGAGGTGTTCCACTGTCTATGAACTTGCCTCGTGTAATTGGACGTGATGTGCCTGTGCCCATTGGGTACTGAACCATTTCTCATCTGTGAGCCTGGTTCCTGGTTCCAACAGATGAGTTGGACCCTGGCTCTTTCGCCCTCTTAGCCGAGGTGTTGTTCACCGACATCGTGTACCCCTTGTCCAAGTTCGAGTCTCACACCACGCGTTTCTCGAGCTGAGTGTCCTTGTCCCAATAGCGCCTGAGCCCATCAGGTACTGAACCCTTTCTCTCTTCAATTGTATTTCCGGTGTAGGAAAACCTGACAGTAGAGTTGGGCCAGGGCTAAATCATTGTCCCTTTTGTGCCTGAGCCCATCAGGTACGGAACCCTTTCTCTCAGCAAGTGTACTTCCGGTATAGGAAACCTTGACAGTAGAGTTGGGCCAGGACTACCATCGTTGTCCCTTTCTTGCCAAAAGCCCATCGGGTACAGAACCCATTCTCTTCGCGAGCATATTTCCGGTTTAGGAAGGCTCGACATTAGAGTTGGATTAGGTCTTCTTGCTTTACCAAACGCCAATGAATGGTCTGGGTCTCTGCCTGTAAGGAACACAGGTAACTAGAAGCTCGTAGTTCCCCTTTCCTAGGGACTTTTCACTTTCTATTTGCAGTTCGCGCTGCCCTCTAGCGCTGTTCTGCCTTTTCATTGTTTCAATGTACTCGGTATGAAATCTATTTGTCTCTCGCCATGCATATACCTTCACGTGCATTTTACATTGGCCGCCCCTCCAATGTTCGGACTGGACTGACTTGCTTCACTGTATGTCGACAGTGTCGCTATATGTGGTGATGCTGGTGGTGTCGGAGATATTGTCTGTCTTTTGTGCAGTCAAATCTCTTTCCATCTGCTACCTCCACATTCTCGGACACGATCCCCAAATGATTTGGCCAGAATCAGCTCGAGCTGCTGTATTTCTGTTTCCAGGGTGCACAGCGTGGAGGTACATTTGGGATCTTGGTTATCTGCTAACCCTGGTCCGCCTAGAGTGTTCCCTTTGCACCCCATCTGTGATATGAACCTCTACGCACGTTATCCGCTAGTTTACAACAATGATATATTTGTACCTTTCAAACAAACACTGTTATCTTTCATTTTTAGATTTGATTCATATAGGTTGAGATTATGGTGATGATGACGAAATAATCCCTTTAGCTGTGAGCAGGTAGCTCTTGACAGCTCAAAGCCTTTTTGACAGAAGTACAGGTCCTTAGTTAAGTTACTGAGGTGATACCCAGACTCGTATAAGGATGTGTCAAACTCATGTTTGTATTAGTGGGGTTTATGGACACAATAAGTCCCCTACAGGAGGCATTCCAGTGTGGCAGTATCCCCGGATCACCACAGCCTGCCACGAGTGGAGCATATACTTCATTCAGATGTCAGATCTGTTGACCCATCCGCACCTCTAGCATTACCAGTCACCTAGGAGTTTGCCACAAAAGGATAACGGTGCAATATTTGCTGGAGTACATCTCTTAATCATCCATGAGGATCATTTGATAAAAGTAAGAAATTCAGACAAAAAACACCTGATGATGATTTTTTTCACAGTTGACCGGTTGTCAGTCTATCCCCAAACTTAACTTAGTCACCTCCTACATGCCTGGAAAGAAGACAGCATCACTCCTTTGAACCCTGAACTATAAGTCCAGACCCGATTGCCACATGGGTAATAAAATGAGATATCCCAATGTTCAAATTTCCTTAGTTGCCTCTCCCAACATTCATGGCAGGACAGTGTTTCTATTCTTTGCTCCTGTCAAACCCCGGCCCTCACACAGGTCATACAGATGTCATTTAGTGACACAATCTCTTCATTAAATGTAATTTTATTTTAATTTCTAAAATGAACACAGCATAAACTTTCATACCTGATCTATATACCAGTAGTACGGTTTAGTATCAATTCCCTCTCTCTCAAAACCTTTCTCAAGTTCCTCCTGCTGCCAAATCCTCATAGATCCACCAACAATCTCACCAACATTCGGCATTAACAGATCAACCTGTGTCAGACCACAGACAAATGAAACAGATCTGTCAGTAAGATCATAAAATGTCAATATGAAATTGCAATGTCTGTCAGGCAACTGTTCTTGTTTCACTCCAATTTTATCTGCTTTCACGACATATTGTGATTGTGAATCAAGATAAACCAGAGCTAATAAAACACTTCCTACACCTTAAAGGTACTTACAAAAAAATACAAAATAGTAAGTTTAACAATGCACAGACTAACACAAAAAAGTATGGATAACAGTATAAAAAAACATACTAAATCAACATTTCAACTATAGTCTATCAAAAAATATAAAGATCACAGAACAAACAATAACAATAATGCTAATATCACAAATGGGCACGGGTATTATGAAATACAAGTGACTATCAAAATGCTTCCCATATACGAGTATTGACATCACTTTATACCAGACAACATACCGATTCTGTAAGCCTGTTATCCTCCTTACATCGAGGCATGTAGAAGGATTTTATTTCTGCTGGGAACCGACACAACATGATTGGCTCATTGATGGTGTCTGTCATTTTCCGCTCCGGTGCTTCTGGAATATCCTGCAATTATTCAATAACAATCAATTATATAGCAAAGAAAAGGGAAACAATTCTTCAGCACTAAATGTGCCTGAACTAGAACAAAAGTAAATCCAGATTTTCTAACATTCACTGATATAAGTGGATATCATACTACAAGTGTATTATTCTTTGATAACAAAATCTACTTTCCCTGCAGTGCTCTTGGCCATATTCAAACTGTACAGAGATATTCAGACATATGGCCAACCATAACTGTATTAATAGCATCAACAATCTTGTAATGTGAAATCAAGATACTATCTCGCAACTCCAAACCTAGCACATACCAATTAATCTTTAGGACCCCAGATTACAATTACGCAATTTCTACCCCAGGTCCAGATTCTTTTTTTGACAATGAGCATTATTGTTGGTGAGAGTTTGGTAAACTCAATAAATTTTTTGTTTGTAAAGATATCAAAATAATTTTTGCAATGCAAATAAAGGCGTGAATAATGCATATGGTGGTGTTTTTTTTGTGACATGACAGTTGTGAGTAGGTTATGAAGTTGAAAATCTCAAAACAACGATTTTTTTAAAAATTGCAAAATTAATTTCTTGACGAACCTATACTTGAACAATGTCTGGCAACACCGATAAAATCCTCCTAAATACCTATTCCTGCAGTATATATGTTATTTCAAGACGATAATTAGTTTCAACTAATATAATATGGACTGAACAAACTAATACAACATGAAGAAATCACATACAATGACCGTCGGTCCAACACCAGTCTAGGCCAACATACAATGTAACTATTGTTCATGCCGACGCATGACATCCCTGATACATATTGTATTTGTGTTATTCAATGAATAAACTAATATTCTTATAACAACAACTACAACATTTAGATATTACTTATATTCACGATCATGAACCATGCAACATGGTGCTACATTTGACAATGAGATATGGCGTCGGAAATCCAGTCGTCGTTCCAGAAATTCATTGACATCAGCCGGCATTCTCTTTCTTACAATCGTAATGTGTACAGGAATTTGACCTTTAGGCTGTGACATGTTCCTAGTTTTGTTTGGTGGGAATTCTACGTCATATGAGCTTAACTTCATGTGATTCTGTACTGATGAATTGGGGGATAGCAATGGAGGAGACTGTAGACGCTGATGGACCACCAGAAATATAATGTCATTGGCTGCTATAAACGCCTATGGAGTCCATAAAGTTAATAAACACATGAGCAATCCAACCATAACACACTTCAGAGTGTTAGTTATTTAAACACCAGTATGAAACTTGACTGACACCTCTTCAAATGTAAAGTACTGGATTATATCAGGAAGCATCTTCTTCATCCCAGACCAGTCAAACTTAACACTTTCTTTCGTTACTGCATGTTTTCCTGTGAAGGAGTGTATGGAGGTTTTCTATGGACTGTGGAAATAAAGGTCATTTTGCCATAGCAGACGCCGTGGCATGTACAGGAAGGATTTTGATTGAACTGAACAATTAGAAGAAAAACAGCAGCAACTGACAAGCATCTGAAGATATTACATGGAACTGGGTCAAACAACAAACGCCCAGGAGACTAAGAAGAAGAATAGGCAGAGTCCATAATTCAACAATAGTTGAAAAGAAATATCCTATAATCGTTAAAGTTGGATTCATTAGGTCATGAGTGCAAATAAAATTCTGTTCTCCAGATAATAAAGGAAGGTCAGAAAGTAAAACAAAAATTATTTTCTCAACTTATAATGGAGAAAGAAACATTATATTCTGCACGCTTCAAATTTGAAATGTTCTGATGTGTACAAAATGACACCACATTTTAACAACTGGTACAGCCACACCAAACCTTTATATTGGCGCCTATCAACAATTTGCTTTAAAAATGTGATATAATTCCTCATTGTGTAGAAAGAAAATGTAAATATTCACAAATGTTTGTTTACTGTGCATGGAAATTGTGAGTTGATAGGAGTAGTTGATGATTCTGCAGAATTCAACCTCACAAGAATCCAGAACTGCTTCTCCTTCAGGACAATGGATGATGTCCCAAGTCTGGTAATATGCGAGGTAATCACAAAATTGGGTTGAAATGTACTATCTCCATAGTCCTGATCCGATTCCGTCTAATTTTCATCTTAGTGGTTCACTAAAAGATGTACTCTGTGGGACAAGGTTTGAAGATGATGGCAGTGTGATTCAAGCAGTGAAGCCAGCTATGTGTTCAGACAAAACCTGGTACAGGCAAGGCATACATGCACTTTTTTGGCACCAACATAAAGTAAATGGAGATTATGTTAAGATGTCTACAAGACATATTTCTGTATAATGTGCACGCATTTCTTGCAATTTTAATACAAAATTCCTGAGAAAATCATGTGGTCAATACTTTCTGACCTCCCCTCATACATCCTTCTCGATGTGTAGTAGGACAATGATCCAACGAGAGTTTGAGAATGACATTTTTAAACACATTTAAAATATCTAATACAGAATATGTTTTAATTATATTAATTTTTATCTAACACAGCCATTTTTCTTCTAATAAAAAGCTTAACGTCTCAAAGAAAGAAAATCTGCACCATTCTTCAACTGCAATTTTGTGATATATGACGGAATCTTATCAATTTACATGGCAGAAGTGCTAGTGAAGCAATCAAAGTCTTGACTCATGCAAACTTGGTCAGAGTTTTAAAGCCCAGAGCAAGTCATGCCATTTTACTGAATTTTGCTTACAAGGATATATGTAAACTATTTTAAGAAATCTTACATCTCCAAATTCATAAAATGTACCATCATCCTTTGTGACATTGTTTTCCTTCAACCATACTATTGCATCAGTATAATCCATCCTCTTAAATGGTTTCTTGGGAGGTTTAAAATCCTGTGAAGAAAATAATCAAAGATTATACACATATAAATATATTTTAAATTATATAACTACATTGTTATTGCTGTAGCCTTCATCAATCATAATTAACTACAGGATGCCTGTTTGTTTAGTTTATCCTCAGAAATTATGAGCGCTTGTTTTCCATTCATGCAATGGTGGGTTTCTTCAGTTTTTTATACCAAGAAGACTCCAGCTCTCAGTAATTGTGGTGTGGTATTAAAGACTGGATAGGATTAAGATTTTTAACACTTACACAAAGAACAGACCAGAGGGGCAATATGTGTTCTGTTTCCATCCCTACAACCCTGAAGGATTATGGGTTTGATAATGAATTATGCAATGCCATGAGAAAATGTCTCCTAAAACAATGTCAGACTATAGGATATTATTTTCCTTGTGATATAATGCTAAAATGTTTCTGTAAATAGGAAATATACATCTAGCATTCTCCACCACGAAGGAATCTGTAACAAAAATATGAAGTCTGCTGGCGTGAATCTCTTTGTCATCCATGGGGATCATTTAACAGAAGACTAAAGTAAGAAATCAAAACAAGATATGCAGTGACAATGATTTTTTTCACAGGTGACAGGTTGTCAACCTATTTCCTCAGTCCCCTTCTATGATATGAATGGTAAGAAAAGAGTCCCTTGCACCCTGAACTATAAGTTCATGCCACAGATGTCACACTAGCGATATTACCATACAGAATATACTTTAAACATAAAAATTATCATATATGAAAAATAGAATTTACTTCAAACATTATACCATACATGACCACAAAATATGCTTCAAACACTATGTTACAGTACGTTAACATACAAACGACTTCAGAAAATACCACATGTGGGAATACTTACAGGATTCAGCTCAAATACAATGCTCCCATATGGAGATTTAATGACTCGATCCACAACATCGCAGACTAAGTCTTCAACTTTCTCCAGCAGTTTTTCAAATGTGATGAATGGACACTCTGCCTCACAGTGGGTGTATCTAAGAAATTGTGTGTTTTAAATTAGTACTTTATATTTAAAAGATTTGTTTTTCACAATTAAAACAATTATGATGAAAACCCCATCTTATTCTATATTTTTTCTCAAACTCCTGCAGATTGGCAGGATGTAGTCCAGTGAACGAAATGAATTATGTCATGGAATACATTTTTGCTGCAATATCTATGCCTTTTGTCCGACTTCAGCATGGCTTCTGGTCATTTTGATCCCATATACGATGGAATAGTCAGCACCACTCCACAACCTCCTAGTCGCCTCTTACAACATGCATGGACAGTAAACAGTGTTTCTATTCTTTGTTCCCCTTTTGGATCCTAGAAATGCAGTGACAAAAATTCTTATCAATATTGTTATTTTACAACTAACTAGTATAATTGACATCATCATACTTGGATTTCCCTCTGTTCCACTCAATAGAGCAGAACCCTCAGTGCATATAATCATATAGCTCAAGCTACTACAGCTAAGTGCGTTCTCAAACTCCTGCTCGTTAACGAAAGAAGAAGTCTGAAGGACAGAATTGTGTCTTGATTTACATCATGGCTGTCTGTGTTCAGCCTGATCATAGTTTTTGGATTACTTTCACCTACTGGTTGTCGTGACTAAAATCACTTATTTTTATTGATGTATACCTGGTTGAATTCAGAAAACATATTGACTATGATTGTGAGGTCGCCCGTGTGTTGCCATGGCCCGAAAGGGGAGCAAAGAATAGTAAAACTGTTTACCTGCCAGGCATGTCGTAAAAGGCGACTAAGGAGGTTATGGGATGGAGTTGGCTGTCCCATTCCATATTGGGTCAGTGACCCAAAGCCATGCTGAAGTCAGATGTGTCAGGCCGAAAGGCGCAGATATTGCAGCAATGCTGTAAACCATGACACAACGCATTCCGTTCTCCGGACTACATAATGCTAATCTACCGGAGTTTGAGAACGAACGCAGAAGATGAAGATCGTGAGGTGAATCAGTGTCCACTAAATGGACCTAATTGAAATCCATCAGCTACTGTCTGATTTTGTCCAATACACCTTTCAACAATAATGCTCTCACAATTTCCTGTCAATCTTAATCGAAATAAAAATAATCATTGAAGAATATCTTGAATAGGACATTGCTTTTGTCAGTGGGTGAACATTTCTAGTCACCAATTATTTGTTTCATTAACCTTATCAGAGCTAAGAGACAATGCTCAATACACTGGTCATATAACTAATCCACAACTAAGTTCAAACTAGTCTGGAATATTTGAATGTCTCCTGCCTAGCACCTTCACTACACAGATCAACAATGATAATAAAAACTACCAAATTTTTTTTTTCCTAGTCTACTTACTCTGCAAGATGTCTTCTAGTCTTTGAAGGCTCTGCTCTGTAAGATTGTGCCATAGAAAAGACATCACCCAATGCTGGAAGCATTGTTTCCAAATACAACTGGGAACTTTGGGTAAGATAAGCCTTTATGATAAGATATAGTAATATTTTTCTTAGTGATTATCAAACAAAACATTCAAAAAGCTTAACAGGCATAATTTCAATTTCACATATTGAAAAGAAAATGTTAAACATTTTATACAATATTTATGTCAAATCCAAACTAATTTTAATTGCAACAACAGATTATACAGAAATCTGGTCATCTAAATAACCAATATACTTAGCAATAATTACTAATGAAGTGCAGACATTTATCTGATAATGGAGTATAAACAGTAGCTACTATTTTACAACCAATTCTGACAAAGAATGAAACAACCAGTCTAATGTAAAAATATTTCATCATCCTGGATAGTGAATTAGACACTTTCTAGACCAGTTTATTTGTATCAACTGGTTATGTGTACATTAGCTATTAAATAAGTAGACCTAATACACAATAAATATGTACGTGTATGTTGTACTTACATCCTCTCCAAAGAAGTTCATCTTGAACAACGTGGATCCACCTTCTACTTGAGTTTGGACAAGTGTTGGTGGGAAGACCTCATAGTATCCACGATCAAAAAAGTGCTCTCTAAAGCATTTAATAATGACTGACCTCATCTTCATAACTTTGGCAGTCTGTGAATCAGCAGAGAATATTTTACAGTATGGTCAGCTGAGCATATTTGATTTTAACTCATTTTGGAGGGAATTTATAAAAACAGTTCCTCTTCTGCCATTCATTCTCAAACTCTTGCAGAATATAATCCAAAAAATGGAATGTGTTGTGTTATGGTTTACAGCTTTCTGCAATATCTTACCATTCAGTCGGCCTGACACATGCATCTTCAACAGTGTATCCTGGTCCGTAAACCTCTACGGGATGAGACAGCTAGCTATATGCACTCCCTCCTTAGTCACTTTTACAACATGCTTTACAGGTAACAGTGTTGCTATTTTTTGCTCCCTTTCAGCCCAGACAAAACACAGATTTTTATATAAATACACGGTCAGGTGACCTAGCAAAGATCATCTTACAGAGAACTGTATCTGGGAAGAGAAAGAGGGGTAGGACAAGGAAAGATTATATCTATGAAAGACCAGGCTTTTACTCATAGAATTAAACATGCGGACAGTCAACAGGAATGACCAGGTTTTACTCGTGGAATTAAACATATGTGCACAGTCAACAGAAATGAAAGTTTTTTTTATTTCATTTTGAGTTAACTTTGAGTTATTCCATTTTCAAAACACTCACCAAAAATAATGCAAATTGTCAAAAAATAATCAGCACCCAGGAAGAAATTGCATAATTTTAAGCCGGTGTGCTAAAGGTTAACAAGAATGGTTAACAAGGTTATCCTAAGACCTATTTATGCATATAACTCATGAACATGCATACACGGGTACATGAGATTATATAAACATATATACACAGGTACATGAGATTATATAAACATATATACACAGGTACATGAGATTATATAAACATATATACACAGGTACATGAGATTATATAAACATATATACACAGGTACATGAGATTATATAAACATATATACACAGGTACATGATATTACATAACATACATACACAGGTATATGAGATATTAAAAATGTACATGCACAGGTACATGAGGTTACATAAACATACATACACAAGTATATGAGTTTAAAAGGTACAGGTAGATCCCATGACACGGATAAAGATAACTCTTCACGCACTAAGCCGCAGCAACTATAAGGTGAGGGTGGCCAGTTCTCTTCCTTGATATCTTTACTTCCCCTAACTCATTTATCAGTTACCTATTTACAGTTGGGTCGATTGGAGGAGCGGTCATGCTGGACAAGAAATCACAACCAGGATTTGTTCAAATCTGAACGTAGTGTCAAACCTGGCTTGCTGTAATCCGTTGATAGTAAGCAATCTCACTATCAACTAGGCTACTGTGCTCCTCACATAAGATTACTTAAACATATATACACAGGAACATGAGGCTACATAGATGTACATACACATATATGATATACAGTTCATTTACTATCAATTGTTTAGCTTTCACTCTTTATACCCAAAAATAATTAAATTCTCTGCATGTCAACTTTTCAGTGAAATAGGATCTTAATTGTTATAGTTGCTGAATCACCTGTGTTTTCACTCTTAGCAGGGAAAACCATCACAGCCATTAGAATTTACACACATGCAGCATACATACATTATACATACATACATATTATAATTCATATCAAACAAAAGCCAGGTAATTTATACATAACCACAATTGCTCTGCTCATCAAAACTTACATTTTCACCTCGCAGCATCATGTGTCTGTTATCCAACTGAACATCAGGATGGGCCTCCTGTAATAATTAAATATCTTTTCAGCATTGACTTGCAACATTACATTTCCAATTTTTATACTTGCCTTTACTAAACCTTAGTGTTGTCAAGGTGAAGAGACTCGTTCCCTTCTCTATTATCATTTCCCTTCTCTAACTGCAAGTCAGGTATACAATTTCAGCCAGGATCAAAGAAGCAAGCCTTAAATTTAGAAAGCTATATCAATTTACTGATATTGTCAAAACAAGAGTTCTAATTCCATAACTCTTTCAGAAAACTATCAGATACTACAGAGTAATAAAACAGCAACAATAATGACAGCTCTAAATAACAATATATGAAGTTTCTTCCATCACAACAAAATGTTACCTCGTTCAGCAAGTTATCAGCACCACCAGCTGGTGAAGGTCCAACTAATTCCCAGAAATCTACTGCCATTTCATGGTTGTCTGGGGCCTACAAAGAAAAAAAGCATTAAAATAATATTTTGACATTGTTGAGGGAGCCTAGTTAGAGAGAAAATAAACAAAACCCCCATATTGTTGTGACCATTTGATAAATGATAATCTCTAGAAATACACAAGAAACTCTTCATCCATCCTTAAAATAGTACCTGCAACCCTGTCACAGTTTACAATGAAGCTATATTATTGTTTCCCTTCAACTCAACACATCTATTATCAGAACTGCGTTCTTCTGCGCTCGTTCTCAAACTCCTGCAGATTAGCAGGATGTAGTCCAGAGAATGGAATGTGTTGTGTCATGGTTTACAGCATTGCTGCGATATCTGCGCCTTTCGGCCTGACACATCCGACTTCAGGTCACTGACCCTATATGGGATGGGACAGCCAACTCCATTCCATAATCTCCTTAGTCGCCTTTTACAACATGTGTGGAAGGTAAACAGTATTGCTATTCTTTGCTCCCCTTTCGAGCCCAGGCAACACACGGGCGAGAACTGCTTTTAGAACCAGGCTTACCTTCCCTCTAGCCCTGCATAGCCAGTTTACAGAGACACAGCCTGCTACCAAAAGCCACTTCTTAGAGGTTGAGTAATGAGTCCATGATGTTGACTTCAGTGATTTCTTTTATTGCATGTAACATTCTGAAATTGTTTCTTCTTCTTCAAGTGTTTATTCTCAAACTCCCGCTGGATCTCTCTTGTAGTAGGACAATGGTCCTAACTAGATTTCCAGCAGGATGTAGTCTAGAGAATGGTTAAACATTGTGTCACTGTTTTATGTGCACCAATGCTGTGACACATCAGTTTTTGATGTGATTTGAGTATTAATTTCTGTACCTTCTAGCAACGCGTGCAGCCTCGCAGTTTAAATGGTTGGGTGTGAGGTTAGTTACCTGTTGACTGAAATGGTGACCCAGGAATGCAGTTCCCTGTGGAGCATAAGGATAGAGCTGTTGCTCTCCAACAATTTCTGAACTGTACTTGATAGAACCCAAATGATTTAGTTTCTTCCTCCACTGTTCTTCTCCAGGTGTTCCTCAGTTTTCCAACTCTTTTTTCCTGCAGGTTCCAATGCGGTTTCGGTCTGGTTATGTTATCAGGCTTCTTTCATAGAGTGTGTCCAATCCATTGCCACACCAGGCAATAATATGTTCTCATCCACAACTCATCATTTCATATCAGCACTGGCCATCTGATGCAGAGTAGATGATTATCTAGTTTTTAACCGCTTATGTGTTGTCATGGTCCGAAAGGGGAGCAGAGAATAGTGATACTGTTACCTACCAGGCATGTCAAAAGAAGTGACAAGGGAGGTTTTTACGGTGAATTTGGCAGTTCCACTTCATAAATGGTCACGGGACTCAGAAACCATGCTGAAATCAGATGTCAGGCTAAAAGGTGAAAATATCACAACTAAGTTCTAAACTAGGACGCCTCACAATCCACGCTCTGGACTACATTCTGCTAATCTGCAGGAGTTTGAGAATGAATGATGAAGAGTAAATACAATATCTAAAGTCTACTGTTCAGTTTTAACTATTCAAATATGAGATCCCACTAACAGTATTTTTCAGTCATTCCTATTTTGACTAAATTTTAACTGAAGCAGCTCTCCAATTATGCCCAGGACTAACTATTAAGCATATGGACCTGGTTTGAACATCGTCTTCTACCTTAACTAAGCGCACAAACCACTGTAGCTGCTGAAAAATAGATATAACAAATTATGATGTAATAAAAAATTTGATGATTTTCTTATGAAAAGGAATGAATAATGAGTGAGATGTTACTTACAGTCTTCCCTTCTGGCAACACTCTGATGACACCATAGACTGCAATAGATGCTTCCGTAGCAAGGGTCAAGGCATCATATGTTTGACACTGCCGGTAGAAAACAAGTAAATACTTATCTCGAGCTAAATAGTGATATTTAATACTAGTTTAGTGAATCATATTATATATTCCTATTATTAACTTGTATAAAATATTAGCCACAACACCCTGAATACATACACAGTGGAAACCTGTTATAACAACTTGGTCCGGACCAACAAAATATATACCAGTATATAATAACAGAAATTTGCTATATACAGTAGAAATAATATACAATAAATATAAATAGGGGTTTTGAAAAGTGTTGTTATATAATCTGTGTTATATAATCCGTATTATATAGACAACTCCTAAGTTGTCTCTTATGACATGCATTGTAGATCCCAGTATTGTTATTCATTATTTCCCAATTGGGCCCCACAACTGACATCTGGGTATTTTAAAAAACACCTGTGTAGTGTTCGGGCCTGAAAGGAGTGCAAAGAATAGCGACACCTGCTATGCATGCTGTAAGATGTGACGGGTAGTGAAGTTTGCTGTCCCATCCTATAGCAGTTACAGTAATCCAAAGCTATGATAAGTCGGATGTGTCCGGACAAAAGGTGCAGATATCACAGCCAACCTGTAAACCATGACATAAAGCATTCCGTTCTCTAGACTATATCCTGCTAATCTGTAGGAGTTTGAGAACAAATGCAGAAGTATGAGACTGCAGAAAAATATTATTTATAGATTTTCTCAACATATCCTGTCATATGTCATGTGATGCTGAGAAAGCTATAATCAATCACTGTGGAGTTACTCAAATAGTTTTTTTTCTTCAGCATTCATTCTCAAACTTCCACTGGATCTCTCCTGTAGCAAGACAATGGTCATACTAGATTACCAGTAGGATGTTGTCCAGAGAATGGCGATGCGCTGTGTCATCATTTTATTTGCGTCAATGGCCCGACACATTCACCTTCAGTGGGGTTAGTCAAAATGAATCATTTAATAACAGTCTTGACCTATAAACTAAGATATTAATGGTTGGTTGCTGATCCAGCGGTCCATGGGCTCATGCCCTTTGACCCAATGCCATTGTGTGATATATGCATGTGTTTGTGAGCTGTTGTTTTGTTCCATATAATGTGTTCCATTTATCTGGCCCTGGAGGGAGAAGCATTTTCCTGATGTCATCCAGCGCTGGACATTCAAAAAAGTGGTGTTCAACAGTTTCATATGGGTGAGTGCACAGCCGGCACCCTGGAGTGTGTTGTGGTTGTATTCTGTTCAGGTGATTGTTAAGCTGTACATGTTGTGTGCGCAGTCGGAATATGATACTCTGTGGTCTTTCTTTCCAGGAGGTTGATATTGTCTTTAGGATTTGGGCTGGTCATATATTTATAGATTTCCAAGATATTAATAAAGATAAATATGAGGATGGCCTTTAGCGACCTTTCAGTCAGGAAACAGGCCAACGTAAAAATTACAAATGACTACAATGCCTTTCAATTTCAGTTTCTCTTGTGGCTGATTATGAAATAATGATAGTTAGAAATAAACTTTCATTGACTACATACCAAGTCATCAGCCAAGACACACTGTAGGAATCCTGTACCATCTCGAATCACCACAAACATCAAATTTTTTCCTAAAATGAAAATAGCATAACTGTAGAACAATTTCACCCTATATTAGCAAACATAGTTGTTTGTTCATCCCATAATGATGATGACCATTTATTAAATCCACTTTATGAAAATTCAGTTAATGTTCTTGAATATGAGTTCGTAGATGGTTAATAAGTCCTAATCATATACATAAAACACAGGTTTCTAGGTTCCACTTAGACATGATGGACTATCCCTAAAACTAGGGTGTTATGATATGCCAACAAGAAAACATAAAAATTACAATATGTAGTTATATTGTTTTGCGTATTAGTGATAGTCCGTCGTGTCTAAGTGGAACGCTCTAAAAACATGTGTTTTACGTAAGTACAATTGCTGTTACGTTTTCACGCAGTATTACGTTATATTGAATCTTACCATAGAGGAATACCTTAGTAGGTATATGGAATACGTACCACATAACCTAACAAATCTGTGTCTGCATCAGAATAGTGTCAATGCTAGTATTACAAACTCTGTTGTGCACAATTCTAGCAGGAATCTCGTTGTATCTAATACTGATCACCTTTCTGAGACAAATTGTGTGGAAGCGATTGAGCTTACTGTTTCACTAACATATAACTACTGGAAGTACCAGTACAATGTACACCTTCAGCTTAGTTTGTAGGTTTATGACATTTCTATGCCACACATTTGCATAAAGCCTACTGAAAGTGCTGCTTGCCTTGCTAGCATATATACAAAAAATATGATTATAGTTGTGTTGTCTTAATTGGTTTTTGTTTCTTGACAAAGGTCCCAATAGGACCGACACGTTGAAAATTTCTGTGTTCTTTGTTTTATTGTTACTTCTGATTTATTAATATTCATAGTTAGGCTATATTCAGTAACCTTTAAAATTAACTTCATATTTACCTCTTGTACAAAATATGACAATGGTGACTTTTGTACTGCGTCAGTCTCATAATCATTATCACAAAATAAAATGAATTAACAGACAACCATTGTAAAAAGGTTTGAACGGCATAGAGGATTGACTTCATTGTACACTGGTTTCTCCATATTTACTCAACTGAGTTTGAAAACTAAGATCGGGCCATCCCTTACAGAGTAAGACCAGTCTTGTCCAAGTGCTGAAGTCAGAGAGACCAGGCCAAGAGTGTACCAGCAACCATGGTATCAGGCAAACCAAAGATAATGTTTAAATGTCTTTTCAGTTACATAAGATACATTAAAAAAACCAGACTAGGAATTTTTTTTAATTTGGATTACTCTCACCTTGTCGTCTCAAACGATGAACCCAACCAAATATCTTCACTCTCTTATCACGGCTTTGTACTGCAGCTCGAAGTTTAATCTGAAAAATAAACACAAACAATTACAAAATATCTCATGTAGTTTTTGTAAATATATGACAGTATTAAATAAGCATTTTTATTCCTCAAGAGTGAATAAATGTTTGGAACAGCTGAACACAATAGAAGGTGACAAGACATAAGCTGGGATATGAATGGATGAGATATTTAGTCAGGAAATTAAATCAAGTTTCTGATTTGATTCTCTTTAAATTCATCATAACACATGAAACTTGATCTAATAACACACCAGAAACTTGATCTAATAACACACCAGAAACTTGATCTAATAACACACCAGAAATTTGATCTAATAATATACCCGAAAATATTAATAACAACAAGAATAATATGATCTAATAACAACAATGAAACAAAACATGATCTGATATGACTTTAAAAACAATAGACATGATAAATTATTTTTTATGTTGGGGGATTTATGGATGCATGTTTGGCCTCTGATAGGATGCATTCCTGTACAGTAGTACACTGTAAAATTCCAGTACAGCAGTACCCTGTAACATTCCAGTACAGCAGTACCCTGTAACATTCAAATACAGCAGTACCCTGTAACATTCAAATACAGCAGTACCCTGTAAGATTCCAGTACAGCAGTGCCCTGTAATATTCCAGTACAGCCGTACCCTGTAACATTCCGGTTCAGCAGTACCCTGTAACATTCCATGCAGCAGTACCCTGTAACATTCCAGTACAGCAATATCCCAGGAAATCATGTCTTGCCAAGAGTGTAGCATGGTTGAACTATTTTATCATTCTTCTGTCATATTTATAGATGGCATCTGCAGTGATGGCATTTCCCACTTCTTCTTCTTCTGCATTCATTCTCCAACTCCTGCAGATTAGCAGGATGTAGTCCAGAAAACGGAATGTGTTGTGTCATGGTTTACAGCATTGCTGCGATATCTGCGCCTTTTGGCCGGACACATCCGACTTCAACATGGCTTTGGGTCACTGACCCTATATGGGATGGGACAGCCAACTCCATCCCATAACCTCCTTAGTCGCCTTTTACGACATACGTGGAAGGTACACAGTGTTGCTATTCTTTGCTCCCCTTTCAGGTCCGGCAATACACAGGCGCATTTCCCACTGGCATGCATCATTTTAGCATCCATGGTAATTATTTGACAGAAGACAAAGTAAGAAATGAGAGAACATGCATTTAACCCATGAATGTGGGACAACGGAACATACAACATGAAACATATAACTGTAAAAATGAAGGTTGGAGGGGTTTTAACTGCAAGGAAAACTTTGCTATAAAGTCAGTCATATTATCTACTAGAAGTATACTGTATAACGATATTTGCTAGACAACTTGTATGACACACAGATCGTCCTTCCACATGTGGCACTGCAATCAGATATAAAAGTAAAGATATGATGGGTTGCATATCAGAATCACAGCGCCCGTGTGTGCTGGGGCCCGAAAAGGGAGCAAAGAATAGCAACACTGTTTACCTTCCATGCAAGTCGTAAAAGGCAACTAAGGGGGTTATGGGATGGAGTTGGCTGTCCCATCCCATATAGGGTCAGTGACCCAAAGCCATGCTGAAGTCGGATGTGTCAGGCCGAAATGTGCAGATATCGCATCAATGCTGTAAACCATGACACAACGCATTCCGTTCTCCGGACTACATCCTGCTAATCTGCAGGAGTTTGAGAACGAACGCAGAAGAAGAAGAATCACAGAATGTGATTTTATCAATAAGTGTTCATCTTGCTAACCAGACACCCTCTTACTGTCAGCACAAAATTCACATCTGGTGCCATTCCTCATACTTATCAGAGCATGAGTTCTGGAGTCTTCCTGATGGCTGGGAGAACTCCAATTTTTTTAAACTAGTAATCCTGATGGTGGAAATCAAACCTTGGTTGCTTGGGTCGTTAGATGAATGACTTAACCATTATATTATAACAACTCACTAACTGCAACAAATGATCAAACCCCCCCCCCCCTTCGAACACACACATACAGTATGGGATTCTAAAAAAAACTGTTAGTATATATACCTCAACAGGTTCTGGTAAGCTCAGATCATTTTTTATTGTAATTTTTTTGGCCTCCTCCAAGTTTTTCTCCCGTCGATCTGCATCTTTCTGCTGCATAAAAGAATTTTAAAAATACAAAATATGCTGATTACACATTGTGTACTATACAATTCCTACATGTACTTAGATAATTGGTCAGGATGATTACACAGGGTGTATATATACCTGTTTTATCAGTCTGGTATGTTCTATTCTTTCTACATGTCATACCTAGTGTTACATTAAAAAACCTACAAATACATGAATCTATATTATATATAATTGTCCTAAACAAAATGTTTTCCCCTTTTGTAACTTACAGCAGCCTCATCAGCATCAACTTTCTTGTATTGTTCTCTTTGCCAAATTTTCTGTACCTTTTTCAACTGAGACTTGGCAACAGGTTCATAAACCTTCAATGAAATTAACGTAATGGAACAATCAGTGATTATATAGCAATTCATAATAGCAATAACAAATCAGTGGTAATACTTTCTAAAATGCTCTAGTTGTTCAGATAGACAATAGGCGGTAAATATAAGTACCAATGACAATAATATAAACAATATAGAAGTACTGCTGATTTTGTTTTTTAAATACAAAAACAAAGTACTTTATGTTGGGATGAACTTCTAAAATGATTATGTCATAAACTGAAACATTATTTTCATGATGAAGAAAGCTGTTGCACTACACTTAGAAAAATTAATATATTCTGTAGTTAGGCAAATTTGAAGTGAAACCATACAATCTAAAATGTTGCAATTCTGTGATATTTACAAAATTGGCATAGTCCATAAGAAGTAAAGTGTCTATGCTAGCAGACTGTAGGTGGCAAGGAATAAAGTGTGATGAAGCCCATACCCCAGACCCACTACTCACGGATATAATTCTGGGAAACGTCAGTTTAAAAACACCACCAGGCAAATTAAAAAATGGCTTCTGGGTCACTTTGACCCATATGGAATGAACCAGCTAACTCCATCACATAACCCCCTCAATTGTCTCCTATGATACACATGAAGGTAAAGTGTTGCTATTCTTTGCTCTCTTTTTTTCTTCTTCAGCGCTCATTCTCAAACTCCCAATGAATCTCTCTTGTAGCAGGACAATGGTCCTACTAGATTTCCAGCAGGATGTAGTCCAGAGAACAGAAATGCGTTGTCACCATATTATTTGCACCAATGGCCCGACACATCCATCTTCAGCGTTGCTCCCTTTTCAGGGAGTGTGCTGCAACACACGGGCTATAAAAAATTATTACTGATCCAAAACCAATTATACGGCCAGCAATGGGGTTTATGTCTCGTTATAACACAATGCATGGGCTGAAATATGTTGCCTGTGTAAGCACTAGGAACCATCTTCTGGTCTGCTTTGTTAACTCCAAAGTAGTAACCAATACATTTAGAACAAGGCAACAGCTGTGCTCTATCTGTTATATTGAATTCAATGCTAGCTTCTATTTATTATATTCAACTTATTGCTAGCTTTTAGTTTTTATATTCAACTAATTGCTAGCTTTTAGTTTTTATATTACTACTTTTACGGTCAGTGACAAATTTGTCATCACAACACCATATCTCTTACACTGCCACAGACGACATTTGTTGTCCATGAATATGACTTTTCATGGAGAATTTTACTGACTGTACACTGATTTTATTCAGCACTGAACTTCCCATTTATTACAAATAGAATTTCAAAATGGCAGAGCCAATTATTAAATAGATTCAGCACTGATAATTGGAAATGTAATTATTTTATTGTGGTTTTTTTTTAATGGACACTTCAAAAATAGAGGAATTCACCTGTTAATACCCTGTCAAATGTTACTCTGAAAACTGACTTAGAATCATATACAGAATTGGACTGATTCAAATAATAATGATCACAGATTGATATGAGATAGATCTACGGGTTCAAGAATGAATGATGGACACCCACTTCAAAAACGGGAGCCTGGCACTGCTATTTCTAGAAAAAAAATCATTCACAAAATAATTTAAAATTAATCCTTTTCATTAAGCAATAATAAACATTTTTAGAAAGTTTATTCTTAATCTGAATGTCTTTTGAAAGTTTTAACGTCCTAATGTTCCTGATTCATTTTTTAATATCTTAAAATGATCACTCATAAAACTCATTGTACCTAAAATACATTGTGTGGCAGTAGGAAACACTTGGATTAAACAAGCTCGGTAGCGAAAGTGTTAAACTAATTGTTAGCTTTTTTATTCACAATAAAGATAAAGTAATTACACACAAACCTCGAGTTAGTCACATTTCAAAGAATCCACATATACACTGACTTACCTCTCCTTCTTTCTTGGAATCACAGTAAATGACTGGAAATGGTTCTTTGCCAGCAAGACGCATTGCCTTAGTAAAAAATGATAAAATCACTTAAGTTTTCTGCTGATAAATGTAAATACAGAGAAAGCTATATTGAAATATTTTCTTCTATGATAATCCACTTCCTCATTTATTGTTTGACAATAAACTCTGCTGAATATTGTACAATATTATACAATATTCAGATATTGTATGCCATAAATGTTTGTGGTTTATTATTTTATTCTTGATTCTTCTTCTTCTTCATCGTTCATTCTCAAACTCCTGCTGGATCTCCCTTGTAGCAAGACCATTGTCCTACTAGATTTCTAGCAGGATGTAGTCCAGAGAATGGAAATGCGGTGTGTCGCCGTTTTATTTGCGCCAATGGCCCGACACATCCGTCTTCTGCGGTTATTCTTGATTCAAGAACCGCACCTCTCCACAAAATGATGGCTGTCCAAAATTAACAATGCCCATGTCAAATAGGTCCAGAGACTCCAGAAAACATCCTGGAGACATATCCACTCTTCAATAACTTGAGAACTAAAATATGGCTCCAAGAGACAGATCTGAAGGTAAAGCTTTGGGGCAACTGTGAGGACCTCCTGCTGACAACTGAATTCATGGAGGGGCCCACCTTTCTTTATAGATTTCTGAGCATAGGAAACTGATCGCAAAACAAAAGAATAAAAAGATTTAGGAACCAGCATCATAGCAATGGGTTTAGCTTTCAGTTCATCAGTTATCTAAGAGCACACACTCTCAGTCAGTCAGTTATCTAAGAGCACACACTCTCAGTCAGCCAGTTATCTAAGAGCACACACTCTCAGTCAGCCAGTTATCTAAGAGCACACACTCTCAGTCAGCCAGTTATCTAAGAGCACACACTCTCAGTCAGCCAGTTATCTAAGAGCACACACTCTCAGTCCATCAGTTATCTAAGAGCACACACTCTCAGTCAGTTATTGGTTGTGAGTTCTTCAAATCTTTCAAGCAACAAACTCCATTGATTTTCATGCATTCATTCTCAAGCTCCCACCTGATCTCTTTTACAGCAAGATAATGGTCCTACAAGATTTCCAGTAGGATGTAGTTCAGAGAACGAAAATGTATACTGAATTTGAAGGCATCTGGCCAAAAGGTTTAAATATTTCAGCACAGATTTAAACCATGGTAAAATGCATTGTGACTACATTCTGCTAATTTGAGAAAGAATGCAAAGCACCATTGGAAGATTTTAAGTCTATGAGAGACAATCCAGGTATATAACATAACCAAGATGTCTGAGTGGGGTCGGCTACCTTGTTTTACAGTGAGGTGGGGGGAGAGGAGGTGAGAGACAGAGATATGTAAGGAATGTTGCAGCTAATAGCAAATAACACTAAGCAATACAAACACAACAAGCAATTTTTTTTCCCTGATTGCTCTTTGTTGCACCAGCCCTTACATCTTTAGAAGGTTAGACTTGTTCCCCAACACTGATGATTTATTCTTTTACCTTGTTTAACACTTGGTATATTAACCCTAAACAACATTTTTACTGACTACTTTATGAAGAGCTACTATTTAAAGCCAATTTGGTAACTTCTAGTCTTCTTTGCTCGTTCTCAAACTCCTGCAGATTAGCAGGATGTAAACTGGAGAACAGAATGCATTGTGTCATAGTGTACAGCTGGATGCAATATATGCATCCTCACATCGAACCTCAGCACAGCATCCGGATCACTTTGACCTTTCATCGGATGTAACAGCCAATTCCACCCTCAAAACCTCCTTTATCGCCTTTTACAACATGCATGGCTGTAACAGTTTTGCTATTCTTTGCTCTACTTCCAGGCCCCAACAACTCACATGAAGTGGATAGTAAAAATGAGGACAACTAAAAGCATGGACAATAAGGGTATACAAGTCTTCTGTGTTCGTTCTCAAACTCCTGCAGATTAACAGGGTGTAGTACAGAGAACGAAATGCGCTGTGTCATAGTTTACAGCATTGTTGTGATATATGTGCCTTTCGGTCGGACACATCCAGCTTCAGCATGATTGTAGGTCACTTTGACTCTATATGGGATGAGACAGCCAATTCCACCCCATAACCTCCTTAATCGCTTCTTACAGCATGCATTGAAGGTAAACAGTATTGCTACTCTTTGCTCCCCTCTCGGGCCCCAGCAACACATGGGCAAGGAAATACTCTGATCTCGCATGACCTGAGGCCAGACAGCGGAAGAAAAATGACATAACTAAAACTTTAAGTGGTGAAAATTGTACGTCATTGCCATGACAAAACTTTTGGATTGAATATGAACTATTTAATTCTGTGATTCACTTACTTGCAACACTGTTTTAACTGGTTTCTCTTTTGTACCATCACCAGAAGCATCATCTCCTTTTGACTCTGATGTATATATTTCAGCTGAAAATGTTTAAAAATTAATATTAAACAAAAACCTCAAATTTAGGATAAACATTTTGGCGCATTTTTAAAAAGGAAATTTACTGATTAATATTATACAAAAACCTAAAATTAGGATAAGTATTCTTAAAGAGGAAATTTACTGGGTTTTTTTTTTACAAAGGAGGATGTTTTTAGGAAAGAGAGAACAAAAGCGGGAACATGTATCTTCTTCTTCAGCTTCATTCTCAAATCCCACTCTGTCTATCTTGGAATAGGATAATGGTCCTACTAGATTTACAGCAGGATGTAGTCTACAGAGTGGAAATGTGTTGTGTCACAGTTTTATATGTCCAATGGCCCGACACATCCATCTTCAGTTGTGATTTCATTGGCAAATGTCATGGTATGCAAGATAAGCTCAGCTATCTCAAAAGATTCTTAAGGAAAGTTAGCCTTTATGTAAAACAGATGAAAACTTAAATTCGGTACAATACAAGAATCAGTGGACAAATCATGTGACAAGATAACTTTTTAATTTCATATGCTATTGCACTATCTCGGAAACTTAAAGTCGTAACTTAAAATACCGATCTAGCTATTTGCATGTAATGAACTGGACATTCACCTCCCACTCAGTATGCAGCGTACATGTCGAGTGGTCAGGGGCTCTCATCGCACAACGTGCCAAATATTCGATACGTCGGTATATGCGACTTTAATTGTTTAATTGTGTTAGCTATTTGTTCCATAGAAACCTGTCCACTGATTCTAGTATTGTACCTGAAATTATAATAGAATTTTTCTTTAAGCAGTAATATTTGACTTAATACGTGACTTCAGTTAGTTCCCTTTGGCTAAGTTGATGCCAAATGACATAATGCACATGTTCATCTGAACATGATGGGAGCAACAAAAAAAGAAATGTGTACTGTATGAAAATTGCTCCTCCCATCTTCTGCAGGTGACATGCTGACAAGTAAGCTCGAAATCCAATATTCGAGACGGTCGTGTGTGTTAAGTTATGAGCATTTTAGGAATTTTAGGCCTAGTGTTTCTCGTTTCAAATGTTGATTTCAGCGTATTTTCAATAGGAATACTTCATTTAGTTTTTTATGGTTGTAACTTGTATTTTATTATTTTTAATCGTGTATCCCATCATAATTAAGTCTATAACAATATTAGTAACATTGTATCACTTAGCTGTAGTTACCGAAATTTGATATTGCACAAAAGGATGGGAAATAGGTCTACCCGCCTATTAATATAATTTTTATTATTATTTTATAATCTACAATTGTACAACTTAACTTCTCAACTGACGGCAATTAGGTAGGCCTACTCGAAATAAATTTAAACGATCATTTACAATGAAGTGTTGTTTTCCGTTACACATAACTTGATTCATAGTTATGTTTAACCTAAGTAAAAGCAAATATAAAGTTAGCATGCATTCGTATTAACGATGCCTAAACAGCTGATGACTTACCCATCGCTTCTAAAATCAGTCACACAGTGGCAACACACTGGTTGGTAGAAGACTAGTGTCTGTTACTTAGATTATGTTACTTAGCTAATTTATAGTTAATAGTTACTATAATTTAGCAACGCAAGATTTGCGTAAGATCAGATATAGCCGCAAATTACTATATTTTACAATCCCATTGCATCATCAATGAAGAAACCACGACGAAACCGGCTTTTTTGGTGATTGCGTGGATTTGCAGTCGGAAATTATTTGCGGAAGTGAAAAATATGGACTTAAATTATCCAACATACGATTTAAAATATGGTCATCTATGTGAGACCATGTCCTTTGTACATAATCTCTTATGACTTTAGAATATTGTTGTGCTTAGGTACCATGTTAATTAATTTCACTCAGGGCAACACCCTAGATGCTTAGTATCTCACAAAATGACATATCGAATGTTATTACGCATGTGGTTGCGTCTGTGGGTCTCACTAATGGCCCACTAGACAAACCACCCATGCAACAGAAAACCTTAGTGGATGACATGCCGTTATATTGAGGTTATCTTCTTAGAGAAGCTGCATGGCATGTCATCTATACAATTATGCCTCTCATACTTTAATTTTTTTTGTTACAATGTATTTTTATATATGCACCCTCTGTGGTTGGGAGGGGCCAGAGATTTGCTCCGCGGCAGTGGGGAGGAGAAAACTGACAGCACTGTTTTTTCCTATGGCTGAAACCCATCATAGAGGCAAGTGACTCAGGACGTGACAATCCTTTTGACTTGAACATTTGGTTGCATGTCTGGAGCAATAGATAAGTTCGGCATAACCAGTAGTAAATTGGTTGCGGGGAATGAGCACAATGAACCCTATCTTGGCTACAGTGGCTAGGAGCAGTGCATAGGTTGAAACCTACCTTCCTGGAGGTGTGATAGTTGTTCTCTGGCTCTGTCCCGGGGTGGGCCGAAAATCCACAGACTTCCCAGCAATATAATGCCATTTAATGGCATTAGGTCAAAGGGCATGAGCCCATGGACCGCTGAATCAGCAACCAACCAACCATCGAATGTTATTCGTGCTGCCGGTACCAGTGTTATTCATGCTGCTGGTGCCCAGTACTACTTGGTATCATCATGAAAATACTACAACGTAAACTGGAAGAACAACAAATAATGCAATAAAAGACAAACATGGACAGTTATTAACATCCGAAGAAGACAAAAAAACACAGATGGGCTGAATTCTTTAAAGAGATACTAAATAGACCACAACCGACAACCTCTACAAGTAAACCCGAGAAAATGCCTTCCCTAGACGCCACGTGTGATTTATTCACCATAAAAGAACTGCAATTAGCCATAAAAAGCTTAAAAACAACAAAGTAGTTGGAAACGATGAGATCTCTGCAGAAATGTTAAAAGCAGCAGATGAAAATAACATGCAATACTTAATACAACTGTTTAATGAAATATGGCTGAAAGAAGCATCACCAGCACAATGAAAGGATGGGATTATTTTCAAACTCCCAAAAAGTTGATCTAACCGATTGCAACAACTGGAGGGGCATCATATTACTCTCAATACTAGGAAAAGTGTTCTGTAGTATGGTACTGGAAAGAATAAAAACATCAATAGACAAATGATTAAGAGAAGAACAGGCAGGTTTTAGACCAAACAGGTCATGTGTTGGCCAAATATTTACACTCAGGACAATAATAGAAGAATCAGTAGAACACCAATCACAGCTGATTATAAACTTTGTTGACTTTCAAAAGGCCTTTGATAGTATACATAGACCTTCACTCTGGTACATTCTCGAAATATATGGATTCCAACAGAAATATGTGAACATTATAAAAGCATTTTACGATAACTCACGATGCTGTGTAAAAACAAGCAGGAAACTCTGAATGGTTTCCAGTAAATACAGGAGTAAAGCAAGGATGTGTCATGTCACCGATGTTATTAATTATTGCAATGGATTGGGTCATGCGAAATTACACAACCGATAAAGATCGTGGTATAAAGTGGCTCGGAAATAAAAGTCTGGAAGATCTCGACTTTGCAGATGACCTAGCGTTACTTAGCTCAACTCACGAAGATGCCCAAGACAAAACAAACAGCCTGCAATTATTCTCTGCACAACTTGGGCTTGAAATCAACACATCCACAACGAAAATATTTGACATTACCAACAAACCAACGGACATCAAACTAAACGGCAACACTCTTGAAAAAGTCAGCAACTACACATACCTTGGCAGCAAGCTATCAACAACAGAAATATCACACCGTATTGCACTGGCTGCTAACTCATTCAATAAACTATCACATATCTGGCATTCAAAAACACTAAGAAATGACACAAAACTCAAAATCTTCAACTCCTGCATAATTCCATTAACATATGGATGCGAACGTTGGAAAGCAACATCAAAATTAGAGCAAATACCTTTGAAAATAAATGTCTTAGAATGCTACTGAACATACGTTGGTCAGACAAGAATCAAACACAGTTGTCAGACAAGAATCAAAACAAGAATATGTATCCACCTATATAAGAAAGAGTCGCTGGAATTACATCGGACTACGAATGGATACTGAAAGACTCCCCTGTCAAGCTTTGATGTGGTCACCAAAAGGCAAGAGAAAACGAGGAAGACCAAAAGAAACTTTACGTAGAACTATTAAAAGGGAACGTTTCACCATCGGTATCAGACACAATGAAGATCTAAAGCAAATATCAATGAAACGAGAGACAGAAATCTATGACATCTGCCCTATGTGCCGTCTTTGGCCCTAGAGGAATAACTAACTAAACTGGAAGAAGAGTTAAATGAAGCACATGCATGATTAAGACAGGGCAGAGGCACCAGAGACTGTATTTTCTTCTTCTTCGGCTCCGATCTCTCCTTGAGTGTATCCTCCATTACGCTTCTGCTGATAGTACCGATCCTATGCTGGTTGACTATCATTCTTCTGCGCCCTCCAAAATTACCACGTCCAGCAACACCGAATTTCAATTCCTGATCTTTAATCTTAGCAATTAAAAAGGAATCATCATCCACACTAGTCTCAATCTCGCGTGCTATATCTCTTATGGAGTCAAAACGTTAGCGCGATCCACTGCCCCAATCGCGCATGATGCCAGTTGATCTGCTCTTTAATTGCATCGAACACCCACATGTCCCTGCACGAAAATAAATATAACCACTATCAGCCTCGTCTTTCTCACTGCCTCAATCCACTGTTCACGAACGAGACCCACTTGTACCTTCTTAATCACTCAAGATTCTGGCTTGCGTTACCTTCTGTGTGCATACCCACTCAAATGCCCTGGTCACCGCCAGTCTCCATGTCATACTACTCGTTGTGACCGCAAAGGCACCACTCTCCTTCCTGATCATTTTACCTGCGCTCTTAGCTGTGAAGGCCCAAGCACTGCGAACATGTCTGCGAAATAAACTTGTCTACTTGTTCAAGAACTGTCTCGTTGACCTTGATGTTACATTTAGAAGAGTCGGAAATATGGCATGGAAATTAGCATTGATAATAGCAGGATATTTGGCGACTAGTGAAATCAAGCAGGATCCAACAAATATCCGGTCACATACCTGAAGAAATCACCAGCTTCAAATATCTCGGGTTCCAAAATGTGATGATGGCAACTCGCGAAATGAGATTAATCTAAGACTGGAGATGGCCGCCATGACAAGGCTGAACATGGATGTGGAAAAGTAAGATCAGTATTACAGTAAACATCACTATATTCAGATCGTTATTGCTCATGGCCGTAGATATGACTACGATAAGGAGGGAGGTTTTACGCTTAAAAAAAAAGGGACATGTCAAATTTTGTTTGTTACTAATACTAAAAGTCATGTTTAGATTTGCTGGAAAAGGGGCGGGGGAGAGAGAAGTTGTTCCAACCCTCCTTTATCTGTATACTTTTATAAAACAATATACGGTACAATAGACATAATTGGGTTTTTTTTTAGTGTTATATAGGAACATTTGTTATAAAAGAGGACTAGGGCCTCAACTCTTGAAATGTTGCAGGATTTGCTAAAGGATGGCCCGTCGATCCTTGACCACAGACGTGTCCTGTTTGAATGTGACTTTTTCCAACGCTTCACAGTATCACACGAAGGGCAGAAATTCTTATAAACGTCAATCATATCAATTTGTTTTGCAATGTATTCTGGAGTGCAGAAATTTGAATACGGTACATGCCTGTTTTATCCATGCCACGGCTTCATTCAGAACTGAACTAGTTTCCCGTCAATTTCTCTTTCACGGTCTGCACGAACAATGAACGTGCTGGAATTGTCAACCAAGTCATTAAAATGACACGCAGAAATTCCTGTCTACAAAGTCTTAGTAAAGTGCACAATTTTTCGACCACCCCTTGTAGTTTATTGGAAATTTTACAATGACACGTGAGTGTAAAGACTCAAAGGTCATCAATTCATTTTGAAGGTTTTCATTTGAGTTTTCAACAGTTTGCCACTTAATATACATTTTTACTGCTCTCTCACCTAATGCAGAAGTATGTTGCAACATAAAATCGAACACACTCGTACAGATTACCACAGAAGTCAGATGTGTTGGGTTGATATAAATAAAATGGTGACACTACATATCTTCATTCTCTGGACTAGATTCTGCTGGAAATCTAGTGGGACTCATTGTCCGACAAGAGAGACCTAGCAAAAGTTGAGAACGAACACTAACAAAAGACAAACATTTCACAAGACCAAGTAAGAATCGCTGGAATTAAAATATTTAATTTGTGCTAGAATTATGTAATATACAGGCTACTTAATGTCGTTAGTTACACACACAGTATGTCTACACACTAATGCATTCATTCATTGGTACCATGCCTTCCAGCGTAGGCGATCATGTCTCTCCAGTCCTCTGTTATATATTCATATATAGTTTCTGATGATTCTTCATCTGGATTAATTTCATGACAGCTATTTTCTGTGTGCATTATTATAAAAGCTTTACATGTATGAAGTTACAACACGTTGCATTACGAACCATGGTTCTACTTAAGTGTTCAGCCAGTGGTTGCCTTCAATACATACTTTTTAACAATACATCAATCCTCAACCTTCCAAGAGCATAAACCTGTGTACTCATTTCCTAGGCTGACTCCCACATATAATCTGTTTTCCCTGGCGAAATACAAGTGATGAGTGAATTCACACTCTGGTTGCGAACAAGTAATTTAGCCACTAACCACCGCAACTCTTATAGGTTACGAAGTAATATGACCGGGTGATGCATACTGCTGCTAAAGAAGCCATACTGTGTCATAAACCATACGCATAATCCACCACTATCTTTTACTTCATATCTCAACAACTAACATTTTTGTGTGTGTGAAGACATTGTCTAGTCATGTTGTGTGATACTACACTGTCTGGTATCTACGACGCATCACTGATTGCTTGTGCATGATTGTAGTCCTGCTCAATGTCAGGTTTGGCCCGACCAATTTTAGCTTATAGCTTCCGCTGACTGGACTAAGCCTCATCTCCACTTCAAGGAGTTGACATTTTTGTATTGTTAATATATATTAAATTATATCAGAGTTCTCAAATTTAAAACACTATAAATGTTTTTGGTAACTAAATTATACAGATTTTTTTCAGCTAAAAATCAGAAAACAATACTAGTTTTCAATCGTACAATTAATTTACTTTACTCATATATTTTGGGACACAAACATATAAAGCATACCGTATTTTAAATTCTTTTATTTAAGGTAACCCCCATTGTCCCAGTTTAACAGTGTTGTCATGGCAGGTTTGAACATGAATTCTGTTTTCGCGTGTGTGTGTGTGTGTGTGCGTGCGTCCATGACAAGTGACGATGACCATTTTTTACATCCACATTTGAAAATTCAGTCAGAATTAAGACCATGCAAAAAAGTTCTTAGATGGAATAACCACTATAGGTGGATTTTGGTATATCAGTGACTTTCTATCTTCTCTCCGTTGTTGGGCTGCAGCATTTCTCATCTTTTAACTAGATGTAGATCTAATTTGTGCAAGTTCTTCCGATGAGTGTTGTTAGTCCTCCATATATTTAACTTTCATACATTATATAACTTTTCTCCGGTAGTATTTCTGCCTTGCTTTTTCATAACAATGTGTCTTGCAATGATTTCGGATTTTCTTATAAACTCTTCTATTGTTTCTTAAGTTGCCTGGGTTCCTACCCATAGCTTATTACCAGGCTAAAGTGTTCTACATACTAGGTCAACTTTCTCCTATCTAACAGTACAAGAGATATTGAAATAATGGTTAGCTTCTTGCTGGATTATCCTGTGAAGAGAAGGAGAGATTTCTCATACTCTGTGCAGACAAGCAGCACCTAACATCAGATGATACTCTAACATCACAGTTATTTACCCACAGGATGCAGCCTATACAGATGGCTCAGCCACATATGCAATTGAGAATGAAGGAGGAGGAGTGACCCTCAGACTAAAACACGGGGAAGATACATTCTCTGTCATAACAGCACTGAAACTACACAGGAACACCGAACTTAATGAATTGAAGGCAGTTCTAGTTCAGCTGCACAATAATTTCCAGAGAGTAGTGATCCAGTGGATAAGGTCACACTGTAACATTGAAGGGAATGAAGTTGCAGATAGACTGGCCAAAAGAAGGAGGAAATTTACCTCAAGAAGACTATCTGGTCAGTTAAGAAGACGTGAAGACCACCATTAAAGGCAACTATAACAAAAAGTGGAAAGAAGACCACCCCCAAATATAATGCAGATGATGGGTACTGCCAAATATCCAGAAGAGACCAAGTTATTCTGCTGTGCCTCAGAACTGGTCACACCACATTCAAAATAGGAATAACTGGGTTAAATTGCCTCTTTTTCTTTGATTCTGTTCTTTCAAGATCATCTTTCTAACGCATTGTGTTTTGCATGTAGCCAAAATATTACTGTTTTTGGTATGTTATTTTCCAGAAGCCAACCTTCATTTCTCAGTGCAGGGCAATCTATAATCTGCCAAATAATTTTGACTGGCCAGCAAAGCTCATGTAAAATTATTATGTGCTTTGGTTATTGAGCTTATATAACAGCGAAATGCAATACATACTTGTAGTACACATACACACAAAATAATTAATATCCAAACATGAAATACTAAATGATTGATACAAATTTCTTATCATGCAAGATGAACCAAACTATTCCCAAGACATCTCTCAGCTCCATGACGTTGGTCTTACGGTAAAATGGTGCAAAGTGACAGCTCTGTTATTTCTTGTGATCACACATGGAAATCCAGTTCAATGTTTCAGGACTATTTGCATGGAATATGTGGTTTCTTTCTGTGTGTGAGAGATCGCAGTGTAGCCATGTGAATTTCCTGATACAACACAGACAGGATTAGCAAACCTACCAGTGAGAACACAATGGCTCGTAGTAAAATGGAGTTTTCTGAAAATGTTGATTCAAACACCAAAATAACAATATTCAAAATGATTATTATGCCAACGCCAAACATGGACGACAGCACAAGACAAACGTAAAATTGTGACAGCTGAAATGGCATGCTGATGCAGAATCCTAGGAATATCGTTAGGACAGAGTGAGGACATTAGACAAAGAACAGGCACCACCCCCCCATTTTGGAATATATTAAGAGACAACAGATCAAATGTTTTGTACACATTAGCAGACTACCATCAGACAGCATACCACAGCAAGCTATGCTACATAGATACAGTGAAGGCAGACCACAAGAAAGATGGATCACCGAAATAAAAGATGCGACAAATTCCACTATATACTCAGTATAGAAGAGGGTCATCTCCAGAAAACTCTTCTACCCCTGACGCTGAAAGGTAACAAAGGGTTTAGCTAATAGATAGACGCCTGTCAGTGACTTAAATGTAACAATAAGGTTGAAGATGAAATTTGAGGGTTTTTTTAAGTACATAGTTTACATTGTCTGTGAAGAGTGATATTCTTCTGTGAAGAGTGATGTTTTCTTGTTTCACACATTGATTTTATTGTATGCTGTGAATGCAAATTTCACAGCCGAAGACGGATGTGTTGGGCAATTGGCGCAAATAAAACGGCAACACAGCGCATTTCCATTCTCTGGACTATATTCAACTGGAAATCTTGTAGGACCATTGTCCTGTTACAAGAGAAATCCAGCGGGAGTTTGAGAATGAACGCTGAAGAAGAATGCAAATTTCAAAATTTTGGTAAACCTTCAGTAACTGATCCTCTTCATCTTAATATTTTTCAATTCGTATTAAGTACAGAAAAGTTGCCAACCACAGCATTTAGTTATCTGATTTATAACAATATTGCATTGGTTACTAAACTAGCTAAAATGAAGAAATTAGGTAAAGAGTATGTATAATACCATGTATTGAACATATCGAAAGACAGCAAGTAAAACGGTTCAGTCACCTTATGAGAATGAAGTCGAACTAAATACCAACAATGGTTATAATGACAAAGGTAGACTACGAAAAGAGTGGATAGAAAAAAAATCAAGATAACCTTGAACAAACATGAACTCAAAACAACTGGCCTTGAAACAAAAACACTGAGGCTCCTACCCCTAAGCTTAGTGGCAAGGATGGATATTATCCACCTAGGGAAAGACAATAGAGAATATTGCATTAGGAAAAAAATTAGAGCTGTTTATGTAACAAAAATTTGCTATATGATGTGACCTACTGAATAATTTTGCATTTGGTACCCGGTTTTATTTTATATATATATCTACATACACACACACACACACAGGAATGTATGAACATGTCGCTAGAGGAGATGGGACAACTAACCAGAGACTGCTGGGTTATCAGGACATTTATAAGGAAGACTACGTTCTGGAAAGAATACGTGACATGGCACACACCTGATACAAAAGATAGCTCTATTTTCATGTTTGTGGTTGTCTGGATTGGATCATCTATGTCTGTCCTTGATATTCTTGAAATATTTCTGTAGCATCTCATTTCAAATGCTCTATCTGCAGTAATTCTCAAACTCCTGGCTAGCAGAATGTAGCCAGGCAAATGGAATGTGCTATGTTCCTGCTTACAAATTTGCAGCATTCTTCCTGACAGCATGAAATGCTCTCATATTTTATAAATTGATATATGGTACGTTCAGTTGCTTGATTTCCTCAGCTTCTCTTCATGGTCTCCCATCTCTTGATGATTCTATAATCATGTTATATGCTATTGCTGCTAGCTGGCTAGAATTCATTCTCATTAAGTAACAGAATGTAGTACCCCTGTTATATGCTATTGCTGCTAGCTGGCTAGAATTCATTCTCATTAAGTAACAGAATGTAGTACCGAAGTCCTGAAGATCACACAATCAATACATGACTGGGACCTGTGAGTCCATAAATGGGGATGGCTGCTGGAACGGAGGGCAGAGCCCCTATGAGAATGCCCCATGTGTCGTGAAGCTAGTTTCTAATCAAGATGAATGTAGTTCAAAGAGTGGAAGCATTGTAATATTTAACAATTTGGCTGCGATAACTTCTCTTTTTGACTGACACATCCAACTTCAGCATCACTTGTGGGTCACTTTAACCCACCTTCTATGAGATGGGACAGACACAAACCACCAAAACCTTAGTTGTCTCAAACGACATGCATGCAGGCGGCATTTTGTTTTTATTTTTCAGCAATACTCTATATATATTTATATATATATATCTTCTATGTTCGTTCACAATGGTCCTCTCGTACATGAAAGGTTAAATCAAGGATAGTCAATACACATCATGTAAACATAACTACTTGCAACATCAACAAATCAAATTGTGCCTTATTGATGCATATTTAACTAGTAGGTGAATATTCACAATTTGAAAAGAATAATATGTACAATATGTGTAATAATATTTAGTTTTCCACACATTCAACATACACAAATTATGTACACAACACAATACAACTATTGCAAATACATTCTGGTTTAAATTTTTTTTGGGTGTTTTTAAAGAACTGTAGTTATTCATTTCATTCAAAGTAATGACCATAAATCACATTCATGTGGAGTCTTCATGCCCCAACAAACCAGGGAGATTTGCTTGCAAGTTATACTCAGAATGACCACCAAAGACAGACAGGTTCCCTGTGATTAATTGTCAGACTAAGTGGGCTAAGGAGTAGTTATCTTTAAATTATTGGTAACTGTTCTGGTATAAAAGATACCACTTTCATCTCATGGTTAAATGTTCTGTTGTCTCAATTTCTTATTTTTGCTTTCTATCTAGTTATCCCCATGAGATGATGTCCAGTGGGCATTGCACCTTTGCGACACTCTCAAAGGTGAAGGGGAATGCCAAGGTCACTGCATATGGGCATGCAAAGTTAACAGAAGAATATGCTATGATCCTGATAGAACTAATGCCTTGCTTTGAAAATCAAACATGTACAGATAACCCCTGTAATACAACCATGATTTTGAGAAGACAAACCATACACCATAAAGGCTATGTGCTGTCAAATCTACCTGCTCACAGTTGTTTAAGGGAATTACTTCTTTCGATGCCATTCCAGCTGGCGTAGGCGATCATGGCTCTCCACAGCTCTCTCTCCAGTATTATGTATCACGATCGTTGTTTCTCTGCCAGGTTGTTAAACTAATATTTTCTGATGTTGTCACCCTCTGTCTCTGTTGCCATCAATCTTGCCTGTTGTGACTATGTTCTCCAAACCTCCTTCTCTCATAACATGACTTCAATGATCATCATTTTATCATAATATAAAGAGAAAATGCTAGAAATAAGCAGTATTTACAGTAACCATAATTACATTAATATTAACAAATAAAGCAATCAAAATTCTTCACTCAGAAGTATATTCTTCTTCTTCAGCGTTCATTCTCAAACTCCTGCCGGATCTCTATTGCAGTAGGACAATGGCCCTATTATATTTCCAGCAGGATATAGTCCAGAGAATGGAAATGCGTTGTGTCGCCGTTTTATTTGCGCCAATGGCCCGACACATCCGTCTTCGGCGGGACTCAGATGTATATGTAGTCCAGAGAATGGGATGCATTGTGTTATGGTTTACAGATTAGCTGTGGTATCCGCTCATTTCGGTATGATGTCCGACTTCAGCATTAAGGAGCGATATAAACAAATATAGGAAATGTTACTTGTGATAAAAAGTGGTCTGATAAAACAAAGTGGCATCAAAGAAACAAATACAATAAGAACAATCTAATAAGGTTGTCTTGCTAATCTAAATGACTCCATCTGTGTATTGTCAGGGTCCAATAGAGGAGCAAAGAATAATAACATTGCAGTTTGCTATACAACTGCATGAGGAGTCCCTAGGTAGGTTGGGCATGGAGTTGAACCACCACATTATCGATGCATTTAAATCAACTCTTATCTGCAGCATGCCCCAAAATATAAACAGTATGTAAAACACATGGTTGATCACCTGTACAATGAAAGCAGACTATTGTACTGGTATGAACAAAATACAAATAGTATATAAGACAGTTTCAACATTTTAACCTTAACCTTTAGGGCTCTGAATTAAAATTACGCAATTTCCTCCTGTATTCTTTTTGGAAAATGTGCGTTATTTATGGTGAATGGTAAACGCTATAACTTTTTTGTTTGTAAAGATATCAAAATAATTTTTGCACATGTAAATAAAGGAGCGAATAATGAAAATAATCGTGTTTTTGTTGTATGTGTGATATGACAGTCATGAGCAAGTCGTGAAGTTGAAAATTGTGGGAAAATTTCAAAATGCCATTAAAAAAAATCGCAAATATAATTTATTGACGACCCTTATGCTTGAGCATTGTGTGGCAACACTGATAAAATCCTACTAAATACTTATTCAGGTTGTATATATGTTGCAAACTAATATAATATGGACTGAATAAACTCATAAAACGTGAAAAAATTTCATACAATGTCTGTTCGTCCAAGACTAGGCCTAACTGGAAATATGTCTTTATTTGAAATGCAGACACGTAGAACCCCTTATACATTTAGTGTTTTTCAATGAATAAGTGAACATTCTAAATGATTCTTATAATATAACAATAACTAAAACATGTAGATATTACCACAACAATCACGAACCATGCCACGAGGTACTACATTTGATGTATAAAATAGGGTGTCAGAAATCTAGTCGTTCCATAAATTAGTTCACAAAATCAGCTGGTTTTTTTCATTCTTATAATCGTAATGTGTAAAAGAATCTGACCTTTAGGCTGTGAGGCATTCCTAGCTTTGTGTGGTTGGAATTCTACGTCATATGAGCTGCTTTACGTGTGATTTCATACTGATGAATCAGGGCATAGCAACGGGGGTGAATGGAGATACCTACACGCCCTAGTTACGTAATGGAAGTCGGAGGCTATAGTCGTCCATAGAGCCCTAAGGTTACTATCCTTTTCAAGAAAACACAAGACAAATAGTAAAAATAAAAGCACTATCACAAAATATTTATTTGCTAATGATTGTAAACAAGTCATGGTAATGTGTCCGTAGTCATTGAAGCCTGTCCTTCGTGGTACCCTACAACTACATCAAGCCAAACAAACATCTGATAGCAGAGAAACACTATTCTGGAGCTGAAAGTTAAACTCTACCATTAGCATAGAGAATAAGAGTGATGACCAAACTGATACTCTAGCATAGAAAAAAAGAGTGACAAACTGATATTGTACTCTCAAGAGGACCTATCATCAATCTAATGAGAATACTAGACTAGAGGATTGTACCCTTTTGAGATGTAAAAGGAAATTGTTAGTATATCCTATTCAGGATGTAGTCATCAACCCAACATTTTCGACTGTAGTATTTACATTCAGTAGTTTTTTTTAATGCTTTATAAACTGTCCAGATGCACAACTGCCTATGGTAGAAATTGAACCTGGTACCTTTGGACCGTAGACCAGCACTGTAATTTTCCACTACAGATCGAGAAGAGCTTTAGACTAAAGAATATGGAATTGCCACTCAATCAGAATATGCGTGTAATTATCTTGAAAGCACACTGCAATCTATTTATAATTAAATACTATACTTGTTTCAATATTGAAGCAATACACTTTCATGATCAGTAGCGTTTAATTATTGATATCTGCAATTTAAATGTATAAATATAAAGCAAAGTAAAGGAATATGTTTGACCCATGAAGGATGCAAGTAACAATATAGTCCACACTTACAAACAACTACAACAATTATGAATTACAAAAACAAAATATTCCATTGAGCGATACATCACAATAATATTTGGCTTAAAATATAAGAACAAGAATGACTGATAACGAAGTCTGCAACCACAGACATGCTTACTTGTATCAAAGGAGTGACACGCTTAGAAACAAAATAAAATATTTGGTCAATTATGAATACATGATTTTAGTGTTCATTCTTATATTCTCACTGAATCTTTCTTGTATAAGGACAATGTTCCTACTAGATTTCTAGCAGAATTTAGTCCAGAGATGCATTGTGTTGCTGCTTTATTTGTGCCAATGACCCAAAACATCAGCGGTAGTACAAAACATGTTTTATCAATTTCACTGAAGAGTGGACGTTCACAGCCATACCAGCAGTGAATTGTAACCAAATACATTTAATTTGTTAAGTTTAGAACAGTTAAATAAATAATTCCTCCCCTAATTTTTCAATCTGGTCATAAGTTATTGAAGTACCTTTGCTGAGTGTTCTTCTTCAGTGTTCATTCTCAAACTCCCACTGGATCTCTCTTGTAGCAGAACCATGGTCCTACTAGATTTCCAGGAGGATGAAGTCCAGAGAATGGAATTCCTTGTGTCACTGTTTTATTTGCGTCAATGGCCCATCACATCCGCCTTCAGCAGGCTGTGCGTTAACAAGGACTTAGACTTGTGAACCAACTCATTAGTTATAAACATAATGTTGGTAAGGCTGGAAATTATGTGATATTGAATATGGCACATACTGCACCCAAAAGGAAAATATTGATGGCTCCACTAATCGGAATCTATACAAATGCATTCAACTTTGTCACATTTCCCTAATCCATCAATGGTAACCTGGGAAATTGTATCATTTTCCTCTTTGAAAGTGTTAATGGTAGGAACACCTACATCCATTAGTACATCATTGCTAGTTGTTGGCTTAGATTGTATGTCAGCTACAAGAGGCACATCAAAACTACTATTGCCCAAACTAGTGGAACCTTTAACTGTAATTTCTGAACTGGACACAGCCTGTGAACTTTCAACAAGAGAACTAACTATATCTTGTGCGGAATTTGAATCAATGTTAATAATCTCAGTACTTATTGAGCTCTGGATATTACTAGGCATTTGTGATTTAGGTATATCTTCACCACGCTTTCTTTTGCCTTCAAAGATGCCTGCAAAGTCCATTATACATTTTTGCGAATTGCCTTTCTTTCTTACCTTAGGAGTCTCTTGTACTGAAACAATTACTTGTTTTGGTGAACTTTCTACCTTAGGAGTCTCTTGTACTGAAACAATTACTTGTTTTGGTGAACTTTCTTTAACACCTGCATCCAGCTGACTTGACATTTTTTCAACTAGTTCCTGTTTAGTGAGAGTAAAGTCTTTAATAGATCTTTGGTCCTTTGTTATCTTCTTACTGTGTCTTTCCTTTGCTTCCATATTCTCACCATCTTTTATTTCGACCGACACATCTCTCAAGTCTGTGATAGGACTATTATTATGTTCTGCCAATTTGCTTGATTTTGGCACTGACAGTTCCATAATTTTCCTTGTTTTTTTAGCTCGAGATTTAGTATTTTTATCCATTCCTATAACTAGAGTTTCCACACTTTTACTAGCACTCATAACTGGTGATCTGACTGGTACAGGCAGAAGGTGTACCCAAGAATTTGTCAACTGTAAGTCACTCATATTAAACTGTGCAAGTACAGTTTCGTGAACATACCAACAAGTTTTATTGAACATGTCCCGTTTTTCACGAACAGCCATTGCATTTATCTTTAGTAAAAGTTGACGCTTAGATATACTGCACCCATGACCTTCCTCCCTAATTTTTTTATCACTTGGGGTATTAGTTTTATCAAGAATATGGTCTTCAGATTCTATTATATTCAGAGATTCATTCAAACATGAAACATCCATTTTTTTTTCCGCAAAGCTTTCATCATGTCCTTCTGTCACACATTGAGAATCTTTGTCAAGGGTTGCTGGTGGATTACTTCTTCGCAGCCAGTACACACGAAATTCACGAATTAATCTTTTTATTCCACAAGTATTTCCATGCACCAGGCGAATCAAGTCTGGCATTGCTGTAAAAAAAAAAAAAAGAGAGAGAAATATTTTAGGGCACACTTACATGATTCAAGTACAAAATATGGATGGTGAGTTTTGTGTGTATATGATGGTCTGTATTTTTTTAAAAATGTATCACACACACACACATATATATATATGTGTGTGTGTGTGTGTGCTGCACTTGGAAAAATGGATGTGCTGGGCAGGAAGGTGTAAAATAATGCAGCTCTATGAAACCAACAGTACAACATACGAACAGAACAGTGTGCAGCGAAGGACAGCCACCTTAAGTTTCCTGGACAATGAATATCCACAAGACATGGGTCAGCACAGAGTGCAGTGAGGAATGGAGGTGTATATATATAGAATATCCACATAAGCCTAGAGATACAATCAGAACACCACCAGGGAAATTCTGTAATAATTATGATGCAGAAATCCAGGCAATTAGGCTGAACTCCAACCCTGGCCCACAGCATTTTGTACAGATGCAAGTTCAGTAACTTCAAGCTCTACATTCTGGAAAACTAACAGAATTACAAAAATTACTTAATGAACTGCCGTACCAGTATAGGGTAACTATAACTATGCAGTGGATGATACCATCTCACTGAGGAATATCAGGAAATGAAATGCAGACCAACTTGCTAAGGAAGTTGACTATCACATTATGAACAGATCGAACAAGTTGTAATTGTAAGCCTCAGAACAGGAAACAATCGACTCTGCAGTCACAGTTACACAAACTTCATGATTGGCAACACAGTCATGTGTACAGGCAGCACAGTGTTGTTAAACATATACTTGTCTGAATTTCCGTGTTCTGAGTATGAAATGCTGAGGCAGACTTATTGGCCAGATGAAATAACACTGAAATCGAAGCTCTATGGGCCACTGTGTAAACTACAGAAGACAGTGAGCTTTATTCAGGAAACAGAATTACAGATATAGACATGTTTCAAGTGAACGAAAGAAGAAGAATATTTTGGGTATGTGCTGGGAACAGAGATCATTACATGTGTCATGATATTATGAATATAATATCATGACACCAAGTCCAGAATACTCATCTGATGATTAATACTAACATAAGAGCCACATGTAGATTTTGTGATATATAATATTCATTATGTCAGATTCAGGACATCTAATAACTTTGAGGTCAATATGCACTGGTTAAACAACCACTCACTCCCATCCTCACCGTAGGTGTCCTCCTATGTATACATTTAGAATTTTGCTGGCAATGATTTTATCTGCAGTAGATCTGACTCTCACTCTTCAATTTATCTTTATAAGCCAAAAGACAACCACAGAAGTTCCTCTTATCCTTTTCTCTTGGATGATGTTCTGAAATATCTTATTGCCAGCATGGCATACGTCTATGATATTTCTTGTGGTGGTGGTGGGGGGTGTGTTGGGAAGGAAAGGAGGAGAGAGAAAGAATAACTATTAAGAATACTGATTTTTTATATTGAGGTACTGCTGCACCAACAAATATCTTCAAATGTTATTTCTTATCGTACATTTCAAATTCCCACAGCTTGTACCAGGAGAATAGTCCTACTAGATTTCCAGCAGGATATAGTCCAGAAAACAGAAATATGTTGCCATTTTATCTGCTCAAATGGTCTGACACATCTGATTTCTGGGTTCTTTCTCAATGATAACCATCTCATATAAGTACACACATTCTGCTACACTAGTACCACTTTCTGTACAAGACGGATGTGTCGGGCCATTGGTACAAATAAAACAGTGACTACACATTTCAATTCTCTGGACATGAGAAGACTATATTTCATGTGCGCTGTGTTTACAACATAATAAGCATCAGTGACAGGACAAAATTACCATAAATAATGGGAATACTCAGCAGTGTATGATTAAGACCAACTTGGTTTATTTGTAAAAAATGACGGTCATCCATATCACGCAGCAGATATTGTTTAGTGAATTTTCTACAACTCTAATTAGACACGAACCTGCTAAATAACTTTAAAATAGTAAATAAGCCATACACACATACACAGCATTTGAATGCACATGACATGTTTATTTTTGCTAATACATATGGAATTTTTGTAATCAAATACCTAAATAAATGTTCCTCTAATGACTTACCTTCATCTGGGACAGTCATTTTCTGAGCACCTTTCTGGGTTGATAAAACTCCTTCTGAAACTGTATCCTCTGACTTCTCTGGTTCACTACAGCCAAACAAACTAGTCTGAATTGGTGTGCATGCCAAAGCAACAGCCTGTTTTTAATATCAGAGATTATTCTTAATACTTCAGAAGTTGAAGATGCTTTCAAGTTTTCTGGCATGTTTATAATTATTTTTTTTATATACTCACTGTGAATAAGAAAAACCCCCCAGCATTACCTCTTCTTCTTCTGTTCTCTTATAACCACATCAAATAAATTGTGTGATTTCCGCCTGGGAGCGTGAAGTTCCACAGACTTATTTGCGCCTCAGTTCGTTCATTTTGCGACCAGGACATCTGAGGCCCAGCACATCCGTTTCCGTCATGCTTTTAATTTGAGTAATAGGATTCCCTAGCCAGCAACAGCCTGCCTATCTGTTGATGGGCGCAGAGACGATAGCAGAAGCGAAATCGTGACATCATGAGCCCCTCGTCCGAGTCTCACCACGCGCTTGGGAGCACAGCTGAATGACCTGGTCCCAATTGTGCCTAGCCTATTGGGTATGGAACCCTTGCTCTTCGTGAGCATGTTTCCGGTATTGGAAATCTCGACATTAAAATTGGGCCAGGTCTTCTCTTTTGCCGTAGCTCATAATTAAGTCTGGGTATCTGCACATAAGGAGCACAGGAAACTAGAAGCTTGTCTCGAGCTAACAGAGCGTAGAGTTCCGATTTCCTTGGAACGGTTTCACTTTTATTTGCAGTTGGCGCTGCTCTTTCATTGTACTCAGTATGTTGGTATTTTGTCTCTCATCATGCATCTTCCTTTTCATGTCTTTTTCATTGGCTGCCCCCTCCAATGTTCGGCCTGGACTGACTTAACATCAATGCGTGTTGACAGTGTCACTGCATGTGTTGGCGCCGGAGATATTGTCTGTCTCATGTGCAGTCAAATCTCATTCCATCTGCTACTTCCACATTCACGGACATGATCCCCCACAAGTTTTGGCCAGAATCAGCACGAGTTGTAGGAACATCAGGCCTAGTCTAGCGGATAAAGTACGAGATTGGCACATGTCATTTGCAAGCGATATTTATGAACACGCTAGCCTGGTAATGAAATGCCATCAGAAATAGGCATTTTCATTTAGCAGCATTTATGTACATTTTCACACACTTATTATATCAGACATACACAGACAAAACTACTAACACAATATATTCTGTATTCAATTCTTTATTTACATGGCCAAAAGTTATTAAGAAATCTCTAAACAAACAAAAAAAAACCCATTGTGCTTTCCAAACACCAACCAAGAAAAAAAACCCATTTCCAAAAAATAATTCAGTGGCAGGGGAGAACAAGTTCAATTTAATGCAAAGTGCTAACGGTTAATGAACACGCAACAGGGGCAAAGAAAAACAACCTACCACACACTGTAAGAGACTAAGGAGTTTGATGACGAGTATTATCCTTGATAATAAATCAACAGAACAGAAGCCATTTTCTTGAGTCATATATTGTATGAGTGACAAATTGAAAACCGGAGGATTACTGTTTGCACCTGATGTGACAAGTAACTTAAGAAAGAAATGACTTCAGTTTTTCGACTCCCACAGAATTAGATTCACTAACAAATTCTACCGAGCAATTTCATAAATATTTATGTGTTTCTAATTCTTTTTGTTCTGTAATCCATCTCTTGCATGGTTAACCTCAGACTATCTCTATATAGTGTTCGTTTTTTAGGGAATGTCATCTAGTTAGTCATAGACTACACTATTTTACAAACCATCACTTGGACTATATAGTCAACAATATCACATGCTGTCTTTTGTCCCCAGAAAGTTAGCATAACTCATTTTTAGCAACATAAGTTGCTAAAAAAATAAAAATAGATGATGTATGCTATTTTATGTCAGGTTACATACCTTGAATTCATATAGAAGTCTGACATCTCCCATCATTTTATTGCTGGGTGAGTTCTCAAAGAAACAAGCAACTGTTATAACTGGTGCAGCCTGCAATTTTTTCTTCTGTCCTTCCTCCCAAGCTTTGGCTTTAGCCAATTGTTGTAGTTTTAATTTTTCTGGTGTAATCTGAGAATTAGAACATAGAAAATGTTTCAGATTGCTTACATCCAATTTTGTAAAAGCTTTATATAAATTCTCAGATTTACTTACACAGAATCAATGTTAAATCACTTTTGTCTGCCACAACATTTTTCACTAGTCATTTACAACTACCATATGAAGATTTTTGTTAGTGATTAGTAAGAGGGAGGGGGGAAAGAGAAAATAAAGAGTATTTGCATTTCTAATACATACCTCATCATCCTCATTGCAGCCTTCATCCTCCGACAAATAACCATGAGGCACCATCCAACCATCATCATCATCCTCATCAACTTCTTCACCCTTCTCTTCTTCCCCCTGTTAATAATATTTGAAAGTTGTAAGTACAGATAATTTTTTTTTATTATCTAGGCAAACAATCTAAAGTGTTCTAACATCAAACAATCTGCAATGTATTCTTCTTCTTCTTCAGCGTTCATTCTCAAACTCCTGCTGAATTTTCTTGTAGCATGACCATTGTCCGACTAGATTTCCAGCAGGATGTAGTCCAGAGAATGGAAATGTGTTGTGTCGCCGTTTTATTTGCGTCAATGGCCCAACACATCCGTCTTCGGCGGTCAATGTATTCAAGTGTATCAAATTCACAATAAAAAAGAAACTGACTTTCCCAGTTTGATTTTTTTTAAATGAAAATGTTTACTAAATTTCAGACATCAATAATGAACAAGAAACTAAGATTGTAATGCAAGGCAACATGAAATAAATAAATTTGTGTCCAGTAAAAATAAATAAGTTTAAAAAAACCCAGAATGCCAGCCTCCTATATAAACACCATCATTAAACTGTTGACTACCACCTCTTGAAATGTAAAATGCTTGACTGTATCAAACAGTCTCCTTTTTCCACAACCAGACAAATGGAACCATGTAATGTGGAATAAAGTAACAACTAACAAACACCCGCATGTATCATGTCATAGCATTGAGACAAAGTCCATGGTCACTGAAGAAGTACATACATTTATAAATAGTATAATATACTTAGTAACTAACATAACACAAAAAACAAGGACTTTTTCTACTTCCAATGGGAAGTAGATCTTTTCTAAAGATCCAACAGGGACCTTTATCAGGAAATAAATACAAACAACAGATAGACACACAAAATTATTAAATTGTCAATGCAAAGAAATGGCCTCTCGACTTCATTTCATTTGAAACAACAAAAAAGAGAAAAGGGTGCATTTAGTGACTGGCGGCATAGGTGCGTGCCAGAATTTATGCATTATTGCTATCAGAATATATAGGAGCTGTGTCAACGGTTGGAAATGAGAATAGAGGCTGAGTTTAATAACAATAGATGCAAAAAAATGTTAGTGTGTGTGTATATATATATATATTATATATACACTTACATACATGCACACAATTATTAATATATAGATATACATACATATACAAGCAATGACAAGAAACAACAGTAAGAAAAAAATAAGAAAACTTAAGAAATTTCTATTGTAATATATACACTAAGATTTGGTATAAAGTCAAATAAGGAACAATGAAACTGTCTGAAATATAAAAATATACTTGCATCTGAACAAGACAAACTTTCCCCTGGCTCTTCCTCTTCCCACTCGTCATCACTGTCAACTTCATAATCAAACACTTTCTGAGGACATACAATTTGGACACATTATATTCAGTTTCGACACATATTTCGTGGATGTTCTAATGATGATTTCTTGGAAATTACAGTTGTTTTCATATAAAATATGATCAACAAGTTACTTTTGAAGAATAGACCCAGACATTTCGTCGATTCATATAGGACTAGCACATTGTATATAATTAGGATTGTGTCTGATTGAAAATATATCTAGGTCTAATGTTGAATGGCATGGCACGTTATATCTATGTGTTTTATATGCTGTAATATTATGAGAACTGTTGCACTGCATATTTTCATAGTTTCTTTTTTGATGGAGTCCATGCACCTTTTCTGTATTCAAACTGGGTCTCGCTTAGCTGTTATTGATCTAATTCTTTGTTCTATGATTTTTGCATATATCTTTCCTCCTGTGTGGCTAAGTAGAAATATTCCTCTGTATGTTTCATACTCTTTTGTTGCCTTTATTTTTCCATAGTTGGGATAATAATTGCTTTCTGACAGTCATCAGGTACTTTTTCTGCACATTCTATATTGAATATTCTTTGTAGCAATATCTCTTAAATAATCTCTTACTCCAGTTTGATTACATGCCTGGATTATTTTAGTTGTTATACCATCTAGGACTGCTGATTTGTTTCTACAAAGATGGTAGATTATCTTATAATTATGTGGTTAATTATATATGGGCCTAAGTATTAAACTAATATTATATGTAAAAATAATAATAATAAAGTTACAATAAGTACCTCATCTTTTTTCCATGGGTTTCTTGGTACCAATGCTGGTTTTTTCCTCCATGTTCCAAAATATGGTGGTCTGTAGTCTGTATGAAATTGAAGGAGCTTGGCACAATGCATGACTTTCTTTAGAGCTTCTGAATCATGAATTATTGTAACATCCTCTACAGGTTCAGGATTTCTGAGAAATTCATATTTGCAGTGTTGAATTTATGAACAAATATATTCAGATTTATGTATTTTAAAACCAAACAGTTTTGATACCAATCATTTCAAAACTAAATAAATAACACAACTACCAGCAGTTGCTTCTTGTTTCTTTTGGAAATCTATGACATTGCTGCAAAGTCTAGAATGCAGATGAGAAGAAAACAGATCAGATTCTAGATAACTCTGAGATATGTCATATTGTGTCCATTTGGGAATGATCTTTACTTTATCTGCAGAAAGTAAACAAAGAAGGCTCTAGTATAGTCTTAAATAAAATATCCAACCATCCATAATCCATTAGAGTTGTAGAAATATTATGTTGCATGCATTCTTTGCCCCTCTCCTTAAGCTTCTTCTACCTGCATCTATTTCATGCAGCAGTGTTTTTGACAGGGAATCATGTTGGCTTACACGTAAATAAAATGTAAAAGAGTAAACAATTTAGGTGCACAAACAATTTGATCGTACAGTTACTCACTTCCGTACAATTCTGCCAGTTTTGTGTGGGATCACGTCACCCCGTCTTAATTCCTCCAAATATGTGTTCACACAATTCTACAAAACATAAAAATTGTGTTTTTGTAAAACAATCTCTGAACTAAAGAGGAACAAATAACAAACATATACACAAATAAAGTAGAATAATTACTTATTCACATGGTTATTCATTTCATCCCATAACTTGATGGTACAATATGAAAACTAACACAAGTCATTTTTTTTACTTACAGTTTCCTCTTGAACATAAAAATTTCAATTTTTGCTTTCAGGTGGTTTCTGTGCTGTTGTCTTCAGCTGGTCCAAGTATCTTCCTCAATTGTTCCTTGGGTTTTCAACTCTCTTGCTTGTTCCGTTGTTGGGCATCCAATATAAGGTGTGTCCACACATCTCTATTTTCTTATTTTTATCTTTTCCTTCTCTATATACTGGTGTTTTCCTCATTTGTTATCAACTCTGACCATCTAATACAACGTGGTCACATCTATTGTTTTTATGGGTTATATGCCTATAAGTAACTCCAACAGGATGATGAAATAATTTCTTTAGCTGTGAGCAGGTTGCTCTTGACAGCCAATAGCTGTTCTAACAAAAGCACAGGTTCTTCTGAGTTGCATAACTAAAGTGATACCCAGACTCATATGTCTAAAAGGCATGGTTGTGTAAGTGGGGGTTTAAGGATGCATGTTTAGTCTCTGAAAGGAGGCATTTCAGTGGATCTCCCACGATTACCACATCCTACCAGGAGAACAGCACACATTTCCGGGTCAACCATCATTCGTCTGTGAGATTTGCTGACGCATCTAGCATTTCCCGTCACCTAGGAGTCAGCCACAAAAATTACAAAGTGCAATGTCAGCTTGTCTCGCACCTCTTTGTCATCAATTGGGCTGATTTGATAGAAGACAAAAATAAGAAATTGAGACAAGTTGTGACAACAATGATTTTTTCCCACAGGTGACAGGATGCATACTTCCAACTTTCCTTAGTCGAGGCGACATGTATGAAAAGAGGACAGTGGTCCTATTCTATGTATTCTGAAACCGGTTGCCACACAGGAGACTTTGACAAGGATAGAAAGCTTCTTGGCATGATGTATTTAATTATAATTGAAGCATATCATGTACAGAGACATTGCTTTTCAGCAATCCATTTGACTTTTTATACCATGGACTGCCAGAAATACTAATGTAGAGGTGTTGAAAGAGTCAAATGCGAAACGTACCTTAACAATATAAGAAAAAGGCAATCTTCTTTTTTTGGCCACTTCATGAGACAGGCAGGTTTAGAGAACAGTCACAACAGGCAAAATTGAAGACAACAGAGGGCGACGTGAGAAAATATTAGACAGTTTGACAACCTGGCACGGCAAGGAAACAACGACTTTGATACATAATACTGTGGACAGAGAGCTGTGGAGAGCCATGACCGCCTATGTCAGTCGGCATGGCATCTGATGATGATTTGACGTTTCAAGTTCCAGTCATATGACCAATACACAGTGGACAGCAAACCTGTTTTTTACCTTGAACCTAAAGCCGTGTGGGATTTGAAGAGTAACTCACAATCTCTCTGCCAGAGGTTAACATTATGTATCACAGCTTGTAAAACATATGTTCTGACAAACTGTATATAAGCTCACCATACATTGTATGTCTCATATCTAACCAGTACGGCACTTATACTTGTGCATGTGTTGCTGGGTCCAAAAATGGAGCAAAAACTAGAAACACTGTTTAACTTCAGAAAACAAGGAAGTTATGGAGTGGAGTTGGCTGTCCCATCCCATATTGGATCAAAGTGATCTGTGATCATATCCAAGCTGTAAACTATGACAAAGTGCATTCCATTCTCTGGAATACATTCTACTATTGCAAGATGTTTGAGAACTAATGTAGAAAAAAATTATAAACAAACATTTACGTTCCAAAATTGTGCAAGACAACATACTTCGGAATTAGCTAAGATCCGATCCAATTTGTTCTTCTCATCTTCACAGAGAGCATCTCTGCGCACAGCTGGGGCCAAATGCATGTCCTTCTTCAGCTCAAATGGAATGAATATTCCAGTGCTGGGTTTGAAATTCTGAAGAAAGAATTGATTAGCTTACAAAATCAACTTGTAAACTAGCTGTCACTATGACGTGTAAACATGATATTTTAAAACTATTTCTATCAATGGTTTAATTATTTTTATCTGGCAATTTTTTTTCTACAAATACTAACTATATTAATACTATAACAACTAAAATACTATACACATTTTACAATGAAAGTTCCCTTTCAGATCAGTACACACAGCAATGCTTTTAATTTGTAATATAACACAGATATGTTGTCCTGGAAGACAATAACTATGGAAAACACAATATACAGAGTACCAGAACATTTAATCAACATATGCAAGGGCATTTATGCTAATAGCCATTGTGCAGTAAGAACAAATTCAGGTATGTCCAATAAGTTCCAAATTCAATCAGGAGTTCGTCAGGGGTGTGTCCTATCCCCTCTACTTTTTATAACATATATTGACCACATCTGTAAACTAACAAGTACTAAAAAGACAAGTTAACGAACTACTCTTTGCAGAGGACCAAGTACTAATAGCAACATCAGAAGAACATTGGAAGACCATATGAACAGACTTCACACATGTCAAAAATTCAACAGGAAGATTAATATTGAAAAGACTGAAATAATTGCAATAGCAAAGAAAGAAAGAAATATCCCATCGATGATAAAAACCGTAAACAGGTAAATGAGTTCACTTACTTAGGAAGCTTTTTATTGAGTGAAGGGAAAACCAGTAAAGAGATACAAAATAGATGCAACAAAACATACCAGATCCTAGGACAGATGACATATTTTCAAGAACAAAAATGTAAACATATACACTAAAGTTTCATTATTATTATAAAGACTATTATTATTCCATCACTATGCTACCAGTGCCAAACCTGGACAATGACAGCACAAAACAAAAATAGTGACAGCAGAAATGACATGTCTACGAAGAATACTAGGAGTGGCATTAAGATATAGACTTAGAAACAATAACATCAGACAGATAACCAAAACAATACCAGTATTGGAACACATCAAAAGACAACAGATCAAGTGGTTTTTGCACGCTTCCAGACTACCGACAGATAGCATGCCACAAATGGCTATGACACATAGACATAATGGTTACAAAGCCAGAGGCAGACCATGTAAAAGATGGTTCACAGAAATCAAAGAAGCCACAGGAACAAGCTTACAAACCACGCACAAGAAGGCCATCTCCAGAGAACTCTTCCACCCCTGACGCTGCAAGGCAAACAAGGGCCACAGCGTATAGATAGATAGATTTTGTCCTTGTGGACAATCTACAAAGAAGACAACATATTCTACAAAATTGACTATTATACCACACCCCAAGAAGAAAACTGGCCATATGAAACAGCTCTAATGGGCAAGTTCTACACCCCTGCATCAGGGCTGGTGAACACAGTGTGTGTGTGTGTGTTCATGCATCATAAGTGATGATGACAACTTGTTACATCCACTTTTGAAAATTCAGATTTATGTCCTTAATGAGTTCATTGGTTGCTGATCCAGCGGTCCATGAGCTCATGCCCTTTGACCCAATGCTATTGTGTTATACATGCATGTGTTTGTGAGCTGTTGTTTTGTTCCATATAATGTGCTGATTATGAGTTCATAAATAAGCCCTATTCGAGCTGCATATGTCCTTGCACAGTTCAAGCATGGAATGACCAATGCAGTCAAATTTTGTTCTATCTGTTACTTTCTAGCTACTCTCCACTGATGCATTTCTCATCTCTTCACAAGATGCTGCACCCTTTTTGACTGTAGAGTGCCATGTAGATCTATTTTGTACAAGTTCTTCCCATGTATATTCATCTACCGGGTATTTCAAAAGCATTCAGTGAGGTCTTTAATGAGTTCTTGTAGCTCTTCTTTTGGTCACCTTGAGATTGTGTACCCTTCTCCAGCTCACCAAAAGAGAAGTATCTTTTGCAAGTGATGGTCTGGCATACATACCAAATGATGAGCCAAACAAGTCTGTGTCTGCATCAGTATCAATGCTAGGGATGCCAGATCTGTCAAGGTCAGTGGTATCTGGAATCTTGTCTTGCCTTCTGATGTTGGCCAAAGTAGTTCATTTAAGATGTCCACATCAGCATATGAGACAGGGAACAATAGAAAGAAAGATTTAATAAGTCTTTTTTGGGAGATCATTTGGCAACGACCGTAATATAGTGTGAGCACATCCATAATCTTAATTAATGTTCTGTGCGCTGAAAGGAACATCACATACATTAATATACCTACATTGTTATATGCATGTCAGACACATCTAAGCCAAATTTGATGGAAGTGACGGCTTTCTTCAAACATTACCATATATATATATACTTACTACTGGCTTTAAGTTAATGTCTTTAGGTTTGATGAAAAAGCTTTGGAAGGCTTGCTTGGTCTTTGCTTCTTTTTTTTTCTGGAAAATGTTTTATTAACAGCATGTTACATTTACTAACACCAAAAAAGTGTACAATGCAGTTATTCTATAATAGTATAAAGTTGGAATGACCAATGCAGACAATCATCAATTTACTAATCTAATCTGGCTGCCTACATAGAATTTTTGTTTAGCCATACTCATATTGTGTAACAGAAGTTAGTTCACTCCAATTCTTTTCATTCAAATGGAATTATCTGTAATGAAAAAAATCAGAGAAGAGACATCAAAACTACATCAAAGATGCTATTAAAAACAACGCAGTTGGTCCTACATCTGACATATTCTACGCTCAGACAACAGTATACACCACCAATCTCTTGCATGGATACCAACAGGCAGAAGAGCCAGGGGTAGACCAAAGGAAACACTCAGGAGAAGAACAATACTTAGAGAAATTAAAACAAACAATATTCATACTATTCAAAAACTGCACAGAATAGCTGTGAACAGACAAAATTGGAGAGATCTGACCTGAGATTGTCAAAATGGCAAGTAAGAACATATGTGTTTTCCTCGGTGTCAGTTTAAATTGGATGTTCCTCCTGAAAGCAACGGCAAACTATAGGAATATTATGCCAAGAAATTTTCTATGGATGTGGTGAATAATTTGAGTTTTAGCAAACAGCAAAACTTGTTCTTAAATATGAAAAAGACAAAAATAATGGCAACTGACAAAACTAAATCAAGACCCAAAATTAATATTGAGAACTGCAATTTGGAAGAAGTGACACATTTTGATTATTTAGGAACTAATATAAACAATTCAGGGGGACTGCACAGTTGAGATCAAGAGAAGAACGGCAATGGCGCTGGCAAAATTAAAACAGATAAAGAAACTATGGCAAGGTACTAACATAAGAACTAAATTGTTTTTACTACGAACATGTGTATTTCCTGTGGCGACATATGGATGTGAAGCATGGACACTAAATAAAACAGTGGCCAAGAGAATAACATCATTTGAATTAAAGTGTTATAGAAGAGTTTTGAGAATACCATGAACAGCAAAGAAAACAAACCAGGAGGTGTTACAAACAATTAACGTCCAGGAAGGCTGGCTTCTGAACACTATATTAAAGAAAAAGCTAGCTTTTTTCGGTCATATTAAGAGACACGACGGCATGGATAAGAGTGTTAATGGAGGGGATGATAGAAGGCAACAGGGGCAAAGGCCGACCAAGACGCTGTTGGACAAAAGACATTCAAGAATGCCTGCGCATGTCACTGGAAGATGCAGGACAACTTGCTCAAGACCGCGGAGAATTCAAGAGATCCATAGGAAAGACTACGTTCTGGAAAGAATATGTCACTTGATGATGATGACCTCTACATTAACGGAAAATGATGAATACTTCTATTGACATGTTCACAGCAATTTTATTTTCTGCATACATTCTCAAACTCCTGCAGATTAGCAGAATGTAGTGTACCATGTCATGGCTTACAGCTTTGCCTCAATATCTGTGCTTATTTGCACGACACATCCAGATTCAGCACTGCTTCTAGGTCACTTTGGCCCTATATGGGATGGGACTGCCAATTCTACCCCAAGACTCCTTAGTCACCTTTTATGACATGCATAGAAGGTAAATAGAGTTGCTATTGTTTGTTCCCCTTTCGGTCCCCAGAAACACACAGGCACATTACTATGTTTCGCATATCCTCTATATACAAGAAGAAAAGATATGGCGACATTACACATCCTTGTCTGACGGCCATCTCTATCTTTTGAAATTCTCCTACATTACTGTCAACCTTCATCGCATCTGTTTGTTTCCCATGCATATTTTAATTTACTATCTTTAGATCTTTCACATCAACATTGAGTTTTTCGAACATTTTTATCATTTTTGAATGCTTAACCTTGTCATATTCTTTACTATAATCAATGAAGTACAAGTATAAGTACATTAAAAAGACAAATTATAGCGAAAATTAGAAACAGAAAAGATTTTTAGGGCATGTGATGAGAAAGTAAAACTTGAACATTTAGTAACCACAGGAAAGATCAAGGGGAGAAGAGACAAGGAGATACATTTTTGGATGGGCTGTCACTGTGGCACAAAAAGAATTCAACTTGGATTTACTAACAACACAATAGACAGAGAGTTGTAGAGAAACAGGATCGCATACGCCACTCGGAATGGCACTTGATTAACTGCCATCAACTGTTAAATTCAGTTATCTCTTTGTCATCTATGCAAATAAAACTGCATGTCTGTTCTCTGAAACATTCCTAGATTCCTGCTTGAATTCTAGTAGGACCATTATCCTGCTTCAAGAGAACTCTTGTATCCAACTTGTGCCATAGACACGCTTGAGCTGCAGACGCTCACAATAGATCCATCTGTATAAATTACTATATTTCCATCAGATGTAGTCTTATAGCATCAGCTTGAACTAAACTGCTTTGTACTGAAACGGTGTAGTTTTGATGGCACTTTCATTCTGCACCAGGATTTATGTTCCAAAAAATACAGTAGTGGAAGTTTGTACAAAATGGTCAGCCATAACATATTTTAATAGACGATTTGTATGCTGTGAGTTAAGGATATGCAGTCATATGTTTAAATTGGTAAGTGTATATTTCTAGCACACATTATTTTGAAATTCATCACTTTTCAATCATTCCTACCTTTTCTTCTTCTTCCCGCAGTTTATCATCCTCCTTCTGTTTTCTTTCTTCTTCTTTCTTTCTTTTTTCCTCCTGCTTAGCTCTGTTAACACATGCACAAATGTATTAAGTGTTATATTACTGAACATTTTCTAAAAAACTTCAAAAGTTCATTTTATAACAATGCACTATGTGTAACAAGGTCTGAATAAATAGAATGAACTTATTTCTGACCAAACTTCTTTTGAATATCCTTAGCAAAAAGTTATTATTCCTAATTGTTCACAGTATTCTAAGTGTTCTTCAAGACTCTTCTTGTTTATTTCCAACTACTGCCAGTTAGTAGCACGTAGTTCATAGAGCAGAACTGGTTCTGATGTAGTTTACAAGCTTGGATATGATAATTGGTTCTGGGTCTTTGCCCGTAAGGAGCACTGGTAACTAGAAGCTTGTCTCAAGCAAACAGAGCTTGTAGTTTCAATGTCATTGAAACGTTTTCATGTTCTATTTGCACTTGGCACCGTGCTATTTCATTGTACTCAGTATGTTGTCTTTTCGTCTCTCAACCATGCATCTACCTTTTTGTGTCTTTTTCATTGGCCGCATCTCCAATCCTCAGACTGAACTGACTAGAGCCTCTGTGTATCGGCAGCGCCACTACATGTGTTGGCGCAGTGGTGTCAGAGAAATTGACTGTCTCTTTTGCAGTTTTCTTTCCATCTGCTGCCTCCACTTTCACGGACACAATCCCCAAAAGATTTAGCAGAATCAGCTAGAGCCGCTATGTTTCTGTTTTCAGGGTGCACCACGAGGAGGTACTTTTGGGATCTTGGTTATGCAACATGGAACACCCGTCCGTTGCTATGGCCATATTTGGCAGTTTGGGATCACACTGTCATTAACGTACCCAGAATGTGCATGAACTCTGCTAGGAATATGTCACATCCTTCTTGTTCCTTTATTTTCATAGTAGGGTGTAATACATATCAACTGTTTCAGTTTTACTAGGTCTGATATTTCTGAGGGAGTATATTATATGCCTGTCTGGCTTCAACATTTTTCTGAAGTTACTGGACATGTCTAGCTGATAACATTAGCTAGGGATATGTTACATTTGTTTGTGTATCAATTCGTTAGTTTTGTTATGAAATTAGTTTATTCCATCCATCAGAAGCAATAGGCCTAATATGTTGAATATATGGACGCTGTGGACTACTAGACTCAGAGAAATGGATCTGACAAGGTTAGTGACCTCTGTTTTATTTGTTTTCTCAAATATATTTTATGAGAATGTAGTTTGTTTATGAAATAATAGGCCTAGGTATGTAGAATCATTTTATCAGTGATGCCATGCCACACATAGGACAAGACAGTATATTTTTTTCACTCCAATTTTAGAACATTACCACTTTCTCACACCTCTCGTATCACACAAAAAAAACGAATTGCATACATATTTGCAGTATACAACTCATTTATATTACTGCATAAAACAGGTCTCACAAGCATAGAACAAGCTAGCGAGCACAATGGCAAGATAGACGTAATTTTATGTTGAGGCTAAAGCCATTCTGTTCCCACACGTTGCATTGTCCGCCAAATGCAAGTCACTTTAGAGATTCTGTTGTTGCCTTTTGCATCAATATGGTTTACTGCTTAGCAGAAATATACCAGTATGTGCTTTTCATCCAGACACATCTGATTTCAGTAAGAACTTTGACCTATGAAACGTGTCCCAATTCCACTCTCAAAACCTCCTTCGTCTCCTTTTCACTTGCCTGACAGGTAACAGTATCACTATTCTCTGCTTCCCTTTCGTGTCCCAATAATGTTCAATAGTTTAAAAATGCACCCAAGTCTAACTGGAAAGCATATGCCAGGCATCTGTTATATTAGATTCCTAATATGATCTGATGGAAGTTATCTTAATAAATTGTTATTAGATTTGCTAAACACCTCCACATTGAAGATCAACTGATAAGATGTCAGTGTGTTTTCAGGGCCCGTGAAGGGAGCAAATTTAGAACACTTCCATGCATGTCATAGCGGGTGACTAAATGGTTATGAGTGGCGTTTGCCATCCCATTCAGGGTTAAAGTGACCTAAACATCATATGTGTCAGGCAGAAAGGTGCAGATATCGCAATGATGCTGTAAACCCTGACACAATGCATTCTGTTCTCTGGACTACATCCTGTTAATGTGCAGGAGTTTGAGGACTAATACAGAATAACTGTCAAGGATCTCTAAACATTTCTCATATGTTGTTGTGTGTTCTTCCAATAAATACTGTTCCGTCAAAGACAGTGTATGATCATTGTCCTGCTACATGGGATTCAGCGGGAGTTTGAAAATTAATGTTGAAGAAGATGAACGCTTTGTGATTATATTAATGGTTTCCTTCCAATTATAACCAGCTATTGCAAACAAATAATATTGTGCAATGTCAGCTTGGTTTCGTGGGCATGTTTCATAAACACAACTCGGTCAAATTTTCTTGTGGCTTGAAAGTTCACATTGTATTGATGATATAATTGCATGTACTAGTGTTGCTTAAAAATCCAACAGTGGTTGAATAGCAATGTACCTATGAAGACTAATGTGTTCGGGTATTGGTGCAAATTAAACACTAGTACAGCGCATTTCCATTATCTGGACTGTATCCTGCTGGAATCTAGTAGGACCATGGTCCTGCTACAAGAAAAATCTAGCAGGGGTTTGAGAATGAATGCTGAAAAAGAAATAATATTACACATTATACTCACTCAATTGCTGCTTGTTTTTTCTTCTTATCCTCTTCCTTCTTTATTCTTTCATCCTCCCTTTTCTTCCTCTCTTCCTCTTTAGCTTTTTCTTTCTCCTGCTTCTCTTTCTCCAGCTTCTCCTTTAACTCTTGTTTTTGTTTCTCTTTTGTTTCCTTGATAGGGATAAAAGGGTATTACCAACAAATATGTACTACAGAACATCAAACTAATGACTGTCTTTCAGTAAAAAAAAAATATGAATACGTCTGCAGATCAATTTGAAAAATTAGAAACTGAACCGTATCTTCTGCTTCTTTATCAATTCTATTTAGATGAAACCAGCAGTAGTTTTAAACAATCACACAGGTGTGTGCACACAAGCTTACTGAAGACAAAACTATTAGCTATGAAAGATCATATAAGATATCAAAAGATAATTGAATGTGGAATCCATATACAATATTAAAAAATATAAGAAATGTAACAACAAAATACAAAAATTACACCACAAACAGGAAAGTTAGATGAACAGAAATTTTTTTTAAATGCATTTTATTCTACTCACCCTCAATTTTACTTGTCTTGAAATGTTGATATCCAATCTTACTAAAGTAGATGCATTGACTGTCCATAATTAGATTATTTGAAGTAAATCTATCAACTGCCTGGTGTTTTATCTCATTTTGTGCGTACCATGTCCAATTTCAAAACCGATCAAAATATTGTGAAAATTTAGGACATATTCCAAAGTATTGGATTTCCAAAGTTGAACTTTATTCCACTCAATATTATCATTAGGTCTAACTATATTTCCTGTATAACATAGTGCAAGATTATCACTGCTGTCATCTGATTCTTCAGAAACAATAGCAGTGGGAACAGTTTTAGAATTTTTTTAGTTTTTACCTATTAGGTCTAGGCCTATTTCTTTTCCAATTTTCAACAAGTCAGCAATCTCCACTGTCAAAATCTATCATTTTTACATGCGGATTAAGTTAAGCAGGGATGTTGAGACCACATTTGACATACTGCACATTCAAAGTCCGGAATTCACATGAAAAAAGATAAGACGGCCACGAAAGGCATTAATTGATAAAATAGATAACACATTGCTATGAAGATGTGAAAAGGATAGCACAACAATGAAAACAATGTGTGTTTGGTTGTTGGAGATATTGTTACAGGATATTACAAAAAAGAATATATTTTTCCTGCTGTTTCCATGCAGCAAACAAAGATGTTACAAAATTAATGTTATTCGTCACAAAATGTTTTTACTATCATATAATAAAGATAACACAGAAAACTATTATACCTTTTTCTCCTTTTTTATTCGTTCCTTTTCAGCCTTTTCCAATTCTAATTTTCGTTTTCTTTCCAGCTTTTCATTCTCCCTCTTTGACTTTGAAGTCTCCCTTGCAATTTTTTTGCTTGAATCAACCTAGCAAAACATACAAAACGCTTTGAAAGCATAACAACTATCTATCTATAAGCATAGGTGATATTTATTTTTCATTAATTAAAGATCTCTATACCCAGTCATTTGTCCTTTAGGAGCTCACCAAAATTTTTATTGTTACAGAAACACAAAGTGTTGACCTACAAGGTCTGATCATATGTGGTCATAGCTTGCTTTCAGGCTAGATTACGGATTGACAGGTCAAATTCGGACAGCCAAGTCATTACTGCTAGGTCACACTGATATAAAATTATTATATGTATTAGCCCTAGAGCTCACAAATTATCACAAGCTACAAACATAAATAGAGAGAAAATTATGTAAAATTTGTGATACAAGAGATTTGTTCTGTCTTTACCCGGCCCATGAAGGAATAGAAGAAAGTTACAATTTGTCACATATATTGCTCATACAATCTGTACACAAAATTTAAAAAAATGACAAGATATCACAGAGTGGATGACATCTATAACTATACCTCAGACTCCGGGGCATCATAGATTTACTGCCCAGGACACACCAGTGTTTGCGGTAATAAGAGAGCAGTAGACTGGCACCCCAGGCACCAATAGACGAGGGCGTTGCCAATGGATAAGGAGAATGTACTGAAACTGCTTCATCATCGACAGCTGGATGCAGACACCGTGAGTGATGAAACATTGAGACAGATTTAAAGAATTCAGTATTAAGCATAGTAGTAGTAGAACAGGAGGATGCAGGGAGGAACAAGAATATTTAACCAGTGGGCCACAGGAATCATCATTACACATACTCGTAGTCATCTGCTAGAGGAACAGAGTTCATTGATGTTAAACTATAACCAATAAATCAATTTGTACTGCATGTGTGAAGTATGAATTTTCCGCCTCAACTGGTTTTTCCGATGGTACATGGAGCAACAAACCATATTGACAGAATCTGCTACTCCAGTGGTTTGTCACAACAATTTAAGAAATCAGAGACCAGGACTGATAAATATTCTTGATGTTATGGGAAATAATAATTACTTAAATACAAAGGAAGATGGAACCAGTGTTTGAGCAATTATTTCCTTCATATGCTTCTGAAAAAAAAGGTAGTTTAAGTGTGACTGTTTCCATGTTGCTTGCTGATCTGCCGAGATCAGAAAGACAATCTGAGTAAAATGATGAAAATGCTGCATGAGTAATGAAAATAATTGTCCTGGATAGAAAAGAGAGAATTGCAGAGATATTCAGCAAAACAGTGAAAGTACAGTTTTTAGATGAACATGATAAATGTTTACGTCTGATGGATACTGCATCTGTTGATGTGAACAGAAACAAACAAGGATTGATGGCTGTGGACAATTTCTCAAAATGTGGCTGTATGAAAACATTTTAATGATCATGATGACAAATGAGGCCTCGGTTCACCATTATTAATCAGAATTCAAAATTTCTAGCACGCAGTGAAAAATATAGAGCTCACCAACACCACAGAAACCTGCAAGAAAAGTGATGCTGTTTTTTTGTGATGTAAAAGATTGTCGCATTGAAAAAATACATGCCTAATTGGTACACAGTGTGCATTTAGTGAAGGAAATCTTCAGCGAACATTCTCAAACTCCAGCTGGATATCTCTTGCAGCAGAATAATGGTCTTACTAGCAGGTGTAGTTGTGAGAATAGAAATGCGCTGTCACCATTTTATTTGCACCAATTGTCAGACACATCCATCTGCTGCAGATGTAAAGGAAATGTATAGCTATTTCCAACTTCTATCAAATGAACAAAAACACTGAATTTTAAAACGAACAGATGAAGTACTGCTGAAATAAGATATTTTGAACCATAGGTGCAAAATAAAACAGCAGAGGAGTTGATAGTGAACTTGCCACGCAGACCCAACTCATCGGACTAGGCGGTTTCAGCGTTGATAGATGTATTTGATTGATAGATGATACAATAGATGTATTTACCGAAGCAGAGATCTGATCATCTATGGACACGTCTAGTGTGCGAAGAGGATAATAAACAAACCTAACCTCTATTCAATTATTCAAAAAAGTACGACAAGAAACTCAATTCATCAGGACAGTTAAATGAACTTTCAACATTTTTTTAAAATAACGAACCAGATCTTTTTTACTTGCAGATACCTGAACAGAATAAATGGTCGGACAAATCAGTATAAGTTGTGCATATGGTAAAATTGCTATATGTGTCACTGGAGGTGCTCTCTGCATGAGTTTCATCTGCTTCAATGTCTAAACAAATTTCTGTTTATTTAAATAATGACAGATTTAGACAAATTTGAAGCACTGATATAATTCACAACATTCTACATAAGAGCATGTCATATAATAGTGCCTTTGGTGAAAGAAATTGGAATAACATAGCACTGAACATGTATGATCGCTCAACACATATATTAAATAGATAGAAATCATTTTGATACACTTTATTGAACATCTTGAAATAAAGTACCCACTATCCTAGTAGGAGTATTTGCAGGGTGTTGTGTGCTGCAATCATTCTATGAATGAACAAAGAATCAATTTTAATCAGATTCATCCTCTCTGAACAAAATTCACCCCTTAAATTGTTCACCATGTATGCAATGCAACATATATAGGTTTTCTATGTAAAAACAGAACTACTTTAGTATCCTATGCAACAAGTCTCAAAGCATTTTTCCTGTGTAGGTGTTTTAGGCAATGGAGTGTTATACCAGTTGTGTGAGACATCTCATTTACTATGTGACCAAGAGAAATTTTAATCAAATACTTCACTATTAGAATGGAGAACATATTACATGTATCAATCAGCATGTACCAGTTAACAAATCACCAAAAATTAAATAAATTATAATACTGTAGTTTAAAATATATATGCAATGGTTTCATCCGGTATTACAAGAACCCTTGCACGTACCTTTTTTTATTGCAGTGTCTTCCCCCCCCCCCTTATGATTTTCATATTTTATAATTAATAATTATGCTGGTACTGCCAGTTTTTCTAAATTGGATACTATTTTTTATAACAAATAATTACTTAACCCTTCAAATTTATAGTGTACTGTAATTTCGTTAAATTGTTCACATTCTATGAATCATGTATGTTCAATTATTTTATAGATGTTCACAAATGTGAGTGCAGAATCATTATCATTTTTTAAGGCAGATGTCATAGCTCTCCATGCTTGTCGATCAACAGCCAGTTGTTCTAGATCTTTCATTTTCATGTCAGCTGCTGTGAATTCTTTTCAGATAGTTCTTTTCAGTGTTGTTTTTGGTCATCCCCTTTTTCTCGTGCCACTCTGTGACCATATTAAGACGACGTTTTTGTCTCCTCTTAGTGTCTTATTTGACTTAAAAGTCTTTCCAGTTTGTGTTTGTGATTTTCCATTTGTTTTTGAAGGCATTTAATTTGTTTTCTAAAGATGTAGTTGATTTCCAGCTTTATTCCAGCGATATTGAACAGTATTGGTGACATAACACATCCCTGCTTTACTCCAGTTTCTACTTAGAACCACTCAGTAATCCCACTAAGCTATGAATCTGTTACATAAACAACGGATGTTTTACGATGACAATTTGTTACATTGTCGATCAACGTATCCTACTTGGTCATGAGTGCAGAATATGCCATAATTGAGCATTGCTTATGAATTTTACTTTAGGATAATATTAACCCAAAATCAAGTACCGGTACCTTTAAAATTCCTATGTATTAATGGCATTTCTGTGATCGTACTTCAACAAAACACTGAAAGTTTTTATTGAAATTGAGTACTACTTGAAAATGCTGCAAAAACCAACAACAGATGTTCAAATGCATTCTTCTGTGTTCACTCTCTTACTGATAACCACAACGAATAAATTGTGTGATTTCCACCCGAGAGCGTGAAGTACGTTGCACGACTAGTTTCACAGTCAAACTGTTATTTGCAACTCGGTTAGTTCACTTTGTGGCCTGGACATTTGAGGCCCAGCACATCGGATTTTGTCATGCCATTAGTTTGGGTAGTGGGCTTCCCTAGCACGACTGTCTTCCCTAACACTTCGGTCTCGCAAGAGGTGTTTCCCAGCCTGTGAATTTGCCTCATGTAATTAGACGCTCTGTGCCCATCGGGTACTGGACCTTTTCTCAACCGAACGAGGGTTCCGGTTAAAGAAGAACTTGACAGACAAGTTGGACCCAGGCTCTTAGCTTCTAAGCAGAAGTGTAGTAAAATGTGTCACAGCTAAGAATAAAAAATATTACAGCCAGGCTGTAAACTATAATAAATTCCACACTCTGGCATACATCCTGCCTTGTGTGTTATATGCAACAATGAATGCCAGTGTTGCCTGGGCCAGAAAGGTGAGCACAGAATAATGACACTGTGATCTTTCATAACAGGCGACAAAAGAGTTTTAAGGTGAAATTGACTGCCACATCCCATACACAGATCAGAGGTTGACAACAGTATGATCTGAGAACAAGATGCACACATACACAGCTGTTAGCGGGCCAGACACACACAAAAAACTACCATGAAAGTTTAATGATACATTATCAATATATATGAAGGTAACATTGATCTCAGAATGAGCACTAGATTACAGAAAGGACCAGTAACAAAACTTAACAGCAAGTAATGAGGTCAGCTAGTTTCCATAAGTCTATTAATATTAATAAATAATCATCACAATTGTTCCCCCATCAAGGCCAGCACCGTGCAGTGGTGATGGGGCTTAGTTCAGCCATCAGGGGCTGGAAACTAAGACTGGTCGGGCAGTCCCATTCGAGCAGGACCATAGTCCTGCCCAAGTAAGCAGAGTGCTGAAGACGGAGGCATCCAGCCAAAAGGCGCACAGATAATCAGAATGCCACGCACAAAACACAATGGAAACATGTCTGTATCTATAAAAAGTTATGGTGCCTGCCCTGAGGCGGACGTTCAGGCAGGGACGGTGCTGGGCCCTATACCTCGAAAGGGCCCAACCTCAGTTACTGAAAGTCCTTCTCAATTGCCTCGAGAAAATAATCTCATTCTTATTAACCAGCCAGCTGACTCACCAACCTTCTACTCGAGAGCATGGCACACTACCTCTACACCAGATCTGGCATTCCACTCACCAGGCCTGGAATGGAACATCACACGTGTCGTTGGAAAGCAGCTTGGGGGTAGTGACCACAGACCAGTATTTCTGGAAATCCACAATGAATTTACCAAGGACAGCAGCACGCTCACTAGGTGGAACTAAAAGAGGGCAGACTGGAAAATGTACCAGCATTTAACCAGTGTTCTAGCTAAGGACATGAACTTGGATAAAGACATCAATAGAGCAGTGAGTGTTAGAGCAGTGAGTGAATTTAATAGATGTATACTACATGCTGCTAGTAAAACCATACCCAGGGGGGCACGCAAAAACTACAAACCCTACTGGAATGATGAACTGGAAAAGCTGCAAAATGAGATGGAAACATCTAGACAGCAGGCTGAGAACAGACCTAGCCAAGAACATCACAATAAATATCAGCAAACAAAGGCTAAATTTCAAAGAGACAAGTTACAAGCCAGACGGAGTAGCTGGAAAGAAAAAACAGAGTCACGAAACCTAGAAAGGGAATTGCAGCAAGAGCAAAGCTACTGCAGATCTTTAACACAAGCTGGTCCACGGGTAATGTGAAAACCTTCTGGTATCACAGCAAGCAGGTTTCAGACAGTGCTACTCTACTGAAGATCAGGCAACCTACCTCTCCCAAGAGATTGAGGATACCTTCCAAGATAAGAAACTGGTACTAGCAACATGGATAGACCTCAGAAAAGCATTTGATAAGTTCTGGAAAGAAGGGCTCCTAAAGAAATTGCGAAATTGCAGGATTAGCTCAAGAATGTACAAATGGGTAAAAGCATACCTGCATAATAGAAGAGCCAGGGTACAATTAGATGGTCGCAAGAGCAAGAAAGTTCTACTGCGTCTACTGGTTCACGGAAGAACATGCGACAGTGGCCACTAAACAAATACAAAGAGCTATCGATGCCCTAACCTTATGGGCTAATAGATGGTGCGTCAGCATTAACACAGATAAGTGCAGCACTACACTTTTTACCCTCTCACCAAAACAAAAAGCTGGTCATATCAAAATTGATGGAGAGCTCTTGAAAGACAAACAACCCACATACCTCAGCGTTACTTTTGATGATAAACTGACATGGAAGCAGCACATAAACAAAGCAACAACAAAAGCCAGGAGGAAGTTAGCTATCCTGAGAAAACTAAGTGGAACCACATGGAGAGCCAGTGGGAATATACTCAGTAAAGTTTACCAGCAAGGCATAAGACCACACCTGGAATATGGTTCAGCTGTGTGGTGTCCTGCATCAAACACCACATTACAAGATCTAGATAAAGTGCAAAACCAGACACTTAGAATAATGTTGGGAGCAATGAAATCAACACCCATAGCAGAGATGCAGAAAATGGGAAGAATGCAAGCACTTGGCGAACGCAGAGACACAGAAGTACTAATTCAGGCAGAAAAGTTTCAGTGTATGCCAAGTCATCCAATGAAGGAAAGATTCCAAAATCTAGAAATGGGACGATTGAAAAGAAGCAGCTTTATCCATCAAGCTAAATGACTCCGCAGACAACTTACAGACCTACCTGAAGTTGACAGCCCCTTAAGGCCTGTACCAGAACAAACCCTGTGGAGTGAAAGACATGGAATGCCAATATACATTCAGACCCATGTGAAATGAATACTAAGCGAGGACGAACAGAACAGCGTGCAGCGAAGGACAGTCACCCTCAGTTTCCTGGATGAGGAATATCCACAAGATATATGGGTCAGAGTATACACAGATGGGTCAGCACAGAATGCTGTGAGGAATGGAGGTGCAGGTGTATATATAGAATATCCACACAAGCCTAGAGATACAATCAGAACACAGAAAGGAAAATTCTGCAATAATTATGATGCAGAAATCCAGGCAATTAGTGTGGCAGCTAAAAAACTGCTGAACTCCAACTCTGACCTACAGCCTGTGGTATTCCTGACAGATGCAAGGTCGGTGCTTCAAGCTCTCCAGTCTGAAAAACTAACAGACTTGAAAAAACGACTTAGCGAATTGTCTTACCAGTATAGGGTAACCATGCAGTGGATACCCTCTCACTGTGGAATACCAGGAAATGAAAAAGCAGACCAACTGGCTAAGGAAGGTGCTGCCGAAGACCATCCAGATATACCAATCACCTACCATCAGAAAAAACAGATGATCAAGTCAATAAGAAAGCCACAAACACCAACACAAGATGACTATCATATTATGAACAGACCAGAACAAGTTATAATTCTACGTCTTAGAACAGGACACAACCGACTCCGCAGTCACATGTATACAAAGTTCAAGATTGGCAACACAGCCATGTGGACAGGCAGCACAGAGTGCCAAACATATACTTCAAGAGTGTTCTGAGCATGAAACGCTGAGGCAGAGCTACAAAAGACAGTGAGTTTTATTAAGGAGACAGAATTACAGATATAGACATGTTTAAAGTGAACGAAAGAAGAAGAAGAAATCACAATTGTTCTACAAATGTACCTTTACCTATACATATGTAGCCTATATTTAAGTGCAGACAAATTTATTAAAGTCACATGGTTCTTGGTCTGCTCGAAAAAAGTATTTGGATTTTTTAAAAGTGACCTAGAAAATATGCTCAGATTTAAAAGAGTTTAGAATCCTGTTTACCCTAGATGAGATAACCAACCACCATCACAACACCATTATCCATCTTCTATATGTGTGGCAGGCATAACTGTAAACTGATTTTTCTATAAATTCATGTTTTACACAAATTATATGCATATTTTAATACAAATGTCTGGATTTAGCACCAAAAGACCCTTTTTTGCCCATCAATATGTTCAATGCATGTGTGTGATATAAAAAAAAAACATCCGCTTTAGTAATAATTACTGACATTTAACACTAAATACCTTTTCATACAAAAAATATTTATAAAATAGTCCAAAATCCACATCAATGCGCAAAATATATACTTGTTGAAGCCTATTGGCAGTGTTGCTATTCATTATTTTCCTTCTGGACCAAGCAGCACATGGGTGGCATGCATCTAAGTAATGTAATAGGATATGCCTTCTTGTGTTCATAATATCAAGAAACTATTTATAAACTAAAAAATAGACCCTAAAAGAAACAATGGTGCACAAACAGACAGCTATTAACAAAGTATGTGTACTTTACTAACCTTTCTTATTTTCTTTCCGCTGCCTGTTGCTGGGGTGCTGGGAGAAATCTGAGATATATCTAGACTTCCTTCTGCTTCTAATCCATCGGAACCTCTGATCTTTATAGGAGTTGAACTTTCAGCTACTGAATCTGACAAGTCCCTAAAGGAGTCATCAAAAGTCTCCTCAGATGTTATACTAGTATTTTTATCCTCAGAATTATATGTTAAATCAAGTGCACTGTTCTCTGCATCCTCAATTGATTTGTCTTTTTCAAAGACATCATTTAGAACAACCTTACAATCCAAGCCATCATTTAATTGACCTTTCCCATCTTGATTATCATTATCACCAACATTTATAGATAGCTTGTTATCTTGCTTGAGTAAAGAATAATTAGGTGTTTTGGAAGGTATCTGGTTGTTAGAATCAGTGTCCAATTTCCCAATATTAACATCTTCAATATCATCTATTACAATACAGTCAGGCTCGGTGGTCACATCTTTTGTTACTACCTGTAAGCCCTTTTTCATATTATTTTGGTCTTCATTTACTGATTCTTCTATAGGAAGCTCATTCAGGTGCATCTCAAACATTTCATTTGTGGATGATATCTCTTGCTGGGCATCCTGAGGCAATTTACGAACAAATCTATCCATAAAATTTCCACTGTTACATTTATTGTTCCCAGCTTCTGCTTCAGAACTTGAGGTAACCTCATGGTCATTACCATCAAGAGTTTTAACACATATTTTTCTAATTTTTTGTGCTTTAGTATTTTGACACTCAGTGTTGTCTACAGCACTAATATTTAATGGTTTTCCAAGCTTTGATGATTTGGTTGGTGAATCAAGGCAGCTTGAGCCAGAGTTCCTCCTTTTCTTCCCTTGTCCATGGTTATTGCTCTTAACAGAAACAGGTGTACTCTTGAAGAATATCAACTTTGCTGACAAAATAGAAGAATTTTGAACAAATTATTATAAACATAACTCTAGAAATAATTCTAAAAATCATAAAATAAAGAACAAAATTGTTACTTGTATTTTTTAACTGTATAAAAAATTGGTAGCATATCCTATTCAGGACGCAGCCATCAACCCAGCATTATTGTAGCTGTAGTGATTCTCTAAGCAATATAAATGTTCAGTAGTTTGCCATTGCTTTCTGAACGGTCTGGGTGCACAATTGCATGTGGCAGTACTTGAACCCAGGTACCTAATTAGCCATCTACAAATTTACAGTCAAGGGCATAACTAACTGAATTTCAAAAGTGGATGTAACAAATGGTCATCATCCCTTGTGATAGATGGGTTGGTTGCTGATCCAGCGGTCCATGGGCTCATGCCCTTTGACCCTTGTGATAGATGAACACACAATTATTTAATTTTGGAATTTCTTCAATCTGTTCGAAAACATTTTTATGTAGAGAGTTCTGCATTCTGGATTTGTTTGGCCTTCCTCAATATTCAGGCTAAATGCTCAACAGTCTTGAAAATGTGTTCAGGAGCATGTGTCCTGTCCCAAGCGTGTTTATTTTTGTGAGCAACCTGATCTGACATAAGACAGCCCTGAAGTGACCTAAGTGAAAAGACGATGCTCTGTAGCTCCCTATGTACTTGATATATAGGATCTGGTTTCTATACAGGTTGCAGATTAGTGTTTTGGCCTCACAGTATGATAGTGGGTATCCACTTCTCTCCAGGTTCAACACATGCAAGTAGGCTCACATACTTTATCTGCATCTTCCAGCGACAATCTGCAACTTTGAGTCTGGAGTCTTTCACCTTACTATCTGAATGTAGAGATGTGTCAGTACAATTTTAAGATATGCCCAATTAATATACATATGGAACACCAATGGGAAGGCTCCATCATAGGATTCCCATACCTGGTTGTCAAGGTGACCCATGAATAAGCAGCACAGATAGGTCCCATCTTTGTGCACATGGCGACCCCACTGGTTTGGTCAAAAGTGCCCATCAAACTCAAAGGAGTTCAAAGTGAGCATGAGACCTACAAGACAAATGAGTGTATAGGTAGACATAGAGGGATAGAGTGCTTGTCAAGAAAGAACTTAACGCCCTTAAGTCCTCTGAATGGATATGGATGTATAAAGGGAGCAGACATTAAGCAGAAAGAGACAACAGGTGCTGTGTGAACAGGGGACTGTGAAATAGAGGCAAATATGGACAGGAATGGTTAGTATCTTTCAAGAATGTGGGGAATTGCTGCACTAATGGCTGGAAGACACTATCCAGAAAGTCCGAAATTTATTTCGTAGGGCAGGATAACAGAGACAATAGGTTTGCCAGGGTTGAAAGACTTGTGAATTTTGGGCAGCATGTAGAATGCAGGCCTACCCACAATACCTTTGAGAGATAGAGTAGTAGCTGTAGTAGGAAGGAGGTTGTCAGCTATTAAACCCTTGAGAGCAGTAGATACGGTCTCATTGTGGCCTACAATCTTGTATTTCTTGCATGTATTAGCCCTGAAGAACAAGGGATTGGAAAACTGTGCCTGACCCTCATAGACAGTGGTCCATGCAAAATATGACAATGTTGTCATGGCTGCGAAATTGCTTAAGAGCACAAGTTTCTGTAGGGAAGATGGTACGCCTTAGGCGGGTAAGTGAAGACATTCTATGTCACATTTGGTGAAATCAATGTAGCTGTCCAGAATCAGGGATGCGCCAGACTTGCTTGTGAGAAGCATAGGGGGAGAATATGCCATCCGAGTTGGAGGACTGTTCAGACAGTTCCCTGTCTGGAAAAATAGAACTGTAGGCGGAAGCGACGGTGGAACTGTTCAATGTCCTGCATAAGAGTGTAGTGGTCATATACAGGGGCGCAGGGGTGTAAACTGGAGCCCCTTGCTTAGGATAGAAATCTCGCCGTCATAAATATCCAGGTCAGGAGGAATGCAAATAAGATTGTTAGAATTGGTCTGTGGTACAGAATATCAGAAAAGTACTCCCAACTGTTCTTCTTCTTGTGCGTTCGTTCTGAAACTCCTGTAGATTAGCAGGATGTAGTCAGGAGAACGGAATATGTTGTCCTGGTTTACAGAATTGCCGCGATATCTGCACCTTTCGACATGACACATCAGATTCCAGCATGGCTTTGGGTCATTTTGACAATATATGGAATGTGACAGCCAGCATCACCCCATAACCTCCTTAGCAGCCTCTTAGAACATGCATGGAAGGTAAACTATTGCTATTCTTTGTTCCCCTCTGGCCCCGGCAACACACTGGCACCTAAACTCTGATAGGTCTTTATCTTAGCTATGACATCATCAACTGACATCTAAAGCAAAGGCTTTGAACAAAAGTCAATCCCAGATACACTACAGGTATTCAAGAATGCTGATCCCATTAAATTTCACTAACTGGGTGTCTGTTCTGGTAATACAATAGTTTTGCAAGAACCAACATTCTCTGATGATTTCAGTTCAAATCAAATTTTATGCATGTTTTTACTTCAAGTGTTTTGCAATGCTTCTATGAGATTGTATAGGCCTTGGCACTGAAACAGACACTTTTTGGACACTAAATATGCATTGTGAACACATCCGTCCATCTTATTCCTGGTTGCTGATCTCCAGTGTTCATTCTCAAACTTCACAACGCATTCCGTTCTCCGGACTACATCGTGCTAATATGCAGGAGTTTGAGAACGAACGAAGAAGAAGATTCTCAAACTTCTGCTGGATCTCCCTTGTAGCAAGACCATGGTCCTACTAGATTTCCAGCATGATGTAGTCCAGAGAATGGAAATGCGTTGCGCTGCAGTTTTATTTGCGTCAATAGCCAGACATATCCATCTTCTGCTGAGGTTGCTGATCTAAGATGTGGTGCCTAATACTTTAACAATCATGTCCAATGGGATAGGCTTCAATTATATTATTTTCCTGTGTGGCAAGCGGACCTATACTTCTAGTCCAGGGTACAAGGAACAGGGCCACTATATTCTTTCCATGCATGCCACAGGAAAGTCGGGAGGGATAGGCTGACAACCTGCTACCTGTGAAAAATATTATCATTCTCATTGCGTGTCATCTCAATTTCTTATATTTCTGTCAACAGTCCCCATGGATATATGATGAAGAGATACAGACGAGAGGACATTGCACATTTGTTCCTTTCTGGCAGACTCCTGGGTGGGGGAATGGTAGATGTACCACAACTGCAGATTGGTTAACAGTTCTGACGGAAGAATTATGACTATGTCCTAGAGGTAAATGCTAAGAACCTAGCAGGACATGATCATTCTGGGATACTGCCACGTCTCCCTTCGGGGACTAAAAATATATCCATCATATCATAAACTAAGCCTCCTCAACACACCATTCCTTTTACACAACCCACAGGCCTAAGTGTTTGGATGTCACCTCAGTTACCCAACTGAGGACCTGTACTTTTGTTAGAAACACGGGCTGTCACGAGTTATCTGATCACAGCTGTTAAAGGGATTACTTCTTCATCATTGATTCATTTTTATTATGGCCTAGGACCTACATTTTATTATTAGGGAAGACCTATCTTAGATACTACGATAGTATCTACTATCTAGTTTGAAGAGATAATAAAAGTTCTCAACTGGAATCACATGACAATACCTGGAGTGAAAATCTAGGTACTGGGTAAGTAGTGTAGGGGAAAACTGGAGAAAATTTGCCCTTGGCCTGACTCAAGGTGAATTGAATAGTCAGAAATAGTGAATAGAGCCACCATCATGACCATGGGGGTTTGATTAATAAAATCACACAAATACTGAAATGTCAAAACTTTTCTAAATTATGACTAACTAATACATACTATAATACTAAGCTAGTCTAATAGACCTTTTAATATTTTTATATACTATATATATAATAATATATACTTTCAATGTGCCCTATTTCTGTAATTAATTATTTAATTAGGCCTATGATAATTATAATATGATATGGTCTCATGTCAATTCCTCTTTACAATCACATGCCAAATAGGCATAGCGCCGAAGAGGAGCCTACCAATAAATTATCATCATTAATGGGCATACCAAATTATAACAATTCAATTATCTTAAAAACTATAATTTCCAACTATCTGTCACCGCTATCCATCCCAAATAAATAATGCATTGTTCCTATCCTATCTTAAAGCAAAAAATTAGCAAAATAAAAAAAAATTACCTACCCTGTTTGAGTTTGGCAGACGGCGGTTTATTTTCCTCCATATCACAATTTGTAAACGTTATGTACTGCAACAAAATTATATCAGATAAATTCCTACTAGATGATCAATAATGGTTAAAACTTTGCAGACTAGGAACTATTATCCATAAATTAACAAAAGCGATCAAGCTTCATAGTTGGCGCCAAACATCAGTGTCTCTCTTCCCACATTTTTTTTCCGTTTGGAAATTGGACCAGGTTTTCTTCAGTATGTCTGCTCAATATGCCAAGTTGGTCTACTAAATCAATAAGTTATTAACCTTTAGCAAGCCAGATTAAAAAATACGAAACGTCTCCCTGCCACCGGATTCTTTTTTGAATATTTGCGTTATTGATGGTGACTGTTTTGAAAATGTGATAATTTTTTGGTTGTTAGAGATATTTAAATAATATTTGCACATATAAATAAAGAATTGAATTATGCATATATTGGTGTAATTTATGTACGTGTGTGTGTGATACCAGACGTATGAGAAAGTGGTAAAGACGTTTTTCACAAAAAACATATATTTTATAACAAATAAAGAGGAAAAAAATAAGTAAAAAAAAAATAACTTACCTTACATATCGAATTCCTTGGCAACACTGTAAACTAAATCACGCAAATCTGTTGTATTTATGTTCTTTCACTGCGAAATTATCAAAATATAGCCAGGGGAACTGTATAAAACATGTAGATTTGCAGTAAAATAGTTCTTTGAGCTTAGGCCTAGAGTTATTTTTTCTGCCACTTCAACATAATCGATATCAAACGTACAAGTCCCCAAACCAACACGGTATTCTGTATATTCACTACTGTGAAACTAAATAACCTAATAATTCCTGATTCAAGCCACTATTCAATGTTATTTTATTCGAAATACGATGAAATAAAGGTCTATAAAACCGATCCACCATCATGGCATCGTACCGGTGTGCAGATGTGGTCAGATTATTTGCTCGTAAACGTTTACGAATAGAAATACAGAGAAAACACAACGTTAAAGTAATAAGCTCTCAAAACATGCTGAACACAAGCAAAGAATTAGCAACAGTTCATGACAGACTAAATAGACATTTCGACAAAATGGTATTTATCAAGAGAAAGTGCAGGATTTGGGATTTAGCTTATCTTTTGTGAGCTGTAAATCGTATTTATTTGTATTTTTCGCTTATACGTAGTGGTACACACTTTTAACACAATCCCATCAATTTTGCATTCACTTATGATTGTGATAAATTGTTTCATCCATTTAAACAAAATACAATTATGTGTATATCCGTATAGGGCCCTATGCTACACTGCGATACTAAACCCATAGGCTAACAGAGCATTAGTGGTGTCACAAAAACATCAACACCAAAAAACTCGCCATGCATTTCCGTCCTCAGTTCTTTGTGTAAGTATCCAGAATGTGATATCCTGGCCAGCCTTTAATATTATCAGTTTATACCTTCTAACCCCTATTGTTCTATTTTCAACTGATCCTTACATGATAATTTTGAAAGGGGAATTATGTCTTATCACATGGCCAAACCACAGGAGTTTACGACGTTTCAGCACTGTCATTAGATAGTTAATCGTCGGATCATCATCACTGCACTCCGGACAAATCCGCCATATGTGTTCCGATCTCTCCCTGAGTGTATCCGCCATTACACCTCTGCTGAAAGTTCTTATTATATGTTTATTGACCATCATTTTTCTGCAAACTACTCCTTTCTGGCGACTTTACATTCCAAACCCTGTTCACCGACGAAGACTGATGTGTCGGGCCATTGGCGCAAATAAAACGGTGGCACAACGCATTTTCATTCTCTGGGCTATATCCTGCTGGATATCTAGTAGGAGCATTATACTGCTACAAGAGAGATCCAGCGGGAGTTTGAGAATGAACGCCGAAGAAGAAACCCTGTTCCTTAATTCTAGCTATTGAATAAGAATCATCATCCACGTCAAGTTCACTTTCATGTGCTGTCTCCCGTAGGGAATTCAACACATCTGCCCGGTCCATTGCTCCTCCCCGTGGTGTAATAATAGTGTGTCTGCCATCGGATGTTTTGTTGATAATAATAGTATAATAATAAGAGTATGCATTATGTTTCTTACCTAGCCTATATATTTGTTGTGTGTTCTGTATAATGGATGTACACTACCCGTTTGTTTTTAATGTTTATTCACTGTTTGTTTTGTATATTCTTCCTTAATAACTAACGGTTGAAACTTTGAAAATGTCGTGTATACTGTTATTTTTATTTGATGTGTTAGCACCCCATATTCCGATAGAGTATGTTAGTTATCGTCAAGTAAACATATGTTCTACGTGAGTATTATTGTTATGCAGTTTTACACAGCAGTAATACCTTTTATCGTATTTAATACTCCTCTTATATACTAGTGGTGAGAAAATTCTGTATAAGATTAAAGTAGATCAAGAGATCGCCTAGAAATATGCTAGCGGTACAATACAAGAATCAGTGGACAAATCACGTGACAACACAACTTTTTAATTTCATTTGCTATTGCACTATCTCGGAAACTTAAAAAAGTGTAACTTAAAATACCGTTCTAGCATTTTGCGCGCAATGAACTGGCCATTAACCTCTCACTTAGTGTGCAGTGCGTATGTCGAGTGGTCAGGGGCTCTCATCGCGCAACGTGTAGAAGAATATTGAGTGCGCGGATATATGCGACGTTATCGGAATTTCGTTCCGTTTAATTATGTTTGCTATTTGTTCCGTAGAAACCTATCCACTGATTCTTGTATTGTACCGATTTAGCATTATTGAAATCAGATGCTGACATTAAAGAAAGATACAATATAATTGTACAGAATAGATACAATGCCATTGCACAGATTCAGAGTATTGAAGATTAATGGGAATGCTAAAACATTCGATAAACCAAACACCTACAGAGATAATACCAAAAGTAAAACGTACATCGAAATAAAAATGGATGCCTGAAGATATATTATAATTCTTTTTCTTCTTTTCTTCTTCGGCGTTCATTCTCAAACTCCCACTGAATCTCTCTTAGAGCAGGACAATGGTCCTACCAGATTTCCAGCAGGATGTAGTCCAGAAAATGGAAATGCGTTGTGTCGCCGTTTTATTTGCGCCAATCGCCTGACACATCTGTATTCGACAGAAATATATTAGAATTTATTAGCAGCGGAAGAAAAAAAACTTAAGATACGGGAATATCAGAAAATACATAAGGAGATAAAAGAGAAATGTAAATAGCAAAAGAAAGCTGGCTGAACAAGAAATGCATGGAAATAGAATCACATTACAACCACGACACAACATTACTACATAAGCAAATTGAGGTGATAACAGGGAAAAGAACGCAAACAGTTACAGGGTGTATAAAATCTAAGGTGTTAATGCGAAAAGGGTACATAGTACAGAGATAGAATATATCAAAGAACTTTATGATGGCAAGAGACCCGAGATAAACATACTAGATAACGGCGAAGATCCATCAATACTCACAGCAAAAATAATGGAGGCCCTGAGACACATGAAATATGGCAAAGCCCCAGGACCAGGCAATAGCACATTAGAGGAATTATCAGCTTTGGGTGACTTTGGAGATAAAATAATTACAAAATTACTGAATGACATTTATAATAGTGGGCACATACCCGATGACTTAATGAGGTCCATATTTATAGCACTGTTCTGATTGCGAAAAGTGAGGAAGACCTTCAAGATTTAATTAATGTAGTAGTCACATAAAGTAAAGGTAAAGAGAAAGGTATCTTCCTAAATATAAAGAAAACAGAAGTAATGGTTATTTCAAAGAAACAAAATACCGCACTTTGCAAGATCAAAGCGAATGATATAGTATTAAAAAAAGGTCTACCAATTCAAATATTTAGGTAAACGATTACAGCAGATGGAAGAAGTTTAACAGAAATAAGAAGCAGGGCAGGCAAAAACAACATTTAGAAAAATGAAAAATATATTGTGTAATATGACCTTGTCATTAGAGGTGAGAAAGAGAGTTCTGCAGTGCTATAATCTTCCGACTGCGCACACAACATATACAGCTTAACAATCACAGAACAGAATACAACCACAACACACTCCAGAGTGCCGGCTGTGCACTCATCCATATGAAACTGTTCATCACCACCTTTTTTAATACCCAGCGCTTGATGATGTCAGGAAAATGCTTCTCCCTCCAGTACCAGATAAATGGAACACATTATATGGAACAAAACAACATCTGACAAAACACATGCATATATCACACAATGGCATCGGATCAAAGGGCACGAGCCCATGGGCCGCTGGATCAGCAACAAACCACCCAACACACAACCTGGCACGGCAGGGAAACAAAAGTGAGCTTGAACATAATACTGGAGACAGAGCTGTGGAGAACCATGATCGCCTACGCCAGCCGGCATGGCACCTGATGATGATGAATATTCGTCTGTAACATTTATTTTCAAATGGCTGTATTCTTCTCTCTATTTCCATTGTAATTGTCCAACTCTCACATCAGTACAAAATAATAGGTATCCCATTCATCAACAGTTTGACACCGATATTGTATGTCTATCTATATATAAATATACTCGTTAAATCCTTTGTTGTCTTTCAGCGTCAGGGGTAGAAGAGTTTTCTGGAGACGGCCCCCTTGTGCGCTGAGTATATTGTGGAATTTGGCGCCTCTTTTATTTTGGTGGTCTATCATTTTAGTGGTCGGCCTCTAGGTCTGCCTTCACTGTATCTGTGTAGCATAGCTTGCTGTGGTATGCTGTCTGATGATGTGCGCAAACCATTTGATCTGTTGCCTCTTAATATATTCCAATATTGAGGTGGTGTCGATTTTTTTGTCTTATGTCCTCATTCCTAACTCTGCCTCCTAGCGACGTTCATATGATTCTGGATAAGTTAGCCATTTCAGCCGTCACGCGTTTACGTTTGTCTTGTGCTGTCATTGTCCATGTTTGGCTTGGTAGCACATCATTGCCATAATAATCGTTTTGAATAGTGTTATTTTGGCGTTTAAATCTACATTTTTGTTTCTGAAAATTGGTGTCATCTGCCCTATGGCTTAATGTTTTATTACATCTATTGTGTATTTCGTTCTGCTCTTGTGGTCTGTTGTTATATTACTTCCTGGGTAAATTAATTCTGTTACTTAAGTCTGTTGTTTCCAATATATATATATATATATATATATATATATATATATATATATAGGTGTTTCTTTCTGTTCTTCCTATCTTCATTACTTCGGTCTTTTCTATATTTATCTTCATGTTAAAGGTATGACATGTTGGATGTAATCTATCGTCTATTATCTCCATAATTACTTCTTTTTTCGTTTTCCTGGAACATGCCTATATATGAAATGTTGTTTCTACTATAAACTTCATTGTGTTTTGTAACTCGTACAGAGGTCCGTTGAATTTTTTTCCATTTTTTGTTTCTCTGAGCTAATGTATTTGCCTCGAAATTTCAAATTTCTGGTATTCCTGAAGAATATGTTCTGCTGTCTTTGGTGTATGTCCACATGTATACATGGCCATGTTGCCAATCTTGAACTTTGTATACATGTTGATGCGAAGTCCGCTCTATCCTGTTTTGAGGCACAGATTGATAACTTGGTCTGGTATGTTCATAATTTGGTAGCCATCCTGAGTTGGAGTTGGCTTTCTAATTGCCTTGATAATATGTTTCCTTTGATGGACGTTATCGGTATATCTGGTTGATCATCAGGAGCTCCCTCCTTAGCCGGGCGATCTTCTTTCTCGTTTCCAAGTATTCCACAATGTGATTGTATCCACTTCGTAGCTATCTTACGCTGATTGCTTAGTTCGGTCAATAGTATTTGCAGGTCTGATAGTTTTCTGAACTGGAGCGTTTGAAGTACTGATCTTGCATGTGTCAGGAAAACTACTAGCTGTGATTCCAAATTGGTGCGTTGAAGTTTTTCAGTTGCCACATTGATTGTATGTATTTCTGCCTCGTAATTATGCCAAATTTCCCTGATAGTACTTTAATCGTATCCTTAACATTGTTTGGGAACTCTCTATATATATTCCTGCTCCTCCATTTTTACCGAATGTCCTGCTGACACATCCGTATAGACCATATGTCATGTGGGTATTCTTCCTCCAGTAGACTGAGAGTAACTGTCTTACGTTGTTCACTATTTTCTTCCTAAGAAAGGTGTACACTATTCTGTTCATTCTCACTTAAAAATTCTCTTACATCAGTTTGGATATAAATAGGTAATCCACTATCGTCTCTCCAAGGGCTTTGTTCTGGTACAGACTTCTGAGATTTTTCTAGAGTCTAATTCCTGATGGATAAAGCTACTTCTTTTCAGTTGCCCCATTGCTAAGTTTTGAGATCTTTCTTTGATTGTATGACTTGGCATACAGTGAAACGTCTATGAATGTATTAGCACTTTTGTTTCTCTGCGTTCACTCAGTGTTTGTATTCTCCCCATTTTCTCTATCTCTACTATGGGTGTTGATTGTATTGCTCCAGTGATGATCCTAAGTGTCTGGTTTTGCACCTTATCTAGCTCATATAATGTAGTATTTGATGCTGGATACCATGCAGCAGACCCATTTTCCAGGTGTAGGTGTATACCCTGCTGGTAAACTTTAATAAGTATTTTCCCATTTGCTTTACATGTGGTTCCACTTAGTTTTCTCAGGGTGGCTAAATTTCTTCTGACCTTTGTTGTTGCTTTGTTGGTGTGTTCTTTCCATGTAAGCCTACTGTCATATGTGATTTCACGATATGTTGGTTGTTGTCTTCCTTCAAGAGCTCTTCATTTATCTTGATGTCACCAGTTTCTTTTGTTTTGGTGAGAGAATAAAGAGTAGTGCGCTGCATTCATATATATTGATGCTGACACACCATCTGTTTGTCCATGTGGTTAAGACATCCATATCTCTCTGTGCCTGTTTGGTAGCCACTGTTGCATGTTCTTCCGCACGCCATATTACCAAGTCATCAGCATACTTTGCCACTATTATACCATGTGGTTGCTTAGCCACCAGATCATTGATGTATACCAGGAACAGCGTAGGGGACATTACCCCTCCCTGTGGTAACCCGTGATATTGTACAACTTTCTTGCATGTGTAACCATCTAGCTCTTCTGTTATTTTGGTATGTTTATCCATTTATACACCCTACCATTCATTCTGCAATTCACAATTTCTTAAGAAGTCTTCCTTTAAAAATCTTGTCGAAAGTTTTTCTCAGGACTATCCAAGCTGCCAACACCAGTATCTTATCTTGAAATGCACCCTTCATCTCATGAGAAAGGTAGGTTACATGATCTACAGTAGAGTAGCATTGCCTGAAACCTGCTTGATGTGATACATAAAGGATTTTGCTCTCAAGGTACCAGTGAAGCACGTGGTTGATAATACGCTTCATAGTTTTGTATAGACAGCTTGTGATACTGATTGATCTGTATTTGGAGACTATGGTGCTGTATTTCCTGATTGCAGCAGGAATCTGCAGCTTTGTTTTTGATGCAATTCCATTTCATTGGATATTCCATAAGCACCAGGTGGCATCTTCATTTTCAGTTTAGATACTGCATGCTCTAGTTTTCTTAGTGTGAATGATGCCTCATGACTTCAGATATGATTCCAATTATTCAATGTTTTCTCGCTTCTCACGAATTTTCTGTTGTTTCTCTGGGCTAACTTTGATGTTGTTGTTTTCAGCAGATTCTGCAAATTAGTAAGCTGCCTGTTTTGCCATGAGGATGTTTCCATCTTTTTGTAACGTGACCTTTTGATTTCGCCCAGTACCCACGTCATTTAGTTGTTTTACTAATTTACACAGTTTCTTGGTATTTCTCTCATGATCTAGTGATTCTCTTTCCAGCTTTTCTGCCTGGCTTGTAGCTTGGCTCTGAAATTTGGCAGTAGCTTGTTGATATTTATTGTATTGCTCTTGACATGGTCTTGTCTTTGACTGTCGTCGAGTTGTTTCCACTTTGTTGTATCCATTCTGTAGCCATTTTAGTTCACTTTTCTTATTTTTTCGTTTGTTGTTAAGCATAAATATGGTATATGTGGTATTACTGGTGTTTACTTTCAATTTTCAGAAGCTGCAGTATGTTGATATTGCTAGAAGGGTTTTTTCAAGTCTCTCTGCAGTCAGGTCTGATCCACTTTTCCATGTGACAAGGTCATCTGCAAACATGGTTTTGTTGGTGTTAAGCAAGTCAGGGATATCATTTATAAAGATTAAGAATAGGGTGCATCTAAATCTGAGCCGTGTGGTAGGCCTCCCTGAAGCGTGCGTTTGGATGAAAGCTTGTTGTTTACTGTATTTTTACAGCAGTTATGGTTCTGTCACTAAGTAGTTCTTAATCCATTTGTACATTTTCCCACAAATCCATATTTTGCATTTTTAGCAATATTCCCTTTTTCCACACCTTGTCATATGATTGCATTAGGTCTACAATGAAGCGACTGTACTCTTCCTTACTAAAAAGTGATGTTTTTGTATACGGTGTTTATATCTGTGTTTTTGTCAATCTCTACTAGGTTTTCATCTGTGCAGGTTTTGAATTGTTCCTTGTCTACTCGTTTGTAGTTCCAGCGAGGTGTTTTTTTATTTCTTGTTTGTGAGATTTTGGGGAGTATTTGGCGATGGTCACTTCCTATGTCACCAAGGACTCTCAGAGTACAGTCATTTTGGAGGTCTGCGGATATTCCTCTTCTTCTGCGTTCGTTCTCAAACTCCTGCAGATTAGCAGGATGTAGTACGGAATGCGTTGTGTCATGGTTTACAACATTTCTGCGATATCTGCGCCTTTCGCCTGACACATCCGACTTCAGCATGGCTTTTGGTCACTGACCCTATATGGGGTGGGACAGCCAACTCCTTCCCATAACCTCCTTAGTCGCCTTTTACGACATGCATGGAAGGCAACTAGTGATACTGTTCTTTGCTCCCCTTACATTCTTTTCTCCCAAATGTGATTCAGAAGGTAAAGAGAGGGATTAGTATCATCAAGGTTATGACGACCAAGGACATACAGCGATGTGTTCCAATACTGGTAGTGTTTTAGTTTTTGTCTGATGTTATCATTTCTAAGTCTATCTTTTAATGCCACTCCGAGTATTCTTCGTAGACATGTCATTTCTGCTGTCACTATTTCTCTTTTGTCTTGTGCTGTCATTGTCCAGGATTGGCACTGGTAGAACAGTGATGGAATATAATAGTCTTGTATAATGCAACTTTAGTGTCTATGTCTACAATCTGTTCTAAGATCTGGTGTGATTTTTTGCATCTATTTTGTATCTTTTTGCTGTTTTTTTTCCTTCACTCGATATAATGCTTCCCAAGTAAGTGACCTCATTTACTTGTTTAAGGTGTTTATCATCGATGGAGATAGTGATATTTCTGTCTTTGCTACTGCCATTACTTCGATCTTTTCAATATTAATCTTTATGTTGAATTTTTGACGTGTGGAATCTGTTCATATGTTTTTGCAATTGTTCTTCTGATGACGCTATTAGTACTTGGTCGTCTGCAAAGAGTAGTTCGTTCAATTTGTCTTTTATGTTATCTTCTTCGTTGGTACTTGTTAATTTACAGATGTGGTAGATATATGTTATTAAAAAGTAGAGGGGATATGACACCCCATGGCGAACTCCTGATTTAATTTGGAACGTGTTGGACACTCGTGCATTTGCTCTTACTTCACATTGGCTATTGGCATAATACCCTTGCATATATTGATTAAATGTTCTGGTACTTAGTATATTGATAGTGGTTTCCATAGTCGTTGTCTGTCTACTCTGTCGAAAGCTTTTTCTTGGTCGACGAATGCAATATATAATTCTTTGTTGTTTTCTGTGGCTCTTTCTGTTAGCTGTCTAAGTGTAAAGATAGCATCAGTACAGCTTTTGTTCTTAAGGAAGACCATTTAGGTGTCTTTAAGTTCTGGTCCAATGCGTAGTCGTAATCGGTGTTCTAATATTTTGTTAAAAATGTTTTCTCTGTGCCTTAGTGTGGATATCTCTCTGTATTTTGTGCAGACTCTCTTACTGCCTTTTTTTCTTTCATATGGGAATGATTGCCGCGTTTCTCCAGTCGTCTGGTGTTTCCTATTTCTTCCATATTACATTGAAAAGTCTGTGTAGCCATTTCCCCCGCTCTCTGCTGTTGCTTTGATAAGTTCTGTTTGTATTTTATCAGAGCCTGCTGCTTTGTTTATTGGTGCTTTGTTTATAGCATTTTCTATTTCCAAATGTAGTGATGATAGATAGATAGATAGATAGATAGATCATCATCATCATCATCAGGTGCCATGCCTGCTGGCGTAGGCGGTCATGGCTCTCCACAGCTCTCTGTTCACAGTTTTATGTATCCAGATCGTTGTTGTTTCCTTTGCCTTGCCAGGTTGTCAAACTGTCTAATATTTTCTCACGTTGTCGCCCTCTGTCTCTGTTGCCTTCAATTTTGCATGTTGTGACTATGTTCTCCAAACCTGCCTGTCTCGTGAAGTGGCCAAAAAAAGAAGATTGTCATTTTCTTATATTACTGATTAAGGTCCGTTTCGCATTTGACTCTTTCAACACATCTACATTAGTTTTTATGGCAGTGCATGGTATTCTCAGCATTCTTCTATAGAACTACATCTATATTGCCTCTAATTTCCCACTTTCCAGTTTGTTTATTGTCCAAGACTTGCATCCATATGTTAGTATAGGAGTTATATAGCAATGCAGAACTCTATTTCTCACCTCTAATGACAAGGTCATATTACACAATATATTTTTCATTTTTCTGAATGTTGTTTTTGCCTGTCCTATTCTGCTTCTTATTTCTGCTGAACTTCTTCCATTTGCTGTAATCGTTTACCTAAATATTTGGAATTGGACCTGTTTTAATACTATATCATTCACTTTGATTTTGCAAGGCGTGGTATTTTGTTTTATTTAAAATAGCCATTACTTTTTTTCCTTGATATTTAGGAAGATGCCTTTCCCTTTACTTTCTGTGACCGTAGAAGACGGATGTGTCGGACCATTGGTGCAAATAAAACGGCGACACAACGAATTTCCATTTTCTGGAGTACATCCTGCTGGAAATCTAGTAGGACAGAGACCCAGCGGGAGTTTGAGAATGAACACTGAAGAATAACTTTCTGTGACTACTACATTAATTAAATCTTGAAGGTCTTATTCACTTTTTGCAATCAGAACAGTGTCATCCGCATATCTCAAAGTATTTATGTTATGTCCTCCCACTGATATTCCAGAGATATCAACTATTGCACGCATTATGTTTTCACTGTATAAAGAGAACAGGTCTGGTGAAAGTCTGACTCCTTGTTTTATTTATTCATCATCATCATCATTAAGTGCCGTCTCCGCAACGAAGGTTCACTGCAACGTATCTCCAACATCTACTGTCTCTTGTCTTGGTGGTGCACTCTGCTAGACTGTAACCTGTCCATCGTGTAATGTTACTCTCCCACTTGTATCTCTGCCTACCTCCTGCTCGCTTCCCTTTGACTTTACTCTCAAATAAGGTCTTCAATAGGGTGTCATGTCTTTTAATGTGTCCAAAGTATGTTATTTACCTGATATTTATTTCTCTTAGTAGTTCTTTCTTCATATTAAGTGTCTTTAGCACCTCTTTATTTGTTTTCTTCTCTTTCCGTGATGTTCTCCCTATTCTTCTATATACCCACATCTCAAAGACATCAATTTTGTCTTCTAATTGTTTATTTAGTGTCCATGTTTCTGAGCCATACATTAATATGGAATAGATGTAGCATTTTATAATTCTCATTTTTAACTTGTTTGTAATTTGTTTAGATATTAATAATTTCCTCATGTCATTGAATGTACTTTTAGCCATTCCTATTCTCCTTTTAACTTCTGTTTCACATCTGCCATCATTTGTGACTATGTGTCCAAGATATTGATACTGTTTTACTTGTTGTAGTTTCTCTCCCTGTTTGTTTATGTTTACCTTCTGTTCTTCTGTGTCTTTGCTGATTATCATGGTTTTTGTTTTTTGAATATGTATATCCAGTCCATATTCATTACTTGATTTATTGACTTGATCTACTAGTCTTTGCAGTTCATGTTCACTTTCTGCTAAAAGAACAGTGTCATCTGCATATCTAAGGTTGTTTATTATTTCCCCATTGATATTGAGTCCTGGCATTTCTTCTATATTTTTAAAGATATTCTCTGTGTAGATATTAAATAGGCTTGGTGATAAATGCAGCCTTGTCTTACCCCTCTTCTGATTTCTATGTATGGAGAGTAACTGTTTTCACACCTTATTGATGCAGTTTGTTCCCAATATATGTTTCTAATCAGTCTGATGTCTTTTCCATCTATGCCTATTTCTTGAAGACATTTGATTAATTTTTCATGTTGGACTCTGTCAAAGGCCTTGCTGTAGTCTATGAAGCAAATATAGATACTTTTTTGGACTTCTATATATTTATCTATCACTAGCCGGATACTCAGTATAGCTTCTCTGGTTCCTTTGTTTTTCCTAAAACCGAATTGTTCTTCACCGACCTCCATGTCTATCGTGTTCTTAATTCTTTCATGTATTATCTTGAGAAGTATTTTAGTTAGATGGCTCATTAGACTTATTGTTCTATATTATGTACAATCCACAGCCCTGTGCTTCTTAGGTAGTGGTATGAATATTGATGATGTTAGGTCTTTAGGTATATGGCCTGTTTCGTATATGTCATTGCAAATTTTTATTTGTTGAAAAGGGCCAAATTTATTTCCTACTATTATTGCTGCTGTTTGTTACAAGTACATGTTCTTAATGATTATTAAATCCTTTTAGGCAATGTTCAAATTCTATAACTCATTTTGAAGAGGTCGATATTCTTCTGATATCTATCTATTTTTTTTAATAGATAGAATGATAGAAGAATATCGACCTCTTCGTAACAGCAGACCAATTGGCATACGGAAAGCGAACAAAAACAATATGGGAAACGAGGCAAAGGAGGTAATGGAAACTGAGGTCAGCGTCCGAAAAAATGATTAATAGATAAAACATGCTATAGAAAATATGTTCACAATAATTGCCATTTCAATATATAAATTACGGTAATTAAAAAACAAATGGGCCGGAACGAAATTAATATTAAATTTCAATAAGCCAGTGAAACGTGCTAGTACCTGGCAAATTATTTTTTTTTGTCACTCCCATTTCCGCTTTCTCATTTGTGTGGAACTATTATTCAGAAGGAAAGGATGGTCAGGCGTCGCAAAACACTTTCGTTATTTCGATAATGTAACATTTCGACTAAACTTGCTACAGTACACACATTGGGATACTTTTGAAACCATCATAAATGCACATGATGGGAAATTCTGACAGCCGTTGCCTCGACTATGGACATAACCGTTATGACAGTCGGGGGGCAGGGCCGGAATTGCAACGAAAACCATCAGTTCCAGTACCTCGATTACCGATGCCTGACGGATTAGAACTAGAAAAAAGATTTACCAAAGTTTTGGTCAGTATAATATTGTTATTAAACGTTTCTTATATGTATCAATGCACATACTTTTCATAGTTTATATTCCTTTCCCCAGAAGTTACAGAAGTAGGATGTAAATAAATTAATAATAAAAGTAAAACACTCGACAAGTGCAAATTGGTTCTCGGCTGGGCAAATGCACCTGGCTTGTAGGGCCTATATAATTATAACTATATTATATATTATGTATAGTATATACATAAAGTTATAAATAAAATATATATGTAGAAATCCGCCGAAGACGGATGTGTCGGACCATTGGCGCAAATAACACGGCGACACAACGCATTTCCATTCTCTGGACTACATCCTGCTGGAAATCTAATAGGACCATGATCCTGCTACAAGAGAAATTCAGCAGGAGTTTGAGAATGTATGCTCAAGAAGAAGAAAATTTATGTAGAATGTAGTCCTAAAGTATTTTGTAATATTGCTATATTGTATTGATGTTTTTTACATTTCAGTTCAATGCTACTAAATGTTCATTGTTTAGGTTACTATTCTGTAGACACATCACTGTTTTTGCAACTGTAGGCCCTAAAAACTAAATAAAAAATTGATAACAAAAAATCATATATTGAGACAACCTAGTGGTCAAACAACATTTTTTGGCTGTAGTTATTTCTATACAATATAAATACTCAGCAGGTTGCCTGAACAGTAAACAAGTCATAACTAATTTTCATTATTATAGGCCTAGGGTCTAATGCTTTACTTATCTGATCCTCTGGCTTGCAAGCTTTCACTCTTTCTTCCCTGTGCCAGGTGGTGGTAAGTGCATATCATCTTCAGCTGTTTTATGTTTGTATAGAGGGTGTGTCAGCTATGGAATGGTTTGATGGTAATAGTTGTTTTCCCAGGTCTTGTAGTGCAGAGCATTCAATAAGGTGGTGTTTTATTGTTTTCTCCTTTTCTGTTACAGTAGGGTATGTGATAATTCTTTGTAGGTGTTTGTTAAGTTGTATATGTGTTGTTCGCAGATTAAATATTATGGTGTAGCTTATTTATGCTGTCATGTGGATTTGGTTGGATTATGTCTTACTCTTCCTTTTGAGCCAGCAGTCCATCCATTTTTGTTTACAGTTGTTGCGGATAATATGTTTAGCTGTTCTTTAGTACTTAATAGAACACAAGTTTAGTTGTAATTTTCTCAGTGACCAACAGACTATTGGTTACCGTAAAACTGCGACTAAACTTGTGTTCTATGTTAGTACTATTGTTATGCTATAGTTTTACAGCAGTCTTATAAATTAGCTGTTGTAAGGTTGGTGGTAATTCATAGTTGGGCATACTTGCTCCATTTTTCACCAGTTTATCAACACTTTCATTCCTGCTTCTTCTATGTTCATTCTCAAACTCCTGCAGATTAGCAGGATGTAGTCCGGAGAACATAATGTGTTGTATCATGGTTTGCAGCTTTGCTACAATATCTTTGCCTTTCGGCTTGACGTATCCGACCTCAGCATGGCTTCTGTACCACTTTGAGATTGCAGTATTGCTATACCATTTTGTGTACTGCAGTGTTGCAATATCTGTCTTTTGCCCAGGCCCATCCAAATTCAGTATGGCTTTGGGTCACTTTGACCATATATGGGATGGGACAGCTAACTCCACCCCATAACCTCCTTAATCACCTCTTATGACATGCATGAAAGGTAAAGTGTTGCTATTCTTTGCTCCACTCTCGGGCTTTGGCAACACATGGGTGACATTTTGCTAATAACTGTGTGGTCTGGTATCCACTCAAGAGTAGCATTGATGCCATAGGATGTAAGTATATTTTGTAGTTTGCATACCTGCTAATCTTATGAGACACAAAATCTGTGCCACATACAAATAAAAACCTGCAAAATCAGCAAAAACTTGTATGCATAAAAAAAGTGTTTCGTGTGTACGTTTCTCCACATCTGATCACCATTTTGAGAAAAATCGTGCGGTGTGGGTGTCCAACATTTCGCAAAAGTTCTAATACTATGTCATGGTCTGATTTGCTAAGGAGAAATCAGGATGTGACCCCTCCCCCAACAACAGCCTTTCTACCAACCCAAATATATAATTAAACCAAGAAAAAAGACTACCAACCGTTTCTACAGAAAATACTGCTTGAAAATAAAAAATAAAAATGAGAAAAAAAATGTTAACTTGCATTAAGGAATCAAACCGTTCAAACCTATGTCCATTTCAATGGATTAAGATATTAGTTTGATGGATTATGCTCCGACATGGATAGGCTTCCAAAGTTGGTAACATTTTATATGAAGTCTCGCAGAGTCCGCAATGTCCATAAAATGTTGGTCTGAATGCAACATTTGTGTGTGTATTTGCGTCATTTTTGAATTAAATAAAATATAAATATAAAATGCATAATATTATATAATGATCATCATCAGGTAGCATATCCTGAACAGGATGTAGCAGTATGTACATGGAATGATCACAGCTTTTCAAACCTGCTGTAGATTTTGAGCCAGTCTTCCTGCTTCTGTTACTATCATGCTCAGGTCTCTTTGATGTCTTGTGGCCATCTTCTTCTTGGTCTGCCTCATGTTCATCTATATAATGATAGTAGATTTCATTAACTTGTAGGTAGACCCAAAAAAAATTGGTAGCATATCCTATCCAGGATGTAGCTATCAACCCAGCATTTGTTGGCTGTGGTGATTTTCTAGGCAATATAAATACGTTCAGTAGGTTGCCATTGCTTTCTGAACGGTCCGGATGCACAATTGCCTGTGGTGAGGATCGAACTCGGTACCTTTGCCGCCACAGACGCGCTCTGTACCACTTCGCCACAGAGCAAACAGCAACCTATTTGTCATTTTGCTCTATTTTCTGATTTTGTCCCCTGTCCACTAAGAGTTATTACAGTAGTCCTACAGTATATATTTAATAATACAGTCTATGTGGTGAAAGTTTCAACCCTGCTATGGTCCATGGATCTTTTATAATATAGGCTTAACTACAAGACTGACTGTTTTCTCATTCTATCCAATTTCCTTCATAAGAATGTTAATATGTTATTTCCTATTTACAGTTGAATTAGTCAATTACATTCCACTTATAAAGTAATATTAAATGTATATTAAGCAAATATAGGCAGCAATAAAATTGTATCCCTACTTAATGCACAAGGTTGATAAAATTTGTAGGCCTAATAAAATTAAAAATAGGGGCTTGCATGTTCAAGTCTTGATATCTTTCACTGATAATGTATTAGAATGAAATGGGCAGAAATAATGAAACATACTAAATTTGCCAGTTATAACATGAGGAATCTACCATATTTGTTTGACCTGTGGTTTAAATTAGGAATCATCCTTCTAATGTCATGCATTTGGCTTTTTTCCCATGAATTTCATTGGCTTTAGATACAAGGTATCATTGGCGCAAATAAAACAGCGACACAACGCATTTCCATTCTCTGGACTATATCCTGCTGGAAATCTAATAGGGCCATTGTCCTACTGCAACAGAGATCCAGCAGGAGTTTGAGAATGAACGCTGAAGAAGAAGATACAAGGTATACACAAAGTAACTGAAAATCACAAGAAAATTCATATGGGTCACTTCAAAAGGATGATCTCAGATGAGTCAGCAGGACTGTATAATTTGCGAAAGAATTTCCATTGATTTAAGTACTTGTACGATTGGTTTGATCAAATAGCATTGGTACTGTTTTACAAGAGAAGACGAATGATACTAGCATGATTTTAAAAGAAATGAGCCTAGAAAACTCATAAAGACTCCAGTAAAAATGTAATGGCTCTTACCTCTGTAAGGAGTCTGAGAATGATAGATACCCATAAGAAATACAAGAAAATTCCTCATGTTGACAGGTGTGAGTTTGAAGTATGTTGCTTATGGTTTTCTTTGTTGTTGAATTCCAGTTTTCAAGGGCTTGTAGAGTAGACAGAGTCTGTGAATATTACTAGGTTCTTTGGACATGTTGCATCATTTTATATTTGATGTAATGTATGAGAGTGTTTCTGATAATTGCTTTCATATCTGCATCATAGTTGCTGCAGAACTCTTCACGAGGAGCAGATAACTATATTGTTGTTTTGTCCAGGAGAACTATGAGAGAGCCATTTTTTGCATTGATGGTGGCTTTGAAAGCTGACCCGTCTGTGTATGCTTGGATCAAATCCCTGGGGTAGGAGTTGATAATCTCTAGTGCACTGGGAATTTTGGTTCATTGTCTTGGTCACTGACTTGCCAATTAGTGTTGTGTTTATTTAGGTCAGTATGAGGGATGGATTTAGTGGGATATTTGATACTATTTTCAGATGAAAGTACAATGCTTCTTGTTTAGTTCTTCTGCTTGCTTTACTAAATTCATTATTTTCCTTTTGCGCTGAAGTTAGTGCAGAGGTCAGATCTCTCCAATTCTGTCTGTTGAAAACTATTCTGTGCAGTTCTTGAATAGTATGAATATTGGTTATTTTACTTTCTTTAAGTATTGTTCTTCTGAGTGTTTCTTATGGTCTTTGCTTTACTAAATAGAAGTATATTAATTTCTCTCAAACTGCTTGCAACCATTAGGCCTAAATTAATAATCATATTAATAACTTGCTAGGGTAATCATGGATGATTGAGGTCATGGTAAATAGAGCCCTAAACCTGCATTAAAATAAAGTGATATTTTAGGCTTATTAAGTTAGATATATTTATGCCCTACAACATGAACTTATGTAACTTAAAAAGCTGTGTTTTTAATATTAATAAATTTTACTTTTCACATTGAAATTATATAATTACCGGTAGTTAGTTGCTAGAACATCATTGCTCATAGTACACGTACATAGGTGTTCTGAGCTCCCCTTGATTATAATTCACAATTGTGCAATGACTGACAGTTTCAGTTTTCTGATGAATATGAACATATTTCTGAGGCACATTGATGTTAATTTATTTTGTGATGAAACATTTCAAACCCAGCTCATTTATTCTTGTCAAGGAATGATCATCCTCATTAATCTCATTTGTGGAGATTATTTCTCTGAAAGGATTCAGTATGTTAACCTGATTCAGTGTTGTACTGCTCGATACAGTGGCAGAACTTGCCAGACTATCTCCTCTCATTGCACAGGACACCCGAATGACCTGGCATGAAAATTAATGTTATTCCTTCCAACTTCAACCTAACCACTAGATAAAGTCACGATTCATGAATACAGCAATACTATTACCTGCCACACAAGTTATAAGAGGTGACTAAAAAGGTTTTGGAAGCGGAATTGACTATCCCATCCTCAAAACCTCCTTGGTCACCTCTTATGACATGTATGGAAAGTAACAGTGTTACTTGCTTTCTTTTCAGAGCTTGACAACATGGACAAAATTGACCAAAAACTATTCCTGAATTTATTTATGTCAGACTGAAAGGTGCAGATATGACAACCAAGCTGTAAACAATGACACAACACTTTATTTTCTTCAGAATGCATCCTGCTAGCCAACAGGAGTTTGAGAAATAATGCAGAGGGAGGCCATTTCGAAATGTGACCAGTTTAGGCAATCTTAGATCTCCATAAACAGTTGCCCAGAGCCTGTCTATAATATTCTCTTTGTTGTCTTCTGTCTCTTCCATCAATGTTTCCTGTTCTCATGTATTCCAGTAAACAATTGTTTCTCCCCTCCTAACTTTGGCAGTTAACTTCACCAATCTTCAACATTGACCAGTGTGTTGTGGAAACCTGAATGGAAAGGTAAAGAATAGCAACACTTACCTGTCACACATGTTGTAAGAGATGACTAAGGAAGTTTAGGGAGAGGGATGAGACAGTCAACTCCAACACCTCCTTAGTCACCCCCTACAGCTTGTGTGGCAGGTAACACTATAGCTGTATTCATGAATCATGATTTAATATAGCTGGGAGGTTGAAGTTGAAAGGAGCCACATATATTTTCATGCCCGGTCGTATGGGTGTTCTCTGCAATGAGAACATATAATCTGCTGATTTCTGCCACTGTATCGAACAAGATATAACAATGGACAAGGTTAACATACCGTACTAGATTCCTCCCATAGAGGATGTTAAAGTGAATCAGAAGCATGTTGAAATTTGATGTGTCATACCAAAAGACACAGATATCACAACCATGCTGAAAAAAACAACACAATATATTCAGTTCTCTGCACTACATCTTACTAAGAAGACTTTGACATTATTCTTTTTGAACAATGAATGATGTTCTAAGAATTCTTCTGTAAAACAGAATTTCTTCAATTTCTCCCAATATGTGTGTTGTTCAACCATTAACTAATAATCGTCGTCTTCTTCCTCGTTCTCCAGTCAGATGCTGATATGGATTTCATCAATGAACTGGACTGTTGGCACTAGGCCTGCTGCCAGAGTTGTTTCAGATGGCAATAGTTTTCTCCTTGTTGTGTTAACTTATCAATATGTATATAACATACAGTAATTAATTTGAAAATAAATGCAGTAGAAAACTTTTATATACTGGTTGGGAAGAATTCAAGTTATACAATCAAGTAAAAGAAGACATGAAAACAGCAATATGTTTCTATAACAATAAGAAGAAAACGATGGACTTACCGTTAAGATCCAAGTATAAACCGAGATTTTTTGGAAAAAAATCAGAGATTACTTCATACTCCTCATCTTATAATCGAGTACGGTAAAATTTAAAAAAATTATTACGTCATATCACAGTAAAAATGGAAAAAACGCTATTTAAGACTCCGCGGGAAAAACCATCAAAGAGGGTATGCTCATAGTCCCTCAGCTCAAACTGGAGAGCTCTGGTTTCCGCCCTATGCACAGTATTCAGCGCTGAAGGAACATAGATAGATACAGTAGTTAATGCTGCTTATTACACTGGTTTCAATTCAATTTTCAGACATCAATGGACTTACCCCCTGACAAAGCAAAAGTACTGAAAGGATATGATGATGAGAAAAAGTGGGAGCTCATATGCGATCAGGTGGGTACTTTTACTCTTTTCTTCTTCTGTGTTTGTTCTCAAAGTCCTGCAGACAAGCAGGATGTAGTCAGAAAGCAGAGTGCATTATGTCATTGTTTACAATTTAGCTGCGATATCTGATCCTTTCAGCACAATACATCTGACTTCAGTATAGCTTCTGCATCATGTTGATCCTATATGGGATGTGATAGCCAATTCCACCCCATAACCTTCTTAGTCGACTCTTGAGAGATGTTTGGCAAATAACAATGTCCCTTTGTTTTGCTTTTCTTTCAGGCCCCTTCAACATACAGTAATTTTACAAAAATTTGTTACATAATTTGCATATACTTTTTGGGACATAACAATCAATTCAGATTTTCTTAGTTGTATTGATTTTATATGCAATATTTACATTTAGTAAGTTGCTATTGTTTTATGAATGCTTGGCTGTCCAAAATGCTGGCAGCTGATTTTGTACTTTATATGAGAACTATCTAGAGAACTATCAGCCATTATATACATAAAATATTTTTAAACATTTAGAAAGAACATTGACTTACGATCAATGGGAAAATAAACAACCTGCTATATACAGATGACACAGAAAGTGAACATTTAGCAGAAAGAGAACAGGAACTATAATGCCATATAGATCAAATCAATAAGTAAAGAATATGGACTAGATATAAACAAAAATCATGATAATCAGCAAAATCACAGAACAGACGCTAAACATACAAATGCAAATAGAATATTACCAATACCTGGGACACATAATCACAAATGATGGTGGATGTGAAACAAAAAGACAATGGGAATGGCTAAAAGTACTTTCAATGACATGAGGACAATATTGACATTAAAACAAATTACAAAGAAACTTAAAATGAGAATCATAAAATGCTACTATTCCATTTTGATGTATGACTCTGAAACATGGACAATGAAAAAATAGCTAGAAGACAGAATTACTGCCCTTCAGATGTGGATATATAGAATAGGGAGAACTTTGTGGAAAGAAAAGTAAACGAATAAAGAGGTTCTAACAATACTTGGTATGAAAAAAATCTATTAAAAGAAATAAATATCAGACACAGATGAAGTATTTTGGACATATTAAAAGACATGACATCTTGATAAATACCTTACTTAATGGTAAAGTCAAGGGGATGTATGCAGAGATACAAGTGGGAGAGAAACATCACGAGATGTGCAGGTTACAGTCTGGCAGAGCTTAGCACTAAGGCAAGAGACAGGATGTTGGAGGTCCATTGCAGCTAACCTTCATTGAGGAGACGGCACTTGATGATGATAAGAACTAATATGATTGTGAGAAGTGCTCAGTCACAGTCCTGGGCACTTGTTGATTGAAGTGTCTCTTCAATTTGTAGTTGAGGATATGTCCAATTCGACTCCCTCCATTTTCTTAAGAGCCATTTTTAATTCACAGAGATTGTGCACATACTTTATACCATATGTTTTTGTGCAATTGAATATATTTTGTGTATATTCTTGTGCTATTAGCTAAATATGCATTCTGTGTGTTACCATGGCTTGAAAGGTGAATAAAGAATAGCAACACTGTTTGCCTTCTATAATAAGCAACTAAGGAGGTTTTGGGGTGGAGCTGGCTGTCTTGAACCCCATGTAGGTTGAAGTGACCCAGAAGCCAGGCTGAAATAGAATTTGTGGGACTGAAGCACAAAAATATCTCAGCACAGCTGTAAACTATGATGCATTTCTTTCTTCAGACTACATTCTGCTAATCTGCAGGAATTTGCGAATGCTGAAGAACTAAATATGTTTATTTAAATCCCAGGAATTATGAACATTGAAATTCTTGTTTCCTATGAACAAAGGTGGGGGTGTTTTCTTGAGCTTTCTTTCATATCAAGAAGACTGCATCTCTCAGTGTTGTGTAATGTTGTTACAAGAGGCATCCAAAGTATTATGTAATGTTGTGAGACAAGAATCTAAATCACATTTTATAGCTTTCTTTTTACTGTTTGTTCCTGTCTTGATAAAGACTTGATAGCCGAAACATCAATTTCATATGTATGTGTAACGTACATCTGCATTAAATCCATTTGCTGCTTATATTCAGTGTCATTTGATGTGGTCTAAAATTAAACATTTTTCTTGAGATTTGTGTTTTCCAACAATGTACTGTTTTTATTCTATTTCCTTTATCGTCATATATTACACATACTTGAGTGTTCTGTTTTTAAAAAGTAATAGCAGTGTGCTGAATTATTTTGTGTGTGTGCTCTGTGGAAAGTCAGTCATGTTGCAAGGATGTGAATCGGGTACAATAAATACATAACAAAGTTATGATGGTCTTAGAGATGTGGTCTCATGGAAGAAAGTTTTGAAAACAATGGGTAGATAGGTTAAATAAAAAGAACACCAGTGAAGTCTGATGTTTCCTGTCGTTGTTGCAAATAAAATGATGACAAAACACATTTCTGTTCGTTTGGACTATATTTGGCTGGAAATCTAGTAGGAACATTGTCTTTGCTATATGAAGAATCCACCTGAAGTTTGAGAATGAATTAAAAAAAACAACCAATGTTTCCATGCAGAGTGACAACAGCACATTAAGAAATGGTGTCATAAAGGTAAAGAGGAAAGTAAACATGTGAAGTATGCAGTTAGATGAGAATATTATGTTGTGACAACTCCTCAGAACTCCTATATCCTTTTTGTGGATTTCTGTTTCTGTGGGCCAGTGGGTATCAACTGGTTTAGCGTACATAGGGCAGAGGTTTTGATTTTCCATGTGTTGTGGTCTTGCCTGCAGTTTTAGTTCTTGTATGGTGAATGGATGTTGCGAGTCTTGCAGCCTATTATTTCCCCTTCTTTAAGTATGGTGTTTTTTAGTGTTGCTTTAGGCCTTCCTCATGTTCTTTCACCCTCAGGTGTCCACGTAAAGACTTGTTGGTTTATTCTGTTTTAAAATGTGACCCAGGTATTTCCATTTGCGTTTTCTTATGATGTTTGAAACATATTCTTGGTGTGTGTTCCTTAAATCACTATTTATGACGAAATCACTCCATTTTATGTTATCAGTTTCCCAAGACATTTGTTTTTGAAACTGTTTAATTTTTGGTCTGTTGCCTGAGTTGATTTCCAACTTTCACTTCCATATGTTAATACTGGGACAATACAGGAGTTGAATAGCTTCAGCTTGGTGTTTCTTCCTAGATATTTGGATTTCCAGATATTAGTTTAGTGAATGTGCTAGCTGCAACTTCTATGCGTGTATATATTTCTTTCATTGAATCCAAAAAACTCAGGAATAATGGGTGTTTTACAATTGCGTTTATTAGGACACAGATCAACAGAGTAATTGGGGCAGAAAATTCCAGTTGGTGAACATGTGAATTAATGTTCTTTTTCTGGATATTTTATGCACACACTTCATGACTTCAGTAACTCTGCTCTTCAGTGCTGTGGTTTCTGTTCCATTAGTATATACTTGTATCTTCAGTTCTCTATGATAAATATCTTAAATCATGTTGCATACTATTGTTTTCTTTTGTGGATTATTCAGCTTGCTTACGATGTGTTGTTTATGATGGTTGTGATAGTTATATTGCTCCCAAGTAGAATTGTATTTTCTGTTTAGTTTTTTGGACCAGTGAATAAAATTGCTTCCCTTCAGCTTTCCACTGACTAGGTCCAGAATCTGGTTTTCATTGGGTGTACTGGCATGCTCTTGTACATTTCTGCATAGATCATGGTCTTAGTGTCCCACCTGTATGGTAAGGTTATACTGCCTGTAATTTTTCTCAATTTAATTTATGGTACAGTTCTTCATGGCACCTGTGATAAGATGAAGTACTTAATTTTGTACCTTGTCCATGGCTTATAGATGGGAATTGACAGCTGAAGTCCATTCTGTTGGTCAATATTGTATTACTGGTCTAATTGCACATGCATATACTTTCTTTAATGTTGCTTCTTTTGTGATTCCCTTCCTCCGGCTTATTCCTACAACTTTCCTCAGAATGGCAATTTTCTATCTTGTTTTTTCCTCTGTTTTTTGTATTTGAGCCTACAGGTTTAGTATGGTGCACAGGCTTGTCTTCTGTTTGGATACATGTGTTTCCATGTTTTATTTCTCCTGATTTGAAAATGTGAAGAGTGTCAGAGATTTTTTCAGTGCTGATCTTTACCATTCATTTCTCAACCCATCCTGCTATTTTGTTTGCTGTCTTTTGTAGTTTCTTAATGGTGATTTTTAGATGTTTGGCTCAATCAAGGATTAGGTGCCCACATTCCAAATTTTTAATATTATGTGCAGTTAAATTCCAACTTTGTTATAGTGTGTGCAGCTTCATGACATCACTGAAATCCTTTCACTAGCAAACCGTGTTGCCACAAATACATGGCTAATTTTATCGGAGATGTCTGCTTACAGAGCATGCTGGCTACAGATACGTTTGTTACAAACTCGTGGAGTTTAACAGATGAAACAAAATGAAAAGGATCATTCAACGGGTGACATGGGGGGGGGGGGGTTCTCTCAGTATATAGTGCGCAGATCGATGTATCTGGCAGCAGTCTGGGCGACGGTGAAATTCGTAAGCATCTTTATCAATATTTTTGATAACACTGTTTATCTGCCCCTATTTCCTTTCTCACAACATTCCAACTTTTTAATGTTATAATGTTATTTCGTGTTCCACTAAATAATGTAGGCATCTCTCCTCATATTATACTCAATGTTTTTTTACACACCATATGTCATGAAAATATATAACGGTTCCTACACAGTGTAGCAGTTAGCAGATTATATCATTTATCCGCCGAATTTGGATGTGTCGGGCCATTGGCGCAAATAAAACGGTGACACAATGCATTTCCATTCTCTGGACTACACCCTGCTGGAATTCTAGTAGGACAATGGTCCTGCTACAAGGGAGATCCAGTGGGAGTTTGAGAATGAATGCTGAAGAAGAATATCATTTATGAATACAAGAAACAAGAGTTGGAGACAGTACTGGACCTTCCTCACTTAAGTCAAAATCTTCAGTGCAATCATTTGTTTCAACCATGGTTAGATGGCAAGGCAAGATTTCAGATACCACTGTCCTTGACAGACAAGGCATTAACCTACAGACTAAGCTGAAAGTTTACAGTGCAGTGGTACTTTCAGTGCTATTGTCCACTAGTGAAACATGGACCATGATTGGACAACATGAGGAAGCTCAATCACTTTCACACAACTTGTATCTAAAAAAATTATGAACATCAATTAGCAAGACAAGATTCCGGATACCACTGTCTTTGATAGATGTGATGTCCCAGCATTGATACCATTCTGATGTAAACACATTCGTTGGGCAAGTCATCTGGTACATATGCCCATCAAAAATACACCTCTATGGTGGGGTGTAGTAGAAGATAGTTCTCAAGGTGACAATAAGAAGCTCTACAAGGAAGTTTCCCTAAAGACCTCACTTAAAGTCTTTGACATAAACCATGATTCATGGAAAATCTGTCTTCTTCTGCATTCATTCTCAAACTCCCATTGGACTCTTTTGTAGTAAGACAATGGTCATACTTGATTTACAGCAGGATGTAGTCCAGAGAATGAAAATGTGTTGTGTCACAGTTTTATTTGCACCAGTGGTGCAATCCGTCTTCGGCAGTGAATGATGCTCTAGTAAAAAAAAGCACAATATCTTGTGAAGAAATGAGAAACGTAGCAGCTCAATAGTGGAGATTTACTAGAGTGACACAGGCGGATTAAACACCATTTAAAGCTATCATACTATCCTCAGCCTGTTCAAGAACATTTGCTGCCAGCACAGGACTTGTTAGCCATTCACAAACTCATTGTCAAGTTCATAGCTTAAACACCCAATGACAAAATGTTTATAGTTCAAACAAATTTGAAGAAATGTCTTATAACTGAATGGTATGAAACAAATGGTTTGGTTTGATTTTCTTTCTTCATTATGTTAGATTTGTGTCCAATACATAATTTATAAGCTGCATCAAATTTTGTACTATGAATTTATTTCAATTAATTCAGGACCTTGTTCATGCCAAAAACCCACCACATGTTTACTTGGACAAGCTAAAGGCATATTTGGATCCAAAAGCCAGCAGAAGCTCCAGGGTAAGTTTTAGTCAGTTTGTTGATAAGTATCAGCATTTGTTGATGATTGAAGTGTAATTACATGTTTGATTGCCTATTAGCTCTGGTTTTACCATTTGTTATTTACACTGCAGTTCCAAATTGGCAATATAGCTAGGGCATGCAATATGTTCTCTATGACAATAAATAGATCATGAAGGCTGTGGTTATGTGTCAAGGATCTAATGATGTTATTCATCCTTTCCAAGTGAAGATGAGTATGGCATTGAAAAAATCAATTAGGTTTGGTGTCAAATCTGTGCTCTGCAATTCCTGTTGCAGTGTAAGCAGGAACAAAGAAATTTTTGAGATGAGGGAAAACAAAATGATTGCTGCAAAATATTGCTGTTTAAATGGTTGCAAAATATTGCTGTTTAAATGGTTGCAAAATATTGCTGTTTGACTTTAGAATGTAAATATTTTTGAGTGTATAATGATTGAATACTGCTGTTTAACTGTAGACTGACTATACAGTGTGAATAATAGTATTTCACTGTAGGATGGTTGCTGAATACTGCTGTTTGACTGTACAATGGCAGGCAGTGGTATATGCTGTTGTTTAGCTGTATAAGTGCTACATATACTGCTGATTGTAGAATTAATATAGAATTGATGTAAATCTGCTTTCTGGCTGTTTAATGACTAAATACTGCAGTTAGTAAAATGCTTTTTACAGCAGTTTGTAAATGGTTGACTGTGGAGTGACTATAAATACAACTTATTGCTAAAAAATACAGTCATTTGGTGCACTCTTCTGCCATCAGGAATTCAGTATACAGGACGCTGTTTTAATCATCTTCACTAAAATAACGTCACTGTTATCTGCCATGATGTCAAAAAGGCATGTAAGGAGAATTTGGGGGTGGAGATGGCTTATTCTCAAAGTGGGCCATGTGGTCCCTCTTGGGCTAGAAACAAAAATTGAGGGGCACAAACCTGTCAAAGAGGCGAGGCACAGGGAAGTGGTCACTTAATGAAATTTTAAAAAATTAGAGCGATAAAGATTTAGAAATGTGGTGGCTTGTCAAGACATCCAATGAACTTTTTTTGTAACATATATTTTTGTTTGGGCACCAGGAGGGCCACGAAAGAAAATATTTCCCAAAAGAGGGCCATGGGCTTTTAAGGCTGAAGGAAACACTGCCTTGGATGGTCAAATTGCCCCAAATGTCATGCTGACGTAAGACTCAGATCAAAAGACACATATATCGCAGCCAAGATGTAAATGACAACACTTTCTATTCTCCGGACTAAATCTTGCTAGTTTAAGAACAAGAGGGGTAGGAGAAGCCCAAGAGAAAGTGTGCTTGACACCTAGTATTGCGGCATGGGAGAACATCAGTATCAGAAATTATTGTCAGCTCACAATTTACAAGGCCCTGGAAAGACATGACCAACGCCACACTTCTCGGGCTATAAGAAGACATCTTGCTAATATGCAGGGGTTTGAGAACGAGTGCCCTTTCTTTTCAATTGAAATGATGTTGAATCATTGAAATCTCCATTTACAAATATCTCTATATTCTGGAAAATTGATATAATAAAACAATATTAAATACTATAACGTGGAACAAATTCACGGAGGCGACGTTTAGACCAAATATGCCTTTATCAAGGTAGAGACATAAACACATTATGTGGCTATATCTTGACAAAGACCTATTTGATCGAAATGTCGATTTAATGTATTCATCCCACGTAAAACTGATATTCAATCCATTGTATATTTCTTTATATTTACTTATTACATGGAGCACAGTTTTACTACAGTTCTCCGTTAATTTAGTACAGACTGTCATCTGTTATTTCCTATCCCTTACAGATTTTAGCTACTAATATCACGCCTCTGTACATGTAACCGTATCTGTTTAGATAACCTCTTTGAACCAGTGTCATATGATCTCACAGTGTTACCACTTTGTTGCCATCATCTTAACATGATCGTTCGCAGTTTACCTTTCAACTGATGTCTAGATATCTGCTGTATCCATTGGAAGCGATATGTCTATAAAGTGTTTAGTGTGTTACATAATCTCTCCTTGTATCAGTTTATTACAATTAGCAATGTTTTGCTTTATTCATCGTATTACCTGGGATATCCATTGCACTTCCTTGTCTCGCATAATAATTCCAGTGTATTTTATTCATTGTGCTGTCTGTCTATCCGTGACCTTCGACAGTACTGTAAGACCTCTGTATGGAACTAATTAGGACATCATTAATTACAATATTTATTATTGTCGTGATTTCGTTGGTCACTATTTTATACCTGGAGTCGCCTTGGCTATTTTGTATCACTGAGGTCTTGTTGGGGAGGGGGGGGTGACGTTGAAAATATCATACACAGTCCTCCTCCTAATCTGTTTCCTCAGTGGACTCTGCGACATGCATGGCAGACCACCAGTATTAAAGTTCTCCCCTTTTTCGAACCACGGTGATGCTACTGCTTCTCCTGCTGCCGTTCATTCTCAAACTCCTGCAAATTATCAGGATGTAGTCCGGAGAACGGAATGCGTTGTGTCATGGTTTACATGTCTTCGCCTTTCAGCATGGCTTCTGTGCCACTTTGAGAGTATATGAAATGGATGGCGAAATCCATCTCATGACTTCCTTAGTCGCCTATTACGACATAAGTTAGTAAGTAAAGTAACCCATATCATTAATGCTGTAGGGGTGTGAGATATTAGCGATCTTACAGTTTAGTGGCTCTGCAAATAGGGCGGTAGCCATCTCCTCTCCCTCGCAGTCTTTACCTCCCGGATTAATCCGGTACCCATTTAAGACTGGGTCGACCCGGGAACCGTTGCAATCTGGAAAAAAATGTCCGCTCAGCTGGGAAATGAACCCAGGACCACTTATTTGCGAAGCCAGTGCCTAACCACTGCGCTACGCGGCCCCCTACGACACACATGAAAGGTAAACGGGTTTGATATACTCTGCATCCCCTTTGGGACCCAACACACGTACGAGGGTGAATCAAATGTATGTGAACACCTATACTTTGAAACAGATGAGTTCAAACCAGTATACGTACTTGATGTTGGTAAAGGGGGGGGGGGGGCAAATCACGAACAGACACTGCGCCGAAACATCTTGTGCATCAATCAAACAGACATGCCTGTCTTTTTTATTTATATCTAATCTGTTTGCCAAACCGCAGCATCTTCGTTGATGAGGCAAAGAGATAATGTTGTTCACACGACATACGCACACTATCATATCACATGACTAGTAAAGGGATGCGTCATGAACCGAAACAGTAACGAATATATATAAAATACCTTGAATGAACTGAAACTGTGAAGAATACATGCAAATACATTGAATGAACTGAGCAGTAAAAAATACATAAAATGCGTAAAATGAATTGAAACAGTAAAGGATATATATAAAATACGTCCAATAAAAAAGATCCAGTGGGAGTTTGAGAATGAACGCTGAAGAAGAATTGAAACAGTAAAGTAAAGGTTACATTTTATTCAGTGTTGCCATGGCGTGATGGAGAATGTTTGTTAATCATTTAGTGTGCAAGTATGATTGTGGGAGGAATGAGTATTTTGTACTCTTGCTTCGTTTGATCTGGAGATACTAAACAGGAGTAGTTTAACACGTCGCCCACAAGTACGTTGAGTTTGTGTTGTGAAGTTCACACGCTAGTCTAGTTAGCCATACTGCGTAGGCTTGGGTCAGTGAAAAATTTCTCATCTGAGGATCTGAACTGATAAATATCTGACTGACTTGTCTCCCATGGACGACGTCGGCGCGGCTAAGTGGTTTTGAGGTGCTGCTTCTAACTCAAACCACCATTGCTCGTGCCTGGGAATGAGTCGGTGTATCAGTCAAAATTGACCTAAATCAATGAATGTCACAAGGAAATGTAAAAGAAAAGGAGAGCCACGAAGAACGCACTTAGTCATGGACACTTGTATACTTTCAGCCAAAACCCACTATCACATTTACTGTGTGTGTATATATGGTGTGTGTATTTATGCCGGCGCGGTAGGTAGCTTATACACATCATATTTTGAAGCATTGAAATTTAAGTTCCATTTCATCATCGATGTTTGCTGGGCAGTATTTTCTAAGATTCACCACAGTAGTACATTCTATCTTTTGTCTGTATAATCTGGTCTATCTGACCTACATACATAATGTATTTGGAAACAAAGTTAAAGATGATTGCTACCAATATGTAAAATACATTACACGACTTAATGTTTTCCTTACGAATTACGTGATAATTTTGTTAATAGACCTATTTTGGTTTTTACGTGAACATGTGAAACCATGTACGTGTCAAAATGCTTGTTGTCAAACCATTTTAACATCTCAGTACAGTTATCCATATGCGCAATAAGATATTATTTGCATGTGATCTTACATTGTAAATGTCCCAAATAATCGTATTGATCTTATAAATGTATCGGAAATGTAAACAATTGTATGTCATGTTATATCATTAGGAAAACACAAATATCACATGGAAATGTATTTTTAAATATTGTATGGCAATATGAATCATTGAAGATACTGTAAATATACTAATCTACAGTATACTTATTTCTCTTATGTTATAGGCTGTTATATTATGTTATCATCATCAGGCTGAAGTGCATATAAAATATGTTAATATGTAGTGAACATATTTGTTAAGACATGACGATTCTGATGTATATACAATTTTATGACTTTAAGACCGAGTTATAGATGTTTTAACATGGGCAAGCGCTTTTGAAACGCACTGCAGGAATGTTGATATGAATGAAAGTCATTAAAAAAAGAGGTTTGCTACTCTGACTTCCTGCATTTTACCTTTTATTTACAGCAAGCTGTCTGCATTGCCATTCACACGATGGTGTGTACAATTTCGCTTTTCCGCATGACTATTGATGTGCCAGCTTGCTTGTTTTCTGCTATGATTAATACGCCTTTGTTATATTTCTTCCCCATGCGCTAACGTGACTGAAAGAGTGGGGAACAAAGAATGGTAACATTTCCACCTACCATGCATGTAGTAAGCAGGGTGATCTCCCCGTAGAATGACAAAGTTAAAAACATAACAAAAACTCAGCTAATGCAAACTACTATGAGGAAGGTATACATACCGAACCCAACCAATAGAAACAGAAATGAATAGATGACGATAGAACACAATGGAATGTGTTGAAGACATGTGCTCTCTAGAGTGTTGAAGGTGAATAATGTAGTTATACTCCACACAATGCAGCAGACCGTACACACAAAAGATTAAATATCAAAACGCGAAATGTAAGTATTACAAAATACACAGACAGATGTATTCAACCAACATAATTAGTCATTTTCTGATGAAGGCCTTTTAAAGGAAACACAGAATTAGTTTTACTGTCTTTGTGCACACACATACATATAGTCGCGACCTAGTCTAAAATATTGGCTGCCAGAAGACTACTAAAACCTATTAGCATTTTAAAACATATCTAACGTTGAAGGAGCCCACTTTTCATTTACATAACGACAACCTGACCAGTCCTCCTCTGCAAACACGCACATACACACACGGGCACATAAACATGAACACATTAATTACCACTGCATTAAAATACATTGTTTCCTGCAGGTTTTTTTTATCTCTCAGTGACAATATTTTTGGCTATTCTTTAGTTATATTAGTAATCAGTGACAATAGTACATTATCATTGGTTTTGTCGCTTTTTATATTTGATACGGCACTCTCCACATTGTCGGATATCCTCTGACACTTTTGTTATTATTTAAAAAATAATCTAATGTTTATTCTAATGTTTATAAAATGAAGATATAATATGGAAACGACGCACTTATACATATGTATATCACCCCACTGTCTTCAGTAATATCTGAATGGCTGCATGTTAGATGAAGCAGGATAAATATAATATACACTAATACTACATAAGAATATGTGGTTCATCCCACGACCCGGCTCCAGTATAGAGCTGTCAACAGAACAGAAACAAGACTTCATTCGTAACGTTTGTGATTATTGTCGTGTTTTTTGTTGATCACTATTTATACACAGTCGCGTGCCAACACAAAAAAAATCAAGACCGACCAACGAAACTCACGGAAATGGCAAAAAATAAACCTTTCATGTCATGTTTATTTTCTGTACATATTTCTTTACTGTTCCGTCCATCATAATTTATTTGATCTGCGTTTGCAAAATTAGGTTATGAGGTATTCCCATGTCTTATTATTTTCATTTTTACTATTAGTCTGTTGCAGGGGTTCTCAACCTGGTGCTCACGAGGACATGATCACGTAAGGATATGTGCGCGCTCCACACACCATTTAAAAAGTACTCGCGAGCATTAACAATTACACGTGGCCGATGCTGGCAGCCTGAAGAAGTTGAGAACCCCCCTGGTTTATGAGTTCGCAGATGGCCGATAAAGCCCTATGCGGGCCCGAAACGACTCGTACGAATGTACATAATATTGTAATGGCTGAGTATGCTTGAAATGCATGCTGAGTTTTATCAGTGAGCAGTAATTGCGTAGGAATATTTTTTCTTTTAGTATCTTGGCTCATATCAAACGTTGAGAATACTTTTCTCTTTTGAATATTGTTTGCTTGTTATATATAAATAATCTATAAAGTATGACGTTGCCAGCAGTGTGATGATGTTTATCTAATATGGCGATGTCGGGTCACAATACTGGTGTCTGTAGCCTAAACCAGGGGTGGGCAAAATACGGCCCGCCAATCCTATTTACCACCGATGACGGATGTGTCAGGACATTGGCGCAAATAAAACGGCGATACAACGCATGTCTGTTCCTCTCGACTACATCCTGCTGGAAATATAGTAGGACCATTGTTCTGCTACAAGGGAGATCCAGCGGGAGTTTGAGAGAATGAACGCTGAAGAAGAAGAAGAAATTCTATTTATGGCCCGACAAGCCTTTCTTGTTGACCTTCCAGGCTGATCTGAAAGAACTATATTCACTAGACAAGTTCAGGAAATAATATTTGGAGATGCATGAGACTAAACGCTTTTTGACCCCATACCGCATGAAAACAGCTCAATCAGGCCCGTCGACAGTTTCTCCACCTCTGGCTTAGACATACACACAGGAATATTAATATAAATGTATGCCAAAATTCTGACATGAGCAAAGTCTTGGAAAACGAAGTTACACTACAGCTGAATCAAAGAGTAATAATTAAATTAATTAGTATAGACTAGATTCCATCATTGTACAGTATATTTATCTCAAGATGGGGAGGCGGATGAGGGTTTTAGGTGTTCGTGCGTGGATCTTAGTCGGGTGCTCTAAGATCCTATTTTCATTTCAGATACAAAGACTTTTAGGTTGTCTCAACCTAAGTGAAGGACTATCATATCTTCTGAGAAAGTAAAGGCACCGTACGTGATGTTGGCCACGTCATCTCAAAGTGTATAATTACCGATACTCCCCAATACACCCCAGTGGTGTGAGAAATGGACTGCTTGACTTGTATTTTTATTTTTGAGTTCGTTCGCATGCAGATTAACAGGATGCAGTCTAGAGAACGAAATGTGTTGTGTCCGGGTTTACAGTTTAGCTGCCATGCTCGTGCCTTTCGTCCGGACACAGCATGTGTTCTGTGTCACTTTGAATCTATATGGGGCAGTCAACTCCCATAATAAAATTTCCTTAGTTGACATTTACGACATGCATGGAAGGTAAACAGTGTTGCTATTCTCTGCTCCCCTTTCGGGCCCATTCAACACCCATTCGGCTTTTCTAGATATAAAAGACAGAACCGTTGGCCCGGGGTTATCTAAGTTTTTCTCCCTTCTCGTAGCTGTTGTTAGTGTGCTCTGTATTTTACTGCAATACTCCCTAATTATCTTTGAACACCCCCCCCCCCCCCCACAATCACGTAGTTCACTGGTTTTCTTCTTCTAACGTTTCAGAAGAAACAGAAGTTTCGACTAAAAAGTCTTCATCAGGACAAAAAACAACAGGAAATGGATATTACAAATAGAGCTACGGGAACCATCTGCATGTTTGCTTTTCGCCACGTGTTGGTAGGGACCGATCACCTATGAGTTTTCCCAGAGTGCATCATCGTCCATACAGAAAACTAACCTGAACCTGCTACATGAGAGATCTAGTGGGGGTTTGAGAACGAACGCTAGGGGAAAGAAGAAAAAAAAAAAGTTTTTTACTTTAAGAAGAAGCTGACACAGCCGTATACTAAGTTGGAGAAATACATTTTGTAGAAGACATCATCTACCTGCAGAAGGCGGGTTGTTCAGCTGCGATACATAACATCGTATAGACCAGGACACATACGGTACATGATTATATACATGCCATGATCGCAGATCGGCGTATTATTTATCTTATTAGCTACAGTTGTATAGGAATTCTACGAGGCTGTCGCTGAAACACACAGAAAAGTGTGGGCTTGGTCCTGACTACGAGCTCCATTATCTAGCATGCAGGACTTATACTGAGTTGAAGTAGAAAACTTGTCTTTCTCTTCAAACAGAATACAGCCTACTAATCGTTCAGGTACTGCGTGAACATAATACAACCACAACACACGCCAGGGTGCGGCTGTGCACTCATCCTTACAAAAATATCGAATACTACCTTTTGAATGTTAGAACCGCCGAAGACGGATGAATCGGGCCATTGGCGCAAATAAAACGGCGACACAACGCATTTCCATTCTCTGGACTGCATCCTGCTGGAGATCTAGTAGTACTGCTACAGGAGAGATCCAGCAGGAGTTTGAGAATGAACGAAGAAGAAGAAGAATGTTAGAAAAAATGCTTCTCCCTCAGAGCCAGATAATAGAACACCATATATGGAGCAAAACAACAGCTTAGAAACATATGCTTATTTATATCGCACACAAGCATTTGGTCAAAGAGCATGGGCCGATGGGTCATCAATCATCAGATACTACATATTTAACGATTTACAGCTATTATATTGCAATTCTAGAGTTTGTTTTTATTATCTCAATTTAGTTTAGCAGGTTTTCATGTGCCGTGTTATAATTGGTAAATCAATTTTTTTTTAAAATTGTTTTTTAATAGATATTTAAATGTTCTTTGCTTTGTTACAGCTTTATTACGCAGTTGTTTCAACATCCAAACAGGCATAATACATGTTCATTTGCATGAACAGCTCTAATATTATATCACGAATTTCACTTGAACATCTCTTCCAGATTAACGACGTTGTAACCTTATTTTTGGTTTTGCTTTATTTTGTCAACTAATCATTTTTACGTTGCTCTTGTTTACTTGTCCATTCTTCACTCGAGCATGTTCCCATCATCGTTCTAATCTAGGACATTTCCTACAAACATCCTGTTCAGTTCAAGAAAAGTAAAATAGTTTAAAAACTCCGTATGGTCATTGACACAAATAAAAAGGTAACACGACGTAACTCCGTCTCTGGACTATGTTTATCCTTCTGGAAATATAGTGCAACCATTGGATTGTTACAAGAAACATGGCAACGAAAGAGGCGTCTAAGGTCTCTGTGTGTAACCAGTGAGCTACGGGATTGAGGGAGGGGGAATCAAAGATAATTAGAGAGTATTGCAGCAAAATATATAACGACAGATACGAGATGGGGAAAAAAACTGAGATAATTAGAGCGTTACAGCAGAATAAAAAACATACTAAAGGCATCAACAGAAACAAACGATGTTTCGACTAAAAAGCCTTCATCAGGACAAAAACAACAGGAAATGAATATTACAAAGAATATAGAGCTACGGGAACCATCTACATGCCTGCTTTTCGCCACGTGTTGGTAGGGGACCGATCACATATGGGTTTGCTTAGAGCGCACCATCGCCCATACAGAAAACTAAACTGAACCTGCTACATGAGAGAGGGGGTTTGAGAACGAATGCTAGAAAAAAAACCTGTTTTTTACTTCAAGAAAAGCTGACACAACCATATACTAAGTTGGAGAAATACATTTTGTAGCTGAATAGAGTAGTCGGCGTTGTTGTGTTCTTGACATACACATTTCTCAGTATTCTACACCGTGAGTCCATCTTCCAACACGCCATGTCAAGCATGTCTAATGACTGGTAACGGCGCCACGACTACCATTCAATGATTTGACGTAGACGAAACACTCCAGATAAGTGTAGTTCAGGTTAATAAGTGCACAGCATTCTTATCTGGGAACAGCTGATTGTAAAGCTTTTTAAATGAACGAACAGCAGTGCGCTCTCTTAAGCAGGTAATATTTAATCGTGACCTTCGATATATATATATATATATATATATATATATATATATATATATATAATATATATATATATATATATATATATATATATATATATAAATATATATATATATAATATATATATATATATATATTATATATATATATATATATATATATATATATATATATATATATATATATATATATATATATATATACTAAAGGCATATATATGAAAGAGTGATAACCCATTTTACATCAAGAGTAAGACCAATCCTACTATTACTATGCTCCTCATTGGCTGGCGAAATAAAGTATAATAGGAAGGTGATGAAAGAGCCAAATAGAAACTGGGATACTGATATCAGAAAGAGACAAATCACATCAGAAATGACAGTTAATAATAAGTGAGACTATGGATTTTAAATCTTGCTTTAAAAAATTTTTTTGAAACTCTCTTGTAAACTGTAAAAACCCATAACCTGTCATGGCTGTAGGGGTACTATACTGGATGCATCAACACAATCATCCAGCAATGTGGGTGAAACTTGACCGATCCAGCCATTGATGTTAACTGTCCATGATTTTCTTATACCAGCTTTGCTTCTGCACCCTCGACTGTTACCCGCAGGACCGCTTTTGACAGTGAGTCATTTCGAATATGAAATAATAAATATCACAACATGGAAAGTCTGATTAGAACCGAAATATCTGCACTGTCGATCCCACAGTTTTCTAATCCGGTAAGAAAACTTAAAATTAGCTAAAGATTTAGCAGCAGAGCGCTTGCATAGAAGTTCATCCCAGGAAACCACATTTGTCCACCAACTCAGAAAATCTTGGTTTCTATCATCTTATTAGGTTAGGAAATAAACCACCATCAGAAATCTAGGGAAAAAAACAGATATACATAAGGAGTGTAGTAACAAAATACACTAATGACATCAACAGAAGAAAAAGACGTATCGACTAAAAGTTGTAATCAGGATAAAAATAATCAAGAAGAAATGAATATTACCTTATGATTCTCTGTTTGTAATGTTAAGTCATTGTTTTTTTTCCTGATGGAGACTTTTTAGTCGAAACCGTCGTTTGTTTCTGTTTGGTGTTGTTAGTGTATTTTGTATTTTGCTGCAACACCTTCTACCTATCTCTGCTTTTCTCCCCTCATTTCCCTGTGTTCCACCAGCCCTAACATCTTTAGTACATTATGTTGTTCCCAAACACTTAGGATTTATCATTGTATCAGAAATCTAGCTTGTTCACATATTAACGACAATCAAAAAAAGTTAACAAATCATGCAGTCAACACCAAAATACGACCCGGCGAATCATGCAGTCAGTTAACATCAAAATACGGGGCCCGACGTATAATGCAGTCAGGTAACATCAAAATACGGGGCCCGACGTATAATGCAGTCAGTTAACATCAAAATACGGGGCCCGACGTATAATGCAGTCAGTTAACATCAAAATACGTGGCCCGACGTATAATGCAGTCAGTTAACATCAAAATACGGGGCCCGACTTATACGAATTTTTCCAATAATCAAGATTATTCATTTATATGTTTGGAAGTTGAGCTATACATTTTTTTCTTCTTTGTGAAATCTCAAACTCGTGCAGATTAGCAGGACGTAATCATGACAACTGAATGCGCTTGTCGTGGTTTACAGCTTGACTGCAATATCTTCGTCTTTGGTCTGACACATCCGACGTACTTCATTATGGCTTATATGTCACTTTGAACCTCTATCGGATGGGACAACCAACTCCACCCTCAAAATCTCTTTAGTCCTCTGCTACGACGTCATTGCAAATACGTTTCCTATTCCACTTGCTCCAATTTCGTGCCACGGGAATACACGGACGGAACTGAAAATGATATTGTTCTGGAACTTTTATGTAGTAAATTTGTACCAGGGTCTGTTCATAAGACAGATATAATGTGGTTCGACACATAGGAAAATGATTAAATGAATTGAGGACTGCAGTAAAACCGTTCTCCATATACATAGATAAATATTAAAAAAAGAAAATTCGAATAAATAGGTTTTTACATAGAACCTACAACAAAGAACAAATCAACGTTTCGACCTAAAGGTCTTTGTCGAAATAGGGACAAATAAAGAAAGAAAAGAGCAACAATGTTGATGGATACTACATGGGGGAGGGGGATATATAGTCTGCTATAAACTAATACACATGGAAATACGAGTACCGGTATTGCAAAGAAGAAAAATAATATGAATATGTAAAGTTAAAGATGTTGTACATAGGAAGCAGTGGCTCCATAGCTCGTAATTCCTGGTGATCGAAACAACATCGATGTAGTCTTTTATTTTGCCATGAACTAGTACCAAGAATATTTAATTTACTCCTTGATTTATATATATATATATATATATACTTTGAAATATTTGTAGATACCAGCTCCATTTGGTGTAAGTACTTTGCTGAATGTTGTAAGTTCGGTATGCCGTGCGTGACATTATAATTTGAAATAAAATGTGTGCCCACTTATAGCAAGACTTTTCAGTATCTAGCAGAAGCTTTGATCTACAAAGAAATGCTATCTTGTATATTAGTCATGTAAATTGTGCACGATGTCTTAGATGTTCATTGTCGTGTATTTGTCGAATGTACTTTGCACGCTGTCTTAGATGTTCATTATTCTATGTTTGTTGATATTGTTAATACATCTGGGAAGGAGCATTGCGCGGCACTTCTTGATATAAAGTTCTGCGAACATGTCCCCACACACAACAATTACACAAGGATACAAGAGACATTATTCGTAATTTCTGTGGATCTACAGAATATTTTTAATGATACTATCATCCCGTGTCTTGTATTTATCAAGCCTGCATTGCAATGGTGTCTTAAAAGTTAAATTTGTTTCCTGTTTATGTTGTGTACTTTGGGCAGTTGGATAATTTTCAGTGCCAGTACTCTGGAACCATAGCATATTCTGAAGTGTATGCGTGCTGATGGTTACTGTGATAAAACACTCCCTTCTTTGGCCTGTTGTTATGGAAACCTTCTGCAGTAAAGAGGCTATACAGAAAGTGAACAAGACTTCATTCGTTACGTTTTTGATTATTGACGTGAATTTCGTTTGTCACTTTATATACTTGGAGTCGCATGCCAAAAAAGCCACGGCCGACAAACGAAGTGCATGGAAATAATAACAAATCAGCCTTTCAGGTCATGTTTACCTTCTGTAGACGTCTTTACTGAAGCCAGACCATGGTTGTTATAATATTCATTGAGATGATGTCTTGTATTTACAAACCCTCAAGATGTCGGATAACTTTTTTTTCTATACTGTAGTTGTTTGTTGTTGTTGTTTTTTTTGGGCTTTCCTGTATGTGCATGCTATTGCCATTGAAATCCTGTTTTCTGTATTGTTGCCACAACTGCGTGCTATCATCGTCAGGTGGATCGAATCACCAGTTCACCCACAGGTAATTGAGCGTTATCAACTTTGCATCGAGTGTTAATTACTTGACACAGCACCGTACTGTCGTGTCACTAAAGTAAATTAACTTTTTAATCTTGTTACTATTTCTTCATGACCGCAGACATTTTACAAGTAGATTTATTGTTATAACCTGTGTCACACTATACTCATTTGAGCTCCCTACAAAACATAGGTTCTCAATAAACCTCTTCCATCTTATCCTATCTTTAGCTATCGATTTCATTTCACCATACCCACTCTATGTGCTGTGTTTCAAATGTAATTATTGTATATAAGTATTTATTCGTATTTCTCTTTTCCTCTCTCTTTCTCTGTGGGTTCCAGAACAATACATATCTTACAATACTACCGTCGGCCCTTAATGTATCCTGATCCATCTCCAGCGTCATTCCCCTAGTTATTGCGTCACTGGAGTTTGTTTAGTTTTGTGAACGAGTTTCTTATTGGTGGTCGGTCCCACACCATTTCAAACCTTATATTCGACGCCAGTATTCCTTGATGATATTTTCACCCGTGTGTCGTATAAATCTTTGTCTCATGTATTATTCCTTCTTGTACTATGTATTTCCACAGCTTTTGTTCAGTGTTATTTGGTTGGTAGGGGATGGCGCCTCTTTTGTTTAGGAACGTTTTTCAAACCAAGGACCCCCTCCCCCAGCTTATTTGGGCACACCAGGACGTATGTACATTTCATAATATAAAATAATGGAGATCGTTGTTTAGGTAATACTGTAAAATAGCTATCTGAGATAATGATCAATTCAGGGCCGTGAACTAATAGGTATCTGAGATAATGATCAATTCAGGGCCGTGAACTAATTATGTCCTTGACTTTCTTCAATAAAATATAAAGAAAAATCAGAAGTTATAGGTGGTTGACTTTAATTGACTTTACGGTTTCCCCCTTCCCCATATGGACTGATTTAATTGTAATGGTTTTCCCTAGGTAGATAAATATAATTTTGTTCCGGGTAAATATGTTTTACATAGTGCACACAACAAAGAACAATTGCACGTTTTCCCTTTATGGACTGACTTAATTGTACAGGTCTCTCCCACATGGACTGACTTAATTGTACAGGTCTCCCTCATATGGACTGACTTAATTGTACAAGTTTTCCCCATATGGATGGACTTAATTGTGTGTTAACCGGGGCATGGACTTCTCGTTCAGGGTGCAAAGAATAGGGCCATGTTTTTTCCCAGGCATGTCGTAGGAGGCGACTAAGAATAGTAGGGAATTGGATGACAACTGTCACATGTGACAAAAAAAAACGTTCGCCACATCTTATCTCAATTTCCTACTTTTGTCTTCTATCAAATGATCCCAGAAGATGACAAAGAGATGCAGGCCGGCAAACATTGCACTTTTATCCTTTTTGTGACAGATTACTGGGTGACGGGGAAGTGTGTATTGTACTCCTGACTGTACGTGGTAACCTTGGAACCTTTAACAGATATAAACATGTTTCAAGTGAGGGAAAGAAGAAGAACCTTGGAAAACTGGCGCACTGGAATGCCTACTTTCAGGGACTAAAGTTACATCCATACCCCCCCCCCCCCATTATGCATGCCGTTGAGACATTGTATGAGACATGGTGTCTACACAGTTACACAACCGAAAATCTGTTCTTTTGTCAGAAATCTGTGGGTTGGCAAAACCTACCTGGCTCACAGCTGAAGGGATTATTTCATAATTTAATAGCATTCTCAACGGATGGACTGAGCCCCCCACCACACCACCCCCTCAATGTGGGAGTTTTAGAAACGGCATTTTAGACTATCAGTTATTGGGAAATATTTTTTGCCTGTTTGGTGTTCAGCGTTTAGCTTGTGCAAACCTTAGACTTAAATACAGTAGAATCCCCTATCACATCCTCTTTAACATTATCCCCTATTTAACTTTTCCAAATGCCTACTTATGTGTTTTCTTTATTGTTTGTGATGCATTATAGTTGCTAGTTTCTGTTATTACATACATATCGGTCCGGACCAAGTTGTTATAATGGGATTATATATATATATATATATATGTATGGAGTATGTAAGCTATTTAGCAACATTTTGTTGTGTTATCTCATAGACTGGTAAATCTATGATAGAAATGATTCTTAGTTGAATATGATGTGCATACAAGGGGTACGAGTGTTGTAAAGAAGGGGACGTTTAAAAGTTTGTCTTTCTTAAAACGTTGAAAATGTCTTGTATATTGTCATTTGTATGCTTTAGTGTTTACACCTCATAACCCAGTAGTCTTAGTGATAGTCCGTATGTTGTGTTCAAGTGAAACATTAAAAATCTGTGTTCTACGTAAGTACTATTGTTTTTCTTAAAGCACGGTTAGAGTGGAAAGACGCCTCTAGCAAGTAAATGTGGTTGGGAAGCTTATAATGTGTGGATACATGATTTCAACATAGTTCAAAGTAGGTCAACTGTGGCTCAGAGTGATATATTTATGACTCTCAGTGATATATTTATATATCTGTGACATAAAGATATCCATGTATGGGAAGTGATATATGCACACAAATCTAGGAAGCAAAGTGATTTCATCGTCTCCGCGATATGTGATACATTAACTACATACAATAATAGACAAGTACTCATGGGCGCCTGCCTGATTTTTGTGTGTGCAAGGGAAGGGGGTCAGTTAATTATTACGTTTAATCAGTACAATTGGTTTTTTTTTGGAAACTAACTTAATTGGGAACCCATGCCACCAAAGACGGATGTGTTGGGCCATTGGCGCAAATAAAACGACGACAAATCGCATTTCCATTCTCTGGACTACATCCTGCTGGAAATCTAGTAGGACCATGGTCTTGCTATAATGGAGATTCAGCGGGAGTTTAAGAATGAACGCTGAAGAAGGACCCAATTCGTTACGTTTTTGATTATTGTTTGGATTACCGTTGATCCACTATTTATATACTTGGAATCGCATTTCAAAAAATAAAATAGTATGTCGGTCAGAAAGGCACAGAAAAGCTGCAAACCATGACAACGCATTCGTTCTCTGGCCTACGTCCTGCTAATTTGTAGGATTTTGAGAACGAACGCAGAAGAAAAAGACGTATGCTGCGGCGCCCACGTCTACTCATAATTCAGCGCACTATTTCAAACATGTAGATTCTAAAAGACTAGACAAGTACTATCTAGTGCGGAAAGTAAAAAAAAATATGGCAACACTGAAAGTTTATTTTTTTGGCAGTGTTGTGGGCGAGAGAGTTCATGTATGGATACATAGTTCTTGAGTTCTCGTTTACAAATCTGACGTCATTAAATGATATTGAGGTTACGTTTATCTTGAATAAAAAAAAAGGGTTTCTCTTTCCCACTTACGAGCGAATTACATTAGTTCATATATGTGCACACATTACACAAGTAGAGATTGTGAAGTTTGAAGGTCTAGTCAAAGAGAATTTAGAAAAAGAACTCACTTCTGCATATTTGGAAACTTTTCGTCATGAATATTTTAGATAACTCAGCAGCGCGCACAATCACATTGAATTACTCATGACATCATCAAAGAACGCACATGATGTTTGAGTTATACAGTTAGCAAAGGCCATTGGTTTAATCTTTACTCTTGATAAAAGGAAAATACAAAATGGCGGGAAAGAATATTTGGCCGATACGTAGAATATATAAACAATTAACAATAGAAAAGGCATAATCAGAGCAGAATGATGGAAGATTCCCATTAAGAGATATAATTGACAAGTTCCGTCAGCATCGAAAAAAAGCAGGCCACGAATTAGTTTCAATCAGTTTGATAAAATGGATGCTGCTTTAAGGAAAAAAAAGACTAAATTAAATTATATGCGTTGCAAAATTGCACACGCTATGAGGAACATAGAAATACGCCATCATTTCCATGGATCTGTTGATACAAGAATATATACTGCGGAATTGTTACGTCACAATAACATTAGTTGTAAACACACATTGTTGGATGTTCTCTCGCAGTATAGTATATTCATTTTCTAGCTATACTGGTGAAAATTGTCACAAAACCGTTGTATGAGATTGTCCATAAAGTATGTCAACAATTGGAGGGGGAGAAGTGGGTCTGAAAATGTTTGACAGAAAACACGTGAGGGGGGGGGGTGATACAAATTGCCATCAACAAAACTAATATTATATAGACCAATTAAATTTTAAACATTTTTCGATAAATATGTCGTGGGCATAATTAATCAATGTGTCAAAAAATGATCATAAAATTATTGATTCTCTCTCTCCCTCTCTCTCTCTCTCTCTCTCTCTCTCTCTCTATGTAACGTTGTCTTCACTGCCACTCTGTAGACCTCTCGGTTCTGTGCAAGCTGCCCAGCTTCTTCCAGTGTCATGTTCAGAAGGTCTTCGATGCCATGTGTCCATCGTAGTCTTGGTATGCAGCTTTTTCTCTTTCCTGTAACGTTCCCTCCATGATTAATCTTCCAAACCAATGTGTCTTTTTATGTGTCTGAAATATGTCAGTTTGCGTTTCAAATTATTGACAGCCCATTTTATATACAGTAATTAAAGACAGCTCACAACCAGTTTGACAAGCTTTCACCAGAATAACTCACAAGACGTCTAAAAAACATATAACCCAAGAACCACAAAGGAACTCCTAACCGGGTTCATTTACAACCAGCTGTTGTCCTGAAGTGAATTTTATTTTGTTTTATATGTGTCTTTTGAGCGATCTCCGGAAAGATGTCGAAACAAAAAAAACTGCAGACAACCATAAAGTCATCTGGATGAATCTACTATTAAGACAAGGTAAACAGACTAATTGCTACACCACAAGACCACAATCCTAGAAAAAAAGCTAGATTAATCCATTGGAAATTTCTAGGCACAATATTCCTGTAGGTTGCCATTGTAATATTGCCAATATTATAAATACATTGAAGATTCCATAGTTGGTTACTAAACACAGTCACAAAAAAGAAAACTACGCATGTTTGGTCATATAAAGAGACATAACTGTTTAGAAAGACAAATAATGGAGGGAAGAGTACCTGGGAGAGGAGAAAGGGCAGACCAAGAAGACGATGGACTGACGGCATTAAAGATAACATGAATACATCGCTAGAAAATGCAAGCCACATCGCCCAAGACAGAGAGAGGTTCAGAGAGTTCATTGAGAAGACAACGTTCTGGAAGGAATACATCATATGACACAGACAGACTAGCAAAGAAGGTAGCAAGACAAGAGCAACTATACACACAAATCACCATACACAGTTAAAAGGTTGAATTTTGGTAGAATAGATGGACTATAGGAAACACTGGGAGAATATCTACAAATGTATGGCTATCCCAAAGCCAACATCAACCTCCTGGGAAGGAAAGACCAGAGTATCATCTTCTGGCTTCACACACATGTACAGCTTAACAACCATGGGAACAGAACACAATCACAACACACTCCAAGGTGCCATCTGTGAACTCATCCCTATGAAACTGTTGACCGTCACCCTTTTGAATGTTCAGCGCTGGATGATGTCGGGAAAATGCTTCTCCCTACAAGGCCAGATAAATGGAACACCTTATGTGGAACAAAACAACAGTTCACAAACATATGCATATATCATACAATGGTAATGGGTCAAAGGGCATGAATCCATGGACCCGTGCATCAACAACTGATCAACAAACCAACTGTATGATTGTCTGAAGCTTTTCTTTGGTTCCTAATATTTTTATTTTTAAGATTGAACTATTTGGTCAGCTTGTCCTTCTCAGTTATTCATACTGGGAACAGAATATGCTCAAACGCCTGTTATCTGTTCCACAAGTACACAGTAGTGTAGCAAACATTCACATCCTGTGCATATTTGTATTCAGTCTGTTTTGCTCTGTTCTCAGGCATAGTATAATGACCTATCCCTACAGATTTAGATAGTAGAAGGCACAGTTTGTCAACTTGTTTTACTTCTGATGGTTTGTGACATTACATAGCGAGTAGTATATCCTTGCATCTAGAGATTTGTGCCGTTACTTATGCCATACAGAAATCATGTTCATCAGAAACATTGACAACTTCAGTCCCTTATTTTCCTTGAGAATATAAAATTTGATCTTCCAGTGTGCAAAGATTTCTTTTCCTGTATAGGTTATAGTTTTGCACACAGTGAATTGAACACTTGGATATTTTATATTTGTAATTAACTTCCTAATCGCACTAGTCCTTACTCTTAATTGAGTGGCAACTAGGATCTTTAAAGGAAAGATTATTGAGGAGTCATAAGTGCGTAGACATCTATTATATTTTTCCAGTTTTCCCCACAAATGATTGACACATCATGGAAGATAGCTATGGTAACATTGAGGGAAAGTCCACAGCATCAGTAGAAAGTATCAAAAGGTGTAGAGAATTGGCATCATTGTACTTGGGTTTCTCTGATATGCACTCCATTCCTCTCAATGAAGTAGCCAAGAGTACCAATCATATCATTGAACTCTGCAGCTCTAGTGATATGGCCATGGATGTCCATTATTTATTGGAATTAGTAAAACACTGAATGTGTACACTCAAAGTTGGATCATGTCTGGCCATTGACACACAAAAAATCATGAGAAAATGCATCTACATCCTGCTGGAAATATAGTACAAGCATTGTCTTGTTACAGAGTAATCCATTGGGAGTTTGAGAACCAGCGGCAAAAAGGAACTGTGACAATGTACACACTGTAAATTTGACTACTCTCAAAAAAGGTGTAGAGGATTGATTTAATTGTACTCAGGTTACCCCATATGTATAGGATACGCTTTGTACCCTATCGCAAAGCGCTACGCTGCATGCGGAGAGTATCAGTCATAGCATATACTCCGTAGCTTCAAGCGATAATCCCCAGTGATCTCTGAATAAAATTCATTTTATAAACAAGAAGATGCAAGTTGGGATTAAAACTAACAACTTATTGAGCACAAAGTGAACAGCTTAACCACAACATCAGGGAGAACCCCTTGACTGCTCTAATCTAGGGTACTTTCTCTCTCTTTTTCATCATTCATTCTCAAACTCCTGCTGGATCTCCCTTGTAGCAAGACCACTGTCCTACTAGATTTCTAGCAGGATGTAGTCCAGAGAATGGAAATGCGTTGTGTCGCCGTTTTATTTGCCCCAATGGTCAACACATCTGTCTTCGGCGGATCTAGGGTACTACCAGTCTAAGTATTAGTCTTAAGTTAGCTTCATATTCTGTCCAGTGTGCGGGGCTAAGGCTGCCATAAAGCCAGGATAGATAGTGTCAGTTATCACCAGTATACTATGTGGCAGATGTTAAATTGTACCTACATTTCGAACAACCTAAACAAGTTTACAAGTGTTTTACCAACACTGAATATATAAATATCCCTGAATTATCTTATCTAAACAAGTTTACAAGTTTTTTTTTACCAACTCTGAATATATTCTCTTATTTACAACAAGTTTACAAGTTTTTGTTTTTAACTCTGAATATATTCTCTTATCTACAACAAGTTTACAAGTTTTTGTTTTACCAACTCTGAATATATTCTCTTATCTAAACAAGTTTACAAGTTGTTTTTTACCAACTCTGAATATATTCTCTTATCTAAACAAGTTTACAAGTTTGTTTTTTTTACCAACCCTGAATATATTCTCTTATCTAAACAAGTTTACAAGTTGTTTTTTTACCAACTCTGAATATATTCTCTTATCTAAACAAGTTTACAAGTTGTTTTTTTTTACCAACTCTGAATATATTCTCTTATCTAAACAAGTTTACAAGTTGTTTTTTACCAACTCTGAATATATTCTCTTATCTAAACAAGTTTACAAGTTGTTTTTTTTACCAACTCTGAATATATTCTCTTATCTAAACAAGTTTACAAGTTTTTTTTTTTTACCAACCCTGAATATATTCTCTTATCATCTAAAGACATTTTGTAGACCAGTAACTTTAAAAAAAAATCCCTGAGCATGCAAACTACTTGACCTTTCTATCTCATGTGTTTTGTCCATGTGTTACTATGGCTCAAAGGAGGAGTAAAGAATAGTAACACTTCAATTCGCCATGCATGTTGTAAAAAGCAGCTAAAGGTTTTTGGCGTGGTTTAACTACCGATGGTAATCAATGAAGAGCATGGTTTCGGATGAAGCCTGCCGAAGAACCATGGCTAGACTGCTGGAAAGAGAATCAACTCATTTATCTACAAGCAGTTCACACCAGAGTTCATACATGGGTAGAAGACTGACCAGTTGATGCCATTGCACTCCACAGCTGCACAGAGACCACGACCAACAGCAGTATAGAAGACCTCTGTACAGAATTAATTAGGACTTCATTTGTTGCGTGTGTGATTATTGTCATGATTTCTGTTGGTCTCTATGTAATTTGGGTCACCTTGGCTAATTTTGGCATGCGATTCCAAGTATATAATTAATGACCAATGAAAAGTCTAACAATAATTTAAAAAACATACCGAATGAAGTCCTAATTACTTCTGTACAGAGGTCTTCTATTGCAGACGGTCATGATTGAGATAATCACATAAGACTTGCAAAATCTCAGAAACATTTGTGCATTAAAAACATCTGATGGAAAAACTCAACTGTCTGGCAAAGGGAACAAGAGTGAACAAACTTGTACTCTCTTTAGACTTCTCATCATCTTATGGTTTTGTTTATATGCATGAGTTCTGTGTTTGTATTGAAGTTTAGCATTTTACATGTCTGATAGGAATAGACACATGACCACCTACAAAAGATCAGGGGTCTGGTAAAATATCTGTGTGGTTCTTACTGGTAACTCAGAATCTTCAAGGTGAGAGGACAGTACTGAACTTCATTGCCAGGATGACAGAAACATTATATACACTTTGTCAATTGTAGTTGTAGTCAGAATGACATCAATTTTTTTTTCTGAATCTGCATGATTTGTATTAGCATGTCATGTTTACCTCTGTTGTAGGGAATTACAATTTGAATTGTGATTATACAATTATTCTATCATACATGTGTATACATACACCCTTCGAGAGTGTTATAATACACGTGTATACACATATATACATATACTCTCTGAGAGGGTTGTCATACACATGTATACACATATACACTGTATTAGAGGGTTATCATACACATGTGATGATGTTCCTCATTCGTAAGTGAATATGAGCATGGCATGAAAAACAATAAATGTGATGAACAAGTTAGAAGACATATATATATATATATATATATATATATATATATATATATATATATATATATACATGCACGTGTATACACATATACACCCTCTGAGAGGGTTATGATACACCATGTATACACATATACTCTTTAAGGGGGTTATCATACACCCTCTGAGAGGGTTATAGAGAGTTGGCATCATTGTACTCAGGTTACCCCATATATACTCCGTCCCTCTCAATAAAGTGGTACGCAGCCTACCAATAATACAGCTCATAGTAGTATGTTGATTCAAGTGATAATCCCCAGGGATCTCGGAAAAGATACCCTTTATAAACAAGATATTGCAAGAGGGGCTCAAACCCATAACTTCTTGAGCACAAATTGAATGGCTTAACCACTATGTCAGATATATCCCCCAAGAGAGAGGGAGGTTTAGAAAGAGATGTGCCATTACCAAGAACAAAAAAAGGTGTTAAAAAACATGTTTGTATTAAACTTAAGATTGGATGAATTTGGCTTTTTCCTGTTTGAAGAAGAATGTTTGCCTGGAATAAACAAGACTGCAGTAAAACATAGAGCAGTGGTAGCACATCAGTTAGTGCACTGGCTTCCTAGTCAGTTGGTCCATGGTTCAATCCCACATTGAGGTGGGGAATTTGTTTTATACAAATTTACTCAGAGATCGGAGATCATGTATGTGGGGTTCGGTTGACTACAAGAAGTTATTATAAATTGAATCATTGCAGGTGGGGTTCTGTTGGCTACAAGAAGTGATTAGAAATAGAATCCATGCAGGTGGGGTTCGGTTGACTACAAGAAGTGATTAGAAATAGAATCCATGCAGGTGGGGCTCTGTTGGCTACAAGAAGTGATTATAAATCAAATCATTGCAGGTGGGGGTTCTGTTGGCTACAAGAAGATGAAATGATTAAGAAATTGTATGCTTACTTACTACTAGATTGAGCATGAAAATATGGGAGACTCAAAGCATAATGCATAAGATAGAAAGGTACGTGTTAAGAAAGGAATGAGTCACACTACTGATCAACTTGGTTGGGCACATCATTTGTGAATATACTGCTCTGGTCATACAAAGGTCAGAGGCAAGGAAAGAGCAGACTAATTGGTGGGCAGTGCTGTGGTTGATAGCACAGTAGTGAGAAGAGATATGGCCGATGTAATGACAGTCATGTCTTTAGTGGGTGGAACGCATGGCCATGTGGATAGAACACCGTTCTCAGACCCTTGAGGTCCCGGGTTCAATCCAGGTTGGGACAAGATTTTTTCTTTCGAAGGTACAATTGAAATCCTTCCTGCACATATCGCGGTGTCTGCTATGGCAAATCAGCTTTTATTTCAACAGCCCATAGAAAGCCTCCCTACACTCCTTCACAGGAAAAGGGACAGAAATGATAATTAAAAAAAATATATATTTAGTACACAGTAAAAATGATGATGCTGGTACAGATGATAAAAAACATAAATGGGGGTGTCCAGGGTGAAAGGAGAAAGTATGTCTTTTCTAATAAGGTCATAGAATCAACATCTGACTCCCTGGTGGAGGCTACATGACAATTAATGCTGATTTTCCATAAAACTAATGCAGAATTAAGAAGAAAACTGTTACTCTTGGATGGTTGCTGTAACAAAGTGAAACATTTATGGGAATGGGCCATGATGCTAGTCTTTAATCAGTGATCAAACACATGCACAAGAAATGGGAACCAGAAGACTTTATGGTGCAATTGATCAAAGAAAAAATACAGTCCAAAAGGAATATTCATTTGTGTGAAACGAGAGACATTTATCACAGTGAAATGCTGAAATGTGAATGCAATAATGAGGCAATTTTACAGAGCACAAATTCACAAAGTTGACATTTGAATAGAAGTCATGAGACAGAAATTTAAATAAATACAACTAGCAAACTTGATTTTAATGTGAGATTTTTTCATAATATGTTTCAAAAACCAGGACAAAACATCACTAAATTGTTGCTTTTCTATATGGTTTATATAGAAAATATTTTGTATTATCACAATAATGAACAAGTCATTTTAAACATATTTTTCATGAAAATATGATTGCAAATTGATGATGATGATTGTTATTAGTATAGTAATAATAATTATTTGCCATGTGGAAACTGAGATATGAACTTGTAGATGAAGGTGTAAAGAATAGTGCCATTGTCTTCTTTCCAGGCATGTCATAGGAGAAGGCAAAGGAAAGTTTACTGACAACCTGTCACCTTTAAAAAATCATCATTGTCAATACTTGACTTTTCCCAATTTCTTACTTTTGATTTCTGTCAGACTGTCGCCACGGATGATGGAGAGATGCAGGCCAGCGGAAATTGAATTTTTGTTCTTTTGTGGTGGACTTCTAGATCACACTGCATACTAGGTGTATCAATACTGCAGATAGGTCTCCTAGGTGTACCAATACTGCAGATAGGTCTCCTAGGTGTACCAATACTGCAGATAGGTCTCCTAGGTGTACCAATACTGCAGATAGGTCTCCTAAGTGTACCAATACTGCAGATAGGTCAGCAGGTCTGACAGTAGAATGATGTTGGTCCAGAAGTGCATGCTATGCTCCTGGCAGGACATGATGATCCTAGGATACTACTGCACTGGAATATCTTATTTCGGGGATTAGACATGCATCCATAACATTCCCTATCACAGTCATGCCTTTGAGACAGTGAAGTGTCATACCTAGTGGTGTAGCAACCCTGTTTCTCCACAACTCTCTGTCTCTTGTGTTGTTAATAAATTCAGTTGGTGACATTCTCTCGTGCCACAGTGACAAGCCATCCAACAAATTCTCTCTTTGTCTTCCTCTGTCTCTTCTCATCTTGTTCCAAAAATCTTGGCTGTGTGTTTATAATTTTTCTATAATTTGTCTTTTTACTTCAACATCTCAGAGGATTTCTACATTAGTTTTTTGGATGTCCATGAAATTGTCATCATTCTTTGAGACAGAAAAAACTCTTAAATATGAGTTTGGATGTCACTTGGCTACTCAACAGAGGACCTTCTTCTACCCAACACAACCAAGCTTGTGTCAGAAAAGCTTGGTTCGTCAAGAGCTACCTGCTCACAGTTAAAGGGGTTACTTCATTATCATCATTGCCATCATAATTATTGTTTATTATTAATAATAACAATCAGAAGCTTATGTATTATTTATTCTGTAGGAATGTGTTACATTTTAACTCATAATTCATTATTTTTGGTATTTGATTTATGACATAGTCTACTTAGCAATTACAACAAAATATATTTTGTCTTCACAGAAGCGGAAAATGCTTGGCGACTCAACATCTACACAAGTACTGAGAGACCTTGAGATTTCTCTAAGAACCAATCACATAGAGTATGTAAGAAAGAAAATACTCCAGTATGTAAGATCAAAGTGAATGAGTCAATCTAACATATGTTCACTAAGAATTTGGAAACAAAGATAACAGATCAAAGTGAATTAGTCAATATAACATAGATTCACTAAGTATGTGGAAGCAAAGATAACATCAGATCAAAATGAATTAGTCAATATAACATAGATTCACTAAGTATGTGGAAACAAAGATAACATCAGATCAAAGTGAATGAGTCAATATAACATAGGCTCATCAAGTGTGTGGAAACATTGAAAACATCAGATTGAAGTTTAACAAAGATAAGAAGTAGAATAGGTAAGGAAATGCAGCTTTGCAAAAAATGAAGAACATGTTGTGTGAGAAAGATAACTCTTCATTGCTTCATGATATAAATTACATTCCTTCAAACACTGGATTTTCATGTAAATATTATGGAAATCTGATGATCTCAGGCTCCTACCAGCTTAATAGTCATTCTTACAAGTTTTCTGGATTCCTTATGAGTCTTCTGGTCTCAGTTCTTTAAATTGCTGCTGGTATCGTTATTCGTTTCCTCCCTTGAAATATTATTGATACTATGTGATTTAATCCATCACAGCAAGTACTTATGAAATCAACAAAAGTTTCATTGTTTATGTTTTTTGTCAATTGGTACTCCCTCTGAGTAGAAGGCTCCAATAGGCATTGCACTAAGCCGAAAGAAAGCTGAAGTCTCCTAAGTATGAAAGAAAGCTCTGAGAAACCACTCCATTGGTCATAGTAAATAAGAGCAAATTACTCACAATTTCTGGGGATAGCAACCAACCAACCTTTCATCGATTATAAAGTCATGCTGGTTCATCAGCGATCATCCTTCTAAAGTGATGCATTTAATTATTCCTGGGATTTTCATTGGTAATTTTGTATCGACCGCCAATGTAAATTATGGAAAAAACCAATTGCATCACATTAAAAAATGATTCCCAATTTAGTCCACACATCTTATGCCATTATACTGAATTCTAAAATGTGGATGAAACTCATGGACAATAGAAAAGCAGGACAGTGGAAATTTGGGGGCTGTAGGCGTGGTTCTATAGAAGAATACTGACAGTAATGACCATTATCCTTGCTATAAGAGAGTTTCTTATGTGATTGAAACCTCCTACTTAGAGAGGGCTTAACTGTTACATATAAAACTGGTATCAACTATTATAGATGATGTATCTAGAATACGTTTGGGAGAATTTGGTATTCAGTGTGGCACATAGTAGGATTTGCTATCTGAGGGACAGAATAATAAATGGGTTCAACCAGCGATTAACAGGAATTATCAGTGTGCATACTCTTTAATATTTGTTTGGGGAAATTGAGGACACTATTGGTTTGCCAAGAGTGTAGTGATGTTGGTTCATAATGAATCAATAAACTCGCTGCACAAAATACGTACCCTCAAATGTTTAAAATCACAAGAAAAATGTAAGTGGTTAACCGATAATGCAGAAAGAAGAGGACTGATCATAAATAAGATGTAAAAAAAAATACTTTTGTTACTGCATGTTATCTTGTGAAGGAGTGCAGGGAGGCTTTCTATGGGATGTGAAAATAAAGGCCGCTTTGCCATAGCAGACGCCGTGACATGTACAGAAAGGATTTTGATTGTACCTCCGACAGAAAAAATGCTATCCCAACCATCGATTGAACTCGGGACTTCAAGGGTCTGAGAACGGCATTCTAACCACACTGCCATGTTTTCCACCATAAGCTGTAGCGATGTATGATATTCTTAGCAAGTCAATATGATACTTAAATAAATTCCTACATGATAGAGCAAACATCAAATTAATCCAATGAAACTAGTAATTCTGTAACAATTTAAGCATATAATTTTTTATTTGTGTAATATTTTATGATTGAATTCAATGTCATAATGCCTTTAACATCAGCACATGAATGATATTATCACCCACCAGGGTGGTCTTGTTATTTATACTTTTCTTGAATCTGCTTTTTGGGGATCTATTTGAATATGTAAATTTATAATGTTTGTTTTCAGATGGGTAAGAGAATTTCTCAATGAGCACAACAAAGGTCTGGATGTACTTGTGGATTATTTGTCTTTTTCTCAGGTGGTAATGAGGTATGGAAGAATTTGTACTTCTTTAAGGTAGTAATGAAGTATAGAGAGGTTGTACTTGTCAGTCAGATAGTACAACTAAATAGGCCCAAAAAAAACAGGGAAAGAGGGAAAAAATGCTTCAATCAGCTGTTAAATTTAAAGGAAGAAGTAATAACAACAATAAATAAAATAGAAGTCCTGGAACCATATTCTATTTTTGTGGCAGGAGAGCTGTAGCAGTTGTGATTGATGTTTCTCCACCAGGCAGCAGCAATTTCACTGTTATATGTTCGAGTTCTCCTTCTCCAGATCTGTTCACTTCTGCTGGTATTGATGTTTTTACAAATGTCAGTATTCCCCCTTTGACTCTTTTGGATCGACCTTAGCAGAAGAACTCATAACCCTGAATAAAGAATCTCTGCATGTCCTATAGGTGAGTCTCTTGTTTGCACATTATGTCAGTGTGGTTTTTCTCAGGAATTCCTGTAGCTCAAGCTGTTTGTTTCCCACTCCTTCTGCATTCCACTGAGCAACAATAAGGTATTTGGTTAGGTCAGTTGTACTACTCTATTTATCCCTGACCTCTTGTTACTAAAATATTCAACAGTTAGTGGTTAGTGATAAAGTTGATGTTATTAATTAATGTATTCAACAGTTAGGGGTTAGTGATAAAGTTGATGTTATTAATTAAAGTATTCAACAGTTAGTGGTTAGTGATAAAGTTGATGTTATTAGTTAAAGTATTCAACAGTTAGTGGTTAGTGATAAAGTTGATGTTACTAAAATATTCAACAGTTAGTGGTTAGTGATAAAGTTGATGTTATTAGTTAAAGTATTCAACAGTTAGTGGTTAGTGATAAAGTTGATGTTACTAAAGTATTCAACAGTTAGTGGTTAATGATAAAGTTGATGTTATTAATTAAAGTATTCAACAGTTAGTGGTTAGTGATAAAGTTGATGTTACTAAAATATTCAACAGTTAGTGGTTAATGATAAAGTTGATGTTATTAATTAAAGTATTCAACAGTTAGTGGTTAGGGATAAAGTTGATGTTATTAATTAAAGTATTCAACAGTTAGTGGTTAGTGATAAAGTTGATGTTACTAAAGTATTCAACAGTTTATGATAAAGATGACAAAAGTATTTAACAGTTTATGATTATGAAAAGTTTATGATAAAGATGACTAAAGTATTCAACAGTTTATGATAAAGATTACAATGTCATTGGAACTTCAGAAGAGTACTAATAAAAACAACCAACTTGTTTCTTCTCCCCATCCTAGGTGAATAACACTGAATAGAACAAAAGTGGGAACAAAATTATACTCTAGATATTAGCAGTTGATGGTAATATACTGTCGACATTGATGTATTTAGATTTGTAATTATATTATGTTGTCTTGCTACATAAAAAATATTTAACTTTTTTGTGTTTATGTGTGTCTCTAGACGAGAACAGCTTATGAACAATGAAAAGACAGCAAGTCTGGACTCGGGTCTCAGTCGAAGCCCTAGACGACACCTGAGAAGATCTAACACTGTTGGGTCACCTCGTAGTTCAAAGCATATTAACAAATTAAACATGGGTGAAGCCAGAGATGATGTGCATGTGTGCATTATGTGTATGCGGGCAATTATGAACCATCAGGTATGTTGTGAATTGTGAAAACCATAGGTGAAACGTAGAAGATCAGAACCATGTGAAGTACCAGACTAGATATGAAAAATAAATAATATATGTGAAGTGCAGATATTATACATAGACTAGACATGAAGAGTATAAACATATGTGTTATTTAGACTAGTGATTAGTGATTTCCTGAATCAACTGGGAGTTCCATCTTTTTCAGCAGATAGTGAAGGGTGAGTATGCTGATAGTTTACATAGTCTGTTGATTGTGTATGTGACGCATGGCCGCGAGGTTAGAACATTGGTCTCACACTAGTGAGGCCTAGAGTTCAATCCCCAGTAAGGACTGGGTTTTTTCTGTCAAAGGGTAAATTAAAAAGCCCTGTACATTATTTGGCGACAGCAAGAACTTTCAGCCTTTATCACACAGCTATTCAATCCCCTCCAACTCCTTAGCGGGAAAAATGCAGCATTGACAGTTTTTTTCTCTCTTGATTAACAGTTGATTATATATCTCCAACAATTATCTCCCTCTACAATCTCTCCATGCAATTTCAGACTCCTTCAATCTTGTCCAGTGTCCTCATTCATAAGATGCCTATAGGGAGAATTCAAAATCTCTTCCTTGTCCGTTGTCATCTGTTCTGACACATGGGCTCTTACATCGACTATCTATGAAGCAAAATATGTAAAGTGCTAGTAACATAGACTAGACATGAAGTAAGAATAAAATCATAGTAAGATGCTAGTAACATAGACTAGACATGAAGGTGTAAGAATATAATCATAGCAAAGTGCTAACACCACAGACTATTCATAAAGAATAATGAATGTATACTGTTCCTTTTATAAAAGATATTTGCTGATTGGACATCATTCAACCTATCGATTGTGTCCACTGGTCATTAACTTCTCATTGTTACCTGGATTGTACTCACCTCATGATTTGTTAGGTCATGAAAGAGGTCAAGGTTGAAATAATATTTTTAACACTAACCCATGACAAGTTTATGAGAATTCTGTGAAACGTACCGCACACAAAACTCTCGGACCATATTATTGAGAGTGCCTATAAAAGATTGATGGTCCTTGAATAACATAAGTTGAAAATTAAATGCACAAGAATGGCTGATCTCACTACAGAATAACGATACATCATCATTGGACACTTACTGACTAAAATCACAAATTGTAGTGTCCAAACAATTTCAAGTGGTTAGAGGCACCATTAGTCGTCTTTGGAGACAATTTCAACAAACTGGCTCGGTTGTAGACTGGCAGCACAGTGGAAGACCCAGAGTAACAACTCCTGATGAAGACCGCTTCATACTTCTGCATCATCTCAGGAACCTATTTGCATCTGCATCCTCCACAATCCAGTTGGTTGGTTGCTGATCCAGCGGTCCATGGGCTCATGCCCTTTGACCCAATGCCATTGTGTGATATATGCATGTGTTTGTGAGTTGTTGTTTTGTTCCATATAATGTGTTCCATTTATCTGGCCCTGGAGGGAGGAGCATTTTCCTGATGTCATCCAGCGCTGGACATTCAAAAAGGTGGTGGTCAACAGTTTCATAGGGATGAGTGCACAGCCGGCACCCTGGAGTGTGTTGTGGTTGTATTCTGTTCAGGTGATTGTTAAGCTGTACATGTTGTGTGCGCAGTCGGAATATGATACTCTGGTCTTTTCTTTCCAGGAGGTTGATATTGTCTTTAGGATTTGGGCTGGTTATATATTTATAGATTTCCCTCCCAGTGTTTCCCATGGCACATCTGTTCATCCAATTTTCTTTGTTCACAGATTTCAGAATCATTTTAACTGTGTGCATTGTTGTTTCTGTATAAGGCTGTTCTTGTTGTGCTCCCCTCTTTGCTAGTCTGTCTGCCTTATCATTACCAGGTGTGTTTGAGTGGCCAGGAATCCACTGCATAACAATGTTGACATCATAAGATGTGAGGGGCTGGTTCTGGCATTATATTGCTGGGGAGTCTGGATTTTCGTCCCACCCCTGGCCAGAGCCAGAGAAAAACTATCACACTACTAGGAAGGAAGATTTCATCCTATGAACTGCTCCGAGCAACTGCAGCCAAGATAGGGTTTACTGTGCTCATTCCCCGCCACCAATTGACTACTGGTTATGCCGAACTTCTCTTGCTCCAGGCATGCAACCAAATGTTCAAGTCAAAAGGATCGTCACGTCCTGAGTCAGTGTGCCTCTATGATGGACCTCAGCCATAGGAAAAACAGTGCTGTCAGTTTCCTCCTCCCCACTGCTGCGCAGCAAATCGCTAGCTCTCTTCCAACCACAAAGGGTGCATACATAAACAAATAAAGAAAAAGAATACAACATGGCATAAAATACATCATAACAAAAAATTAAAAGTATGAGAGGCATAATTGTATAGATGACATGCCATGAAGCTTCTATAATAGATAACCTCAATATAACGGCATGTCATCTACTTAGGTTTTTCTGTTGCATGGGTGGTTTGTCTAATGGGCCATTGGTGAGACCCGCAGACGCAAACCATGCGTGCCACAATGCAGTCAATGCCAGCATCTCGTTGAATATCAGTTCAAACTGTCAGGAACTGGCTTTCGATGCTGGTCTTTGGTCTAGAAGACCCTACAGATGTCCTGCTCTAACGGGCCGGCATCGCCAAAACTGACTGCAGTGGGCGAGCCAGCATCGTCAGTAGACTGTTGGGAATGACTTGAGACGGGTTTGGTTTAGTTTAAGTCTGAAAGTTTCTTCATGCTAAGGTTGAAACATTAATTCTGTAAAAATAAAATTTTGGTACACGGAAATAGTGTTGCATTTCTTTTTTTGAGCAGTATATGTGAAGAAGTTTGCATATGTATGTATAACTTGCGTATTATGTTACAGCAATATTGGTATAGAAATGCAAAATATATTGAAATGATTTTTGTCCTACTGCAGTATGGCTTTAATCTGGTCATTGCTCATAAAGATGCCATTAACTGCATTGCACTCAGTTTGAATCACAAGAGTTTACGGTAAGTTGTCCTCATTAAGTATACTTATTAAAGGTATATCATGTTTTAAGAGGATTTGCATACAGTTTCAATATAATTCATTTGTTTTACCATTATATACAGGAATCTATTTATTGTAATTTCTCTGCTAGTACTGTAAGACTTCACAGGATTGAATGACGATCGGTTTTCGAGCTATGACACATTTGGTCACTTGATATGCAATAATATTGTGAGGTCTCAGAATATTGGTAACTCCTTTGATCCACCTTCTTCTTGGGCTTCCTCTGTATCTTGCGGTTTACATTTTCATGTTGTATGCTCTTGCCTCTGGCCAATAAGTGTTCATTCTCATTAAGTGACTGGACTGTTTCAGTCTATGTTTTTCTATATATTTGACCACAGATGTTGTTCCAACAGTTCTTGTAATCGCTACATTCCTCACATGATCTCTTTATGTTCTTTTGTTAATGTTCATGTCAACATTGATATCACAATATTGATATGCAGATTTAATTAAGATTTGCCTTTTGGTTTTCATCAGGATAGAATATATTAGGAGAAATGATATAATAGAAGCACATTCTGTGTAGGAAATTGCTTTTTAAATTGTTGTTAATTTCTAGATGCCACTATGCACTTTGTTAACCATGCCAGAGATAAGTAATGGCTCGATCTGTACCAAGTATTAAAATATTGACCAAGCTCATGCCGTTCTGGACTATTTGATTGTACACAAGAGACTCATGATAAATTTTTACCATTACAATGATTACTAGGCGAAAGTAGAAAATTGGGCACATTAAAAGTTGCTCTTGTTTGCACTGAACATATTAAGTATGCATTTGTTTCTTCAATGGTTTTTACCACTTTGCAGGTCAGTACAACTTATCCTCTACTCAAACGTTTTTATCAGTATACGGGAGAAGTCAGAGCTCAGGACTCTGATAAAATTCCTAATGTGAAAAAAATTTAACAGAAATATGCAGAGAGATGGAACATTGTTTCATAAATTCTTCCCTTGATAGACTTTGATAAAAAGCTGGTGCATACAGTTTAAGCGTGACCACCGAAATCTACTAAGAAATAGGAGACAGCTGTAAGAGTGCAGTTACAAACATGTATTAAGAGTGAAGAAAATCATTGACATGATAGAAAAACAAAATGTGTGGGGATATCTGGTTCAGTCAAACTGAGTGAAAGAACTGTTCGTAGAATTTAACGCAACAAACTTAACATGAGAAAAAAGGCGAGCACCAGCTAGATTCGTGTGTGAGGAAAACAAAAACAACACATGATTGTAACTTGATTGTGGCAGGTTTTTTAAAAGTACCAATCAATAATATTATAGTGACAATAGATAGAATTTATGATATGTAACCCAATATTTCCAACATGTAATGAGAAACACTAGATCGAACTGAGAGCACAGACATCACCAGGACAATTTTTTTGGGGGTGCTAAATATGTCCTAAAGAAATATTATATGTTCGGTGGCAATACTTGTAATGGATAGTACTATGAATATCTTGTTATATTAAGAAATTCTGGGACTAGAGAACTTGATAGTCACAGGGTCAGCACAGAATGCCGTGAGGAATGGAGGTGCAGGTGTATATATACAATATCCACACAAGCCTAGAGATACAATCAGAACACAGAAAGGAAAATTCTGCAATAATTATGATGCAGAAATCCAGGCAATTAGTGTGGCAGCTAAAAAACTGCTGAACTCCAACTCTGACCTACAGCCTGTGGTATTCCTGACAGATGCAAGGTCATTGCTTCAAGCTCTCCAGTCTGAAAAACTAACAGACTTGAAAAAACTACTTAGCGAATTGTCTTACCAGTATAGGGTAACCATGCAGTGGATACCCTCTCACTGTGGAATACCAGGAAATGAAAAAGCAGACCAACTGGCTAAGGAAGGTGCTGCCGAAGACCAACCAGATATACCAATCACCTACCATCAGAAAAAACAGATGATCAAGTCAATAAGAAAGCCACAAACACCATCACAAGATGACTATCATATTATGAACAGATCAGAGCAAGTTATAATTCTACGTCTCAGAACAGGACACAACCGACTCCGCAGTCACATGTATACAAAGTTCAAGATTGGCAACACAGCCATGTGTACATGTGGACAGGCAGCACAGAGTGCCAAACATATACTTCAAGAGTGTTCTGAGCATGAAACGCTGAGGCAGACATATTGGCCAGAGGAAACAACACTGGAATCAAAACTCTATGGGACACTGTATGAACTACAAAAGACAGAGTTTTATTAAGGAGACAGAATTACAGATATAGACATGTTTCAAGTGAACGAAAGAAGAAGAAGAAGAAGAAGAAGAAGAAGATAGTCACAGACTCAAAATCATAAATTCATTAAAACAACATGCCTGGTGTTGTTAGCATTCAACAATTTGACTATTGAGATTTTCCCACACACACCATATTCTCCAGCTTTGCTGCATGAAACTCTTCTCAGATAAAAAAAATACAACTGAAAGAAAAATATTATCAGTGGCAAAGTCATACTAATTTAAATTAAAATAGAAGTTTTATATTCCCAATATCCTTTGTCAAAAATTCAACAGGAAGATTAATATTTTAAAGACCGAAATAATGGCAATAGCAAAGAAAGAAAGAAATATCACTATCTCCATCGATGATAATATATTAAACAGGTAAATAAGTTCACTTACTTAGGAAGCATTATATCGAGTGAAGGGAACAATGGTAAATAGATGCAACAATACATACCAGATCCTGGGACAGATGACATGTATGTTTAACAAAAATGTAAACATAGACACTAAAGTTGCATTATACAAGACTATTATTATTCCATCACTGTGCTACCAGTGCCAAACCTGGACAATGACAGCACAAGACAAAAGAAAAATAGTGACAGCAGAACTGACATGTCTACAAAGAATACTCCGAGTGTCATTACAAGATAGAGTTAGAAATGATAACATCAGATAACCAAAACAATACCAGTTTTGGAACACATCAAAAGACAACAGATCAAGTTGTTTTCACACACTTCCAGACTACCGACAGACAGCACGCCATAAATGTCCATGACACACAGACATCACGGCTATAAAACCAGAGGCAGACTATGTAAAAGATGGACCACAGAAATCAAAGAAGCCACAAAACAAACGTATAAACAACACCCAAGAAGGCCATCTCCAGAGAACTCTTCTACCCCTGAAGGCAAACAAGGGCCACAGCATATAGATAGAAAGATAGAGATGGAAATAGCTATATAAATAATCAATATGCAGTGAATGTCCGTTGATAACAACTTGGTTCGGGCTGACAAAATATGTATATAATAAGTGAAATTCGCTACTATATCCAACGAACAATATAGAATAATATATAATTGGAGATTTTGAAAAATGTTGTAATAAAGCGACAAATTTTATAAAAGAATGCACTATAGAGAGATTCCACTGTACTCATTTTACAATTGTTTGGAGGAGTGAAAGTACCTATTATTTGTATTATTTTGTTAACTTTGAGGATTAAAGAATTTTATTGCATGATTAAAAACCAAGTCAGATCCTATACTTGTATCTATGCAGGACCAAGGCCTTAGTACTAGAGTTATTGGCAGCAGTATGTCTTGTCAGTGGTGGACATCATATTATTCTTTCAGCGTTTGACAATTTTAAAGAAGTAAGTACAAGGTTAGGTATTACATGTTTGCTCATACTGTCTAGAATTAAGTGATAATTCACCCATTTGTTGTTCGGAACCTAAAAGGGAACAAAGAATGGAGTAACTATTACCTGCCATGCACACCATAAGAGGTGACTAAGGAAGTTTTGAGGGGAAAGTTGGCTGTCCCATCCCATAGAGTAAAAGTCATCCAGACTCTATGCTGGTCAGATGTGTCATGTCGAAAGGTGCAGATATTTCAGCAATCCTGTAAACCATGACACAGCACATTCCGTTTTCCAGACTACATCCTGCTAATCTGCAGGAGTTTGAGAACAAATGCAGAAGTGGTCATTGATCTAACTTCCGAGAATTTTGTTTTTACTTAACTCTAACGAGTATGTATTGTTTTGAGAATGTAGTCTCGTACATGTATATATATTTAAATTAGTCATATTTCAACATTTGTATTTGTTCCCACATATTAAGCTGTTTTTCCTGGGAGCATATTTTTGGCAGGGAAACTCCCTCAGCAGTTGTGACTCTCATTGTATGTCAGTTGTATCTAAAGTTTAGTGCTACTATATTAACTTTTCCAGTAAGGGGATTAGGAGCAACTTCAGGAGTCTGTATAAGGAAATTCTCACATTTGTGCTGCGGTGTTTGGTCATGTGGGTTTTTAATCACACACAAAGGGGCCCAAAAAGATAACACAGAATAGCTACACTATAACTTAATGTGCATATCGTAAGAGATGACGTAGGAGGTTTCAGTTGTCCCATCCCATTAGTGCCCCAAAAACCATACTGAGGTCAGATTGTCAGACCAGTAGGCACAGATATCACAGCAAATCTGTAATAGGTCAGCACAGAATGCAGTGAGGAATGGAGGTGCAGGTGTATATATATAGAATATCCACACAAGCCTAGACATACCATCAGAACACCAACAGGGAAATTCTACATTAAATATGATGCAGAAATCAGGCAATTAGGGTGTCAACTGAAAAACTGCTGAACTCCAACCCTGGCCCACAACCTGTTGTATTCCTGACAGAATGCAAGTTCAGTCCTTTTATTCTGTCCTTTTGTTTACAGGTTTTACATTTTTATCCTTTCATTTTGTTCACAGGTATGTGGTGAGCCGCATAGGTTTGAAACCCTAATGGATTACTTTAAAAATTATGAAGAATTCCACATAGATTTTATGGTAAGTCTATATTGTCTACTATGAGATGTTCCCATAGTTAATGTTAAAGTTTGTTGTCATGATTGCTGTAAATTCAACTGGTAGGCTTTCTAATATTTGAATAACTTTCAATAAATGACATGGTTGAATGCACAAGTTGTCCTTTTGTCTAAATTGTGAATACTATTTCCATCACCATTATTGGTCTTTTTTACTGCCTGTATTTGCTTTCATCTATATTTTTCTATTCCTGTTGTTTCTCATGTTCCTTACTTATTATTTTTTATGATTATGTACTTTCTATCTTTAATCTCTGTTTTATTTTTCCTCTTCAGTTCTGTCTCCTTCAGTCACTCAACAGGCAAATGTGAGCTCTTAAATTAGTATAAACAACATTTGACAGAGAAAAGTACAATAACTTACTTGGAGATCTGAAACCAAATTTAATTGAAAAAAATCTTGAAACTACACACACTTTTCACAGTGCAAAATTTTTGTAAGCATTTCTGGAAGTCATTATCAGGAATAGTATACTTCTTCTTCGTTTGTTCTCAAACTCCTGCAAATTAGCAGGATGTAGTCCGGAGAACGGAATATACAACCAGACAGTCACATTTTACATGTCATTTATTTTGGTCTATTCTCCAAGCTTAAAGGGACACAATTTGTGACTCAAATTGCTTCCCTTGGAGCTTAGACACAAGCTGCAAAAAGGAATGTCTAAAGATTATGAAATCTGATGAGCCCTAGGAATGTTGTGTCTAACCAAGAGATTCAGAATCAGAAATGAAGAATTAGCAGGCTTAGTTTCATGATGGAGCTATTAAGTTTCCATTGCACACAGTTCCAGCTGTTTGTATTTCACAATATCCAGACAGCATCTGATGGTTTTTATGGCTAACATTTATTTACATGATGACCTCTAGGTAGTACTATTTGGTTACGTGTGGTCTTGTATTGTGTATTTATAATTTTACCCATCCAATAGGAGTCAAAGAGAAGTGTTACCATGACTGTTCCAAGCGATAGTCAAGTCCTAGTTTCTACATTTCACTTTCTTTGGTTTCACTTTCCTTCCTTGTGGCAGCCTCCAATCCTTCTACAAGGTGCCAGGTTTCAAGCATTGCCGAAGATCTTTCACAACAATATCGTAACTTTAAATACTGAACAATTTTTAATCTAGGTGGTTCTGTATTGTGTGATTCTGTACTAAGTGCTTTTTAGTAGATTGGGACATGGACTGCTTGCATTTTCTTGTAAGAGATATTGTGAGAAAGTCCTGTGATCTAAGATTGAGTCTATTTATGTGCAGTGATACAACATGTTGTACTGTGACCTTTGTACTGAAAACATGTTCCCTTGTTCCCAGTAGGGAACATTATTTAGCTATTGGGTCTTTTGCATCTGAGCTTCTATTCAGAAAATCTCTGCAACCCCTGATTCTCCAAGTCATAAGTCACTGCCAGAGTCTGCCAGTATCAGCATCTCTGACATGACCAGACAGGGGGAACCTATTCTTTTAATAGACTGCTTCTATTTAGCTATGGTGACCATGGATGTTATTTGACTAGGATACATACAAATCTTCCTCCACATCAACACCAGCAGCTCATGCTCTACCCCTGAACATTTATCAATTCATGAAGTTCATATTTGTTTGTTTCAAGTATACACCAATGGAAGGTGTTTTAAGATCTTCAAAAATGATCTAATCCTTTGCATAAGATTGGGACATTCTATTCCCATTCACATCAGAATTATAATGAGTACTATTTTAATATGCAGTTGTGTGAGATTGTTGATGAAATTATACTATCCTGCTCTACAGGTTGCTTGTATGCAGTTCATCAACATTGTAGTACATTCTGTGGAAAACATGAACTTTCGAATCCATCTACAGTATGAGTTTACAACTATTGGACTAGATGAATATTTAGAAGTAAGATATGGTGTTTTTGTATATTTTTATGAATCTCTATTTGAGAGTTGTACATTGAGGTTTATCGTATATTATTTATTTAATTGTTGGTCAAAACATAAATTTATATTGAATTTTTACAAGTTGGTAAGGAAACTTAAAAGTAAATCTTCTTCTTCAGCGTTCATTCTCAAACTCCCGCTGGATCTCACTTGTAGCAGGATTATGATCCTACTAGATTTCCAGCAGGATGTAGTCCAAAGAATGGAAATGTGCTGTGTCGCCGCTTTATTTGCGCCAATGGCCCGACACATCCGTCTTCAGCGGAAAAAATTAATAAGGAGTGTATTTGTAATAATATTACAAATTCTTTTCAGAACATCGACTCAGTCACAGCTGAATTGAAAGCATCTTGCTTCCACTAAAGTCACAATGTACCACTAGTGATTTATGTATGCACTCACTCTAAGATGTCTTGAGCACATCGTTGTCAAGGATGACCTCTACCTCCTTAACCCAGTTCCCCCAGCCCTCCACTATTAACATTTCTAGAATATATATTTAAATATAACCAAAACGTGGTACTATATCAATAGCAATAAAAGCAGCAACAAAAAGGGTCAAGAATGCTTGAACGTGGTTAACTTCGATGTTGGTGACCAGTGTGTAAGTATGAGACTCTCGTGTGACTTTACTACTAGCAATATGATTACAGACATCCACAATTCAGTGCAAGTGGTTAAAAACACTAAATGTATTAGTTGCCACCACCGAAGTAAGATGTGTCGGGCCATTGACATAAATAAAACGGTCACACAATGCATTTCTGTTCTCTGGACTAAATCTTCCTGGAAATCTAGTAGAAAAATCTTGCTACAAGAGAGATCTGGTGGAAGTTTGAGAACGAATGAAAAAAAAAAAAGAAAAGAAATATTTTGCATTACAATACACACATTCAAAATACTGAAACTGCATTTAGAAGTCAATCGAAAGTATAATTAAAGTATTTGACAGTAAAAATAATAATTTGTAGATATAATGTTGTCAATGTTGATAGTACAGAGGTACTTTCATCTGAAAAATATTACTTTCAAAAGTTTCATTGTTAATTAATTTCTTAATCATTTCACAGAAACTACGCAATACTGAGAGTGACCATCTGGCTGTCCAAGTCCATGCATACCTGGACAATATGATTGATGTTGCACAGTTGTTGGAGGATTCAGAAACTAAAACTGATGCTTTAGAAAAAGTTGCAGAGTTGGAGGAAGATCTTTCACAAACAACAGAGAGGTTGGCAGAAGTAGAGGAGGAGGCTATGACTAAAACAGGTAACTCATGCAATAGTTTTTGTGTGTGCATTTTTCTCTCTCAAGATGTTCATTGCACATACTGTTTAGCTAAGTTTAAAAAAAGTCTCTTACTTTAGTTTCAGTGGTGCTGAGCTCATGGGGGAAGAAGGATGATGATGTCAGAATCTTAGGGATACAAGTTAGTCACCCTTGTTCCTTATGCCAGGCAGTCAGAAACAACACCAGGGTAATCTGGTTGAAAAGATGGGCAGATAGGCTGACTGGTTGGTTGAAATGTATTTAATAAAATGACAATATAAACAAACTAGGAGAAATCAATCCCTTATCCTTCAGTTTTGAACAGGATATGCAAGGATCAATAGCATTTAAACCGTATCAAACACCAGCAACTATCAAACTTTGTAACACTGCTCTATTCCCAACGAAACAGTGGAACACCTTATTGGCTGCCCTTATCATTCAACTGCCAGAAAAAACCTTTTGCAGTCACCTTTAACAGTCACTAACTCACTGTATTGATCACTATTTTTAAGAATGGCAGTGTGTCGACAAGAGTAGAACTACTCAGCAGCATTTGGATATCAACAACATGCCAGGCAGTAGAGTTTTACTTTCAGCATTTGAATATCAACAACATGCCAGGCAGTAGAGTTTTACTTTCAGCATTTGAATATCAACAACATGCCAGGCAGTAGAGTTTTACTTTCAGTATTTCAATATCAACATGCCAGGCAGTAGAGTTTTACTTTCAGCATTTCAATATCAACAACATGCCAGGCAGTAGAGTTTTACTTTCAGCATTTGAATATCAACAACATGCCAGGCAGTAGAGTTTTACTTTCAGTATTTCAATATCAACATGCCAGGCAGTAGAGTTTTACTTTCAGCATTTCAATATCAACAACATGCCAGGCAGTAGAGTTTTACTTTCAGCATTTGAATATCAACAACATGCCAGGCAGTAGAGTTTTACTTTCAGCATTTCAATATCAACATGCCAGGCAGTAGAGTTTTACTTTCAGCATTTCAATATCAACATGCCAGGCAGTAGAGTTTTACTTTCAGCATTTCAATATCAACATGCCAGGCAGTAGAGTTTTACTTTCAGCATTTCAATATCAACATGCCAGCCAGGCAGTAGAGTTTTACTTTCAGCTCCAGATTGATGTTTCTCTGGCATCTTTATTACTAGGGAAGTTTTCCAAAGCTCTTTCAAGAGCTAGATGACTGTTTACACAATGAGGATGTAGAATGTTGACATTCCACAATCTGGACAACATTCTACTCTGGAGACTTTGCTGTGATTTCTTTGCAGATTTGAGATTTGCAGCAGATAAAAGACTTGATTCCCCCAGGGTAGTGTAGACAAACCCATTTGCATTATAATTAAATTTGACTTTTTCTTTCTGTGTTCATTCTCAAATTCCTGCTAGTTTGCAGGATGTAGTCTAAATCAGTGGTCCTCATTATGTGCCATATTTATTCCCTATTGGACATAGATACATGAAAGGAGGGTGGCGGGCGCTATGTCAAAAAATTGTGAAATTTTGGCCACAGAAATGTTGGGGTAAATATGAAGGTAAATATTCGAATGATAAACAAAAATATTTATAGCGATAAAGCTTAAAAAGCTGTGGCGACTCACACAGACTTCGATAACCAGGAAAGGATGTGGGATGGAACCACTGGTCCAGAGAGCAGAATGCATTGTGTCATGGTTTACAGATTGATTGCAGTATCTGTACATTTCAGTCGGACATATCTGACTGCAGCATGTCTTGAGCCGTTAGCTTATGGAATGGGACAGTTTATAAATAGCGTTGTATTATGTCTTTGCATTCACATTTAATATTTGTAAAGCCCATGATAGTAATGTATACATTTGTTGCTATTTTTGTCATAAAATACCTGTAGAATGGAATAAAAACGCTCACACAGAATGTGAAGTTCCAATTCCTGGAAATACCTGTAGACTTGTATAAAAATGCTCACAGAGTATATGAAGTTCCAATTCTTGGAAAGACCTACTGCTTCTTGTGTCATTCTCAAACTTCTGCAGATTAGTAAGATATAGTCTGAAGAACGGAGTGTGTTGTATCGTGGTATGTTACTGTGCTGCAATATCAGTGCCTTTTTGCGTGACACATCCAACTTTAGCATGTCTTCTGGATCACTTTAACCCTGTATGGGATAGGACAGACAACATAAATTTCTGAGTTGCCTCTTTAGAACATTCATGGAAGGTAAACAGTGTTGCTATCCTTAGCTCCCTACAAGCCCCAACAATGTATGTGCTTAAAAGACCTACAAAAGATATTGTTTTCAGCACCTGGTAACGACAGCTGGAGAAATCATTTAAATGAAACAGATTTGTTAACATAAATTTGCTAAGCACCATTAACCCATACCTACCCCAGGCTAAGAAAAACGAATCCTGTAACTACTGGCAATCGAATACCGCGATCCTGTGTTGTCCCATCATAAGATAGGCCGGACGTGAAATAAATCACAGATGTTACATTTATTATAGTGAAATTAAAAAAATTATTTGTCAGTAATAGATTGAAATATAAGAGTTAAAATGTTGCCACAGAGCCTAGGCTAATAAAAATGTAATTTGATACTATTTATTACTGTATTGACAGCTTGTTTTATTTTTCAGTGGAGTTAGAAAAACTGTATTGACAGCTTGTTTTATTTTTCAGTGGAGTTAGAAAAACTGTATTGACAGCTTGTTTTATTTTTCAGTGGAGTTAGAAAAACAGTTATCAGAAGCAAATACAGAACTTGATGATCTACGTGTAAGTAATGCATCTATATATATATATGTATGTATACTTTATCTTCAACTCAAACATTGATTGTTACACTTTTCCAATAGTGACTATGTTATCTTCAACTCAAACATTGATTGTTACACTTTTCCAATAGTGACTTTGTTATCTTCAACTCAAAAATTGATTGTTACACTTTTCAAATAGTGACTATGTTATCTTCAACTCAAAAATTGATTGTTACACTTTTCCAATAGTGACTTTGTTATCTTCAACTCAAACATTGATTGTTACACTTTTCCAATAGTGACTTTGTTATCTTCAACTCAAACATTGATTGTTACACTTTTCCAATAGTGACTATATTATCTTCAACTCAAAAATTGATTGTTACACTTTTCCAATAGTGACTTTGTTATCTTCAACTCAAACATTGATTGTTACACTTTTCCAATAGTGACTTTGTTATCTTCAACTCAAAAATTGATTGTTACACTGTTCCAATAGTGACTTTGTTATCTTCAACTCAAAAATTGATTGTTACACTTTTTTCAATAGTAATTATGTTATATTTAACTATAACATTATTACACTTATCTAATATTATCTCTGTTATCTTCAACTCAAAGATTGATTGTTACACTCAACAGGAGCTCACATCCAGGCAAGAGATGGAGATGTCACTGTTAAGACAGACAATGACAGAGAAAGACGAGGAATCACGAAAACGACTTAGTATGTTAGATGCCAAATTAGTAGAGCTAGAAACAATGAAGACCCATCCAGGTGAGTACACCTGTAATTATGTACTCACAGTTGCATGTATTGAGAGCAGTGCCATGACTAAGGTGGGGAACAAACCTTGGATGACAAATTAATATGTACATGGGAAAGGGGTCTGGAGAATGGCAAAACTAGATTTGTCTAAACTCTCAGCCATAAAATGGTAAATGTAAGGTAAATTATGAACCAGCGTCATAGCACAAGGTTGCCTATAATTGCTCAGCTGCCTAGTCAGTAGTTGACCAGAAATCGCTTGACTAGTACCATCTTTGCACATGCTCAGGAGAGATAGCTCCATTCCTCAAATTCCCTGTCCTGGATGAGTCCTGGTACCCTACAGCCTGATGGCTGGGTGAACCATGGGAGTAATTTTTATTTCAAATCAAGAGTAACAAGTGTATTTAAAACTTAGGTCAGTATGTCAGCGGGCGAATGACTAAACATTTCACTACTGTGTTTCCCAAACTTTCAGCCTTTCACACAATATTTATGTGGAAAATCTATTAATATAATTAGCAAGGACTAAGGACATAGAAAATATCAGAAGTTAGCAGACAGCATTTGACCAGGTCAGTTCAACAGACACAACTTTAGTCAATACACTAAGGATGCAGATTAGTTGAATTCTGAAAACGTATTGACTCGATTTGCATGGCGAATCAGTGTTAGCTGAATGGACCTGGTTCAAATCCCCTCTGCTATCTAATACTGTAATCATATTTATTGCTGTAGTCAATAAGAATATTTATTGTTGTGTTCTGTAATCATATTTATTGTTGTGTTCTGTAATCATATTTATTGTTGTGTTCTGTAATCATATTTATTGTTGTGTTCTGTAATCATATTTATTGTTGTGTTCTGTAATCATATTTATTGTTGTGTTCTGTAATCATATTTATTGTTGTGTTCTGTAATCATATTTATTGTTGTGTTCTGTAATCATATTTATTGTTGTGTTCTGTAATCATATTTATTGTTGTGTTCTGTAATCATATTTATTGTTGTGTTCTGTAATCATATTTATTGTTGTAGTCGGTAACACAAATAAAACAAGATGTACACCAGGGATGTCACCAGATTTATTTTCTCTTTAGAGCGAGAATATCTTGAGATCAATTAAGAATATGCCAGGCATTAGAATAGAAGGACACAATATAAAAAATCTATGATATGCAGATGATAACTGTGTTGACAGCAGAAAGCCAAGAACATCTCCAAGATCTGATAAACAGGACAGTGATAGAAAGTGAATAAAAAGGTCTTAGTATAAACATAAAAAAGACAGAAACAATGATAATAGGAAATAGTACCCCACCAAATAGTAAAATAGTATTAAATGAGAAAAACTTGAAGCAGGTGAATAGTTTCAAATATTTAGAAACATTAGTAACTTCATATGGTAAATGCAAGACCGAAATTATAAGCAGAATAGGACAAGCAAAAGCAGTATTCCATAAAATCACAAATATCCTATGCAGCAAGTCCATATCAATGGATACTAGAAAACATGTCCTCAAATGCTACATTGAACCAGTGCTACTATGGAATTGAAACATGGACAATAAGACATCACAAAAATCATTGGAGGCAGCAGAAATGTAGTTTATTCTAAGAATGTTACGCATTCCTTATAGTGGCAACAGGAAAGATAGAAGGGAAAAGATCATGGGGAAGACCCAGAGAAAAGATATTGGACAGTTTGACTAAATGGCTTCGATTGACGACACCAACAGAGATGATGACATATATGAGAGATCTATGTACATGGAGAAATATCATTGCCAACGCCATTCTCACAGCATTTTATGATGATGATGAGTCTGTAAGCATATTTATTGTTATTATCTGTAAGAATATTTTTTGTTGTTGATATCATAGAGGTTGCTGGCACAGATCTAGACAAGTATGTATATTGAAACTTAGGAAGTGAGTTATAGAATGATGGTTCATAGGTTGCTGTTTTCCTAAATTTTCAGATACTGTAGGCAGCTCAGGAGATAGTTCACCTGGCAAAACTCCAGAATTGTCACCTGTTTCAGCGCCCCCTCCACCTCCACCACCACCTCCACCCCCACCTCCACCTCCAAATGCTCCAGGTGCTCCACCACCTCCTCCACCCTTTGGTTCTGGTCTTGCACCCATGGACGGTAAGTCAACATGTTAGTCTTTAAGATAATGTCTGCCTTTTGTGATCCCCAGAGTTACTACATGTTTTTGTCTTTCATTATTCCTGTATCTAGACAGACATTATTCCAGTACCTAGACAACACTGAAGAAAGGCACATCAAATGAGGAAGGTCCTCAATGACAGAAGCAGAAGATTTTATATTCAGTCTATCAGCTGGGAGAAAAAGGAAGAGGCAGTGAATAGGTAGATGCATGCAAGGAGAAAGTCCTTAACAAATGTTATGATCTAGGACAGAGATTGCCGTGATTGGGATGCCACCAAACAGAATAGATGCTACAAAAACTCATCCAGCAGTACTCAAAAGTCACAAGATATAATCATTTACAGAGATGGTTTGGTCATAAATACATAAACAGGTGTTGATGGAGTGTGCATTGTTCAAAGAATTATTGAAATGGGAGTGACAAGTAAAGAGGGAAGAATGTGTTCTTTCTGGACATATTCTTCTTCTTCTCCAGCATTTATTCTCAAAACGTCCGCTGGATCTCTCTTGGTGCAGGACCATGGTCCTATTAGATTTCAAGCAGGATGTAGTCCAGAGAGTGGAAATACGTTACGTCACTGTTTTATCTGTGACAATGACCAGACACATCCATCTTCGGCTGAAGTTATATTTGAGACACACAAATGAAATTCAATGTACTTATTGCATCACTTCTGTTGGCCCAACTGATTATTTCAGTCATTTTTTATTGGTCACTATGATGACAACATGATGGGGTGACCAATCAATAGATAATTGTGTCAACACAAGTGATGTATGGCAGTCAAAACAAAATGTTTGCACTCAGGAAATCTGTTCCAGTTCTGAAACACAGGCATGTTTTGCCACAGAAAATCCCAAACAATATAAATGAAACATCACCAATACAAATGTGTTGCAATTATTTAGATACTAATTTGCTTTGGGTACACTCAAATGAATACTGTAGAATATCTTATATCCTACACAATGCAGAGTGGGTACATATGTATATAAGCTATAGAGGCAACTTGTTAAACTATTAACATTTTTAGAAAATGTAAATTTTTAAAGTGTCGGTTTGAATGAAAAGTTGGGTTCCAAAAATCTGTGCGATCAAACAAAGAGTTTCTGAAATATTCGGTTGAATATATAATTACAAATTTATAAACGGGATATAGTACTGAAACTGGATATCAAATTAGTACTGAAATGACAGTGATTCACAATGTTTCCTATATAATTGTATAGGTGTTAGCAAAAGTTGCTGAAGAGAACTATTTAATATGAAATACAGGGTTAATAATTGTATTCCAAATTTTTAAATGTTCTGGCATATCCTGTTACTCTGACCCACACCCAATTATTTGATACTCTCCGCCATTTGATAATTACATATTGCTCATTGCTTTTAAATTATTGTTGAATTCTTATTCTCCACTTATATATTTCATGTACCTAGTCAGAGCTATGTGAAATGGTGCAATCTTTACTGTGCATTAAAACTATGATCAAGTCCATGCAATGTGTGAACTATTTGCCTATCACCAGTCCCTCTGCTATGAAAACTGGGAAATATTTGTATTTTTGACAGTTTTTAAAATACAAATGTCCAGAAATTGTTTAAAGATATCTCATCATTTCTCAGTAAAAGATAATATTTTAATATACATTTCTTTTTATCCTTTTTTTTGTACACAGCAATGACAATAAAAAAGAAAATTCAAACAAAATATCGTCTTCCAATCCTCAACTGGACACCTCTAAAACCACAGCAGCTCAAGGGAACCATATTCTCAGATTTAGATGATGAAAAATTGTATAACGTAAGTAACTTAGAATATTTGGATTTGGTTGTACAGCAGTTTCCCACCTCCAAAAGAAGTTATCTCCAGTAACAGTAAAAGTTCTCTACATAGAGAGATTTGACAGTATTATACTGTGCTCTAATGTCATAGTCTGCTATCAATATCAAGTATATTGACTCAAAAATGCTCAAGAGATGTATGCGATTGACATCACTGTGCTCATGTTTTCTCCACATACAGCATTAACTTATAGTTTCTACACATTTAACCAGATATAACCAGAATCTCTTTCGCTATTATCTGGCTTTTCTCTATATTCTTCTTCATTCGTTCTCAGACTCTTGTAGATTAGCAGGATGTTACCTGGAGAACAGAACATTTATTCTAAATAGTATGAAGTTGGTCAACAGAACATCCACTCGTTACATCGAACCGTCTGTTCATATCATATTATAAGTATCAGATCTGTTCCCCGCCGAAGACGGATGTGTTGGGCCATTGGCGCAAATAAAACGGCAACACAACGCATTTCCATTCTCTGGACTACATCCAACTGGAAATCTTGTAGGACCATTGTCCTGTTACAAGAGAAATCCATGGGGAATTTGAGAATGAACGCCGAAGAAGAAGATCTGTTCAAGATATTCCTCTGTGTGTAGCGACCAACTACATCAACCCTTGTTGGTCTAACTAATCTCCTCAGACTGTCTGCATAGCACTGTTGTTTAGCCACACTGATATTGGCATATTCACATCATCTTCGTTTTCTGCATTCATTATCAAAGTCCTGCAGATTAGCAAAATCTAGTGCATTATGCCATGGTTTATAGCTTTGATGCAATATCTGCACCATTTGGCCTGACACATCCAATTTCAATGTGACTTCTGGGTCACTTTGACCCTACATGGAATGGGACAGCCAACTCTAGCCCATAACCTCCCTAGTTGCCTCTTACAGGATGCATGGAAGGTAAATAGTAGTGTTATTCTTTGCTCCCATTTCAGGTCCAGACAACACACAAGTTCTTTATGTAAGTTTTTCAAGTTTAGAAGTAAGTTTTTGAAGTTCTTTCTCACTTCAGCCATAAGATCAATGTCATCTGCAAACCATCTGCAAATTGAACAGACGGTAGCCACAAATTGAAATTGTTGTGTGTTGAACCTGTAGTGTCTTTTACAAGATTTCCTCCAAGAATACATTAAATAACATTGGTGATAATATACATCATTTTCCGTCCGTGTGTTGCCGGGGCCCGAAAGGGGAGCAAAGAATAGCAACACTGTTTACCTTCCACGCATGTCGTAAAAGGCGACTAAGGAGGTTATGGGATGGAGTTGGCTGTCCCATCCCATATAGGGCCACTGACCCAAAGCCATGCTGAAGTCGGATGTGTCAGGCCAAAAGGCGCATATATTGCAGCAATGCTGTAAACCATGACACAACGCATTCCGTTCTCCGGACTACATCCTGATAATCTGCAGGAGTTTAAGAACGAACGCAGAAGAAGAAGATATACATCATTGTCAAAACCCCTACAATTGTTTTGAAGAAGTCTCTAATATCACACTTAATTTGAACAACACTAGTTGCTACTTGGTGTATTGCTTAAATAATTTCTATTATATTTCTTTAACATATTTGTTATAAGTTCTCATATTGCTTTCTAGAAACCTTATTGCCAAACTCCACCAAAGGCCCTATAGCATTATAATTTAAATATATCAATATTGACTGAAATGTGGTGGTTTTCCCCACTTTTACAGATACTGTACCTCTTGTACGTGATGTTTGTTTTTGTTGTAATAGTGCTTGTTGTGATTGGTCTGTTCTCAGTGACTTGAGTGCACAGATTGAATGTCTTTATGAGATCACATCTTTTTGGGGGGATGTGGATGGTCGAGTATGGAAAGCTGCTTACTTGAGTTGCAAAGTGATTTGGTGCCGCTAGGAAGGACCTGGTTCATTTCCTGTCAGCCGTAAAAATTATTTTCATTTATCCTCATGCTTCCTACTTGAATTTACTTTTACAGATCATAGATTTCAATGAATTTGAAGACATCTTCAGGCTAGGATCAGCTGGGCCATTAACAACTGCAGGAGATGGCACACCAAAAACACTCAAGAGGAATAAGAAACCAGAGACAATTTCATTATTGGAACCTAACAGGCTGCGCAATGTTGGTGAGTTTGCATCTCTTCATATAATTTTTAAAAATTAGCCAGCATTATCTTTACAAAGATTAACAGCACTTAACTTTTAGTGGGCCAGGGGCAAAACTGCGGTTTTACCAGCCTGTTTTTCAGCATTAATTTTTATCTATGACTGATGTCATAAATTTTATTACCATCATTTAATTATTCTTCCTATAATATGTATTATATACGTAAATGTTTGGAATGAATTTTCTATATGTTTACAAAATTTCTATATGTTTACATTGGTTAAAAATATATCTTATAATTGTTTTTAAAATAAATGAGGATGAAGTATACATTAAAAAATTATGTGATAAAATTAAATAAGAAACTTCAATTAAAACTTTATTTAAACTCATTCTATGCACTTATAGGTAGGCAAACTTTTATATTTATTGCTATATCCACATATATGTACTTCAGGAAAGTTTCATTAATATTTAATTACACGTACATTAAAAAAAATACATTACAGTGGTCATGCCATAATTTTTTCGGGCTTGTTATAATCATAAAATTGTACGTGCTATTGTTACTAAATATTTTTAAAATTGCTAAAATATAATCCTAGAACACGATTCATAAATGAAAACCTTCAATAACTAAACATTCCACTGATTTACATTCGTTAAACATAATATTGCTGCCAATAATCATAGATAAAATTAGATGTAGGCGGGGAATATGAAAGAGGAACAAATTTATAAAATTTCTAGGCCTACTTACCACTCAATGCACATGAATAATATTCCCTTACACAAGCAGCTCGACAAAACCAAACACATAGTTACGCTTATAATCTCAAATCTATTCAAGATAGATGTTCTTCTGTGTAGTTACCAATCACATCAACCCTTGTTGGTCTAACTAATCTTCTCTGGCTGTCTGCATAGCACTTTTGTTTAGCCACACTGATATTCACAGCATTTTAATCTTCTGTGTTCGTTCTCAAAGTCCTGCAGATTAGCAGAATGTAGTGCATTATGTCATGGTTTACAGCTTTGATGCGATATCTGTTCCTTTCGGTCTGACACATCTGACTTCAGCATGGTGTTGACCCACAGCCCTTATGGGATGATACAGTCAACTCCACCCCATAACCTCCTTAGTTGCCTCTTATGACATGCATGGAAGGTAAACAGTGTTACTATTATTTTCACCCCTTTCGGGTCACTGCAACACACTAGCATGCCTTGTTCTTGGTTTTCCTTTGTATCTTGCTGTTTCTATTTTCATGGTGTATGCTCTTTCCGCTACCCAATAAGTGTTCATTGTCATTGAGTGGCTGAACCATTTCAATCTCTGTTTGTCAATATATTTGACCTCAGATGTTATTCCAACAGTTCTTGTAATATTTTCATTCCTCGCATGATCTTTCCTTGTTCTGTTTGCTACTTTTCTTAGACATCACATTTCACAAATAGTAAGCTTTCTCTCTTGTTCTTTAGTTAGAGTCCATGTCTGACATTGATAACACATTGTTGGGATGAATTTTAAATTTATGATTTGTCTTGTGAATCGAGAATGGATAAGGAGAACATTTTAAAGTTGTTCAGCAAGCACATGTTATATGTAGACACTGCAATAGATGACGAATCTAGGACATAATATTAAGTGTGCCATGAGTAGGACTGGGCATCTGAAAGCAGAGTAAGGAATATGTTTAACCATTGAATGACCGGTAACATTAATATGCAACCATTTGATATTTGCTTTGATATTTGTAAGGCTGAGCATTCATGGGTTTTCCTGGAGTAAAATGATGTCAGCTCATAATCCAATCAGCTTTGGCATAGATAGTCAATAAAATGTCTTTCGATTGCTCTGTGTTAAGCGATCAAATTGATGCATCCTCTGATGTTTGTTGTTTTTCAGCTATCACAAGACGCAAAATAGAACTGACCAATGATGAAATTGTGAAAGCAATCAATGGGTAAGAGAACAGTTATGATAACTTTTAACAGCTGTTGAAGCAGTTGGCTAATTATATAAGAATGTGCATTAATCAGCATACCTTGAGTAAGGTGACAAATACATGAATAAATACTGGAGTAAGGTGACAAATACATGAATAAATACTGGAGTAAGGTGACAAATACATGAATAAATACTGGAGTAAGATGACAATACATGAATAAATACTGGAATAAGATGACAATACATGAATTAACATGAGTAATATGACAACTACATGAATAAAATGTGGATTAGATCATAAATTAATTTTGTGGATGACAAAATACCCACTGTTTTGCCTAGGTCTGAAATGGGAGAAAACAATAGTAATATTGTGATCTACCATCATGTTGCAAGATGCAACTATATTTTTTCTATAATAATAAATCCTCAATGCTTCTTTAGGTTTTATGATTACGTATGTTGATTATCCTCTTCACTTACTGGACACGTCTATAGGTGTTCAGATCTCCGCTTCAGTAAATCTCTCAGGGCATAATGGCTGATGGTTCCAGTTCTATGTTGGCTCACTGTTTTTTTTAAACCTTTGTTAGTTGTTCTCTATGGGCCACACCTATCTCCACTCCCATTTCGTGCATGTCAATATTGACTAGTGCTCATTTATCTCAAAATCACTTGATCGTGCAGACTCATGAAGCACAATGAATTGGTCTGCTCAGTCCATAGGCTGTGATCATCTGTTATGGTGGCGAGCCCAGCTGATTGGTCAGTCCGTTCATTACCCTCCACATCCGCGTGTCCTGGGACACAGATAAGCATGATTTTTATTTGCAGTGAGGCCTGCATGTTAGCTTTCTCTAATGACTCTACTCATCTTCTATGTACATTACCTGTTTTGATTTTCTGAATCATATTCATTGGGTCACTTAGTATGCATGCATGGGAATAGTCTTGTGATTCCAGCCAGTTTAGTGCATGTGTTTCAGCATATACATCCATTGTTAGGCTGCTTGTTGTTGAGGTAAAGGCCCCACTGGCTTCATGTACTGTTGCTTCCCTGTGATCTGGCAGTAAAGGCTATGTGCATCGCTGGTGCCGATGATGGATCCATCCGTGTAAATCACAATATCCGTGTCATCAGCATATTCGCAGATGAGTGCCTTGACCTCAGCATCCATGCTCACAGGGTTGTGTTCCCTGCACTCTCTATTGAGTGTTCTCTATTGAGTGTAATGACAGTCTTGACTGCCTCCTGAAAGACCCTAGGTATAGTATCCATTTCTTGTGAGGAGTTATGCCTTCTGGAGCGTAAATCTGTTTAATGGTATCTTCGGTATGACACATTCACATCATCTTGCCTCTCTTGAGCCTGTTTTCCTTCACACGGGGGAGCTCAATGTGTAGTGGATTGTCTGTGTCAGAACTCACTCTTAAGTATGCATAGACATGCTGCATGTCAATTCTGTATGCTCGGAAAATGAAGGAAAAATCTCACAGCCACACATGGTATGTCCCTTGTACAACCAAGGATGATCCGCATCGCTTCATTTTGAATTCGGTCCATATTCATAGTAGCTTGAGATTACACATCTTGAAGCCTCAACTAAAACATCTTTTATAGGGATGCGTTGTGGTAAAATATGGAAAAGTGTTGACTCAAGTTATGAGGCGAGTAGATGCCATCTGAGTGAACCATGTTTAAATACCATTTGCTGCATTATGATGTATTTCTATATAATAAATCTTCATTGTTTCTATATGATATTATTTATTTAAGATGCAACTATGGGCTGAAAATGGCAGGCTAAAGTTTAATTTGTCAGGAAAGAAGGTTTAGATATCACAGCTAAGCTGTAAATAGTGACACAACATATTCGTTTCTCTGGGCTAAATCTGCTTACTAGTTTAGGAGTTTGAACATGACATCGAAAAAAAGACTATGGTACATAAGCTGTCATTTCAGTGGATTATACATTATCTTAAATACAAAAGATGAAATGGTTTGGCCACCTAAGCAGAATGGAACCAGATCACATTCCATCGATTTTCATTCATTCATTCATTTTCCTTTTGCGCTGAAGTTAGCGCATAGGGCAGAGGTCAGATCTCTCTAATTCTGTCTGTTCAAAGCTATTCTGTGCAGTTCTTGAATAGTATGAATATTGGTTGTTTTACTTTCTCTAAGTATTGTTCTTTTGAGTGTTTCTTTTGGTCTACCCCTTGCTCTTTTGTCTGTAGGTATCCATTCAAGAGATTGTATTCTGTTGGTGTCTGCGCATAGGACATGCCCGATGTAGGACCAACAGCGTTTTCTGATAACATCTGTGATGAAATTTTGATGTGTCTCTTCTCTGATTTTATCATTTGATTTCAATTCACTTCAATGGGTGTTAGTTATCCTACGAAGACATTTGTTCTCGAAACTCAGTAATTTCTTTTCTGAAGATAAAGTTATTCCATCGATAGCCTTCAATAAAAGATCATCTGAAAAGAGAAACAGGGGAAGACTCAGACGAAGATGGATAAATGAGATAAGAGAAATACTAGAATACTGGGACAGCAGCATCACAGTTAGCTAAAGAAAGAAGACTTTGGCTTCCCATGATGCCTAGCAATACATATGGATAGGACAAGACCAGATAGAGTATATTGGAAATGCACTTGCTTATAGATTATTTCTACCAGAATTGAGTTGGGATCAAGTGCGTTCAACCACCTAACAGACATCTGGAAATAAAAAAAAAGAATAAATAAATATACCAAACTGCGATTGTTCAACTCCTATGTAATATCCGTATTAACATACAGTTGCGAAAGTTGGAAGATAAGAAAAGCACTGGTCAGAAATTAAATTCGTTTGAAAATAAACATCTTAGAAAACTTAAATATTGGTTAGGAAAAATTCAAGTCTAAAGAGCAAGTAAGAGAAGACACCAAACAGCAATATGTTTCTACAACAATAAAAAGAAAGCGATGGACTTATATTGGACTGTACTTAGAATGAATGAACGAAAACATCCTCTACAAGCATTACAATGGGTACTAGATGGCAAAAGAAAATGAGGAAGACCAAGAGAGTCTTTGCAGAACAATCATCAAAGAGGGTATCACTATGTGCCTCAACAACATGCGAGAATTATACAGAGTAGCATCACGCCACTCAAACTGGAGAGCTCTGGTTTCTACTCTATGCACAGTATTCGGTGCTGAAGGAACATAGAGGTAGATATAATTAATTCCTGGCATGTACCTTACATCAGTGATTTTCATGACAAATGCATGAGTTGAAGTATTTTTTACAATAATTAATTATAATACATCACATGTATTTTCCCAGCCTAGATCTTAAGAAGCTGTTTCTTGACATTGTGGATATTATGATGACAATTCTACCAAATGAACAAGAGGTAGGTACTAGAGTGATGATTTAACTTCATGGAGTGATAATTTATGATTTAACCACTATGTGATAATAGTAGTGTCAGGATAAAGTTAGCTGGTGTACTTAAATCAAATATTTGTTATGTTATCCTACATGGCTTTCAGTAGAATAAGTTGTTGTAAAAGCACAGAGTAATGTGTTTTTGCATGTTTTGTATAGAGCTCAAACTGTGTGATGCACATTATTCAAGAAACACCAGGTTTATTAATATAAAGGAATGCATATGTTAAAAAAATACAATCAATGTAACACTATCGATGCATTTAATAATAAAATTTGTTTTTTTAATTAAATGTGTGGCAGAACTGACATATAAAATAATGATGTACACATACTAAGAATACTCAAGCTTTTTCTACATATCCATGCCACTAAGCACAACACAACACTTAACATTACCGAAACCCGTGTAGACACATTTTCAAAGTCAGATGTTATTTTAGGATCACATTACCAAATTATGTTTTACTTAGTGTCTACCATTCTACCGTGATGCATGGAGATTTTACTTAGTGTCTACCCTTCTACTGTGATGCATGGAGATTTTTCTTAGTTTCTACCCTTCTACTGTGATGCATGTTGATTTTACTTACTCTTCACCCTTCTTTTGTGATGCATGGAGATTTGAGAGAGACTAAGGTGCCAGATAATCCTATTGACTGTAATTTTCTTGAGTTTAGTCACTTTAATTCTGCAAGTTCCCCAAGGACTGATTAACTGTGTTTCAGAAACACGAGTCTCAAATGGTCGTCCCGGAGGTAACTCTAGTGTAATATTCTTCTTCTTCAGCGTTAATAAACTCCTGCTGGATCTCTATTGCAGTAGGACAATGGCCCTATTAGATTTCCAGCAGGATATAATCCAGAGAATGGAAATGCGTTGTATCGCCGTTTTATTTGCGCCAATGGCCCGACACATCCGTCTTCGGCGGAGTGTAATATTAAAGTCATTCACCTGCTGATCAGCAAAAAAACCTGGGTTTCGAGACCACTGGAATAATAAAGTAATGCACAAATTACTGCATTATTACTTTTACATCAGACATTCACAACCTGGTGCTCGCAATAATTATGGTGCTCATGGTGATGCAAGTTAAAAAGTACTCACAAGCACTAACGATCACAAAATTTCTTTACAATTCCAACTATGTTGTAAAATCTGAAACCAATATTGTTACTATTCATGATTATAGGGAAAATGAACAAAGAAGGGTGTATGATAAAGATGGTTATATGACCAGTTTTCATTTGTACTTTTACTGTCAATTTTCCTCTCATTCTATTATATGTTATAGTGCTCACACACTCAGTGTTATATGTGGGCAGTGCTCGTCCCTATCTACATGATGCATGCATAATACATGTATGTGATTCAAAAGATATTCTTCTCCTCTAGCGTTCATCCTCAAACTCCTGCTGAATTCTCTTGTAGCAGGACTATGGTTCTACTAGATTTCAAGCAGGATGTAGCCTAGAGAATGGAAATGCGTTGTGTCGCCGTTTTATTTGCGCCAATTGCCAGACACATCCGTCTTCGACGGAATTAAAAAGATATGAACAGTGGAATTATTATTTGTTCATGTACGTTTCTGATCCAGCTATACATTGGCTCATGCCCTTCGAGCCAGTGCTATTGTGAGATATGCATGTCTTTGTGAGCCTTTGATTTATTCTATATAGGATGTTCCTTTTATCTGGCCATGGAGGGATACATGTGGGAGATGTTACTTTCTAGTGTCAGGGGTAACACAGGCTTGGTGTTGTGTGGCATCCTAGAAATGGGTAAAAATGGCTTACAAGGCAAGGATTGACATGATCTCTGTTTTGGTGAAATGTGCTGAGGACCTTATTTTGGTCACTGAAGGAAGAAGAAATAAATCATTTTCTCTTGGACGTAGGTTCACTGTGAAAGAGTCACATTCTGGTCTGGAGTAGAAGACTACCCAACACATTATGTTGCACACGACCAAATATAGTTCTCATGATCTTGAATTAAATCTGCCTTTGTGTTGTCAGGGCTACCAAAAGGGAAGCAAAGAATATCAACACAATTGACCTTCCTTGCATGTCTTGGAGATGTCGTAGGATATGGGGTAGAGTTTGCTGTCTCATCCTATATAGTTTAAAGGTTATCCAGAAGCGACACTGAAGTTGGATGTGTCTGACCAAAAAGTGTAGATATCGCAGCAAAGATTTAAATCTGTACACAACATCTACAATGCATTCTATTCCCTGGACTACACCCTGCTAGTTTGCAGAAGTTTGAGAACGAACGCATAAGTTGAATGAAATCTACCCTGTCCAATATAGTTGACATGAGGAACATCTACAAAGAGCTAGAAGTAGACACTCCATTGTAGGTGCATATGACTTCTTTGTAAATGTGACTGTGTTGTCTGCACAAGCAACTATCTATTAATTTAGTGCTGTAGTTAGATATATATACAGTGCATTTCTGTTGGACATGGTTTGATGTAACCTTTTTAATTTCTATCATATTCTAGGTCAAGTCATACAAAAGTTTTGAGAGAGATAAACAATCTATAACTGTGTTATCTGATGAAGACAAGTTTATGCTTCAGGTATTTGTGATCATTCTCTCAGCCAGCATTATCACTACTACAACCACCACATGTTCAATATTTGGCTGCCACTAATATTCTGTAATAACCTGTATATTTTCAGCATGATTTGTCACACTTTTATTAATTATCTTCTCGTTTGTAGTTTAACATGTCTACACAGCAAGTCCAGTTTTCTTGATAAATGCTGCTGTATTTGAAAGCTTCTTAAGGTTCCCATTCAGATGAACATTTTGACACATCAAGTCCGGTTTTCTTGTTAAATGCTGATGTATTTGAAAGCTACTCAAGAATTCCATTCTGCTTTCTGTGAATATCTATCTCTGTGGGCCAGTTCTCTGGCTGGAACTGGTTTAGTATCATGCTATCTTGCAGAGTATGTTCCTCGGTCTGCACTGTCTATCCATCTGTTTATTATAATAACTTTCTCTGGTATTAACTCATTTAATGACATAATGAATTATAATGCACTACTTATTTTGATTTATTTGATGTTTCCATTTTTCACTTCCCCCTTATTAAAATTTGTAACTGTTAATGAGATTCTTTCACCTCCATTTGATTTATCTGTTATTTCCAGGGTGTGGGGATATCTTTTGCAATGAGAAACATTTCATACTAAGTGTTGATCTCTGAACAATGAGTCTTTTTGCTAGTAGCAGTCATATTCTTATCACTTGTATGGATTCATTTCTCAAACTCATGTCAACCTCCAATCTGTCCACAAGACACCACCTGTATATGGTCCATAATTCCATTGTATTTTTCAGGTACAGAATCCTTTCTTTCTGTGAGACTTATGTTAAGTCGAAGAAAGCACTTGTTGGTAGATTGAGACAAGGATCACTGTATCTGGTTGAGATGTTAGTCATCTACTGTGTTAACAAATCTCTTGATCTGTGCTTGTTTCTGTATTTTACCTTGATATGACTGCTCTGCAGATGAGATATTTTCTCTATTTCTATTGTGTATTTGGTCAGGTTGTGACATATATGACAGAACCATTGTATGACAGTAGTCATTATGACATGTAATGTTAACAATATAAGTAGGGTGACATTTACCTTCCCTGATAACCCACATTGAGCCAACGGCTTCAGGCAGAGTAGCACTTGTGGGAAGATACAAGCTTTATCCTAGGACAAGGAAATGCAAACTAAAAACAAATAGTGTGACATGGTCCTTATCCTTGGTTTTACATCTGGTCTAGGTTGGAGTACCAATAGGTGGACAGATATAACACAGCTCTGCTTATCCAACAGCGTGCATTGCTCTAAATGTATTGTTATTACTTTCCTTTTGGAGTTAACAAAGCAGGCAGAGAGAGGTATCATGCTGTATGTGCACCATGTCTATACTTTAGCCTGGACATTTAGCTATGGAGAGTTATACTTCATCTCTGGCCTTAATAAGTCTCAGAATCAAATTGAGAGGTGTCAGTTATGGGTTATAAGTCATTATCAATTAGCATAGACAAAGGGCGCCACAGGTTATCTGACAGTAGGAGACACTTTCAGTGTCATTGATCCACTAACACCCACCTCTTGCTGGGCAGCCTTCATGGTGTTGATTCACCACAGCCTCTCTTCTTCAATGGGTGCTTGGAGCTAGAACAAAATCCAAAAAGAATCCTGTAAGTAAATTGTACCTGGCAATAAAATGAAAAAATAGAAACTTCAGGCTTCGGCTTGGAACCTGGAATGTTCGAATGTGGTAGGACAAAGTGACTGACACTAATGTATCAGAAAGAACAGGCAATACTATAGTATTTTATATGCTCAGTCTGCACGGATTAAGATGGCTGGGACACACTAGTAGGATGGAAAGCCTGCACGCAGAGGGGATCTTTGCAATATAGTATATTTTGCACCTTGTTCTTTTATTGGAGCATATTCCTAGAATGTACATCACCTTAGCTGTTGTGTCTTTTGCATGTGTACTATCATTCACTAGATTGCAACACAACAAAAGTTCTGATGCTTGAACTCAGAACTCAGTCAAAAGACACTGGCAGTAATATTCCATAAATGTACCAACAATCTGCTTCTGTTGAGCTGTGGTGCTTAAAGTTATTATTAATTGTAGATGTTTGCAAATATCAATATTGCCATCTTGTACTAGATTTATAAAATGTTGGTCAGACAAAACATAAAGTTTGAGTCTGTTTCCAGGATGCACTTTGCGGAGATTAGTTATTGCCTTTGTTAGTCATCTAATCCTGTACATGAAAGTAGTACACAGATTAGTATTCTAGCCTTGGGTACCACATGACAGCAATGTGCATTACCTTAGTAATCCATCATATAGTTCTTTCCATGGAATTAAACTTTTCTTTTTGTCATTTTTGTGTGTGTGTTTTTGACATTTGCTGCTGTCTGGGAATGTGACTAGAACATTGCTCTTAAAATGATATGTTGACATTTGTAGGGGATCATTTAACTTAGTGTTTTCTAGTTATGCTGCAGTAATGAAACTATTCTATAATTGTTTATTATATATGCTCAGGTTTCTTCTAATTTATTTCAGATGGTGAAAGTGGAAAGACTTGCTCAAAAGCTTCAGATTATGAGCTTCATTGGAAACTATGATGATAACATCCATCAACTTCAACCAGTAAGTCATTGGTATTGCTCTCAATGCTTTGTACCAGTGCGCCAATCTTCTGTGTTCCTTCTCAAATTTAATCTCAAATTCTTGCAGATTAGCAGGATGTAGTCTGGAGAATGGATTGCACCGTGTTATGATATACAGCTTTGCTGTATTATCTGTGCCATTTGACCTGACACATCCAACTTCAGCATGGTTTATGGGTCACTCTGACCCTATGTGAGATGGGACAGCCAACTCCACCCAAAGACTTTCGTAGTTGCCTCTTACAGGGTGCAAAGGGTCTCATTCTGCTCTTGTGGGGACCCAGAGTTAACAGGTAACCAAGATCCTAAAAGTACCTCCTCGTGGTGCACCTTGGAAACAGAAATACAGCTAACCTTGCTGTGCTCCTGGCGAACACTTTTAGGCTTGTGTCCGTGGATGATGAGGCTGTAGATGGAATAAGAATTGCCTGCAAAAATACTAGCAATATTTCCAAAACCATTATATCCACACACCCAGCAGCACTGTTGGCACACAGTGACACAAGGCATCAGTGCATATCATCTCTGTCAGTCACAATGCAGAAACATTGGAGGGATAGCGAATGTCAAATATCCCGATATGGGTAGATTTTGCTAGAGTATGATGACGCGAAGAGTATACATTAAATCTGGAAAAGACAACACACACTATAGGACAATGCTCATATCTGAAAAAATACAGTGGCAATAAAGCTACAATTGTCCAGCACAAGACTGACTGGCGGAATTGGCTGTTCATGCTCAAGAACACACAGATGCTTACATGTCCCACCACAATTGACCCCATTCATAGTAGGAGTTATGACTCAGGTATTAGATAAGCCAACGTGGACATTCACTCCTGTGTATGGAAAAATGGTTGGACCTCCTCATTGCACAAAGAAAAAGCATTGAACAAATGTTGGGAAGAACATTGTTTGGTACAATGATAGCAGACCAACCCCCGTTGCGCACCAACGAATTATGTTTTTTTTTTGGTTTGTAATGCATGCAATTTTGAAACTTTATAAGCAGAATTCTACACACTAAATGATGACATCATTGTGGGATAAAATTGTCAGCAGTATGTGTTCCGTCTTGCGTTAGATCTTAGGGCTAGGATTAGGAGTTGGGGTTAGGTGTTAGGTTAAGTATTAAGGTTAAGTTTAGGATTAGGTTGTTTCTTACTAGCCATTTACTGGAGGTCAATATTTTGCAATGTCATGGAGAATGACTACAAAAGCGCTTGTGTGGGCCGGCAATCTAGAGCCAAACCATAACCGTAACACTTAACAGGCCTTTCAGGCCTTGACAACATAGTGCCATTTATTGGTAAAATATATCCTACAAAGATAGAGCAATTCAACTATCTGGTTGTAGCTGGATACTTAATTTTACTGATGACATCTTAACTTGCAGCACTGGCTCGAATATACAAGAAATGGTCCAGAACATGAAAAACAAGAAGAAACTATTGCATTAAGAAATATGTGGAAATAAAAATAAATTGAATAAAATACAAAACTAAGATCTGAACGTATTAGTATCACAACATACATTAAGTTCGGGAGATACATGAACGCCTTTGCCACTCTGAATGAAACTATGTGATTGTTGACTTCAGTGTTGAATTATTTCTGTGCAAATGTCGTAACTTGTGTTGTGGTATGGTATCTTTCTATTATTTATGAAAGCTCTTGTGTACAATCTAAAAGTAACAAATATTTTATCTTTCAGCAAGTGAATGCTGTGATTTCAGCTTCCATGTCATTGAAAAATTCACACAAATTTCGCAAGATAATGGAGGTTAGTTCACTTTTAACTATAACTTATTTTTGTGCATTATAAATTAAACATATTGGGTTGATGCGCTTGCATCTATCTCTTATGTTTTTGTAAATTAATTATTATTATGTTTTTGTTGTTGCTAAACCCCAGCAATAGGGATATTATGTTCTTTCACAGAGTTTAGAAATGTTATTCTCTGGCATACGTCAATTGAATGGTTGAAAAAACACTGCAAAAAGTGTATGGATGTAGAGTTTTTATTTAATCTGTGTTTCTACAGGAAGCACTGTTAACAGTGGTGAAATGTTGTAAACTTGCTTGATTCTGACATATAATGAGATACCATTCACTTTCAAAGATTATCATACAGGGAACAGGTGTTCCAGAGTAAGGCGATCACATCCCAGCAAAAAAGATAGAACCTTCACAAGATAGAAACTTGGAGGAGATTGGATTGAGCTCTTAAGAGGCATGGTGAATACCAGAGGCCGAACTATGAAGCTCATAGTCCTGGAATAGCAAGTAAATTTGATGTAAAGTGCAACATTCTGAACAGACAGCCAGAAGTTGCACGAAAAAGCACGGAATGAGAAAGGTTGCACACAAGGAGGACATCATGAAAAGGACAGCCAATAGACTGTGTTTACCAACATATATAGAGTTTGAGGCCTGGAAAGTGGATAATGTCTCGCAGTTGACATGGTTTTGTGGTTTTATTATTATGAAGGGTTAGGAAATGGCATAAATTCGGATACATATTCAGTCAGGGGGGATCACAAAGGTACTCAGAGAGACGAGAGAAGGTAGTTGCTCTTACTCAGAGAACAGAGATCCATAGAGTTGGTAATTAGCTGTTACTCGGAGAGAAGGGCTTTTTAGATCTGGACAGTTCTTCTTAAACGGAGAGTGTGGTTCTTTTCCTGAGATAGGAACTTTGAGAAGTGAATTGCAGACATCCGGAACTTAGCAGATTGAGTGAGATGTTTTCCTCTGTACAAGAAACTGCAGAGTCAAGCCACTAAGAAGTAGAAGGTATTTATAGTTATATGATTATTGACATTAGAATCATCAGAAAGGAGCTCGTTAGTTAGGAACATAATGTGTAGACGACTTTTACATATAAGAATTGGGAACTATTTAGTATCAGAACCAAGAGAGAGACCAGAAGTCGGTTAGTGATGAAAAGTTGTAGCTACAAGTTAGGAACATTAACATACCTGGGTTGTGTGAGTCAACCAACATCTAGAGCATGGCTCAGACTTGCTTATATATATATAACAAGATATAGAGGAGGAGAGTACTTTGTTGAACAGTATTGTTACTCATTTCCATTGTTGTTTATTGTTCCAATAAACATTATCGTATAGTTCATCATGGGTCACATTCTTGAGCCTGAGTGATAAGGTAGGGGGAAAGATACAGAGGTACCATCAATAGAGCATGATAAATACACAAAGGGGCGTGGAAGCCTCTGTATTACAGGTAAGTGGTGGACAAATAAAAACCTGTACTAAAAAAATCAAGGAATGATCAGCTTGAGGTCTTTTATACTTGACCATATTGCTGAGAATAGGTATGTCTTACAGGCTTTTTGTGCTAATGTCCCCAGTATCCCCAAAGAGGCCTTTATTTCCACAGCCCATAGAAAGCCTCCCTGAATTCATTCACAGGAAAACATGCAGTAACGAAAGTCCCCAATATGGCACCCCTACAACCCTAAACAGTTATGGGTTATTATGATTATTATTATTACTATTATTATTAAATATGTGATATTACTGTGTCAGTTGTATAGAAGCTAATTTGCTATCAGCTAATGTTTCAGCCAGGAAACTAGGCAGCAACATTGACAGAGGGAGCAACATACACTGATGTCAGGAAAAGAATACAAAAAGCAAAAAAAAATATAATTGTATTGGGAAATTTTTGGAAATCAAAAGAAATTATATCAAATACAAAACTAAGACTATTTAATCTGTAGCAGCCCAGCTAAAAAAAAGTGCATATTGCATCTGACACCCGACCATTTTTTATGACTTATGGTTTTTCTGGACGTGTTTGCTTTTTTGGCGTAACATTTTTATTTATTGAGTTATTGATTTCAAACTAGGGGACAATAAAGATAAATGGATGCTGGATATGATTTGGGGGTGTTATTTATTTGTGTGTGTGTCAGTGTTATGTTATTGTACAACCAAAAGGGGAATGTGGACAAACGCACACAAAGTACTTACTGTGTCAGATCACGCGTAGACCTAGTCGAAGAAAAAACAGCTCAAATTCCTCCGTAAATGACACCAATTACATCACTTTTAAATATTATAAACATCTCTCTCAAACACCATACGTTGATCTACAGTAACTGAAATACTAAAGCTTTAAAATTCGTCCTTTTCTGAATCATAATCCGTGAAGAAATAGCGAAAAATGGTGATACCGATGCTAGGTCTACGCAGTTTGGCTTCCAAATGAGAGAGTTCAAATAAATTACAACTGCATATTTATATCGCTTTGGAAAACTAAGGAACAATCACTTACTATAAGAAATTAGCTACTCTTTGGTGCCAGCTTCATGGTAAATGCTAGAACTGAAATTCTGGTATCAGTTTTGTGGGATTAATTATATCATCAACTGGCAGTTCTGTGAGAACTGCTAAATCTTTAAGAAATCTTTAACTCCTAAAAATTCTAAACATTGGTACCAGTGATGTAGGAATTGCTAAAATCTTCAAGACATCAGTCCATTGATGTGAGAATTGCTAAATCTTCAAGACATCAGTCCATTGATGTGAGAATTGCTAAATCTTCAAGACATCAGTCCATTGATGCGAGAATTGCTAAATCTTCAAGACATCAGTCCATTGATGTGAGAACTGCTAAATCTTCAAGACATCAGTCCATTGATGTGAGAACATTGGTACCAGTGATGTCATCATCGTCATCAAGTGCTGTCTCCACTGCAGTTAGCTGCAACAGACTTGTCTCTTGATTTGGTGATGCACTCTGCTAGACTGTAACCTGTCCATCTTGTGATGTTATGCTCCCACTTGTATCTCTGCCTACCTCTTGCTCACCTCCCTTTGACTTTACCCTCAAGTAAGGTCTTCAACAAGGTGTCATGTCTTTTAATGTGTTCAAAATATTTTATGTGCTTGATTTTTTTTCCTTTAATAATTTTTTATTCATATTAAGTGTTTTTAGAAACCTTTTTATTTTCTTCTCTTTCCATGATGTTTTCCATATTCTTCTATATATCCACATCTCAAAGGCATCAATTCAGTTTTCTAATTGTTTTTTATTGTCCATTGAGCTTGTCAAAGTCAATCAGCACACGCACAAAAATGTGCTTATTTAATTCCTGCGTTATTCCGGTGCTATCATAAGGATGTGAGATCTGGAAAAGCTCTTTATCTTCAGAAAAGAAATTACTGAGTTTCGAGAACAAATGTCTTCATAGGATAACTAACACCCATTGGAGTGAATTCAAATCAAATGATAAAATCAGAGAAGAGACACATCAAAATTTCATCACAGATGTTATTAGAAAATGCTGTTGGTCCTACATCGGACATGTCCTACGCGCAGACACCAACGGAATATACCACCAGTCTCTTGAATGGATACCTGCAGGCAAAAGAGCAAGGGGTAGACCAAAAAAAAACACTCAGAAGAACAATACTTAGAGAAAGTAAAACAACCAATATTCATACTATTCAAGAACTGCACAGAAAAGCTTTGAACAGACAGAATTGGAGAGATCTGACCTCTGACCTATGCGCTAACTTCAGCGCAAAAGGATAATGAATGAATTGAGCATACATTAATATAGAATGGATGTAGCATTTTATAATTATCATTTTAGCTTGTTTGTAATTTGTTCGTAATATTTTCCTCATATCATTGAAAGTACATTTAGCCATTTCTATTCTCCATTTAACTTCTGTTTCACATCTGTCATAATTTGTGATTATGTGTCCAAGATATTGATAATATACCAGTGATGTGAGAATTGCTAAATCTTCAAGACATCAGTCCATTAATGTGAGAACTGCTAAATATTCAAAACAGTACCAGTGATGTGAGAATTGCTAAATCTGCAACACATTGAATGCAATTTTGTAGCATGTTAGCTTATGAGAACATTTGATCTTAGTTGTGATATTCATGTTCCAGATTTTGTCAAACAAAAAACAGAATCACACACAAGATGTATTCAAATTTATGATGTAGGAGCATTTATTTACAATTTTTGTTTGTTTTTGTGTCATCTGTTTTGACAGTTAGTACCAGTTGTAGCTTTTAGACTGCCTGTTTCGAGTTAGTCTAACATTTCTAATATGTCTCCATACAGATTATTTTGGCATTGGGAAATTACATGAACAGCAACAAGAGAGGAGCAGTTTATGGTTTCAAGTTACAAAGTCTTGATATGGTCAGTTATTTGAATATGTAGCTCATTGCATTTGACAATACATTTGATTATGGACAAGCATACAATTAAATTGTCTGGCAGGAATTGGACATGGTAGATTTTTGTGTTCAGATCTAGCTAATTTTACATTTATGGTTGACTGTAATGGATATTTACCACATGTTATATTTTATACTGATGGTGAACACTGAAAAGCTGCATCCTGTCCATCTCTTTATGTTTACTTGCATCTGTTTTCATTTTGAGTTGTTACCCTTCTCTTCAAGTAGTCTTCATCAAGTATTCACACTTTTTTTTATATGTCCCGAATATTTTGTCAAATTTTATTTCATCAATTTTGTATTTCTAGTTTTAGAATGTCCTATGTATTTGTCTATTTCTCTGTCTGTGAAAGTTGCTTCATTTTTCTGTATACCAACATATGTCTTGAATGACATTATCTTGAAGATTAGACATAGAATCTGTAAAAATCACAATGTTTTGGACTTTTGATGGTTGGTTTGTTGCTGATCCAGCGGTCCATGGGCTCATACCCTTTGACCCAATGCCATTGTGTGATATATGTATGTGTTTGTGAGCTGTTGTTTTATTCCATATAATGTGTTCCATTTATCTGACCCCGGAGGCAGAAGCATTTTCCTAATGTCATCTAGTGCTGGGCATTCAAAAAGGTGGTGGTCAAGTTTCATATGGGTGAGTATACATCCGGCACCCTGGAGTGTGTTGTGGTTGTATTCTGTTCAGGTGATTGTTAAGCTGTACATGTTGTGTGAGCAGTCTGAAGATGATACTCTGGTCTTTCCTTCCCAGGAGGTTGATTTTGTCTTTAGGATTTGGGCTGGTCTTATATTTATATATTTCCCTCCCAGTGTTTCCCATGGCCCATCTGTTCATCCAATTTTCTTTGTTCACAGATTACAACATCATTTTAACTGTGTGCATGGTTGTTTGTGTATATGGCTGTTCTTGTTGTGCTCCCTTCTTTGCTAGTCTGTCTGCCTTGTCATTGCCAGGTGTGTTTGAGTGGCCAGGAATCCACTGCATAACAATGCTGACGTCATAAGATGTAAGCAGCTGGTTTGCATGGTGATATATTTCAACTAGCTCAGGTTTACAATGTCCATCACATTCTAGTGCTTGAAGAGCAAAGAATCTGTAAAAATCACAATGTTTTGGATTTTTGAAGGAAAGGCATCAAATATGGTCTTCAGGTGGTACAATGCAACTTCTAGTGTTGTTATTTCAGCTTCATAGTTCAAACAATTCATCAGATGTTTTGTCTGGATATTCTATATAGACACCATAACTTGCTTTGATGGTGGCTTTAAAAGCAGACCCATCTGTATAGACATGGATCCATTGTTCTGGGTAGGTGTCTATTGTTTTCTGTGTTGCTTTCATAAGACTTACTGTGTCGGAACTTTTTGTTGCATTATCTCTTAATTGTGTCTTTATTTCCAGTAATTTAAAACTTGCTTGTGGTGGTAAATATTTTTATACTCTTTGCAGTTCTTGTCTCTTGTCTGAGAAGTGATAGCTGTCTTTTATTTCATTGACATGGCTAAGGACTGACTTTTGTTTTAATTTGTGGTTTGGTTGCCAGTTTTCTACAAGTTGTTTATTTGGGTGGTCTTTGTTCATTCTTTTGCTTTTTTCATAAGCTTCCTTTCCTTTACATCCATATCTCTCCGCATCTCAAGGGGTTCTACATTTGTATGTATTTCACTATTTATACACTATTCATGATTCACTTATTCCAGCATTGTTTATGATTCACTTATCCACTTTATACATAAGTGTGTTCTTGATTGTATGTAAACGCTTATTCTAAATTCTTTCTCAAATGTGCCTTCTAATGATATTTCATTGAAATGTGATTATAAGACATATTGACAAGTTAATTGAAAATGGGAAAAAACTATGGTATATTTAGAAATCCATTGATAATTTTATACAATGTTTTCAGAGAGGATGAGAGCAAGGCAGACCAGGTTGTTAATGTTTTTCACTAAGAATATGTGAACAGTGAGTCAAATGAAAAAGACAAATGTTTTCACCAGAAATTGGAAACTAAATGAACAGGAAGGTTTTTTCACCAGGAGTATAACGAAAATGTGAAAATGGAAGAGCAAAAACCAATAGCACACTTATTTCAGTAATATATAGAATTAATAGCAATGCCATAACTTTTAATGCTCTAGCTGCATGATAAATGTTACAGAGAGTGGTGGATCATAACTTTTGGAGATGAGGTTCACTATGTTTCTCACAAACTTTGTTAAGCTAATTGGCCACACAGAATTGGGGGGAATCAACAGGGATAGTTCTGAGATGTGAACTAACATGTAAACAAAATAAAAATTGTGCACTCTAGAAACTTAATTATGCCCACAATCTGTAATGAAAAAGAAAATTTAAAATAATTGTATACAAATTAGAGACCTACCTTTGATGTTCCTGTAAAACACAGGTTTATATTTTGTTTCAATGGGACACCACAGACTATATCTTAAAACTAGTGAGCAATGATGAGCACACAAGAAATCATAAAAATTACAATACACAAAACACATTCAACGTTTCAACCAAAAGGTCTTTATCAAGACACAAACAAAACATCTAAAGACGACGAATGGAAAAATTATCACAACGTCCAACGGAAATGAATATGCCGGAAGGTCAGAAAGTACATAAAAACGTAAATGTATGTGGAAACAAAACGAACAAAAAGATGAGTAAATGACGGAACAAAAAGAATAAAGACAAAGACCATACCAACCCAGTACTAGACATAAGAGTGGTCGGAATTGTTATACCTTTTTTGCCTTTTGGACTCAATTCCGACCACTCTTATGTCTAGTACTGGTTTTGGTGTGGTCTTTGTCTTTATTCTTTTTGTTCCGTCATTTACTCATCTTTTTGTTCGTTTCATTTCCACATACATTTACATTTTTATGTACTTTCTGACCTTCCGGCATATCATTTCCGTTGGACGTTGTGATAATTTTTCCATTCGTCGTCTTTTGATGTTTTGTTTGTGTCTTGATAAAGACCTTTTGGTTGAAAAATTGAATGTGTTTTGTGTATTGGAATTTTTATGATTTCTTGTGTGCTCATCATTGCCCATCATTACCAACTAGTTTTAGATATAGTCTATGGTGTCCCATTGAAACGAAATATTAACCTGTGTTTTACGTAATTCTAATTGTTGTTACGTTTCACGCAGTTACCTTGTATTGATTGTCATATTGATGTTCCTGGTGTGTCTGAGCAGCAACTTATTTCAAAAGTTCAAGCTTGAAAGTTTAATTCTCATAATTGTCGGAAGAATGACATCTAGCATTGTTTTCTATCAACAGTTAGTGGACACAAAATCTGGTGACAAGAAAACAACACTGATGGATTTCTTGACTGTAACTGTTCAGGACAAATTTCCAGATCTCCTCAATTTTGATTCTGAACTTCGTTTTCTGGACAAGGCAGCTGTCGGTAAGGATATTTTGTAGTACTGATTTCATTCTGTTATGCTCAATGCTCATATTTATAATTCACCCATATGATATAACATATTTATAATGCATCCATATTACATAACATATAAACCTATGACCATGTGATTTATAATGGTATAGCAATAAATGAAGAATTGATTCTCTCTCTCTCTCTCTCTGTGTGTGTGCGTGCGCGCGCGCGTATCATGATTGAAACATTTTCTGCAGTGAACTTTTTCTTCTACATTCATTTTCAAACTCCTGCTGTTTATCAGGATGTAGTTCAGAGAATGTAATGTGGTATGTCATGGTTTACAGCTAGGCTGCAAGCTCTGTATCTTTTGACCTGGCAAATCTGGCATTAGCTTGAATTTTTGGAACACTTTGAGCTTATTTGATGTGATAGCCAACTCCACCCACAACCTCCTTAGTCGACTCTTAGTTGCATGACAGATCACAGTGCTGCTATTTTTCTCTTTCCTTTCAGGCCTTGCAACATATTAGTGTGCTATAAATTATTTTTATGCCCTAATGATTATGTGGTGTTATTAATGTGTTCTGTAGTTGAAATTAGTTACATTACTTCTCATCTCACCTATGTGTTGCTATGACTCGAAAAGGAAGAAAAAAATAAAGTAGCAATACTGTGAGCTGCTATGCATGTCATGAGTCTACTAAAGAGGTGTGGAGGTGGAGTATCCCATAGCATGCTCAAGTTGGGTGTGTCAAGCTGAAAAGTGCAACTAAGCTGTAAACCTGACACTGCACATTCCATTCTCCAGACTACCTCCTTCAAACCAGCAGGAGTTTGAGAACGAACACAGAGCATGACTCTTCCTCTGCAGCATGCAACTTAAGTCACTAATTAGACTCACCCTCTGTGCCAGCAATGCATGAATCTCCATTAGTATAGTGGTTTAATATTATGAAATTATTGGAAAACCTTCACGGAGATAATGAAAAATCATGCAGAAAATGGGATTTGAACCACATCCACTCAGATAGCACCCAATCCCCTTGCAGCTTGAGTCAACACGTCTTCGACCACACCAGCATTGCCTCGCAGCTTAATTAAACACATCTTCTGCCTTCGACCACACTGCCGGTGTTGACTCAAGTTATGAGGCAGTTGGGTGCCATCTGAGTGGACCTTGTTCAAATCCCATTTGTTGCATGATTTTTCTTTGTTAATAAATCCTCGTTGCTTCTTTAATATTCATTTACTCACTGATAAATAACTAACACTGATTAACATTTGTTATAATTTTTTGTCCTGATATTTTGTTTTCCCAAACAGTTTCCATGGAGAATATCAACACTGATATTCATGAGCTAGAGCGAGGCATGGAACTCACCAAACGAGAATCAATCCTGCGTAAAGATTCCCGTGACTACCCACCCATCTTGAAAGATTTCCTTGTAAGTGCGGAGGACGTGTTTAAGAAGTTGATTGGTGATGTCAAAACGGCGCAGGTAAGTCAGTTGTAATTGTGTTTGTTTTATCTTATATCTCATAATAAATTATTATTTGTATTACGGTGCATTATATTTTATAATGGTACATGGTTGTCAGAATTTGGTCATTTCATGGCCAATTGTAACAAAATTTTGCCATTTTTAATGAACAGCTATGACATGCCTTGTGTGCGAAGATGATAATCAACATAGCTAAGAACCTAAATATTGATTTTCCCCCTTGAATGTATGAATTACAGACATTGAATGATTAATTACAGGATTCTTACAAGAAGGTGGTTGAGTTTTATGGAGAAAACCCAAGAAGCATCTCTCCAGCCCAGTTCTTCTCACAGATTGTCAGATTTGTTGGTAGTTTTAAGGTTTGTATAACTTCTTTTGTTTAGAAAAATATTTAGTGATTTTGATCAGCAAATTTAGCAACTTTTTTTTATAGTCATGGGGTTATTAAATATATTTTACAAATGTCAATCAAGTGCTATGCCGAGTATGACATATGCAAACATTTCTTTACAACTCTCTGCCTATTTTTCCATAAATAAGTTAAATTGGTATCATTCTCCCATGCCATGATGACAACCCATCCAGTAACTTCTCCGTTTGTTTTCCGTTGATTCTTCTTCCCTTGATCTTTCTTGTGACTAAATGTTCAAGTGTCTTCTTTCTTATCACATATACATAATATCTTTCTATACATATTAACTGTCTGCCTATAATTTTTGCTAGAATTTGTCTAATTACTCTGGTATCTCTGAGGACTTCTACATTAGTTTTCTTAGCTGTCCATGTTCATGTTCACCGTTACACAGTATATTCTTCATTTTTAGGAATACTGCCTGTGCCAGCCTTATTCTGTTTCTTATCTTTGTTGAACTTTTCCCATCTGATGTCATCGTTGGTCATAAATATTCGAATTGGTTGATCTATTTGAGTATTGCGTTATTCACTTTGATCTTGTATGCTGTGTATTATATAGGGTATCTATAAAGTCAGTGTACAGAATATGAAAAGAAATATATGTGCTCAATATGGCATCATTGAAAGTTGTGTATTTCCATGGTCCAGTGTACAGTGTTACTCAGAAGATTACAGTTAGCTGCAGAGTTAACATGTATGTTGCTTTCACAATTGTGTTACATACAGCCCACACCTAAACATTGGATCTTCTGTTCAATTAACTGACCACTCAATAAAGAGTATTTGTTGTTGGTTGTTAATCCAGAGGTTCATAAGCTCATGCCTGTTGATCCAATGCCATTGTGTAATTTATGCATGTGTTTGTGAGCTGTTGTTTTGTTTGATGTAAGGTGCTAGTATTTGTGATGGAGCAAGTGTTTAAAAATGGAGGTAGATATACAGAAGATGTAATTATACAATTCATGCAGAACTTACCTGATGCACAAGTTCCATCATCTGCTGTAGAAATAACTTCATTGTGTTACTGTGCTATGAGCCACTTTATCTAATATGTGTTTGACATGAGCAGTAGTATTTTTTCTTTATAGACACCTTGTATAATCATTGTTGAAAAATCTATTATATGATAATTGTTGAACAATATTTGTTTGATAGCAATCATTACTGGAACGTGAGAGAAGGAAGAAATTGGAATATGGTCTGACAGAACCTGATGTACAGCCAGCTAAGAAGAAGGATAAGAAAATGTCACAGGTTTGTTTCCTCAGTGATTATTTTTTTGAGCTTGCTAAGAGCATTTTTATTAATATTGCAGGTTTGTTTCCTCAGTGATTATTTTTTGAGCTGGTTAAGAGCATTGGCCTATTTAAAATACATTAGACTTTCAAATAGGTTGGAGAAATTAAAATCCCTGGGTGGTTTCTTGGCTGCTGACTGCTGTAATCCTGGCTGCTGTAATTTCATCTGAAATGTTTTAGTTGAGCGTAGCCAGGATTATTTATCCGTTATAAATATTAAACATTTATAACTAAGTGCTGTTTCTTAAAGCTTCTTTGTTTAGGTCTTTCCATGAGTTTCTCATTAGTGGTTCTGTAAGTGAACAATTAATAATTCACATATCTGTATGAATCATGTGTGTGTTTGTGTGTGCCTATCAACTAAAGTGAAGTTTAGAATGTGTCGTTAAAACATCTTACTCCAGGAACATCTCCTAATGAAGATGTCTCTGGCCAAGTCAGAAAATACTGTCTAATTTTAGGTTGCGAACTGGACAGCTTGGAACCGAATTACGCCTGTCGCTTTTTTATTTCTATCGTATGGCTGGCTGGTTGTTGATATAGCAGCCAGTGGGCTCATGGTCTTTGACCCAGTGCTATTGTGTGGTATATGCATGTATTTGTGAGCCGTTGTTTTATTTCATATAGGATTTCTATCATATAAAAGTACTGTTCACCATGTGTTGCTGGGGTCCATAAGGGGAGTAAAGAATAGAGCCACTGTTAACTGCTATGCATTTCATAATAGGGGACTGAGTTTTGTTTTGGGGATGGAGTTGGCTGCCTAATCCCATATAGGATCAAAATGACTTGAACCATGCTGAAGTTAGATGTGTTGACAGAAAAGTGCAGATATTACAGCTAAGCTGTAAACCAAAGAAGAATTTGGATTGATCATGAAATCACGAAAGATTATTTAGTAGATATCCTTATATCTCAGTTTTGATCTGCTGCTTTGCCACCCACCAGATGAGAGCTCGCTAAATAGAATTTCCTTAGGAATGTGATCATTTGACATTCTTTTCATGTGTTGAAGCTATCTTAAACATCTGTGTATGAGTTTCAATAGAGGGATGGTATCGTAGCCTACTACAAGATGTATGTGTCGAATAGAGGGGTAGTATCTTAGCCCGCTGCGAGATTTCCGTGTTAGTATAATTTTTCTGCCACCTGATATTAAATATTTTGCATAGACAACAACATATGAAAGATATCTAACCTCTTTTTTTCATTGAGTAAGGTATTCATGTTTCTTGCGTGTAGAGCAAGCAATATGCTGAGCACACAGGACTGATAAATCATTATTTTGGTCTTCAATGTCAATTTTGAGCGTTTCCACACTCTGTCAGGTTTCAAAAAGTTGTAGACACTTTTCCTATATGTATGTTAATTTCCTCATCAAGTGATAGTATGCATGTTACTGTGGATCTAAGATAGTTGCACTGTTTTGAGTGGAGCATCATTTAGATAGTGGTGGGTCTATTAAAGTTTGTAATGGTGGGATATCTTCTCCTACTGATTTTTGCCTGGACAGCGGTAATATGGAGCTAGGGCCTTGCCCAATATGTACAATATGTGACATAGATAATGTACCCTGTAGATATCTTGACCCTGTAGATTAGCTCCCAGAGAAGAAGGATTGAAATGATACACTTGGAATCTACAGGGTTGCAATGGATGCCAGAGAATAGTGTGAGTGCAAGTATTATTATTCATGCATTTAATGGTGCATTGTGAGATTTAGGCATTTTTTCATGCAATTAATGGTGCATTAAGTCAGATTTGGCGTTTTTCATGCATTTAATGGTGCATTAAGGGGGATTTAGGCTTTTTTATCCTTATTTTGATATCATTATCTGCTCTTACATCTGCATTTATGTTGCTGCTAAGACATATTTGAGTCCATATCATGTAGAGCTGTTCATCCTATTGTATTTTAATTTCTTGTGTATTTTATTTGTTCTTATAGTTGTTTATTTCTCTCTGTATTTTTAAACCGTAATGCTTTGGCTGCCTCTCTCTAATATGTTAATTTTACCTGGAACCAGGCAACAGTTATGGAAAAGAAAAGTAGGATTATATTAATAATCTCGATACTCTCATGTTGACTTGTCTGTTTTTATATTGTCCAATATTGTTTTCATAATCCATTAAATAACCAATCTTCTTAGGTTCATGCAGTATGCCATTGGTTGTCATGACTTTCCACAGCCTCCTGTTTCATGTGCTGTCAATCATTTCTAATTTTCTCCCATTCCACACTGCCAGGTTGTCAATCATCTGTTTTCTTGGTATTCCCCTATGCCTCTTGCTCTTCAATTTGCCTGCTGTCATATGTTCTATCTTCCCTCTTTTCATGATGGTTGGTTGGTTGCTGATCCAGCGTTCAATGGGCTCGTGCCCTTTGACCCAGTGCCATTGTGTGATATATGCATGTGTTTGTGAGCTGTTGTTTTGGTCCATATAATGTGTTCCTATTTTTACACGGTGTCAACCTGTTACAGTCGCTGTGATATTAGGCGACACACTGTAGTAATATATTATGGAGCATCAAGGCAGGATTTCGAAAAGCTGGTGGACAGAAAAAACGCTTCAAAGACACGCTCAAGTCATCCTTGAAGCATCTTAACATTGACGTAGGCGCTTGGAAGAGCCTCGCTCAGGATAGAACAGCATGGCGTTACAGCATTAGAATGGGAGCACTAGAATGGGAGCGGAAGAATTCAGACAAGATACTGCAAGACAGAAGCGGACACGTAGAAAAGAAAAAACATCTCAACCTCACACAGATACCATCTATTGTTGTCAATTCTGTAAAAGAACATTTTATGCACGCATTGGACTTGCTAGTCATTTAAAAACGCACTATTAACTTTTATTATTTTTATTATTTATTGTTATTATTATTATGGTTGAGTTTTTGGTCATCGTCGATCAAGACGGACTAACATCATAATGTGTTCCATTTATCTGGCCCTGGAGGGAGAAACAATTTTCCTAATGTCATTTAGTGCAGGACATTCAAAAAGGTGGTGGTTAACATTGTCATAGGGATGTGTGTTGTTCATGAAAAATATGGACCTAACACTGTATTCCCCAATACGCCTCATTGGCATGAAAAAGCGAAATCTCTACTCTTACTTCATACAGGCTATGTTTGAATTTGTACATTTTCTTCTTAATCAGTGTAATATACAGGGTTTGCTTCAATGTTTATATAATTTTGTTTCAATATTGTAAACATGATATTCTTTCATTGATTTATATTTAATGTTTAGCAGCTATAACATAATAATAATAATAATAATTAATAGTTAATAATTAATAGTTAATAATAATAAGTTTACTGCTATACTGTTCTGATACTAAGCAGAACATATTTTCTTCCATTTTGGTTGTGAAAGTGTAACTGTTGTGTTCCTGTATGACTTGTTACTATCTCCCTTATAACTTTGAGGAGCATCTTTCTTATGTGTAAACTGGTTAGTATGTACATTCTGCTGCCTTAGGTTATATGGGCAAAGTTGTAAAAACAGATGTCGTCAAACCCTTGGGTATGTACCTTGAGTTATCTATGTTAATGCACAGATCTATTGCTATATTTGCCAAAGTCCTCCAGGGTTTCCATGTACATTTTTTGTATTGATCAAATTTGTATGCCAAGCCTGTTGTCTTGTCTCATAGTTTAAAAAAAAAAAAATTATTGTGCTTGCATATTCTATCAGTTTCTTAAATATATCAATCTTATGTTACATAAACTTGATCTTTTTTATACATCATTTTTGTATTTGATATTTATATTGTTTATTCTCATGTGTTTATTAAGTTTTGTTTTCACATTCTTGCATTTTGTCTGTATCCTGTATTCCCTTGAAAGTTTTTAATTAGTCAGTAGTTGTCTATTACTATTGTTCCATGTCCTGAAGGCATTCTTCGCTATCATGCCTGACCTATTGAAACTAATATGAATTCTTAATTATAAACACATAAAAAATGGCGAGAATAATACCAGTGCTTGCTATATTTTGAGAGCAGTTTTTGAAAAATGAAGTGACCAGGAGATTGCAGTAAAACTGTGTACCGGTACTTTATTGCAAATGAATATTGAAAAATGTATTTAATTTCTCATTATCAGAATGAAGTAGTTTATAGTGATTCGAAAACATTCACATGTCATGAAATTCAAAGAGGACTTTGGCTTGAAGTAGACACTTGGTCTGGCTACCAGATTCCATTTTTGTATTAACAAAATGTTTGTGTGTTTATTCAACACATTGACTTGTTATATTTCTTCCTTTTATAGTGATAGTGTGATCATGATTTCTTGACACTTGAAGGTCTCACTAAACATTTTGTAGGAAGACATGAACACAGATTGATATGGAGAGCTGTGAACTTCAGTTTTCTGGAGAGTACAGCCATCAATTCAGAAAATTTATTAATGGAATAAAGTAGCACACATTCATATGTTACCTGCAAGGGGGAAAACGTGATCGATCATATAGGGTGCGGATATTGGGGCCGCCTAACAACATAACATAGGAAGAACAGAAGTGATCAAGAAATACCAGAAATAAGACATTCAGATGGAATATGTTGGTAGACATTTCAATACCAATGATGTTAATGTTTATACTGTGGCTCAAAAGGGGATACGGATTGACAAAGAACAATAACAGTGACTTGACATGCATGTAATAATAGACAGTTATTTGCATATACAGTGGAATCCCATTATAACAACTTGGTCCGGACCAACAAAATATGTATGTATTAACTGATTTTTGCTATATACAGTACAAACAATATCGAACAAATATTATTGGGGATTTTTATACGAGTTGTTATATGGGAAAATATGTTATAAAAGGATGTGCTATAGAGAAATTCCACTGTATAGGCAAAGGACTTATAGCATTTATTTCATTGTAATATGGTTTCTACTTGTCTGGACAAGCAAAATATGTATGTAATAACAGAAATTTGCTATATACAGTACAAACAATATAGAATAAATATAATAGGGAATTTTAAAAATTGTTGTTATAAAGAGAAACTTGTTATAAAAGAATGTGCTATAGAGGGATTCCACTGTATTTTTATAACCAATTTTAACCTTGTTTTGTTATTTCAGTGTTATAAATTTGGGTATTGTTCATTATAATCTAACTATACACTGATGGATTTTAAGAATCTGTTTGACAGCATTGCTTTGGATATACTTATTCTCCAGCCTGAATGGTTATAAATATGCCATAAAAATAAGATCAATGTTTTCTCAGTATACATTTAAAGAAGTGCAAAAATTACTGTATAACAGATACATTTGTATTGATAAAGACATATATTTTTTTTACACATCTTTCTTTGACAATTATTTGTGGTTGTCATTGTGAATACTTTATTTTGACATATTTCAGAACTTATTAACCTTTAGCAAGCCAGATTAAAAAATACGAAATGTCTCCCTGCCACCGGATTCTTTTTTGAAAATTTGCGTTATTGATGGTGACTGTTTTGAAAATGTGATAATTTTTTGGTTGTTAGAGATATTTAAATAATATTTGCACATATAAATAAAGAATTTAATTATGCATATATTGGTGTAATTTATGTACGTTTGTGTGTGATACCAGACATATGAGAAAGTGGTAAAGACGTTTTTCACAAAAAACATATATTTGATAAGAAATAAAGAGGAAAAAAATAAGCAAAAAAAAACTTACCTTACATATCGAATTCCTTGGCAACACTGTAAACTAAATCACGCAAATCTGTATCATTTATGTTCTTTCACTGCGAAATTATCAAAATATAGCCGGGGGAACTGTATAAAACATGTAGATTTGCAGTAAAATAGTTCTTTGAGCTTAGGCCTAGAGTTATTTTTTCTGCCACTTCAACATATTCGATATCAAACGTACAAGTCCCCAAACCAACACAGCATTCTGTATATTCACTGCTGTGAAACTAAATAACCTAATAATTCATGATTCAAGCCACGATTCAATGTTATTTTATTCGAAATACGATGAAATAAAGGTCTATAAAACCGATCCACCATCATGGCATCGTACCGGTGTGCAGATGTGGTCAGATTAATTGCTCTTAAACGTTTACGAATAGCTAGCCATTCTCAACAACAATCATTTCGGAAGTGGGGGATGTACCGGCTTCGATTGTGCATGGCCCCAGCTATGTGCACGGACTGTGGTACGTGTAAATCTCACGATATTCTCGCTAGGTGGGACGGGCCGCCAACAGCGCGCGCCGCCATTTTGTTTTTCGGCGGCCGGGGTTGATATAGGCTTGGTGAAGGTTAATACCAGTGTTTTTTCTTCTTCTTCATCTGCGTTCATTCTAAAATTCTCACTTAATTTTTTTTGTAGCAGAATTATTGGTCCTGCTAGATTTCCGGCAGGATGTAGTCCAAAGAATGAAAATGCGCTGTGTCGCATTTTATTTGCGTCACTGGCCCGACACATCTGTTTTTGGCGGATTAATATGTCCCATCAGTGCATTGCCTATTCTCTTCATCTAATTTCAAACCATTATAGTATTACTCTTACTTTCTATTACTCTTATTTTACATTTCTCTTACTTTACAGTACTTTAGAGGAGCTGTGGTAGTATAATGGTTAAGTAATTTTCCTGCCCACCAGTAGACCCCGGTTGCAAATACCGTTTGTTGTGTTTGAAACAAAAATTACCCCTATGGTTCATCCAGCTATATGGAAGTAAGGTACCAGGGTTTATACTCTGGGAAGGTTAAGGAATGGTGAACATCATTGCTGAGCAAGTGAGGTATGCGGCACTGTCAGGCAGTTCCTGGTCAACCACTGACTAGGCAGTTGAGCACTTGTGAGAAACCGTGTGCTATGAAGCTGTTTTATAACTCAATTTACCTTAACTTCCAGTCCATTAGACAACAGTCTTTGTAATTTTAAATGAATTTGTTTGTCCTTTCTCCAGGAGGCTATGGTGAGTGAGCTGAAAAATCGTAACCGTGAAATCAAAGAGAAGAGACGATTGATGAAACAAGATGATATGTATCATGGTGCCTTGGAGGATATTCTACTAGGTAACCTTTGTAACTATTTCATATTCTACTAGGTAACCTTTGTAACTATTTCATATTCTCCTTTATTGTGTACTTGGACAAAAATATGTTAAATTGTGTTGCAGTTTGCTGCCAGGTTGTGATAGATGCGCCTATGTTCTGCCACATCATTTTTACTATTGCTTCTTCTTCTGCATTAATTTTCAAACTCCTGCTGGTTAGCAGGATGTAGTCCGAAATGCAGAATCATGGTTTACAATATGTGCTATTTTTGGCCTCACTGACATACAACTTTGGTATAGCTTCTGGATTAATTTAGCTCTATAAGATGAGAGAGACAACTCCACCCTATACATCTTTGGTCGCCCTTTTTTTGTTCACGACAGCCATGGAATTAGTACATCAACAGTTTGATATCATAATCTGTTGAAGATGGATGTGTCTGGTCATTACACAATGCATTTTCAATCTCTGAACTACATTCTGCTGAAAATCAATTAGGATTATTGTTCTGTTTCAAGAGAGATCTAATGGATTTGAGAATGAAAGCTGAATAAAAAGAAGAAATCATAAAGCAAAAACCACCAGACATAATTAATATTTGCTGACTCCTTGTCCTTTTTGGAGACACTGAAGATAAATATGAAAATCTGGATATTGTCTATATAGTAAGAACGATGCATAATCTTTTCTCCACATATTTTATAGTAGTCTCTGGGATATAGAAGTCTAGCTTTCGCCTTAGAACAGGTCACTGCATACTGTTGGGTCACCTTTACCGATTGAGGATCTCATTCACAGATGAATGTCCATGTGGATCTGGAACGCAGACCCCAGAAGAGCAGAAACAGCAGACCTGGCCAGAGGATACAGACTTGAGGCAAAAGCTATGGGGCAGCTGTTCTGACCTGGAGAAGACAGTGGACTTCGTCTTGACGACAGGCCTGACAATATAGCATGATCACAGATTCTGAATTCAGAAGTCTAGCAGGAAATAAATGACAGACTTGCAAATATAAGTGCCTTAAAGCAGCAAACAAAAAGACCAAAGAACATATAAAAAATATGTGTGAGAATATTTTAATATATTCTCAGAAATTACACAAAGGAAACAGGCTGAATAGATGGGAAAATGGGGTGATTAGTCAAATGCCATGACCAAAATACAATAACAACATAAATAGACTGCAGGAAAAATAAATCCCTTATCTTGCAAATTCAAACAGGACATGCTGCAGTCAATAACCATTCAAATTCAAACAGGACATGCTGCAGTCAATAACCATTCAAACAGCATCATACCCTAGAAACTACCCATGTGTAGAATAGACACTACTCTCATCCTAACGAGACATTCAAACACCTTATTCACTTTTCTCTTTCTCAACTTCGAGGAAAACATTTTACACACTTAGAAGTTACTAACTCACTGTATGGATCATAAGTCTACTTTAGAAGACAGACCCTACAGTTTTTATAAGAATGGCATTAGTCTACAATAAATTGGATATTAACCCGCTGAAGATGGATGTGTTGGGCCATTGGTGCAAATAAAACGGTGACAAAACGCATTTTCATTTTCTGGACTACATTCTACTGGAAATTTAGTAGGACCATTTCCCTTCTACAAGAAAGATCCAGCAGGAGTTTGAGAATGAACACTGAAGAAGAAGAAGGATATTGACAACATATACTTTGTGCTCTTTTTCTCAAGAACAATAATTTTCATAAAGCATTTTTTGATACTGTGTTTCCCTCAAACATCCATATTCTCGCTGAAGATGGATGTGTCGGGCCATTGGCGCAAATAAAACGGTGATACAACACATTTCCATTCTCTGGACTACATCCTGCTAGAAATCTAGTAGGACAATGGTCTTGCTACAAGGGAGATCCAGCAGGAGTTTGAGAATGAACTCTGAAGAAGAAGAAACATTCATATTCACATAGCCAAAAAGTGATGATCTATTATCTGAATCACCAACATGAGATGAAGTAGAGGTGGTCAGCTCTGGATTGCTTTATTTCTGACATGTCATTCAATGTGACTTAGACTATTTGTATTCTCAAGTTTATGTAGTGTAATAATTAGCTTGGAGAAATTGGATGTTAAACTTGGTGCAGTGGACTCAACTTTCTGATATTAAGATGTATATTCCCTTGTGTGTTGCCTAGCCCAGAAAGGGGAGTGAGTAATAATAGTAGCATCATGAAGTGTTCAAATTCATCATGTAGTTGGTAACCCTGTACTGTAAAATAATAATATTAACACCATGAAGTGTTCAAATCCATCATGTAGTTGGTAATCCTGTACTGTAAAACATTACCCAAAGAGTCATTCTGAAGTTAAACTAAAAGGTGCAGATGTCATGGCCAAGATGTCTGTTGCTGAGATTTTATCCTGCTAATAGACACAAGTTTGAGGATGAATACAGATTCATATTGAGCACTGATTGAGTTGAACATTTCAAAGTACACTATAATTATTAATGCTTCAAATAACAATTTCAAACAAGAATTGAATGTAGACAGAAGAAAATCATAGAATCAGTTTACTACTTTGTTTCTAAATGTTGTGCATGTATTATCTGTTGTTATGGTTAGAAAGGCATTATTATAGTTTTTAAGATTATGCTGTGAATTGTACTTAAAGAATAAATCATATTGTTTTACTATTTGTAATCCCTTATAAATAAACCCTACTGTGGTACTGTTTATTTGTTGGTTACCTTGCATAATTTAATCTGTATCATTTTATCTTGTGTAGATCTCAAGAATGAACCATACCGTCGAGCGGATGCCTTGCGCCGAAGCCAGCGTAGAAAAGCAGAAAACATTATCCAGTCCCAGTGCAACAGTTTGGGAGAGATGTTTTAGTTGTAGTTATTATATAAAACAGCTTGAATGTAAGATTTCATAAATAGAACTTTGTTGCAACATTCATAACAGATACAAGATATTCTGAAATAGTTACAAATAGTAAGAAATGAATTCTCAATGCTTACTTTTGGTTTTTATACATATATTTATATATATATATAGAATGTTCTAGAGAAAGAATATTTTTGTCATTAGCCACTCAGGTTACATGATGTAATGCCTATTTGCTGTACAGTTTGTTAGTTTATATCATCATACACCAAATGTTGGCTTCATAGCTTGATTTTAATTGATGTGATTCTGATGCATATGTTTTTCCATATTGCCCTGCTACATGTGATAACAACCAGAATACAATGAAACGTTTCTATAATACACTGTTAAACATGAAACGTCTGCTTGATTTAGATTCAGTTATTCTTTAATTTTATAACATTCTGTTGTACCATCCAATGTTTCCTTCTTTAGAGAATGCAAGATTTGCATACCTAAACAAATGTTATAAAGTATTGCTTTTATGAGTGTTTTGTGCATACAGTTAAGTAATTGACCAAACTATTGTCTGATCCAGGCACTCAATAAATATTATAGAGGCAAAGTAAGTACCAGCATAAGATTAGTTTCTAAATAGAATTATTGAAAAAGAAGAAGTTTCTCAATAAGACAGTAAAATTTCATCAGATTTTATGTGTTATAAAATTAAGCTACATACATTCTTGATGATGATATGGGGAAGGTTGGAGAGTCAATAAATAAGTCACATTGCTAGGAAAAAAATACAATACAAATGCTAATTTTAGACTGACATTGTTGCTTTATTTCTGCACATAATTTCTACCCACATTAATACACTTATCTCATTTATTTATGTGTGCTGCAATACTTTCATCAGCATATATTCTGTCAGTCAGTTCTTTGGGTCCTATCATGAGCACACTGTCCAGAATTTCAGTTAGTCATGCAGTATGCTGAACCATGTTAAACCGTATTGCAGTTGATACTCTTGTCTACTGTCTTCTGCATTTTTCCTAAACTACTGCATATCAGCAGGATGTAGGCTCAAGTGCATTATGTTTGGTTTAAAGGAGCACGATATCTGCACATTTTGGCCTGACATATCCAATGCCAGCATGGCTTCTGAATCATTCTGATCCTATTTGGGATGGGACAGCCAACTTCACCCAAAAAATCCTCTTAGTCATTTCTTGCAACATGCTTGACAGATAACAGTGGCACTATTCTTTTCAAGTTCCAGCAACATATTGGCATCTGTCTACTGTTACTCTCCTGTCATCTCGAATAATTTTCTTCACCCACTATACCATTGCTTGTCACAATTTCTATATCATGACCAAATCATGCTTCATCAAGTGATGTCACAATTTCTATATCATGACCAAATCACACTTCATCAAGGGATGTCACAATTTCTATATCATGACCAAATCATGCTTCATCAAGTGATGTCACAATTTCTATGACCAAATCACACTTCATCAAGTGATGTCACAATTTCTATATCATGACCAAATCACACTTCATCAAGTGATGTCACAATTTCTATGACCAAATCACACTTCATCAAGTGATGTCACAATTTCTATGACCAAATCACACTTCATCAAGTGATGTCACAATTTCTATATCATGACCAAATCACACTTCATCAAGTGATGTCACAATTTCTATATCATGACCAAATCACACTTCATCAAGGGATGTCACAATTTCTATATCATGACCAAATCACACTTCATCAATTGATGTGTATCCTTGTGAAAAATGATTTGCCAAGTTAGGTCTTGCATTACATGATAAACAATTCTCAGTGTAAACAGAAACCATCTATGAATGTCATTCTCCAAAAATCCTTCCCCCCCCCCCCCACTAGTGAAATTATTGTCTGTCACACACATTGATCACATAACTGGAAGTTGTTACCTTTGTGTTGTGAGAGTCTGAAAGGGGAGCAAAGAATAGCAATACTGTTATGTACCATGTATGTCATATGAGATGACTAAAGAGGTTTTTGGATGAAGTTGGCTGCTCCATCCAATAGAAGGTTAGAATGACCCACAAGCCATGCTGAACTCAGATATGTCAGACCGAAAGGCAAAGATATCACATCTAAGCTGTAAACCATGACACAACGAGTTCCATTCTTCAGACTACATACTATTTGAGAACGAACACTTATAGGATGTTGTAACCTCATAATCTAACCTTTAAAATTACCTAATGCATTTCTTTTATTTTCTACAGTCTGTGACTTATACTTATTGACTTTCCCTCATAACAAAGAGTTTTAAAAAAATGTTTTTACCGTACGCACATTTTACACATTTTAATTGACTTAGCACTCCATATTTATACCGTGATACCATATCACCTCTTTATAAACAATTTGAACAGAAATCATGGAATATAATCATATAAACATTACAAAACCTGACTGATAAACACAAATATGCTTTCGTTTATTGTGCTTTGTATTTAGTTGGCTTGCATTTAAGTTAACAGTGATTCTGTGTTTTTTTTGGGTTAATAATTCATGTTTTATTCAGTTTGTAATTTGTAATATCAATTGGAATTTTGCTTCAATATTTGTTTATGTTCAGATAAACACTAGCAATTATATTATGCCACAAACCATGCAGTAAGGTGGATAAATATGTATGAAAGAATGATGGAAAAATATTGTTAAATGAGTTAAAATACAGTTTTTATAAACGAACACAACGTTTTAGCATTCCATCACGGCAGGCTCACATGAACAGAGATTTTGATCTTTGTAAGTTTGTCTTTACCTTGATAAAGATCTTTTGGGCAAAACATCAGGTAATCTGTATTTCAACCTATTCTTAAATATTTGTTCATCACTCATTCAAATAATAGTTATTTAATTCTGAAATAATGTATTAGAAGTTGTCAGTAGTGTTTCTCAGTTTGAGAATTGGAGTGTTAGCAAAACACTAAGTTGCAATAATAAACTACATTCTTTGTGCCATGTTTGATCAAATCTTTGGTTTAGTCTCAAAATATGGAGGTGACATGTTCTAAACTCTATTTTTCTTCTTACACAAAGCTAGCTCAGTTTTCCTGCACATCCAGGCAGACTCTATTGGAAGTCTAGATGTCTTGTAGAAGGATGGGAGTACTGTTGATTCAAGTATCTCATTTGTTATTCATATTTCTTTGTATACTCTAAAAAGCCTTTTCTCTGTGCATGATTCTAGATAACTACATCTGTAATTTATGCTTCAGTATGCTGAAAATTGATGTGCTGGGCTGGAAGGTGCAAAATAACACAGCTCAGCTGTTAAACCAGCAACACAACGTAATTCACGCTCCTTGCGGAAATCGCACAAACTCTTGTGTTGGTTATCAGACTGAACACAGAAGAAGAATAATATGCTTCAGTCATCAGCATCCAGCTTGTGGTCAGCAAGAAACTTTCTATTTTTTCCTGTGTCCAAGTCTAGTTTTACAAAAATTGATAGTTTTGACCAGTGCAATTTCTATGTGGCATATGAGGTATACAGTGAGGAATTTGATAAATTAGTAAACCACAGATACCATTAACAATCTTATTCTTGAACATCTGTTAGTACTTATTCATAACACAAGGTATTAATTTTTTCTTTAATAAACAATCAAACCAACGGACATGAAAAATATAAATGACAGTCTACGCAACAGACTAAATCAACATTTCAACAATAAATTCTTTCTCAAAATAAATACAGGCAGAGAAAATAAAAAACTTGGTAATACAAATATCTCATGTACTAAAACATCTGTTTGTGGAGATTTATAGATCTGTCAGGACTGTGATTAATCTAATCAGCGATATAAGCTTTTTCTTTATTGTACAGGTAAGGTGAACTAGCATTATTGCAAACTTCAATGCTCAGCTACTTAGTCAGTGGTTGAAACAGTAGTGGGGGTGATATTTCTTGATCTTTCCATAGCATGGGCTCTGGTACCAATTTACTGGAAGGTGCGTGAACTGCTAGTTATTTTTGTGTTTAAACTTAGAAGGCAATAGATAGGATTTGAACTAGGTCAGTTCAACTGACACCTATTTGCTTCACAACTTGAGTCAGTGCTTAATGATCTCATTTCGTTATCCATATGTCAATATTATGTGTTTAAAATGAACACTAAATAAAGACTCCCATTACAAACAGTTAAGTGGGAGTGTAAACACAATCATCAGAGATACAACTATGGGTTTAGACTAGTTCTACTTAACCTTTGTGGTACAGCTACCTGCAAACATATTTTTGTATTAGACATAGGGCCCTATTCAAACAAATGCTATATACTATATAGTTTTTTTGGACAGTTATTTTTAGAAATGCAGATGACACCACCATAAAATCATGAAGCCCCACTTGTCTAGGACACATCATTATGTTAGTTATACAGTAATAGCAAGGCTCAAAATCTTTTCCTTAATGCAATGAAGAATAAATGATAAGTTGCCCCTGCAGTTGAGAAGTACTAGTCTGACTGGGAAAGCAGGAATAAAGACTTGTGTCAGATCAATCAACAGGAAATTCACCGGTTTCTGTATTAAAGCACAATATTTGGAACTAAAAGAACAGTCTCTTAAACACTTTTCTGACCAACGATCTAGAATTCTTTATATCTGGTACCAAAGGTATTCACAAAATGGCAGTGTAGTATAGAAAATGTGTAGGAAATTGAAATTGTGACATAGATCTTTGAAACTTTCAGTGTGCCTTAATGAATATATATGTTGTCAGATTAAATTTCAGATTAAATATGTTGTCAAGTTATTTCATGAACAAAATTGTACTGTTGTTGTTGTTGATATCCAAATGCTGATGGAGTAATTCTACTTTTGTCAGCACAATACCATTCTTAAAAAAGTGCAGGCCTTCTGAAATTTACTTAGTGATCCATACAGTAAGTTGTAGCTGTTAAGGGTATCTGTAGAAGTTTTTTCTGGCAGTTTAAAGGTAAGGGTAGTCAATAAGGTGTTGTTCCACTGTTTCATTGGGATTAGAGCAGTGTCTACAAGTGGGTAGTTGCTGGGGTTTGATACAGTTTAAATGGCCATTGATCCTTGCATGTCCTGTTCGAAACTGAAAGGTAAGGGATTAGTTTGATGTCATGATTGGTTTGATTGGTTAGGGAATGATGTCATGTCCTGGATGAACTATTTTTAATAATTCAATCGATACATTTGCCATATTAATGAAGTAATATAACAGTTTTCACGATTGTCACGGTCATCAAAGGTATGTAATGGAAATTTGAGAGTTATTGAACTTGATCAGCAAAGTATTAATGGCATTCATTACAGAATGGAACATAATTATAATCCAAAAGTCTAAGTTGGTGTACTGTCAAACATATGCTTATATATATATGTTATGGTAACCCATATTTTTACAAGTATGACTTGGAAATGGAAATATTATGTTGTAACGTAACTCAAACTACACATATACAATGATGTGTTTTGTCAGACCAAGCACATTTTTTTCATATAGTCTATACTGTTTTGCACCCTTTATTGTGTTTGTCCACAGATGTACTGCCAATCATTATGATATTAACTCTTAGTATGCACAAACTGAAACAACGTTTTTACGAACTGATTTATGAAAAACTTTATTTAAAGCCGCTTCAGGTTGCTTCTAGTAAAAAAGGGGATGACCAAGTGCCATGTCAAGTAGTTAAGAGTTAATATTCATCTATGGCATAATGCTAAACTATACAATATATATCTTGTTTTTTCCTGCTACTTTTACTCATCAAGATCGTGTTGTCAACCACAGTACATCTCAGTAACCTGAAGCATGATAAAAGCTGTGCCATGCAGTACATCTCAGTAACCTGAAGCATGATAAAAGCTGTGCCATGCAGTACATCTCAGTAACCTGAAGCATGATAAAAGCTGTGCCATGCAGTACATCTCAGTAACCTGAAGCATGATAAAAGCTGTGCCATGCAGTACATCTCAGTAACCTGAAGCATGATAAAAGCTGTGCCATGCAGTAGTATGAGATTTCTACCAGCAGGTACTACTAGTCTACTAGTACTAGACTTGAGAGAGACTTATAAAAAAAGATGACTGATATAATCAAGTGATTGAAATGGAGGCTTAATAATTCATGATCCCTTGAAACATAGTGCAGCCACTGTTATTTTCTATCCAATTATAGTGCCACCTTCTTTAGCTCTCTATCTTTGTTTCTACTGTTCTTCACTATATAAAATGGTAGTATATGCCTTCTACATACACATATAGATCCCCTCTATGATACTTTTTCAATATGTAACAAATATGTCAATAGTTGGGGTCTTCTGGGTATGAAAATTCTAAATTGACCCTATTCTATCTATCTATACACTGTGGCCCTTGTTTGCCTTGCGACATCACCTATTGGAAATGATAATTATGAAGTAATCCTTTCAGCTGTGAGCAGGTAGCTCTTGACAGCCATGTTCCGACAAAACACAGGTCCTCTTGAGTTGAGTAACCAAGGTGACATCCAAATTTGAATATGGTTTGTTGTCTCAAAGGTATAGTTTGTGTTAGGAGGTTTATGGATGCATGTTTAGCCCCAGAAGGGAGGCATTCCAATGCATTAGTATCCCAAGATCTAGTGCCCTGCCAGGAGCGTAGCATATACTTCTGAGCCAATTAGTTCATCATTCTTCCGTCAGATCTATTGACCTATCAGCACTGATACAGTACATCTATCATTCCCCACCACCTAGGAGTCTGCCACAAAAGGACAAAGGTGCAATGTCCCCTGATGTGCATTTCTTCATCATGCATGTGGACACATTTTGACATCAAATAAAAGTAAGAAATTGAGACAAGAAATGTACAGTGAAAATTATGATTTTTTTTCACAGGTGATAACATATCCGCCCAACTTTCCTTATTTACCTCATATGTCCATTCCTGGAAAGAAGACAGTTGCACTATTGTTTACACGCCAAACTAGAAATCCAGGTTGTCACGTTGGCATTAATTGAACATAGGAAACAAGATCTGTATCACTCGTAACTCCTGGGATTTGAAGCAATAAAATAAAGTGCCCCTATGCCTCCTCATATTTTTGTAATATTGTTAGTTTATTTCCTGGAGATGTGTCTTATTAGTCTCCACTTTCTTCATTATTCAGTAGTTATTATATTTGGCATGTTTTCTTTCGCTAATTTGTGTTTGTTATCATTTTTGGTTATCTAATGCAATTTATGGTTATCTATTTATTTAGTTATTTTAGTATGCTCTTGTCTTGATCAGCTTTTTCTGGTATAGATGTTGTTAATTTTATATTTACAGTGCCTTGATTTGATGCTTTGCAAGCTTTTGTTTTTTTAAATTTGTTGTTTCCTAATTTATTCAAATGTTTTTTGTTTTTTTTTGCATTTTATATTGTATATATTACTTTTATACAGATAAGCCTGGCTGGCTGTGCGGTATTTTAGCTAGGTGTATGAAAATGTGGGAAAGTTGTGTATGTCTGGCAATTCTTATGGCCATCTATTGCCTTTCTAAAGAATAAATCTGAACACACAGAATTATCTTTAATATTTTATATTCATTTCTGGATTTTCTTTCCACAAAGGATACAATTTATTGCTGCAGAAATTTTCTGTTTTATCTGATAGGATTTGGTTAGTGTCACAGGTGTCAGATCAGAATTAGATATTAGGTATAGATGTGTTGCTGCACACTGGACATGTCCATTAACATAATAGTGTGCCATGCAAGATACTTCAGTGATAATATCTCAGCTTCAGTAAATTTCTCAGAGCATAACAACTAATGGTTCTATGTTGGTTCCATTTTATTTCTGAAATCTTTATTAGGTTTTCTCTACTGACCATGCCTATCCCTACTCCCAATTCATGCATTCTCAATATGGACTCATGCTTATGTATCTCAAAATCATTCGGTCATGCAGACTCACAAAGAGCATTGAGTATGTCTGCTTTGTTCTTAGGCTGACCATCTGTTATGGTGGCGAGGCAAGCTAATTTTGTTGGGTTATATGTTTCCCTCCACACCCATCAGAACTAATTCTTAATGAACATGTATTAAAACCATAAAAAAAGATATTTATTTCATCATAAATTTGAACATCTGTGCTAATTTTTATGAAGTGATCTAAAAAGATGCCTGGGCTGTATCCTCTCACCACATCTGTTTAACATCTTGAGAAAACATCTTGCAAAATGTATGAGAAAACCCACATTATGAACAGTTAATATCTTAATATCAGAAGAAATAATATTGAAGACATTTTGTATGCAGATGCAGCCTTTATCACAAAACTTCCTGCAACTCCCTAACAGGAAATGTGGTATTGGCAGTTTTTTTTGGACAGTTCTTTTTAAAAATGCAGATGACACCACCATAAAATCATGAAGCCTCACATGTCTAGGACACATCATTATGTTAGTTATACAGTAATAGCAAGGCTCAAAATCTTTTCCTTAATGCAATGAAGAATAAATAATCTGTGTCAACAGAACTGGACTCATGCTTAAAATATTTATTGACAAAGAACAACTAGAAAATTTTGATGACTGAGTATTACTGGGATTTGGTATAACAGCAACAACTACTGATCAACTAAACAATCATTGAATAACAAATCACTCGACCAGCAGACCAAATTTCAAGTCCACTCATTATTCATCATTTGAAATAAAAAGTACTTCCATAGTTCAGTCAGCCATAGGAAGTAGAGTGCCAGGGCTTATGTTTTAGAAGCAATAATGTTATCTCTGTTGAATTAATGTGAAGGCTACACTAGTTAGGTGGTGTCTTGTCAACCACTGGCTAAACAGCTGAGCACCTATGAGAAAACCATGTGCTAATGATGCTGGTTCATAATTCAGTTTACATTTACCTTCACAGAATGATACTTCTGCAAGCTGACAGGTATGTTCAAAATATCAATCATATTTTCATAAATTTACCGAAACAAGAGATCTGAGCACCAATGAACATATCAGGTGTGTGAATATGACAATCAACATATGTAAATCTAAGAATATTCATATTATCTTTGTTCTAGGTAGTTGTGTATCCAGTAAATTGTTTTTAGTGGAGGGATACGTTTAAAAAAACGGTAGTTTACCTCAATATTGTTTTTCCGTTTTATTTCAAACTCCTAAATTGTAGCAGGATGGTGTCCTACTAGAGTTCCAGCATGATGTAGTCCAGATAATGAAAATGTGTTGCTGTTATATTTGTGACAGTGGTTAGACACATCTGACTTTGGTGGGGGTAGCTAATATATTCAGCGTTTTTACCACTTCCACAAAATGGTAGACCTGCCATACGAGAAAACTGATTCCATACTTACATACTGGTTACCAACCTCAAAGCTAATCATGGTCAAACATTGCATGCCCATTTTGCCGCTGTCTTGTGTTGTATCGACATAGCTACAGACTCCCACTTCTTCAATATAAAAAAATATTATATGGATATATATTTCCCTGATGATATACATAAAATAAAACTAAATCCACAAAGAATGAAACTATGCCATTATTGTGAGCTGAAAACTGAGTTTGTATTGTACTCAGTATTAGTATTAGAAATTCACTTGTTAGTTTGCGTGGGATCAGTGTTGTTTTGAAAAAAGAAGAGTATGAATAGCAATACAGTTATCAGCTATGCATGTCATAAGAAGCAACTAAGGAGGATTTGGGAAATGAAGTTTGATGTCCCATCTAATAGAGAGTCATGTGACCCATAGGCCACGATGAGGCCAGATGTGTCAGACTGAAAGGCACAGATATCGTAACTTAGCTGTAAGCCATTGCATTCTCTGGAATATATTCTATCAACCTGTAGAAGTTTGAGAATGAGTGAAAAAGTATTAGAAATGTAAAAATGTATTTTGAAGTACCCAGTACTATAGTTATATATTAAAAATACCCAGATTGTTAACTATAGAGTTTATGACCCCAATAGTTAACTATAGTACACAGAACGTGCAGATGCTCTGAGCCATTACAGCTAATCTTTTTTGTCTATATAAACTTTATGAAGAGCCAGAATTAGTATTAATACAGGTTGGGTAAAAGTTTATGTCGTCAGTATGTACTACCAGTAGTTGAATGAAACATGATTTAAGAAGTTTGTGCTTAAATACTCACCCATTAGTGACAAACCACTGCCATACATGCACTATGTTTTGCTTTTGTACATACAGGAACAAACATTATTTAATATCATACTGTTGAACATATTCATCATTTATCATAGGGGAAACCACATTATCAAGTATCTTATATGTTAAATTGTTGATGTTTTATTTAGACATATTCCTAATAACTTCTGACATATCTACTAAAACAGTCACTTTATTATCACTAGTTATACAGGGTTAACATAGTTGTACTATGTATATGGACCACCATTTACATATTATTTGATGCATAAATCCGCTGTGCACTAATTTATATTGCTGGTGACACTATATCACATGAATATGTTATTCAGATGTGTGTTACATGATTGACGCAAGGAGATTTAGGGGAAAAAAAACTATTGTTTATGTCAATCTCCTATTGGGAGAAATGGCTCATAGAACAACAAAGTTGTTTTTCTTGGTTAGCAAATAAAAACTCTGCAGCTAACAGAAGATGCTGAGTCATGAAGTTCACTAGAGTATGGAAATACACAATTTTCAATGACGTCATATTTAACCCATATATTTTATTTCAAATTCAGTGCACAGCAACTTTATAGACACCCTATATTTAGAGTAGACCACTGAATTGACATATATTTTTCTGTAAAATGTTGACATCATTCTATTCAGCACATAGCAATCAACCTAGTATTTTTTGGCTGTAGTGATTTTCTAGGAAACACAAATACATGCAGTAGATAGAATTCCACTGCTTTCTGAATGGTTTAGATGCGCAGTTCCCTGTTGCAGGGTTTGAACCTGGATTCCTTTCCATCCAAAATGCGCTCTATACCATTCTACCACAGAGCAGGACAATCTATTGATTTAAGAAAATATATTTAGTTCTTTTAAGTTAGTTCTTAAATTCCCACTGGAGCTTTCTTGTAGCAGGACAATGGTCATTCTAAGTTTCCAGCATGATCTACTCTAGAGAATGCATATGCCGTTTTATTTACAGCAATGTTCTGATACATCCAAGTTTGACGGAATATTTAAAAGTTAATATAGACCACTTAGTTATGATTTCCAATATACATATTACATACATCATATATATTCAGGCATCCGTGTTATTATGGACCACCATTTACAGTTTTCCAGTATATATTCTACATAACCCATGAAGGAATTCAGTTCTAAAGATGAATTGTGCACCACTGAGATTTCCATCATATAATCTACATAACCCATGAAATATATTCAGTTCCAAAAATGAATGTGGATCAGTGAGTACAGATTCTCAGTATACATTCAACATAACTCATGAAATATATTTCTAGAAATGAACGTGGACCACTGAGAATTCCAGTGTACATTCTACATAACTCATAAAGTATATTTTTTTTAATGAATGTGGACCATTGATATTTCCAGTATATTTTCTATACAACTGCCAAATACAGTGAAACGTATGAATGCATCATATTTTATGCTCATATGTGGATCTTCTATTTTTAATTGGGGGTTTTTAAAAATTATTAATCAGTCATTCAATAATTACCCATTCATCATCTTTGTAAACCAAGCATCTGATATTAGTATTAATCCTGGCAATGAATTAGAATGCAAGGCTCCATGTAGTGGAGTTCTGAAAATTAGAAATTGAATGAATGGAGAAATAAACTGTGCACAATATGGCAAATAAATATAGGAAAAAATATACAATGGGTTGAATAGAAGTTTTACTTCCGCAATGGAAAAGAAATTTAATATAAATATCAGCATTTGAAATGAAATGTTATAGAAAGGTCCTAGGAATAATATGGACAGAAAGGTGAACCAATGCAGACATCTGGAAAGATCTAAATCCAGAAGATAACATTTTGGACATATATAAAAAGACACAATGGTTTAGAAAGATTAACCATGGAGGGAAAAGTCCAGAAAAGAGAACAAATGGTAGATCAAGACTTGATTGACACATGATATTGAAGATCTTCTGAACATGACACTGGAAGAGGCTGGACACCTTGCACAGAACTGAGGGGAATACAGAGTAGCAGTGAAGACAACATTCTTTCTATAAAGGACATGTCACGCAGATAGCAATTCTACGATGTACAAATAGATAAAATCAATATTTTTACGACTTGTTCAGTGATTCTCACAACTAACTGTAAGACTCTATCCAACCAAGCTAAACTGGTTATGATTTTCCATCCCGACATTTACCTATTCTTGTGTCATAGGCCTGCTGATGTCTTTGATTATGGTTTCTTAGTCGCTTTTAGACTTGATTGTAAACTTAAAGATCCCCTACTCCATAGAGATCTTAAGACAGATACTGGCAACCACAGATGTCACTTAACCGATTGTGAGATATTCACTAGTCAATATATGAATGTCATTTACATGATAATATGTAAGCACATTGCCACCTTACATATAAAGGAGACACTGACATATGATTTGGTGATCATTCTTGTCCACACCTCTTTGATATCCGTCGTGATATCAATATATCTTTTGCTGCCCATTTTAATGATCCTAGCCAGAGTGGTGTCTTGGATATCTCAATATACTGCCATGTTGTCATGATCATCAGACCTCAAAAGTTGCTTTAGGGAGAGATTCTTCATCTACACCATGAGATACTGAAACCTGCTGGGATGGACACAATTTACACGTTCTTGTACAATCTCATCACTTCCTCACAACTCTCCTATATTCTGGTGTTCTGATTTTTGTAATTGTGATGTCACTTCCTGACACATTTTTGGTCACTAATCCATGATATAGCAAGGGTATAACTGTTGGACAGTATATTAATCCAGCTACAATGAATTGATCCAGCTAAAAGATTTAATACCATTATTTTTGTAATTTCAAAATTTCCTTGCTTAGTGCATCTTCTTAAAATGTTACATTCATAGGTGTCAACTAGTATGGATTTTCTGTAGTAATACAAATTTCTGACCCCAAAAAACCCAAATTTGTTGGGGTTTTTATATTTTAAATTTACAAAAATTTCATTTTAAAATTTCTTTTTTTAAAAAAAAGGTCACTTGGTGTTACATTGCATAGTAATTATTAATAGTGCCGATGTTTATATCGCACACGCTCATATTAGGTGAAAAAAAATTTAGAGGGGTTTTTTGGGGTGCTAAATACGAAAGTTTTAATTGAAATATAGAAATAAATTGTTAAAAATATGGATTTATGACAAAATAAGTTGACACTATGAACATCACATGTTCTCATTGTATTCTGCATTTGTTACTATCTTATTTCCATAATCTGTCAGCTGCCATTAAGTAACTCCATGTAGTCTTTGGTCTACATTGCTGTTTCATTCTGTGTCTGTTGCCTCTATCTTGATAAAGACCTATTTGGTTGAAATGGTGATTCAATGTATTTGTTCCATCTTCTTCTGCTTTCGTTCACTTCAAACAAAATATATCTGTAATTCTGTCTCCTGAATAAAACTCAGTCTTTTGTAGTTCATACAGTGACCCATAGAGCTTTGATTCCAGTATTGTTTCCTCTGGCCAATATGTCTGCCTCAGCATTTCATACTCATTTGTTCCATCTAAAATTACTATTCCACCTATTTTATTTTTTTCTTGAATAAATTAGAAACACATTTGAGATGTTTTGGAAGATGAATTATGATGACAGAGCCACCGTGAATTTTGTTGAGATATAAAAGACACTGTGAATTATGTTGACAGATATAAGAGACACTGTGAATTTTGGAATTTAAAGTACATAAAGTAAAGAAAATATAATTGATAAAAGTAATGATCATATATGAAATGTCTATATCCAAAGTGTATGTGTCACACAAACCAAACTGTGGAGCAAAGGCTTCAAGAATGTGCACACTATAACACACTAAGGTGCACATACTGGCCTTCTGATGAGCTGATGAATATTAATCACATGGACCAAAACAGGAAATGAAAAATGCCACCCAATTTATACAAAAAGCAACACTGTAGACAGAGAAATTACTAGCGAACAAAAGAGATGAAGATAATGGTATACCAAGCAAGATACCTCAGTTTTGATAGCGGTAGAGATGCTTATTTATTTGGTAAGTAGGCTGGTCATAATTTTAAATGTGTTGAAATTTCATTGCGATACAATTAATATTTAACTATAGTATTATTATGTTTAGTACTAAATGTTTATGCAAGCATGGTTTAGAAAATGTTTTCCAGTTTTTATCTCATAAATACTTGACAACGGCTCTACAACCACATTTTTATATATTCAAGTTTATTCATTCTCTTGAATTTCTAAACACGGTGGAATCCCTTTATAACGAATTAGTTATTTTTGACTAGTGTTAGTATGCCACCTTTCTTCCATCTTTCATGTCCACTCTAAAGCGCTGTTAGTTAATTAGTTTGTTCCTTTCATGTCGCAGGTGATACATAGGGCAGAGGTTTTGATTCTCCATGTATTGTGATCCACTGCCTGCAGTTTTAGTTCTTGTAGCCTGTTATTATTTCCCCTTCTTTGAGTATGGTGTTTTTAGGGTTGATTTAGGCCTTCCTCGTTTTCTTTTACCCTCACTAAAGCACTGGTACCCTTGTATGTTGACGGCTAATTTTTTTCATTGAGGTGGGTTTCCTGTATGCATCAAATAATAATCTAATCTGGTACAAGGTGTTTTCTAGTTAAAAAATTAGTATAATAAAATATATACTATAATGTAATAATCAACATTTGCTATGTATAATTATATACATTAGAGAATAAACTAATTGGGGACTTGAAAGGTGTTGTTAAATAGAGAATTTTATTATCAGCAAATGCAATATAAGAGTATTCCTAGTATAAATGTTTGCGCTTTAAAGGGATTCCACTGTAATAATAATTCACAAAACGATGTCCAACTATGCAAAACATGTGACAGTATGACAAGTACAAATGTTGCGTGGATCCTTGTTAACCAATAAAGAAAGATTGTATGAACAGAGGGTATCTAAAACTAACTAGAACAAGCCTTTTGAATGCATAAATGATACAGTAACACAGTATTGGTGGTATTTGATGCATTTTTTTGTAGTTTAGTCTATGCTTTGTCTAATTATTCTGATTACTTCTCAGAGATTTACCACATGTATTATAAGCCATCTTCCAACATTGTAGACTGTGTTCACAAGGTTACATCGGATGTATTTGTGTACATATTTGGTCAAATGTGCTTCCTATTTTCTGCAGGTTTCAATCATGTTATTAAATGTATGCATACTATTCTGGCCATATCTTGATCTGTTGAAAGAATACTTATATATTATTTTGATATTGGATATATTGAAGTTGGGCAGTTATTGAATGTGAGGTCAGAGGTGGTCACACTAATATAGTGGAATCCTTACATAATAAACAAAAAAACAAAACTCAACAGACATAGAGGATTTTCATTGTTCTTGGGTTACCTCATATATACCCTGTCCCTCTCAAAGAAGTCACATACCACCTGCCAAAAGTACCTCTCATAGCGCACAATTATGTATCTTCAAGTGATAATACACAAAATATTTTTAAAATCCACTTTATAAACAAGTCACAAGTGGAATTTGAATTTGATACCTCTTGAGCACAAAGCGAACAGCTCAGCCAGAAAGATCACCCCTATATAATAAATTAGCCTGGACTGAAGAAACATTTATGTAATAACAAATATTTGTAATATACAATTATATACAATAAAGAATAAACGGTACAGTACAAGTAGACGCCACTACATGTCTAATTATTTCCCTTGTCTATGTTTGTAAATTTCATGTTCATCATTTAATAATTGAAATATTTATTTATTTGGGGTTGGGGTTAGGGTTAGTTATGTAAAACACAATTATTCTAACCCAAACTTTAAAATAAATTAACATTTAAATTATTAAATGATGAACATGAAATTTACAAACATAGATAAGGGAAATAACTTGACTATGTGGTGGGGTCTACTTGTACTGTACCAGCCTTTAATTGTATGTGGAAAGATGGACTCCTGCTTAAATTACAACAAAACATAGTGATCAAGCACATGTATTGCTGGATAAAATACTACATGCACAACCAAAAGGCAGCAGTGAAGCTTGAAATGGAGCACAGCAGAAACAAAACTCTTCAAGCATGGAGTACCACAGGGAGGTGTTCTATCCCCCACTTTAATCCTTATATTCATGAACATTGACCAAATCCTCTCGCATAAAGTAAATGCTGCAATGTATGCATATATGGTGCAGGTCTGGTCTGGCAATATTGTGCAGTGATTAGAGCGTAGGCATAACAAAAATAAGGTTACAGAAAACTATGGACAATTTGACGAAGTGGACAGACCAGTGGACCATGTCTATCAATGTCCCAAAAAAACCTACCTATGCTATCTTCAGCATGTGCACCAAACCACAGAAAATATCACTAATCACGAAAGGTCAAACATTACCTTGAGACACCCACATACCTTCTAGTCACTTTTGACCCAAGACTTACATGGAACAGCACATAGACAAGTGCTAAATGAAAGGTATAATGAGAACAGCACTCCTTAAAAAATTGACTGGAACAGATTGGGGTGCAAATGGGAAAAATTCTAAGTACAGTATACACAGGATACATAAGACCAGCTTTGGAATATGAAATGTCAGCATGAGGCACTGCAGCTAAAAGTAACTCTCAAAAGATCTCAAAGATACAAACAGCAATCTCAGAATTATAACAGGAGGTATGAATACTACCACAATCACAGAAATGGAAACATGCACAGGTTTGCCATCAGTGGAAAAAAAAAAAAGAAATGGAAAATTATCAAAAAGTATGCGAAGTTCACGTTTGGTAAGTCATCAAATGAACCAAAGACTAAGCAGACTATAAGAGTGACTCAAAAGGGATTCCTACACTTCCCTAAACAGCTCCAGAAATCACTCACAGATACAGATCTACAAAACCTAAAACCACTAAATACCTTTAACACATACCCAACATGGGACAGGAAAAACTTCCCAAGAATTATGGACAATATACCAAGCATTTTTTCGGAAACAGAAACTTCTATACCAGTACTAAAAGAGATAACTAACAATCACATACAGAAAGCATACCCAAAAGATATATGGACACGTGTATATACAGATGGATCAGCGAAAGAGGCAGTATTAGATGGAGGAACACCGACGAAGACGGATGTGTCGGGCCATTGGCGCAAATAAAACGGCGACACAACGCATTTCCATTCTCTGGACTATATCCTGCTGGAAATCTAATAGGGCCATTGTCCTACTAGAATAGAGATCCAGCGGGAGTTTGAGAATGAACGCTGAAGAAGAAGATGGAGGATCAGGAATATATATATAGTAACACCAGATGGTAGAAAAATCCATACCCACATGCAAATATTCCACAAATTTCAAAGCAGAAATTGAAGCCATAATAATAGCAGCCAAAATGCTCATAAATTGTTGCCGAATCACAACAGACATGTAGTCTTTCCAACTGATACAAAATCAGTATTGCAGGCAGTGAAAGATCTAAAGAACACGAGCATAATTGAACGTATGGCCTGCTTACTACTTCTCAGCAGTACTACCATAGAAACAGTACTGCAGTGGATCCCTAGTCACTGTGCATACTTGGAAATAAAAAAGCTGACCTGGCAAGGAATGGGGGATTACTAGAACAAATAGAAAGTGATAATACGTACTATGAATGTAAGACTGATAAAAGCAGAATATAAGAAAAAGTGGAAGCAGATGCACCCAACTGCAGAACCAAATGACCCCCCCCCCCCACCATCAAATGTCACACAAGGAACAAACCATTCTTCTTCTGCGTTCGTTCTCAAACTCCTGCAGTTTAGCAGGATGTTATCCGGAGAACGCAATGAGTTGTGCCATGGTTTACAGCATTGATGCGATATATGCGCCTTTCGGCCTGACACATCCGACTTCAGCATGGCTTTAGGTCACTGACCCTATATGGGATGGGACAGCCAACTCCATCCCATAACCTCCTTAGTCGCCTTTTGCGACATGCGTGGAAGGTAAGCAGTGTTGCTATTCTTTGCTCCCCTTTCGGGCCTCGGCAACACACGGGCTAGAGCAAACCATAATCTTCAGACTACGAACTGGCCACAACAGACTGAGAAGTCACATGTTATGAAAAATGGCGAGACAGCCCTGTGCAACTGTAGACTGAGCCCAGAGACTGCAGAATATATTCTCCACGCATGTCAACTCTACCAAAAAGAGAGTAAATATGGCCTACTGAGAGGTTCCATGGATGACCTGAAGCGAATCACACAATTCATTGAAGCTATTGGCGCTGTAACCTGATATCTGACTGAAGAACGATACGGAATGAAGAAGAACTCTACCTGTCAGTTTGTACCTATTTCCTGTATTTTGTACATAACATGCTTAGGTATTCAATGCACCCATACTGGCCTCGAGTACATAATTTGAAAGAGTAATTATTATTTCAGAACTCGCAAACTCCCTGACGGGGAAAATGCAGTATTGAAAGTTTTAAAAAATAAATATTTTCATCGCCCATGTGACAACCATAGCCTGAACTTCTAGTAATATTTTCATCGCCCATGTGACAACTATGGCCTGAACTTCTAGTCTTATTTTCAGGCATGTTGTAGGAGACGGCTACGTAAAGTTGGAGGATATGCTGACAACCTGTCACCTATGAAAAAATCGTCACATCGTGTCTCAATTTCTTACTTTTGTCTTCTTTCAAATAATCCCCGTGGATGACAAAGAGATGCAGACTAGAGGACATTATCCTTGTGTATCAAACTCCTAGGTGACAGGGATTACTAGATGTGTCATCACTGGATGGGTCAGCAAATATGACAGAGGAGTGCGTACTGTACTCTTGGCAGGATGTGATAATACTGGGATACTGGAAGGCCTCCCTCTCAGAACTGAGAAGAACCTATACTTGTGTTGGAAATGCTGTGGGCTGTCAAGTTACCTGATAACAGCTATAAATGATCAAAATGTACAAGAGGATGTTCAACAAAGTGGAGAATGCAGCAGTAAAAAAAAAATAATTGATATAAATACTATATAAAGTAATATTGTTACTGTTATAGCATAACTATCAATGTAAAAATTAATAAATAGTAATAAACAAAAGAACAAGGACTTTTTTCCCACGTTACGCTTTGGAGTGTCTTGCGGTGAGAAAGATATGTCCAAGTGATCAGTTATATTTTGATAATTTTGTGTTCCTTGTCTGTTTCATGAAAAAGGTCACAGTTGGACCGTAACGTGGTAAAATTCTTTGTTCTTTTGTTTATTACTATATATTTATTTTTTACATTGGTAGTTAGGCTATAACAGTAACAATAATACTGCTAACAGCTAAAGGGATTATTTCAGCATCCATTAAAATTGATGAACACAACAAAGAAACACAACCTTCATTATTTTTGATGGCTGTAAAACTCTGATATAACCAAATTGGACTTAATGTCCGTGGTTGGAAGGAGCTTACCGCATTATAAGAATACATTTTAATTCACACAAAAAAATCTAGAAGCAATTTAATGACATGAAGAGAAATCCAACTAAAAAATGAGAAATATATAATGCTACATCTACTTTAAATTAACGTATGGCTCAGAAACATGGATAATGAAGAAAAAAAACAAACTAGACGGCAATTGATCTCTCGCTCTCTATCGCACACACACTTTATCTCCGGGCTTCCTCGGGGACGAGCATAGCAGAATAACAATATTCAAAACGATTATTATGCCAACGCTGTGCTACCAATGCCAAATATGGACAACTACAGTACGAGACAAGCGTAAACTTGTGGCAGCTGAAATGGCATGCTTACGCAGAATCCTAGGAATATCGCTAAGAGACAAAGTGAGAAATGAGGACATTAGACAAAGAACCGGCACCGCCCCAATCTTGGAGGATATTAAGCGCCAACAGATCAAATGGTTTGCATACATCAGCAGACTACCACCATACAGCATACCACAGCAAGCTATGCTACACAGACATAGTAAAGGCAGACCTAGAGGCCAACCACGAAAACGAAATATTTAACGATGGAAAAAGAAAACGATGGAACACCGAAATAAAAGGGGCGACAAATTCCACAACATACTCAGCACTCACGAGGGCCATCTCCCGAGAACTCTTCTACCCCAGACGCTGAAAAGCAATAAAAGGTTCAACGAATAGATAGATAGATAGTTTGGGGGATAAATGGGGGGAGGGGGGACGTCTGAAGGTGTACTGTAACAGCTAGTTCAGTAAAGACGTAACATATAAATCAGCAAGCGTACTCTTTATCACTTGCTGGCAGAGACTGGACATATATGGGTTTGTCCAAAGTGTGTCAACGTCGATTCAGAAAAGTAAACCTGCGAACAGTTTTGATGAAAAGTCCAACCCATTATCATCATCATCAGGTAGCATATCCTGAACAGGATGTAGCAGTCATCACAGCCTTTCGAAGCTTCTGTCTATCTTGAGTCAGTCTTCCTGCTTCTGTTATTGTCATGTTCAGGTGGTCTTTGATGCCCTGCGTCCATTTTCTTATGTCACCCTGACATCATCCCCTCCATTATGGTTTTCTCTAGGCCGTCATGGCGTTTTATATGGTCAAAATATTGCAGTTTTCTGGAAAGCACCATGCTGTTTAACTAGTTTTCTTTAACATTCATTTATCTCCGAATGGCTACATTGGTGATCTTTTTGGTTCATGGTATACTGAGGATTTTTCTGTAACATTTTGTTTCAAATGCTGCTATGTTATTTTTCATTTTGATGGTGATTGTCCAGGATTCACACCAATATATTGTTACTGGGAATAATAAGTCGATATGTCTAGATCGATCAGCACGCTACGCACTGAGAGTCTCCTCTCCGCTCGTCTCTTGTGGTCAGTGGGGGGGGGGGGGGGTGGGGTTTCTCAGTGTATAGCAGACAGATAGCTAGGTCCACCAGTAGTCTTAGCTATTGTGAAGCACGTCTTTATAGATATTTCGTTTCTTTAGAAAGTGGCAACTACTGTCAGCAATGTATCAATAAAAGTGTGTCTACAAAATAAAAAATATTATATTTGCCGTATCTTTCCGTAACAGTAAGTCTTTCGTTATATATATATATATATATATATATATATATATATATATATATATATATATATATATATATATATATATATATATAATTCAATAGTTTTGTAATTAGATATATTCTAAAAATCACCATAGGCCCTAAGCTTTTAATCCTTCTAGTGCTATATTATATGTGGCTTTGCCGTACTTCTTGTGTTTTAAGGAATCCCAAACGATTACTGTAAGTATTGATGATCGCTCCTCTCACCATTAGGTTCTGTTCATAAATTACATAAATAATTAAGGGGTATGGAGGGGTCTGATAAAGATTGACATTTGTTGATGGTGGTGGTGGGGTTTACAAAAATTGCAGTCAACAGACTATTTTTTAAATACAAATTAAATTGATTGAATTTGAAACATATTTGAAATGTGAAACAAAACATGTATTTTTTTTTACATTCGATATTCGAGAAACGTTTAGAAGGAACCAACATAATGAGATATATGGTTGTGTTTTTTGACAAAAGTCTGAGTTCCACAGAACATGTTGACCACGTTATCATAAGGGCAGACACCGGTTTATCAGCAATGAAGTTTATGGCTGCTGCGTAGTGTGATCAGAGGTTGTTATTTATTTTGTACCAGGATTTGGTGGTGGCTGTGGTGGAATATGCACTGGCAATTCTGACTCTTCGCCAAACGCAGATCGAAAGACTGGATAGAATCCAGAATGCAGCAATGCGTATCATACTTGGGTGCACAAGAGACACATCGACAAGAGTTATGCGATACCTACTTGACTGTCCAACAGCTCAGCACAGACTATAGTATTGCCGTGCACGGGCTTACGTTCAAATACATGCAGATAAGGAACACCCGTTGCATTCCGAAATACAGAAAGTTGAAGGCAGTAGACTCAAGATAGATAGATAGATAGATAGATAGAGATAGCGAGAGAGAGAGAGAGAGAGAGGTCGTGGATGGGGCGTGCTGAGGATGCCATACAAAGCGTGAGCGAATTGCAGGATGTGGCAGCATGTGCGGAATTGATGTCTACCCACAGATTTGGAAACTTGTTTGAGAGTAGTAATATCACTTAGCAGGGAATGCAGAGAATGGTGTCCCACAGCTGTGGAGAAAGAAGTGAAGGCTTTGGTCAGTGAGAATGCCAAAGAGGGGGATGTAATTATATACACTGATGGATCTGTGATTAGACATGTTCGCAGTGCTTGGGATTTCACAGCTCAGTGCGCAGGTAAAACGATCAGGGAGGAGAGTGGTGCCTTTACGGTTACTACGAGTAGCATGACCATGAAGACTATGGCGGTGACCATTGCATTTGAATGGGTATTCACACAGAAGGTAACGCAGGTCTGCATCTTGAGTGACTATGAGTATAATTAGGACAAGTGGGTCTCGTTCGCGAATAGTGGATTCATACTTTGAGAAAGGCGAGGCTGAAAGTGGTTACATTTATTTTCGTGCCGGGACATGTGGGTATTCGAGGAAATGAAATAGCCGATTAACTGGCGTCATGCGCGATTGTGGCACAGGGCGATGGGGCAATGGATCGCGCTGACGTTTTGAACTCCTTAAGAGATATAACACGCGAGAGTGAGACTAATGTGGATGATGATTCCTTTTCAATGACTAGGATTAAAGATTGAAATGCGGTGTTGTTAGAAGTGAACATTTTGGAGGGCGCAGAAGAATGATGGTCAACCAACATAGGATCGGTACTGTCAGCAGAAGTGTAATGGCGGATAACACCCATGGAGAAATCGGAGCAACTATGGACGTGTCCAGTTTGCAGTGATGATGATCCGACGATTAACTAACAAGTGGCTTTCAGATGCTTCCAGACTACCATCAGACAGTGCTCCTCAAATAGCATTGCTATACACTATTATACAGGCAGGGTGGATAAAAAGCCAGGTGCAGACCATAAAAACGATGGATTAGAGAAGTACATGAGTCAACGCAAACAAACATAAATGAAGCACACACAAAAACAATAATCAGCGAACTCGTCTACCCCTGACTGCAAAGCACAGAGGGGTATAAAGCGAAAAGAAAGAAAGAAGCTAATTGCTCGTAGTTATTGGGGATCGATATATAAAACAAACATTTACAAACATCATTCCACATAACTTGAGATACGCCGATGACACAGTACTGATCGCAGAAAGCGAACAAGAACTACAAGCCCTATTAGATAAAGTAGTGAAGGAAAGTGAAAACAAAGGCCTCAGTTTAAACAAGAAGAAAACATAAATAATGGTCGTATCAAAGAGACATACACCACCAAGATGCAACATAATAATTGTTAGCACAAAATTAGCACAAGTTGAAAAAGTGAAATATCTTGACCCCCTGTTAACATCAGAAAGTAGATCAGCACAAGCCAAATCAGCATTAAAAAAATGAGAACCATTTTTTGCAATGGAAGTCTATCAATGCAGACCCGAATTCGGGCGCTGAGATGTTATATGGAACCAATTCTTTTTTATGGGTGTGAAGCATGGACTGTAAACAAGAAAATTCAAAGCGAATTAGAGGCTACAGAAATATGGTTTCTGAGAAGAATGATGAAAATACCATGGGCAGCCAAGAAAACTAATGAAGAGGTTCTCATTAATGCTGGCGTAAAAAGATCAATCACATCAAACATTAGGGGCAGACAGTCAAGGTTTCAAGAACTCGTGCTGATAAGAACACAGCTTGAACACTTAATAACCACTGGAAAGATCAGAGGGAGAAGAGATATGGGTCGACAAAGAGAAAAGTTACTAGATGGGCTTGTATCGTGGCACGGTAGAAGCTCACCAACCTTGCTTATTGACAACACAAGAGACAGAGAGTCGTGGAGAAACATGATCGCCTACGCCAGTCGGTATGGCACTTGACTGATTGATTCCACATAAGAAAAACGGGCATATCCGCTGTCGACTTACTACCATCACATGATACACAACACTGCAAGATGGCGACGATCAGAATAAACTCGTTAAATGGCCCGTTGAATGAAATAGCTGCTAATAGAACTCACAAATTAGCGGTTACCAGAGATTACATTGCGCAACCAAGAATTAGTAAGTACTGACGTGCACATTTTGATTTCAAGGGTTTGCTTTTATCGCATACTTCATATCATTATCATACAACTCTAGACTCTAGAGTACTCCTACTCCTAGACTTGACTTAAAAAAATAAAAGTGCAATACTCAATACACCCAAACTATACATTTTTGTGTTTGCGGAGATAAGACGCATCTGTTGATCACATTGTTGTGAATCTCAGATGCACGTACAATTAATTAATATTCAAAATGATGACTAATTTGCATAATATAAATAAACAGACAAATGTTGATGTTTAAAAAAATTAACTGCTGGTTTGGGCATTATTTTTTTCTAAAACTAAAAGTTACATATATAAAAGAAAAATGTTTACAGAACTTAATAAATCTAGTTTCAAACATGACACACGATGCCATCACTATTGTAAACCCTGTCACTAGAAATTTATAGCTTAAGCAAAATTTTCCAAACACACTAATCCCAGATTTACAAGTAAGTACCTGTGACTCAGTGTGACTGAAGTATCCTGGTATGATTCAAGAAAGCTCATTGATTTTAAATGCTGAAACTGTTTCAGAGGTGTGGTTACTGTTGCATGCTGACGGGTTATGATCCACTAGTGAAGGCTAGATAGAAGAATAGTTGAAGGAGGAAGAGTTTAGGGCTATTAGCACTTGAAGACGCTCTTGTTTCATCCAAGTGATCACTATGGCCGTTAAATATGACTTGATGTTTCTCCACCCCTGCCAAACTTTTCTGACTGAAGACTTGTGGCACTGTGCTCATGTGATAAGTCACGTTTAATACCCGTAAAATATAACAGGGCTTTTTTGATGAAGTTTGCTCTCCATTTTTCTAGTACTAAACATAATTATAGTTATCAGGCCTAGCTTGACCGGGTGACATCATGAAGATGAGTGAACATAACAGTGTGTAGATAGATACCTGTTGACTGGTGTGTCAACAGTTACAATATCCAAGGTTACAGAATTTTTACTTCGCATATTTAAGAATACATAAAAACACAAGTTAATATTGTAATCCTTAGCGAATAAAAGTAACATTCATGACTTGGAATATGTCACACAATATAACATGTCGGAAAGCATAGTTCAGTTTATTTAAACAAAATTTGGTGAGAGAAGAGAAATTTGCAGCCATCCTGCTGCCATATTGATAATTCGTACTATAAGGACCTATACAACTGTTTATAAACATAAATAACATAGAGACAGGACAATTTTTCTTCAAATAATATCTTTTACAATTAAATTCATTAATTCACAGAAAGTATATTACTGGTAATTAACACACAAATCTGGTTTATTTCATGCAATATATTGGACAATAAATGTAACTCACTGCAAATTACATATTTACAATAGTTATTGATTTTAAAATTCAAGATTAAAACTGTTGTACCATTCTTCTTCTGGTCTGTTTGACATACCATCTTCTCTTACACATCTATTAGTTCCATTTAATGACTTGGCTTGCTGTATCAGTGCATGTATACTATTGTGAGCCACACAACGGTTAGATATGTTGATTATCCTCTTCGCACACCGGACATGTTCATGGGTGCTCAGATCTCTGCTTCAGTAAATCTCTCAGGGTATTATCGCTGATGGTTCTGGTTCTATGTTGGTTCGCGCTCTCTTTGAAATCTGTATTAAGTGTTCTCTACGGCCACACCGATTCTCACTCCCAAATTGCACATACATGATATTGACGCATGCTAATTTATCTCAAAATCCGCTGATTGTGTGGACTCATGAAGAGCACTTAGTATGTCTGCTCGGTTCTTAGACTGACCATCTGTTATGGTGGTGAGTCTAGTTAGTTGGTTGAGCCATTTGTTTCCTTCCACAGCCACGTGTCTGGGGACAAACATAAGCATGATTTTCTGCAGTGAGGCCCTTATTTTAGCTCTCTCTTATGACTCCACTCATCCTCTATGTACACCTGTTTTGACATTCTGAATTATATTCATTGAACCCACTCATGGAAATAGGCTTGCGATTTCAGCAAGAGTAGTACATACGTTACTGCAAATACTTCCATAATTAGACTGATTATTGTTGCTGTTTTATCGTGATATTTTTTTGTTTATTTATTTTTGACCATTTGAATGTCTACAACATAACCCTGATTTTGTAGCATGTGAAGTGCAATAATTCCATAGGGATTATCGCTTGAGCTACAGTTACATGCACTAAGTAATACTCTCAGCTGGCAGCTGGTTAATCTTTTGATGAAGGAAGAAGTCTTCTTATGGTCCATGCCATGTGGCTTTAGTTATCATATCTTTCCACAGTCTTCTATTTCATGTGCTGGCAATCATTTCTGATACCAATGTTCTCCCATGCCAAAATGCTAGGTTGTCAATCTTCTCTCTTGTTCTTCCATACCGCTCTTGCTCTTCAACTTGCCTCTTGTTACAACGTGTTCCATATTTCCTCTTCTCATGATGTGTCCAAAAATGGTGGATTGTCCCTTTCTAATGTGGGTAAGCAGCTCTTTTTTGATATACCTTGTTTCAGGAAATCTTCATTACGCTTTTTTCTGTCCTGGTGTTCTTAATGTTCTTCTATAAAACAACACTTCTGCTGCCTCTATATAATTTTTCAGGGCAGAAGTACATATAGAAAACTAGAGTAGCATGAAATAATTCCTCTGACAGTGGTAATGAATATCTGATGGTTGGTTGGTTGCTGATCCAGCAGTCCATGGGCTCATGCCCTTTGACCCAATGGCATTATATTGCTGGGAAGTTTGTGGATTTTCTGCCCACCCTGGACCAGAGTGTAACAATCATACCTCCAAGAAGGTAGGTTTCAACCTATGCACTGCTCTGAGCCACTGTAGCCAATATATGGTTCACTGTGCTCATTTCTCGCCACCAATTGACTACTGGTTATGCCAAACTTCTCTATTGATCCAGGCATGCAACCAAATGTATAAGTCAAAAGTATTGTCACGTCCTGAGTCACTGTGCCTCTATGATGGGTCTCAGCTATAGTAAAAAACAGTACTTTCAGTTTCCTCCTTCCCATTGCTGCACAGTACATCTCTTACTCCCTCCCAACCACAGAGGGTGCATACATATATTCAAGTAAACATGAAACATTTGAACAACAAAATAAAATCATGAGAAGCATAATTGTATAGATAACGTGCCATGAAGCTTCTATAAGAAGATAACCACAATATAACAGCATTTCATCTTCTTCTTCTTCTTCTTTCTGTCCTCATGTACCTTTCGGTGTTGAGGGGAGAGTGAGTGTACGGTCTTTTGCCCTTCTATTTGCCTCCTCTGCTGTTATATTTCCGAGTGTATCTAATACACTATCTATCCACCTTTTACGAGGGCGTCCAATAGGTCACCTGTTTTCGTATCGTTTGTTAAGAGTTTTTTGGATAATACTTTGCTCTTTCTGTCTGGTTATGTGGCCGTACCATTTAACTTGTTGTTTCTGTATGTATTCTATTGTTGGTTTGATCCCTAATTGTTTCCTTAGTGCTTCATTCCTGATTTTGTCTCTCAAGCTAACTCCAATCATACGTCTCACACATTTCATTTCAGTGGTGTTAATCTTATGTATTGTTCTAGAATCTAATGTCCAAGTTTGACACTGATAACACAATGTTGGTAAGAAAATGGTGTTGAAAAGCGCTTTCTTTGTTTCTAGTGTAATATCTTTGTTTCTTAGTAAAGGTGTTAATTGACCAATGATCTGACAGGCCTTATTACATCTTGCGTTTATTTCTGCTTCTTGTTTGTTGTCATATCTCAATGTGCTGCCCAGATTTGAATTCATCTACTTGTTTTAGTTGTTTATTATTTATCTGTATGTTGATGTTCTTCTTTTCTCTTGCAATATTCATTACTTCTGTTTTATCTATGTTGATTTTCATTCCAAATTGCTTGCCTGCTGTGTCTATTGTGTTTAGGTGGTCTTGCAGGTTTTTAATGCTGTTGTGGAATAAAACCTGGTCATCTGCAAAAAGCAGTTCATTTGCTTCATCTACTAAGGTTTTCTGTTGCATGGGTGGTTTGTCTAGTGGGCCATTGGTGAGACCCACAAGCGCAACCATATGTGTATGAATATCTAATAAGGATAGCTATTTGGTTTAGATTTTAAACTACAATATGATGTAATCCATTTACCTGTGAGCTGGTAGCTCTTGACAACTTATAGATTGTTGACAAAAGAACATCTCCAGATTTGTGGTAGAAAAATGTAGAGTAAATTGTTGGAAGTACCGGTAAGTTATAGGTCAGTTAGACTTGGATACATGTGTTCAACTGTTTCATTATTGTGGTTATAGTGCCTATAGTTTAATTGATGTAATGGATTTATTCTGTTGAAATGTTTGTGGACGTGTTTATTAGTGAATCCAATGCATTTTGCTCAACTTAGTGTTCAAAGAAATATGTTTTCTGGTTTGGAGGTGGCTGCTTATTGATATAGATTTATTACTTTTCAAGATAAAAGTCGGATGTGTAAGGCCAAAGCAGCAAAAAAAAAACTGCAACATGATGAAAATCAAGTATGGCATTTTACCTGCTAAAAGACAGTTTGGGAAGCAGGATTTTGAGAACGAATACTGCATTCAATTCTGAAGATCACTTGACAAGTGTGCAATAGAAAGAGTGTTCAACATTTAGAACTCCTCGTTTGGATTGTTCTTCAAAATTTGTTCGAAAACTCTTGCAGATTAGCAGCTTGTGGTTTTGAGAATGGAACACATTTTGCTATGGTTTAGAGCTTAGCTGTAATATATGCGCTTTCCAGCCAGACACATCCAACTTTATCATGAACCCTCATTTTGATAATTTAAGTTGTGGTAATATTCTAGATAAAATTTCATATTCCTACCTTAGTAAATGTTGATAAAAAAAATTATAATAAATCTTAATAAATTATGATAAAAAAAGTGACAGTCATGAGGTTTTACAAAAGTACAAAAACAGAACAAGTATTAAGACAGTTTCATTTTACAGAAGTATAGAAACATAACAATTATTTGGACTGACTCATATAAAAAAAGCCAGAACACACAATAAATGCACAGATACAATAGTAGACACTGATGTATAAGAGTTATGGTGAGTTTTATAAGTATGAAAAGTATGTCTATGACCTCAAATTACTTTCTTGTTAATTACTTTCCTATTTAAGAAAGCATTCAGCCATTCATTGCCAATGTCACTTTGACATTGAGAGGTCATGCATAAACAGAGATGAATACAAAGGTCATTTGTATTATTATTGTGTGTATGAAGTAGAGCCAAGGATGTAGTCTGCCCTTCAAACACTTGTTTATTTAATAATTTGCTGAGATTTCAAACCTCTCACAGTTATTTCTATCATTTTCCTTTTGCACTGAAGCTAGTGCATAGGGCAGAGGTCAGATCTCTCCAATTCTGTCTGTTCAAAGCTATTCTGTGCAGTTCTTGAATAGTATGGATATTGATTGTATATTTGTATTATTTAGAAAGCGGCGAGATTTTTTCATATTAACTGATTAGTCTATATTTTATATTGCTATCTTGCCTATGTGTTGCTGGTATCTAAAGTGACCAAAGTATGATAAAATTATTACCTGTCATGAAAGTCCTCTTCATAGATGAACCCTTTTCAACTCGTGGCATTACACCCAACATGTGGCATTGCACCAAACAGCCACATTGAGTGGCATTGTACCCAACAGCCATATTGAGTGGAATTGCACCCAGCACCCACATTGAGTGAAGCAGTCATCTGGTACTTGAAAACACTCTGGAAACAAGTGCATAAAAATGCCAGAGAAACACTAATCTAGAGCTAGAAGTAAAATATCCACTGCCTAGCATATGGAACAAGATTGTGACAAAACTCATACTCAATTTCAGTTCTATCTTATTCTCTCATAATATTAGTTGCCATTGTCTGAACAAACATTTAATTTACAAAACAGAAAAATATACTGACAGAATTTTCATATTTCATAATTTATTTAAGAAAACAATTACATTATTTTTCAGCTTACAAAACTGTGTCAGGTGTGAATGGACCATTGGTAATTCTAGACAATGTTAAGGTAAGACAGCACAGAACCAATCCTATACAATATAAGTTAAAATATGTTTGCATAGTGCTGTCCTAACATGTTGATGGTAAAAATATTATTGACATATCACTATATTCTCTATATACTTCAATGACAACCAATAAATATTTGAATTGGATAACATGCAACTCCCAAGGCAAATGTAAACTGCATAAATATCTTCATATTTTATATAACCGGTAGTCTCAACCACCCATGTGGCAACGGGGGCCTGGACTTCTATCTAGTTCAGGGTGCAAATAATGGGGCCACTGTTTTCTTTCCAGACATGTCATAGATGTAACTAGGAAAGTTGAGGGATAGGCTGACAACCTGTCTGTCACCTGTGAAACAACCATTGTCACATCTCAATTTTTGTATCTTCTATCAAATAATTCCCATGGATTATGAAAAGATGCAAGCCAGAGGATATTGCACCTTTGTCCATTTGTGGCAGACTTCTAGTTGACGGGGAATGCTAGATATGCCTCATGTGTTAGACTTCTAGTTGACGGGGAATGTTAGATATGCCTCATGTGGCAGACTTCTAGATGATGGGGAATGCTAGATATGCCTCATGTGGCAGACTTCTAGTTGACGGGGAATGCTAGATATGCCTCATGTGTTAGACTTCTAGTTGACGGGGAATGTTAGATATGCCTCATGTGGCAGACTTCTAGATGATGGGGAATGCTAGATATGCCTCATGTGGCAGACTTCTAGTTGACAGGGAATGCTAGATATGCCTCATGTGTTAGACTTCTAGTTGACGGGGAATGCTAGATATGCTTCATGTGGCAGACTTCTAGATGATGGGGAATGCTAGATATGCCTCATGTGGCAGACTTCTAGTTGACGGGGAATGTTAGATATGCCTCATGTGGCAGACTTCTAGTTGACGGGGAATGCTAGATATGCCTCATGTGGTAGACTTCTAGTTGACGGGGAATGCTAGATGTGGCAGACTTCTAGGTGACGGGGAATGCTAGATATGCCTCATTGTTTATGGGTTGAATAATCTGACAGAAAAATGATGAGATAGTTGATCCTGATGTACGTGCTGTGCTCCTGGCAAGAAGTGATAATACTGGGATACTATAGCAGTGAGTATTAATATATAAAAATAATATATGTATGCAAACATAAATGAGATTATTGTGAAAAATGTTGATTTCATCAATAAATAATGCTAACTTGACCAATAGATAATGTAAACATTGTCAAGTATGTTGAATCTAATCATTACGTTCTATTGCAATTCAGGCTTGTTTTTAGTTTCATTTTGTATAACATATTTTATTGCATTCTAAAGTATAATTTAAATTGCAGTTCCCCAAATTTGCTGAGATTGTCAACTTGTTTCTTCCTGACGGATCACAGAGGAGTGGGCAGGTCCTGGAGGTGATGGGGTCAAAAGCTGTTGTGCAGGTAGAACGTTAAAAAACATAAATAAACCTACACATATCTCTCCTACATCTTGAATAATAATAAGACTTAAAGCAGATGGGTGTACTTGGAATATAACTACCTTCCAAATGATGCCAAGACTCAAAAGGTGTGCAAAGAATAGCTATACTTTTTTTTTCTTCTTCTTTCGTTCGCTAATAATGTCTATATCTGCAGTGTTGTTTCTTGTATAAATTGGACAGTGTTTTCCATTTCTTGTTTTGTACCATAAAGTTTAACATTCATTGGTGTATCAGAAGGCCAGTATGTGCATCTTAATGTGTCATAGTTTGCACATTCTTGAAGGATATGTTCTGAAGTCTGGTTGACTTGTCCACAATTACACTTTGCTGTTGTGCCAATTTTAAATTTTGTATACATATGGCTGTTTAGTCTATTGTGTCCAGTTCTCAGTCGAAATATGATGACCTGTTCTTGTCTGTTAAGTAGGTGGTAGTCATCCCGTGGAGGTAAGTTAGGCTTTCGTTGTGCCTTTATCATGGATTTCTTTTGGTGATAGCTGATTGGTACATCCGGTTGCTGCATGTTAGCACCTTCCTTGGCGAGTTGATCCGCTCTCTCATTTCCTGCTATTCCACAGCGTGATGGAATCCATTGCAGTATAACTCTACACCTATTTTGTACTATGGACAATACCTCTTTTAACTCTGGAAGTTTATTGGATTGTAATGCCTCTAGTACTGACCTTGCATCTGTAAGTATTACAATAGGGTGTGAGGTCCTGTCCAATGTTAACAGTTTCTCTGCAGCTGTATAAATAGCTTTGACTTCAGAGTCATAGTTGTTGCAGTAATTCCCTGTTGGTATACAAGTGGTATCAGTGGTGCCATCTGGGTATTCTACATATACACCACTTCCTCCATTTTTTACTGCATTCTGTGCTGATCCATCTGTATATACTCTGGTCCATAGATCACTTGGGTAAACATCATCAAGGAAACTTAGAGCTGCTACTCTTTTCTGCAGATTATTCTGATGTTCATCCCCATGCACACCTGCTACTGTTGTTTGGATGGTCACTGGTAGGCATGTCCGTTTTTCCCATGGGGTGTGTTCTGGTTGAGATGTCAGTGGTATTGTTACCTCTGGTAGATCCGATACCTGTCTACGTAGACGCTTGGCCTGGTGTATGAAGCTGCTTCTTTTAAGCCGTCCTTGTGATAGATTCTGGAATCTTTCCTTGATTGGGTGACTATGGTGGGAAAGAAACTTTTCTCCATGAATTATAATTTTAGTATCTCTACGCTCTTTCAATGACTGCATCCCTTCGATATTCTGCATTTCTATGATTGGTGTGGATCTCATTGCACCTGTAATGATTCTAAGTGCTTGGTTCTGTACTCTATCTAGGTTTTGTAGTGTAGTGTTTGATGATGAACTCCATGCTGTAGAACCATATTCCAAGTGTGGTCGAATGGCTTGTTGGTATACATTTTTTAGAATTCTTTCATTAGCTCCCCAAGTTGTCCCACTCAGTTTTCTTAGTATAGCTATCTTCCTTCTAGCCTTTGTTTCTGCTTTGCTGATATGATGTTTCCATGTCATTTTGGCATCAAATGTTACACCAAGATATGTGGGTTGGTCATCTACCTTTAAGATAGTTTTATTTACATAGATGTTTCCTGCTCTTTGTTTTGGTGAAAGTGTAAAAAGGGTTGTTGCTGACTTCTCTATATTGATACTTACACACCATTTGTCAGCCCAATTAGTCAAAATGTCCATGGCTCTCTGAAGCATTTTTTTGGTAACCATAGCGCTCTCATGTGTGCACCACAGAACCAAGTCATCTGCATATAGTGCTGCCTTAGTTCTACAGGGTATTTCTTCAATTAGATCATTGATAAATATGAGAAAAAGAGTGGGTGATAGAACTCCTCCCTGAGGCACTCCATGGCGTAGTAATACTTTCCTACTTTTTTTGCCATTTACTTGTACTCTGGCTCTTCTATTGTGAAGAAAGGCTTTCGTCCATCTATACATATTTCCACATATCTTGTAGTTTCTCATTTTTTGAAGCAATCCTTCTTTCCATACTTTATCAAAGGCCTTCTGTAAATCAATCCATGCCACAAAAACTGATTTTTTTGTCTTGGAAAGCATCCTCAATTTCCTGTGAGAGGTATGTGGTTTGATCCTCTGTGGAGTAGCATTGCCTGAAACCTGCCTGCTGTGGTGCAAGGAATTTTCTACTTTCCAGGTGAAATTTTAGTCTTAGGTTTATGATGCGCTCCATTGTTTTGCACAGGCAACTTGTAAGACTAATTGGTCTGTAGCTAGTTGGTGTTGTTCCATCTTTTCCAGGTTTAAGCAGAGGGACCATAATTGATTCTCTCCAGATTTGTGGTATTTTCCCAGTAGACCAGCTAATATTTAGGATGTCCAATAGTTTCCTTCTGGCTGTTGTTCCTAGATTCTTTATCATTTCATTTGATATTTCATCAATTCCTGGAGACTTATTTAGCTTTAGTTTAGAGACTGCTAATTCCAATTCACTATATGTGAACAATGTATCCATAATTTCATCTGCACTGTTTTCATCACTGATGCTAGTCTGAGCATGTTCCAATTTACTTTTTTGGTCGCTCCACACTGTATGCTGTTTCTCTGGACTAATTTCAATATTGCAGTCTTGAGCAAATATCCTAGCAAAATTATCTACTGCTTGCTTTCCTGTAATCATTTTGCCATTCTGTACGAGTGTTATGTTTGTGCTTCTTCCTGTTCCCTCATCATTTAGTTGTTTGACCAGTTTCCACAGTTTTCTTCCATCCTTTTCAAAATTTAAGGATTCTGTTTTCTCTTTCCAGCTCTTTCTTCTAGCTTCTAGTTTGGCTCTTTGAAATTTAGTTTTTGCGTGTTGATGTTTGTTGTGATGTTCCTGGCTTGGGTTATTTTCCACTTCCGTCCGTGCTTTTTCTAATTCCTCTTGCAGCAGTTCTAGTTGTTCACTCCAGTATGGCTTTTATTGTTTGCGTGCTCCTCTTGGTATTGCTTCCTTGGCAGCTTGATGAATACATTTATTGAACTCTTTGACTATGGCGTTTGTCTTTTCCTTCCATGTCTATTTGTCCAGCTAAAACACTACTGCGGTGTTTAAATAGTCCCCAATTTGCTTTTTTATAATTCCATCTTGGAAGGCTACATGCATTTCCTGTGAGTTCATTTTTAATACTAAGGAGGACTGGTTGATGGTCGCTACCTCCAAGTTGCTTCCCCACTGTTCTATTGATTTCCCAGTTTAGGTCTGCTGAGTACAATGCCAAGTCTGGCGTGGAAGTGGTTTGCCATGCTCTTGAGTAGTATGTTGGAGGATCTTTTGGCTTATTAAGCAATGGAAGACATTTATCGTCTTGCCAGCTTTCAAGTTTTTTTCCATGTGGTCATAACCCCAGCTTTGTGAGTGACTATTAAAATCTCCACATACTATCAGTCTTCCTCTGTACGGTATTGTGTCCAGGGAAAGGGACTGGTCATTTGGACAATAATAATTTAATAGGTTGAAGTCTGTGTTCTTGGTCTTTAGTTGAAGGACCTGATATTCTGCTCCTTCCATGTATAGCTCAGTTTGATGTGCGCTGATATTATTTTTGACTAGAGTTAGTATACCTCCTTTTCTTCTGTCTACTCGATCAGCTCTAAAGCACTGATAACCTGCAATTTTAAAGGCTACATCTTTGCTGAGGTGTGTCTCTTGTATGCAACAAATGCTGACCTGTTCCTTGTGAAGGGTGTTTTCTAATTCTAATTTCTTGCTAAAGCCATCTTTTTTGCTATTTACACCCTCAGCATTCCAGTGCATTATTGTAAGTGATGTCTCATTGGTTGGTAATATTTGTTGGTCAGTGATATTACTCTTGTGCCTCCTGGCTCCACAAGGCAATCGAAGAGGACCTCCAGTCGTATGGGGTGGGCCCTTTCGAGGTATAGGGCCCGGTGCTACTCCTGCCTGGTGAGTCGTCACAGGGATAGCACCATAACGGGGTAATGCAGATATAGACATTCATGTGTGATAATGCATGACATTCTGATTGTTGCGGTGCGCCTTCTGGCCAAATGTCGCTGACTTCAGCACCTTTACTTGCTAGGCAAGACTGTGGTCCTGCCCGAATGTGGGAGGGCCCGGCCAGTCTTAGTTTCCAGCCTCTGCTGGCTGGACTAAGCCCCATCTCCACGCCAAGGAGCTGGCCTCGATGGGGAATAGCTATACTAATCTGCTATATATAATGTAAGATATCTGAAGGTATTTTTTGTAGCAGTTTAATGTAAATCTAATGTTTGGTTTTTATTAATAACAGGTATTCGAAGGTACTTCAGGCATAGATACTAAGCACACGAACTGTGAATTTACTGGGGACATCCTACGAATGGCGGTTTCTGAGGACATGTCAGGTTTGTTGATATAGCCTATATTTTTTCTCATCACTGCTGACACAGTCATATACAAAATTGAAATTATGATCACATTAGTTCAGATATTCCTGTCTTACCATAACATTTGATCACATTAGTTCAGATATTCCTGTCTTACCATAACATTTGATCACATTAATTCAGATATTGCTGTCTTACCATAACATTTGATCACATTAATTCAGATATTCCTGTCTTACCATAACATTTGATCACATTAATTCAGATATTCCTGTCTTACCATAACATTTGATCACATTAATTCAGATATTGCTGTCTTACCACAACATATCATTTTAGTTAGTTATTTTGTGTTATTTATGCCTTTTTTCTAAATCATTAGTTGAGTTAACGGCCATCCAAATAACATGAAGATCAATACTATGAAGATGAATACTTGATGAAAACAGAACAATCAACAGACAGACAATCAATCAAGTGCCATTTCGAATAGCATAGGCGATCATGTTTCTCCACGACTCTCTGTCTCTTGTGTTGTTAATAAGCTCGGTTGGTGAACTTCTCTCGTCATAATACTAGTCCATCTAACAACTTCTCTCTTTGTCATCCCCTGTCTCTTCTCCCCTTGATCTTTCCAGTGGTTATTAAGTGTTCAAGCTGTGTTCTTTCAGCACATGCCCTAGAAACCTTGACTGTCTGCCCCTAATGTTTGATACGATTGACAGGCAGCCCAGCATAAACATTATAAAGATAAATGATCAGCTATTAAGACAAGCACAGAAATTTAAATATCTTTTTAAAATTTTTACAGAATATGGAAATTGAACAGAGAGATTGAAACAAGAAACTATGTAAATGAAAAATTTTACTCTAATTTTGAAACACCCATCTATTCCAATGGAGATTAAGAAAAGCAAATGATAAACTCAATCTTCATACCAACATTGTGCTATCAGAGCCAAAACTTTCCACAGACTAAAGAATAAGAGTGTAGACTTAATACATGCGAATGAGATGTTTAAGAAAAGCAGCAAACATAATGAGAAGACAACACCTGAGAAATGAAGAGATTACAAGAGATGTTGGAACAATACCTGTTGTTAAATATACAGTGTCCAGCAGTTCAATTGGTTCAGTCACATATTATAAATAAGTTCTAGTTAGCCAGCAGCAAGAGCATACAACATAAGAATAAAAACACCAAGAGGAAAGAAGACCAAGAAGAAAGTGGATTAACATCACTACATAGCAAGCTTTAAAACATGCCATAGCCTGAAAACCAATCATCATTCAGACCTGTAATGCTTAACATAAAGAACAGATACGGATGAAATAAAGATAAAAAAAAGATTAGTATGATCACTTCAGCTTGAAGGGTGGGGTAAGCAATCTTTGTAGTCATCCTTACATGATTTATGACAGGCTGCAGTTTACAATTATATGCTTCATTCTGATGCTTGGCAGATTACAGTGATAATTTTAAATGAATGTCTATTATTTTCTTTTTCTACCATCTATACATACTCTCCTCCTTCCCCCTCTGAAATTGTGTAAAAATGTTGAAAAAAAGGTTTATTTATAAAATAGCCCCCCAAAAAAATGTTTTTTCTGTTTAATAAGCTACAGTGAAGCATTGATAAATCCAGACAATATCCGTATCATTATTTTTTTATGTCCCTTAATATGATTCCATCAAGATCTTTGCAGTCACAATAAATCTCATTATTTATATACTTTTTGTCCATGATGTTATTCCATATAATATGATGGACTCTAGTATTCAAGAATTGAAATTATAACAAAATAATTATTTTTATATTTAACGTTCTTCCCATAAGTCACAGAATAGTAATGTTAACAAAAAGGATACTGTTTGATCTGTGTGCCTCTAGTACCAGTTGTATAACAACCATATTATTGTTGCTGCAGCTGCTTAACTATTGATAGTGACCAGATGTCAAAGATAACATTCTGTCTCTTTTTATGAAAAACTTTATACCATTGTTGTACGCATATGTTGCCAGGGCCCAAAAGGTAGCAAAGAATAGTGACACTTACCTGCAGCACATGTCATAAAACATGACCAAGGAGGCTTTGATGGTGGTGAAGACATTATCTAAAACTTTGTCAACTGGGAAATACTCCTTCAACTATAGGGCAGAAGTGGTTGCACTCCATCATACACTGAAAGCTGTTGCTCTGTCAAGAGTAGCTGGTGAAATAGAACAGCATACACACACACACACTCACTGTCCTATAGAGAAATAAAACCTTAATCCATAACACATTGACGTCAAAGTGGAAGAAACAATGGAAGTGGAAGACAAACCTGATGCAATAAATCATCTCCAAAGATATCAACAGATTATATCTATTTTGCCTTAGAACAGGCAGGCCACTGCAGGCCGTTTTCAGCTACCTTTACCAACTTAGGAAATCAAACCTTTTAAAATAACTCATGTAACTATTCCCTTTATTTTCATTGGCTGTCACACAAAAGTATAATAATAAAAATCTATCTATAAACCCATAACCCGTCAGGATTGTAGGGGTACCACAATGTATGATTCAGTATACCGAGTCCTCCAGCGATTTCTATCTCCAACGATACGGATGAGTGAGGAAAAATCTTGTCCTGTCCGTTCTATGATGTTATTGTCCATGTCTTTATTTCCCTCCTCTCTTCTCCCTTCTTCAACAATTTTCTGTAGTGTTGTTTTTGACATGGATTCATGTCTGCATGCATATCGTCCAAACCATGCTAGTTTTGAAAGTATAATCATATTGACCAGTGAAAATAACAGAAATAGTCAAACGAGTCATTAAGATGGTTTGATTTAACATTAGACCAGTAACCTACTGAGTAGGTCTTATATTGTAGACAGTCATGATTCATGAAGCTGTAGAGATGTTTTGTGGAGGTATTCACCCCAACTAGTGTCAGTCACTCATTGATAAATATGTATGCCGTGGTAAGCTAATGTATTTTGTAGTTGTCAGGTACAACATTTCTACATTGTATTGTGCCCACTGTTTGTTTCCCATGAAAACAATAATTTTCAGCAAATCATGTGTAGCAAATCTTACTCTTATTTTAGGTCGCATATTCAATGGTTCAGGGAAGCCCATTGATAATGGACCAAATGTGTTGGCAGAGGATTACCTAGATATTCAAGGTACTTATTCTAACATATGAGAAGTTAGTTTGTATAAAAATCAGCATTGTCAGTCCTTCTGGGACATTGGTTTTCTAACATAGGAGAAGTTAGTTTGTATAAAAATCAGCATTGTCAGTCCTTCTGGGGCATTGGTTTTCAACAATGTAAACAATTGTTTCTGCTCTGTACAACAATTTACATTTCCTCCATTTAGAATTTGTTTAAGAGTATAGCAAGCTGTTACCTGATATGTATGCCATGTGAGGTGACTAAGGAGGTTTGGGGGTGGAGTTGACTATCCCATCCCATATTGGTCATAGTGACCCAGAAATCATGCTGAAGTTGGATGTGTTAGATCAAAATGTGCATAAGTCACAGCAAAGCTATAAATCATGACACAACACATTCCGTTCTCTGGACTGCAGGAGTTTGAGAATGAAGAAGAAGGGCTTGGGCATAAGTATTTTGTAAGGGTGTCAATGGTTGTGGTGTCATGTTCCTAATGGAGAAAATATAAAAAGATGGAACACTTTGAAAAATATTTCTGTTAATATCTGTAAAAAGAGAGCTTGGGTGTACAGATTATTATTTACTAATTAGATTGGAGAATGGTGACAGCATAGCTGTGAAGTCATGTATAGAATTACTCAACAATACCAGTTTAGGATGGTAGGTACTATGATCGCAGTCCAACCCCCATGTTTGTTCTTTTTTCCCCCCATTAGTGCTTACTTACGTATTTTGTGGTTAATTGATTTGTTATATCAATAAATAATCAATAATTAATTGAAATATTCATTTTGTAGGGTTAGAGGTTAGGGTTAGTATTGTTTTTACTTAACTAATCCTAATCCTAAATATAATTATATTTAAATTAATAAATGATAAACATAGGCAAGGGAAATGATCACACAGGTAGGAACTAATTGGCTCAATGGAGGTTGGACTGCGATAATAGTATTTAGGATGATATTTAGGAAGACAGGTACAGCACAAATTACCTGGAAAAACTAAAAATGACTCATTTGAAAAGCTCATACAACTGACATAGTTTAATTATAAACTTAGTTCATGCACGTCATAACTGTAAAGTGAGCTCATACAACTGTCATAAGTATACCTACTACATTCTGACGACCCACTACATTCCTGCTCACACTGCAAAAGGTCTTTCAGAACCTGAATTATACTTGCTGAGCATGATTAGATCTGGACTTACAAACAATAAAACCAAACTTGTCCTCTCTTAATGCCATGCTCATCATTGCTTGTGAAGGAGGAACATCATTATCATCACATCAAAGTATAAAATCATCTCATGCAAGTGTTGTGGTCATTTTTTTTTTTTTTGTTCTTTTAGGGCAGCCTATCAATCCATGGTCACGTATCTACCCTGAAGAAATGATTGAGACAGGTATCTCAGCTATTGACACCATGAACAGCATTGCTCGTGGTCAAAAGATTCCCATCTTTTCAGCTGCTGGTCTTCCACATAATGAGGTTTTGTTATAATATTATTAGTTGTACTATAGTCAATGAACAATTTTTGGCAAGGCACCAGCTGTAAAGCTAAATTACATCTGATTAGATCAGGCATATTTCTAGTAACAATTTATGGTTGTGAAACATGGACACTTAATAAATCAGTAGCAAAGACAATAGCTACCTCAAAATGAGATGATACAGGAAAATTTGGAGAATACTATGGACAACGAAAAAGGCAAATCAAGAAATAATAAGAACATTAAATGTTGAAGAGGGGTGGCTTTTAAACAACATTATAATAAGAAAGCCTATAAATGGGGGTGGCAGCATTAAAGATAAAAATGGTAAAATAATATTTGATAAAACAGAAGCACTCACAAGATGGGCAGATTATGTAACAGAACTGTTTGACGACCAACGGAACAAAAAACCAACAATACACAACAATGATGGACCAGCAATACTGAAATCAGAAGTAGAACATGCAAAAAATTCAATAAAATGTGGAAAGGCTGCAGGCTCTGACAACATAACAGCAGACATAATAAAAACTCTAAATGAGTTTGGTGTAGATACTATCACAGAAATTTGCAATGACATATACGAAACAGGCCATATACCTAAAGACCTAACATCATCAATATTCATACCACTACTTAAGAAGCCCAGGGCTGTGGACTGTACAGAATATAGAACAATAAGTCTAATGAGCCATCTAACTAAAATATTTCTCAAGATAATACATGAAAGAATTAAGAACAAGATAGACATGGAGGTCGGTGAAGAACAATTTGGTTTTAGGAAAAACAAAGGAACCAGAGAAGCTATACTGAGTATCCGGCTAGTAATAGATAAATATATAGGTCCAAAAAAGTATCTATATTTGCTTCATAGACTACAGCAAGGCCTTTGACAGAGTCCAACATGAAAAATTAATCAAATGTCTTCAAGAAATAGGCATAGATGGAAAAGACATCAGACTGATTAGAAATATATATTGGGAACAAACTGCATCAATAAGGTGTGAAAACAGCTACTCTCCATACATAGAAATCAGAAGAGGGGTAAGACAAGGCTGCATTTTATCACCACACATATTTAATAACTACACAGAGAATATCTTTAAAAATATAGAAGAAATGCCAGGACTCAATATCAATGGGAAAATAATAAACAACCTGAGATATGCAGATGACACTGTTCTTTTAGCAGAAAGTGAACTACAAAGACTAATAGATCAAGTCAATAAATCAAGTAATGAATATGGACTGGATATAAATATTCAAAAAACAAAAACCATGATAATCAGCCAAGACACAGAAGAACAGGAGATAAACATACAGGGAGAGAAACTACAACAAGTAAAACGGTATCAATATCTTGGACACATAGTCACAAATGATGGCAGATGTGAAACAGAAGTTAAAAGGAGAATAGGAATGGCTAAAAGTACCTTCAATGACATGAGGAAATTATTAATATCTAAACAAATTACAAGCAAGTTAAAAATGAGAATTATAAAATGCTACATCTATTCCATATTAATGTAACATGGAAAAGCTCAGAAACATGGACACTAAATAAACAATTAGAAGACAAAATTGATGCCTTTGAGATGTGGGTATATAGAAGAATAGGGAGAACATCATGGAAAGAGAAGTAAACAAATAAAGAGGTGCTAAATACACTTAATATGAAGAAAGAACTACTAAGAGAAATAAAGATGAGGCAAATAAAATATTTTGGACACATTAAAAGACATGACATCCTATTGAAGACCTTACTTGAAGGTAAAGTCAAAGGGAAGCGAGCAATAGGTAGGGAGAGTAACATTACACGATGGACATGTTACAGTCTAGCAGAGTGCACCACCAAGACAGGAGATGTAGGAGATAAGTTGCAGCCAACCTTCGTTGCGGAGACGGCACTTAATGATGATGATGATGATGAATAAGAAAGCGGAGATTTTTTGGATATGTAAAAAGACAACATTTTCAATTGAAAAGTTAATAATGGAAGGTATGGATGCTGGTAGCAGGGATAAGGGCTGCCCAAGGTGACAATGTTAAGAAACATCTGAGATTTTGTAAAACATACTCCACACTACAGCACATCAACTCGTCAAGAATCATGAGGAGTTTAGAAGATCCACAGATTCCATTCTGAAAATAAAATGTCACTGGAAGAAAGTACTATAGCCACATGTATAGTACATTTGATATTAATTTGCCATCCAATCTATGAAGTATATGGACATGTGAAAAATCTAAAATGTTCTATTTGTATATTGATTTATAATTTTTTAGACTTGAATATTTTTTGAAATATTTGGTATTTCTTCATGTATACTTCTCTTAAAATACTTCTCTTGATACAGCATGTTTTTGTATTTATCTTGCAAAATATAATAATAAGACCCACAAGTCGGTCATTGGTTCACCTAGGAAACCCAACATGGTTTAATTAGCTTGTAGTTTGAAAATCCACTTTGCATTGGTTGTACAGTAGGATGTATGTGTGTCTAAAAATTATACAAAAGCTGAATAGCTATTTCTTGTAAAGAATGTGTTTCAATTATAATTTTTTTTAAAATACAGTCAATGCTGCAATTTTTCAGTTAGGGAGTTTTCGAGTATCCTGTGATAACGGCCACATGTCCTTTCTGTCACCATGTTATGTTCCGGGTGAGTTTTTAAAATTTACGCTCCCACAGAAAAAACCCAGTCCTTACTGTGGATCCATCTTTGGATACAGGTGCAGGTGTGAGTGGAAAGCTCTAACCTCCTGGCCGTGCACCACAAATCTTTTTTTAATAATAGTGTCAAACGCTGAGAGTATCACACATAACATGTAACTCAGTAGCTTCAAGTGATAATCCCCAGGGATACTGGGATACTGACAAATCCGCTTTGTGAACAAGATGTCACAAGTGAGATTTGAACCTGCAACCTCTAGATCGCAAAGTTAACAGATTAACCACTATGTCAGGGAGATCACCAATACACAACAATTGTTTGTAAAACTTATCTTAACCACTATGTCAGAGAGATCCCCAATATACAACAATTGTTTGTAAAACTTATCTTAAGTCTCAATTCCAATACTGTTTTGGGGACAAAGAGTTGTTGAAATTTCTGCAAAACATTTTTGAATACCTAACAGAACTTTTATTTCTTAATTTAATTGTAATTGTATGCTGTGCCTAATGGTAAGATTATTTGGTGGAACAGATTGCAGCCCAGATATGTAGACAAGCAGGTCTAGTCAAGTTACCGGGCAAGAGTGTTCTGGATGACCATAGTGATAACTTTGCTATTGTCTTTGCTGCTATGGGGGTAAGCTTTGTTCATGGTTGTGATATATATATATTTTTGTTGAGATAATGTTATCATATATATATATATATATATGATAAGATGATATGACATGTATAAATATATATATGATATGATATGAGAACAGTGGTTAGCGCACTGGCTTCGCATATGAGTGGTGCTGGGTTCATTCCCCAGTTGAGGCGGAAATGTTTTTCATATTGCAATGGCTCCCAGGTCGACCCAGCCTTAATTGGGTACCGGATTAATCTGGGAAGTAAAGACTGCGAGAGAGGGGAAATGGCTACCACCCTCATTTGTAGAGCCATTGAAATGTGAGAAGGCTAACATTTCACACCCCTACGGCATTAATAAATGCTATGGGTTACTTTACTTACTATCATATATATTACATTACATTATATTGTCCATGATAATTATAAAGCTGGATTATGCAATGACTTTGTCATGGCAAGAGAATCTGAATATTTGATATTAACATAGAAAATAAAATCTAGATATACATATCTTAGAATGGGAAATTGTAATGAAAGGAAGATGATCTGTTTAAGAAAGTGTTACCCTTGAAGGTGACAAGTAAAGTATTCTTATTTTGTGTAATACATATTTCATCTACATTTATTTTGTGATCATTTACTTTTGAATTACAATTATTACATACACTCTAGGTAAACATGGAGGCTGCTCGGTTTTTCAAGCAAGACTTTGAGGAGAATGGTTCCATGGAAAATGTATCTTTGTTCTTGAATTTAGCTAACGATCCAACGTGAGTCATTTATTGAATTACACCTTTTAACATGACATGTTAGGCAATTTGATTTGTATTTCATGTAGCATGAGCAAGCAGACACAGTTTACAGGAACTGCATTTCCATAATTAATAATTGTATGAGTTATGACTACAGGTTATCATCAGCAAACACCGGTCAAGTCCACATGCTTTTCTGATCCCTGCCTCAATAAATCAGAGTAACGGATGACAGTTTCAGTTCAGTGCTGATTTATGTCTCTTGTATATTTATTATGTTTTTCTTTATGGGCTGTTTCGTGATTTACACCAATCTCACACTGTCTTGAGAGTGAGCATGATTCACACTTTTTGAAAATATGTTGAGTGAATGATTTCAGTGACCTTTAACAGTGACCTTAGTGTTGAGATATTGCATCCAGGTCATTTCGTCTTTGTCATCACTGCTTTTTATTTCTTCAAGATATTTTGTATTTATTGTGATGGAAATGTATGTATCCACACTGTTATATTATTTAGTTGTATTTTTTTATATTTATAGAATTGAGCGTATCATTACCCCACGTATTGCTCTGACAACAGCTGAGTACTTGGCATATCAGTGTGAGAAACACATTCTGGTCATCTTGACAGATATGAGCTCCTATGCTGAGGCATTAAGAGAGGTGTGGCCTTTGATTTATTTGTTATGTATAACTATGATTTAATTTAAACCAATAATTTCTCTCAATGTAGTTGTTGTTAACCATTCACATGTATTGTCATCTTCTTTTGCTTTCGCTCTCTGATAACCAACACGAGGGTTTGTATGATTTCCATGTGCAGTATGTTGTGGTGCCAATTTCACAGCAGAGCTGCATTATTTTGCGCCTTCTGGTCCACCACATCTGTTTTCAGATGTATCATCATCATTTGATCATAGTTAGTAAATGGTGTACACATCCATGAAGTAATGGGGGTGAACTTTGCTAACAAGTTTATGTGGAACTTGTTTAAAATACAAAACAAAAAGCTGTAGATGATGACCTGCTTGAATGATAAAGCTAAAAATGTGTGAGAGGATTGTACTCGGGTTTCTCGAGGTACTTGATGTGTACTTTGCCCCTTTCAACGAAGTACCATGCCGCCTACCAAGAGTACTACTCATAGTACTTAGATCTGTGGCTTCAAATGACAATCCCCAGAATTATTTGGGGGAAACACACTTGTAAACAAGATGTCATTACCTGAGATAGAACCTACAACCTCTTGAGTGCAAGGCAAATGGCTTAGCCACTATGCCAGGGAGATGCTTTAGAAAATAAACAAAGATCTGTAAAGGCGCAGTAAGAAATCACTTAGACAGCTCAACAATTGCATGTTGAACTGTGAACTTGCATTTGCAGCCACTGGACAAAGTGCAAAATCAAGAGCTCAGACTGATCACAGGAGTAATGAAGATTGAGCAAATAGTGGAGATGAATAAAGTCACTGAATTACTGTCATGACTAGGAAAAAACAACCCATCTATTCCAGATAAAGAATTAACATGACTTCTTGCAAGCAGAACTGGAAGTTATAGCGCTGAGATATTTAGAAATTAGTAGCTCTGTCCATCCAGAAAATCTATTAATGAAGACTTCCCTGAAACCTACCCATAACTTTCACTCTAAGAGCAGACCAGTAAACCTCTGCAAATATATGGTTGTCTCACTTGTTCGTTCTGGTGCAAAGCAGTACATGTTGATGGAGATTATATGGGGTAGAAACATCCAATTACAGGACATGCATGTAAATTATGTGTACATTTCTTGCATTATTTCAGAGCAACTCTTGTGATATATGTTTTGTCTAGTATCTTGAAACTCATTTCCTTCATAACCAATTAATTTACTTGTTATATGCTTTATTTACTATTGATTGACACATTCTGTTTGCCAATGTAAGAAGGATAGTATACTTTAAGATGTTTTGATACAGATATAAAGGTAAAGTTAGGTCTCATGGTGGTAACCTGCCATTAGGGATGAAGATAACTCTTTATGTACCAAGCCACAGCAAATATTAGCTGCTGTGGCCAGTTCCCTTCCTTGCTGTCTTTACCTTCATCTTTGCTATAGATGATAAGCCATTATATAATGTTTGAAAATAAATATATTAACTATTTCTTCAGGTGTCAGCTGCTAGAGAAGAGGTGCCAGGCCGTCGTGGTTTCCCAGGTTACATGTACACTGATTTGGCAACCATTTATGAGCGAGCCGGTCGTGTTGAAGGCAGAAATGGCTCAATCACACAGATTCCTATCCTTACTATGCCTAATGATGGTATGACATTTTTTACATCCTTTTATAACATATTTCTCCTTAGTTTTTATAAATGTGCATTGGGTCAATTGTAATTATTTCTATAACAAATTTCTCACTAAACTACTTAACATTTTAGATCTAATTTTCTTTTTTCTATCTTGTCCTGTTTCACTAACTTAGCAGCAAGATGTCACAGTTGTCAATGACCTCTTATAAGAATTATGTGTTAAAATCATTTTATTATTCTGTTGTAACTGTAGTTTACATTTTTTTCCCCAAACTATGTAAAACTTTTTCACTCAGTGCATTTTATGAAATAATTCAGTAGCCCTGTAATTTGTTCCTCAAATATGGCCTAGATTCTTCAAGAGAAAAAAAAAATTTCATCATTCTAAATCATCCTGGTCATAAATTGAATTCATTTTTCTTTTTGCGCTGAAGTTAGCGCATAGGTCAGATCTCTCCAATTCTGTCTGTTCAAAGCTATTCTGTGCAGTTCTTGAATAGTATGAATATTGGTTGTTTTACTTTCTCTAAGTATTGTTCTTCTGAGTGTTTCTTTTGGTCTACCCCTTGCTCTTTTGCCTGTAAATTGAATACTGCGGACTAATTATGATTCATTCAACCTGTCACATGAAACAATCGTTGTCACTGAATATCGTGTTTCAGTTTTTTTCTTTTGTCGTACTATTCACCCGCTGGCTTAGGCAAAGGAAGTCAACCTACCCAGAGAAATCTCAATGCCTAGCGAGATAGCCCCCAGGAGTGCCTCAGGCCAAAGGAGTGATTAAACCTGTACAGAAATCCAGAGAGAAGACCCCAAGTTGTAGCTTATCGATCATCTGCAGTTCTGCTTGTTTCCAAGTGTATTGGTGTATTGCCTTTCCCTTGAAACTAGTCAACAGAGCCGAGAGGTGGTTAGTACAAATAGGAAAGACACTTTCTCAATAAAACCTGCCTGGGCAAGCATTCATGTGTGAAATTTGGATGCCTCATAGTTCATTTGGAATGAACTGACTTCTGTCAGATCTGACCTCTGCCCTATGCTCTAACTTCAGCGCAAAAGGAAAATGAATGAATGAATAGTTCATTTGAAATTTTACCCTGGCCTGCTTCCTGATTGTCTGTAAAGATGCAAAAGTCCATCATCAATTATGAATTTCATGTTATTTCTGTCTAGATATTACTCACCCCATTCCTGATTTGACTGGTTACATCACAGAGGGACAAATGTATGTGGATCGACAGTTACACAACAGACAGGTATGTGTTTTTATTTATCTCTCACCTTTACTCTCTTGCTGTTTATAACTTGATTTATATGTCTTGTAGATGGGGGCATTATGGTGAATGATACTGTTCTTAAGAGATCAAATTAATTTGTAATAGTTTGGGGAGATGTAGAAGGGGATGATTTAAAATAGGATAAGGAAGATATACATCTTCTTCTGCATTCAGGATTCTTATGGGTCTTGCTAGATCTTTAGGCCAGTCGCCAGGATGGAGTTGCTGTCCCAAAATTTTTGACTCAGTTTAGTCCAGTAAGTTTAGTTTGGAAGGTTAACAACCAGTGAATGACAGGGGCTATCAGCATACACACCCTTCTCCATTGTCTGAAAGAGATGGTCTACTATGAGAGATGCCAGGATTATACCACTCTCAGTTCAGAAAATCATTTATCACATGTTTTGAAGTAAAAGTTCTTTTGGAATTAAGGTCATTGACAGGAATGAAACAAATCACAGTAATTTGTGATCTAATTAATGTACGGTACACATGTCCTGATCCTGTATTATTATATATGTTATATGCATGAACATTCATGACAGAGAAACAATAAGATTAGTTTTTAATGGCATGAATTAATTTGTAGTTTGAATTATGTTTGTATCCCATGCTGATTTGCATCACTTAATCATAACAGAATCTATGTCTGCTGGTGAACTGAAATTCTATATTCTGTGGTCTTTTTTTTTTTTTACCATTTGTTGCAGTGTGGTCTGTTTTGATAGTGTTTAGATCTGACTTGTTTTTTTTACCATTTGTTGCAGTGTGGTCTGTTTTGATAGTGTTTAGATCTGACTTGTTTTTTTTACCATTTGTTGCAGTGTGGTCTGTTTTGATAGTGTTTAGATCTGACTTGTTTTTTTTACCATTTGTTGCAGTGTGGTCTGTTTTGATAGTGTTTAGATCTGACTTGTTTTTTTTACCATTTGTTGCAGTGTGGTCTGTTTTGATAGTGTTTAGATCTGACTTGTTTTTTTTACCATTTGTTGCAGTGTGGTCTGTTTTGATAGTGTTTAGATCTGACTTGTTTTTTTTACCATTTGTTGCAGTGTGGTCTGTTTTGATAGTGTTTAGATCTGACTTGTTTTTTTTACCATTTGTTGCAGTGTGGTCTGTTTTGATAGTGTTTAGATCTGACTTGTTTTTTTTACCATTTGTTGCAGTGTGGTCTGTTTTGATAGTGTTTAGATCTGACTTGTTTTTTTTACCATTTGTTGCAGTGTGGTCTGTTTTGATAGTGTTTAGATCTGACTTGTTTTTTTTACCATTTGTTGCAGTGTGGTCTGTTTTGATAGTGTTTAGATCTGACTTGTTTTTTTTACCATTTGTTGCAGTGTGGTCTGTTTTGATAGTGTTTAGATCTGACTTGTTTTTTTTACCATTTGTTGCAGTGTGGTCTGTTTTGATAGTGTTTAGATCTGACTTGTTTTTTTTACCATTTGTTGCAGTGTGGTCTGTTTTGATAGTGTTTAGATCTGACTTGTTTTTTTTACCATTTGTTGCAGTGTGGTCTGTTTTGATAGTGTTTAGATCTGACTTGTTTTTTTTACCATTTGTTGCAGTGTGGTCTGTTTTGATAGTGTTTAGATCTGACTTGTTTTTTTTACCATTTGTTGCAGTGTGGTCTGTTTTGATAGTGTTTAGATCTGACTTGTTTTTTTTACCATTTGTTGCAGTGTGGTCTGTTTTGATAGTGTTTAGATCTGACTTGTTTTTTTTACCATTTGTTGCAGTGTGGTCTGTTTTGATAGTGTTTAGATCTGACTTGTTTTTTTTACCATTTGTTGCAGTGTGGTCTGTTTTGATAGTGTTTAGATCTGACTTGTTTTTTTTACCATTTGTTGCAGTGTGGTCTGTTTTGATAGTGTTTAGATCTGACTTGTTTTTTGTTGTTGTTGTAGATCTACCCACCGATCAATGTGCTGCCTTCATTGTCTCGGCTCATGAAATCTGCTATTGGGGAAGGCATGACAAGAGAGGATCATGCAGATGTCTCAAATCAGCTGGTAAGTAAAAAAAAACAACTGCTGAACTCCAACCCTGGCTCAGCCCACGGTATTCCTGACAGATGCAAGGTCAGTGCTTCAAGCTCTCCAGCCTGGAAAACTAACAGACTTATAAAAATTACTTAACCTTTAGCACTCTGTAAACAAAAAACCAAACTTCCCCCTGCCACCAGATTATTTTTGGAAAATTTGTGTTATTGTTTGTGGCTGCTTTGAAAATGTGAGAACTATTTCGTTGTTAGAGATATTTAAATAATATTTGTACATATAAATAAACAATTGAATACTGCATATATTGGTGTAATTTTTGTATGTGTGTGTATGTGATACCAGACATTTGAGAAAGTGGTAAAGACATTTAAAAAAAAAAAAAATAATGAATTATAACAAATAAAACAGAAAAAACATTATTTTAAAATTACTTATCTTTGGTTTTTAAATTTTCTGAAATGGGAACCCAGTAAAAAAAACAACAGAATTTATGTGGTTTCATTGTCAAATCATGATAATATCACATATGAGAATGAATGAACTTTATAGATTTGCCGTAAATTGTTCTCTGAAGCTAGACCTAGTAAGATTTGGGATCGCTCCAACAAAATTGAATTTTGGCTTTTACCTTATGAAATCTGCACTAACACTAATATAATAATGTAAAAACCAACTTACCTCTCAAGAATTCACCATTCACATCACAATCCAGAATGATTTTACTGAATATCAATAAAACAAAAGTCTATAAAACCTGATTCACTTTCATGGGTCTGCCGATGTGGACAGATGTAATATATTTCGCTATCACAACTCCATTAGATGTCTCCCTCTTCATAAACTATGGGGAAAAGGAAGTCAAATAGAATAGTTAACTAGGATTGGTCAAATCTGGTTACTTAAACATGTGATCTTTAAGTACTAGAGAGTGCTAGAGAATTGTAACAATTGTCTGATTGATTAGACTGCTGTGTTCGAGAGTAGCTAATTTGTTGTCTGACTGACCAGACTATAGTGTGCTAAACATTAATGAACTGACTCACCAGTTTAGGGTAACTATGCAGTAGATACCCTCTCACTGTGGAATACTTGAAAATATAAAAGCAGACCAACTGGCTAAGGAAGGTGCTGCCGAAGACCAACCAGATGTACTAATCACCTACCATCAGAAAAAACAGATGATCAAGTCAATAAGAAAGCTACAAACACCAATGCAAGATGACTATCACATTATGAACAGATCAGAACAAGTTGTAATTCTACGCCTCAGAACAGGACACAACCGACTCTGCAGTCACATGTACACAAAGTTCAAGATTGGCAACACAGTCATGTGTACATATGTACAGGCAGCACAGAGTGCCAAACTTATACTTCAAGAATGTTCTGAGCATGAAATGCTGAAGCAGACATATTGAGCAGAGGAAACAACACTGGAATCAAAGCTCTATGGGCCACAAAAGACAAAAGATTTTTGTATGAACTACAAAAGACAGTGAGTTGCATTCAGGAGACAGAATTACAGATATAGACATATTTCAAGTGAACTAAAGAAGAAGAAGAAGAGGGAAATAAAAATATTTTGGACACATTAAAATGCATGACATATTTTTGAAGACTTTACTTGAAGGTCGTCAAAGGGAAACGAGCAAGAATTAGGCAGAGATACAAGTGGGAGAGTAACATCACAAGATGGACAGGTTACATTCTAGCAGAGTGCACCACCAAGACAAGAGACAGTGGATGATGGAGGTCTGTTGCAGCCAACCTTTGTTGCGGACATGGCACTTGATGATGATATATTTTGTAATGTATGCAGTCAGATTGGCTGTGACTGGTATTTTGTAATATATGTACCACATGTAGATGTACATTGGCTATATTGACCGAATGTTAAATCATATGTTGAAAATGTTTCTTATTATTGGTGCTTTGCTTCATCCTTCAGTATGCCTGTTATGCTATTGGCAAAGATGTTCAAGCCATGAAAGCTGTGGTTGGTGAAGAAGCCCTAACACCTGAAGATTTGCTGTATCTCGAGTTCCTAATCAAGTTTGAAAAGAATTTCATCACCCAAGGTTAGTTTTGTGATACTGTATGAAAATTAGAATCCATGTTTCAACTCAACTTCTAGCATCCCTTGCAAGCATTGTTGAATTCTAAGTCTGCGGATTTTATTTTTCCTTTGCAATAGAACAGTGGGGTCAAAATGTACAGTGTAAGGGTTTTGGTGGAGGTAATTTGTATAAGTTATATTTCCTAGATATCTGAAATAAGAGGAAGCAAATCAACAAGTGGTATATCAGAATAACACAATAAACAAGATGTCACATTATTCAAGGTTTTCTTCTATTACTGGAATAATCAGTAGCAGAAGACTTGTGTGTGATATGTGAGGAAAGTGGGTAATGATGATTTACTGAGGAACAGAGGATTTCCTGACCATTTTGGCACTGTTCATTGCTCACGTGTCCGTTGCTATACATGTCCTTACGTAGTTCAGATGCGCTCCATTTCATTTCACAAGGCCACTTTCTCCATCGATGATGCCTTTACATGTGAATCCCGTAATGTCATTTATGTGATCATATGTAAACGCTGTGGCAAACAGTACATCAGGGAAACCGGCCTATGATCGCATTTGTAACCATCTTCATGCCATCAAGCACAGAACATCCACTCCTGTGGCCACACACTTCAAACGGCGATGGTCATCATGGTGCTTTTGATATTCAGGTCACCACCATCAGATCTTGCATCACCGATGATAGATCTATGTATGCTATAGAAAATTGTCTCATTTTTGAATTGGGTACACTCAAGCCATAGAGAATACCATGGACACTCAGAAAAACTAATGTAGAGGTGTTGAAAGAATTAAATGCGAAACGGACCTTAATCAACAATATAAGAAAAAGGCAATTTTCTTTTTTTTTGGCCACTTCATGAGACAGGCAGGTTTAGAGAACATAATCACAACAGGCAAGATTGAAGGCACCAGAGACAGAGGGCGACAACGTGAGAAAATATTAGACAGTTTGACAACCTGGCACGGCAAGGAAACAACAATGACTTTGATACATAATACTGTGGATAGAGAGCTTTGGAGAGCCATGACAGCCTACGCCACCCAGCATGGCACCTGATGATGATGATCACACTCAAGCCTTTTGGACTCAATTCCGACCACTTTTATGTCTAGTACCAGGTTGGTGTGGTCTTTGTCTTTATTCTTTTTGTTCCGTCATTTACTCATCTTTTTGTTCGTTTCGTTTCCACATATATTTATGTTTTTTATGTACTTTCTGACCTTCCGGCATCTCATTTCCATATTGTTAAATTCATTTCCATACATTCACTTGTTAAAAATGGATACTATTTATGAACACATATGACATTCACGTGTTAAAAATGGATACTACTTGTGAACACATATGACATTCACATGTTAAAAATGGATACTACTTGTTAACACATATGACATTCACGTGTTAACAATGGATACTACTTGGTAACACAAATGACATTCACATGTTAAAAATGGATACTACTTGTGAACACATATGACATTCACGTGTAAAAAATGGATACTACTTATGAACACATATGACATTCACGTGTTAAAAATGGATACTACTTATGAACGCATATGACATTCATGTGTTAAAAATGGATACTATTTATGAACTCATGTGACATTCACGTGTTAAAAATGGATACTATTTATGAACTCATGTGATATTCACGTGTTAAAAATGGATACTACTTATGAACACATGTCACATTCACGTGTTAAAAATGGATACTATTTATGAACTCATGTGACATTCACATGTTGAAAATGGATACTATTTATGAACGCATGTGACATTCACATTTTAAAAATGGATACTTTTTATGAACGGATACTATTTATGAACACATATGACATTCACGTGTTAAAAATGGATACTATTTATGAACAAATATGACATTCACGTGTTAAAAATGGATACTACTTATGAACACATATGACATTCACGTGTTAAAAATGGATACTACTTGTGAACACATGACATTCACGTGTTAAAAATGGATACTATTTATGAACGCATATGACATTCACGTGTTAAAAATGGATACGATTTATGAACACATATGACATTCACGTGTTAAAAATGGATACTATTTATGAACGCATATGACATTCACGTGTTAAAAATGGATACTATTTATGAACGCATATGACATTCACGTGTTAAAAATGGATACTATTTATGAACGCATGTGACATTCACGTGTTAAAAATGGATACTATTTATGAACGCATGTGATATTCACGTTTTAAAAATGGATACTCTTTATGAACGCATGTGACATTCACATGTTAAAAATGGATACTATTTATGAACAAATATGACATTCACGTGTTAAAAATGGATACTACTTATGAACACATATGACATTCACGTGTTAAAAATGGATACTATTTATGAACACATATGACATTCACGTGTTAAAAATGGATACTATTTATGAACGCATGTGACATTCACGTATTAAAAATGGATACTATTTATGAACTCATGTGACATTCACGTTTTAAAAATGGATACTATTTATGAACGGATACTTTTTATGAACACATATGACATTCATGTGTTAAAAATGGATACTATTTATGAACACATATGACATTCACGTGTTAAAAATGAATACTATTTATGAACACATATGACATTCACGTGTTAAAAATGGATACTATTTATGAACACATATGACATTCACGTGTTAAAAATGGATACTATTTATGAACACATATGACATTCACGTGTTAAAAATGGATACTATTTATGAACACATATGACATTCACGTGTTAAAAATGGATACTATTTATGAACACAAATATTAATAACCAAAATGTCAGAGAATGTCCGACAAAATGGAGAGTGCCGCAGTATCCAAATGAATTAGTGGTAAATACTAAATAAAATATAAAGATTACTATAAAATCCTAACTATCAATATTAAAAATAAATAACTAGCAATAAAACAAAGAACAAAGACAATTTTCCACATTACGGTGCAGCAGAGACCTTTCTCAAGTCACATAACAATTTTAAAAAACCCACAAAACCATAAAAATATTTAAAACTGGAATTACTTGGACATGTTTTTCTCACTACAAAACATTACCAAGTGAAGTCGTGCCATGCATGTCTGGTAAATGGTAGTTAGGATTTTATAGTAACCTTTATACTTTATTTAGTATTTACCACTTATTTATGCATACATATGGCATTAATGTGTTAAAAGTGGATACTATTTATGTACACATATGGCATTAATGTTCATATTTTATCATTTCAACAGGACACTATGAAAAGCGGACAATCTTTGAATCCTTGGATATTGGGTGGCAGCTGCTGCGTATATTCCCAAAGGAGATGTTGAAGCGAATACCACAATCTACACTGGCAAAATACTACCAAAGAGCTTCTACACACCCAGAAACAACTGGCAAGAAAGGTGCTTCCCATGAAGCCACAAATTTATAGTACTTAGTTCTGAATGATTTCTTACTCAAATCAATTCATCACCAAAAATAAAAGAATTAAGGAGCTTGTCAATGGAGATGTTTATAGTTTGGGCATTATTTCATTGGAAATATCTTGAGATCATAAGAAATAGTGGTAAACTGCTTGCTTTCTGAATATATTATTGCTGTTTACATATTGAAAATTTAGATGTAGATGTTGTCCAGCCAAAGTTGTTGTGTCAGGCCATTGCCGCAAATAAAATAGAGACACAACGCATTTCCATTGTCTGGACTACACCCTGAGGGATATCTAGTAGGACCATGGTCCTTCTACAAGAGAGATCCAGCGGAAGTTTGAGAATGCATGTTGAAGGAAGTAGAAATTGTAAAATATTAAATTCTCTTTCTTCACGTGTACATATTTATTAATGTGCATTTACAGTTTCTTTATGTAAGATCTGAGTCTTATTTCTATAATATTTGATTTGGAAGCATGTGATACATTTTTTTCTTCTTTTACTATTTCACTTTATTTCTGATTTCACTAACTCATGGAATTACCATAAGTATATATATATATACTTTTTAATCCATGAATATCTTGTGTGTTTATTTAGTATTTGGGTCCAGAATAATTCAGTTCTTTATAGAGTTCTTGCTTATAAAGAACATTTTATTGCTGAAAAATGGAGTACTCTAGGTATGAAAAAAACCCACCAAACCACCATCAGGTAGCATGGGGACCCCAAAAAACATTTCACATAGGAAATATGAATTTCACTTCTCATATTTCCTTGTGTGTGAAACAAATAACTAAAGAACACTTGTATGCTGTGCTTCTTCTACATTTGTTCTAAAACTTGTTCTCTTGTAGTCTGGAGAAGAGAATGCTTTGTGTCATTTGCTTTACAGCTTGACTGTGATAACTCTGCCTTTTGGCCAGACACATCCAAATTCAGCATGACTTTTGAGTCACTTTGACCTATGGGATTGAACAAACATCTCTGTTCCTAAACCTCCTTAGTTTTCTTTAATGACATGCATGGTGGGTCAGTGTTTTTATTTTTAGTTTCCCTATCAGGACACAGGTGCTTTGCTGTTGTCTATCTTCATAGATAATCATAAAATATTGGGCAATTTCACAACAATAGTGAGATATATTCATTAGATAATCAATGCCTTAGGAAACAACTAATTTACCAAGATGATATTGGCTTTGTTGATTTGATGCTCACAGTTACTTATATTATTTACTTACATTTGCAATCAGGCTTGGCAGCTTTACATTCCTTGGACCTGTAAAATTCCTTTCAGGAAACATATAATTTGACATTTTTGTTTGTACAGAATTGTGTATGTTTTTTCAGAGCATTGCTCCAATATTTTGTATTGGGAATCTTGGTAAACATAAGATATCACTAACAATTGAACATTCTGTTATGTTTATGACAGTGGTCTGTAAAGAAGAAATATCTCAGGAAATGTATTTACCATATGAGAGTTGTACGGTGTAATAATTTTGTGATTTAGTTGAGCTGTTGTGAGCAGATTAAATATATTTTATCTTGGAAAGAGCTGTTCATGAAAATGAGGATTTTTTTAATGGAGAGTTCAGTGACAGACTGAACAGATTTCTGACTTGAAAAAAAAATCTGAGTAATATAATATTGTGGTCACTAGAGTAATTGTTTTTTTAATACATTTCTGTGTGTTGAGAGATTGATTATTCATTTGCCTATAAGTAACTAGTCAGTGTCTAAGTAACATATATGGATTACTGTCCAGATCTCTAGACCACATCAAAATAAAATGCCCCAAATAAAGAACTTTGGTTCTCAGTTGAGAGTACATATCAAGATTTAGAGGCTTTAAATCTGGATTAAACAAACACACAACAAAATAGCTATACAATCTAAAGCAGGGGTGGACAAAATACATCTCATGGGTCAAACCCAGTTTGTGAAACTGATCCACAAATACTGCATGCAGTGGCCCCGAGATCAAAAACAGTTCCTGAAGTTCCAAGGCACTGAAAATAGCTTTATTGCCCAATGCCACACAAAAATAGATCAATCTGACCCACTGACCTAAGAAAGTACCCACCTTGTTCTAAATGCTTACTGTGATGTCATCTCAGTTTTCTCTATATATGTACTCTGTGAACAGTCTACATGACTGCTTTTTAAAAAGTATCCAAGTCTGTGAACAGTCTACATGACTGCTGTTTAAAAAGTATCCAAGTCTGTGAACAGTCTACATGACTGCTGTTTAAAAAGTATCCAAGTCTGTGAACAGTCTACATGACTGCTGTTTAAAAAGTATCCAAGTCTGTGAACAGTCTACATGACTGCTGTTTAAAAAGTATCCAAGTCTGTGAACATGTCTACATGATGGCTGTTTAAAAAGTATCCAAGTCTGTGAACATATCTACATGATGGCTGTTTAAAAAGTATCCAAGTCTGTTAATATGTCTACATGATGGCTGCTTTACCTGAAGATCTTAACTTCTAGTACTCTTTGAAGAGTTGGATCGTTGCATTTTGCAAAATGTCTTATGATGCAAATCATCCCTCTCATCACTTTCTTTAACTTGGGGAACAGCCAAATGTTACAAGGAGCCATGCCAGGGAAATATGGAATCTGATGAAGCACATGAATTTTGTGTTTGGCCAAGAAAGTGTAAATCAGATGTGAATAATTAGCTTGGGCATTACATGATGATACTGTCAATTTTTTGTTACCCATAAATTCTGTTGTTTTGGTCACGTAGTACAAAGCAAGATCTGATACTTTAAAAAAAAAAAGTTTTCATATATATGTACTCTGTCTATGTGTCTTGGGTGCGCATAGACACATCCAAGTGCAAATTGTCTAATATGTCTTGGGGACTAGTGATAGAAGTGCAAATTGTCTAATATGTCTTGGGGACTCGTGATAGAAGTGTAAATTGTCTAATATGTCTTGGGGACTAGTGATAGAAGTGTAAATTGTCACAAACATCTTAGTTTATTATAGAAATCAATATTCCCAGTGGCAATATATGGATGTTAGTCTGGACAATCATCGGTAAGGGGATAAATAAGATATCATACTTTGAAATGAAATGTATAATTCTCAGAGGTGGCCAGTTCCTTTCCCTGCTGTCTTTACGTCCCCTAACTCATGCAGCAGATACTCATTTACAGCTGAGTCGACTGAAGGAGTGGCCATGTCAAGTGAGAAATCACAACCCAGATTTTGTTGTTGTCCGGACGTGGCATGCTCAGTGATAGCCATCAAGCTCACTATCAGCTAGTCTACCTTCTGTTGAAAAACCATGACAATCTAGAAAAGACAATAAGGGAGGAAATGATACAAGGACAGTGAATCGAAGATGGACATATGACATCAAAGATTATCTAAATGTGTAACTTGTAGATTTGGAAATACTAGCTCAAGATTTCCTGCCCAGGGTATGTTAGCTAATGGTGGTTAGTGTCTTATATATGGTGTCCTGGTTTCATGTCATAGGATGACTTAGTTTCTTATATAAGTTGTCATAGGAAGACTTTCTTATATAAGTTGTCATAGGATGACTTAAGTTTCTTATATAGGTTGTCATAGGATGACTTAAGTTTCTTATATAAGTTATCATAGGATGACTTAGTTTCTTATATAGGTTGTCATAGGATGACTTAAGTTTCTTATATAAGGTGTCATAGAATCTCATTTATACATAACACCTCTGATGAAGATGGGTTTATTGGTGCAAATAAAATAGTGACACAGTGCATTTCCATTCTCTGCACTACATCCTGCTGGAAATCTAGTCTGACCATTGTCCTGCAGGAGAGATACAGCAGGAGTTTGAGAATGAACGCTGAAAATATATAACACCCACCAATCTCTGTTATTGCATTAATGTGTTAAATTATCCACATTTTATCAGATGCTGATATGGGTTTCATCAATGAGCTGTATTCGGGGCTGGTGTTGTACCTCAGTACAGTTCATCAATAAAATTGATATCAGCATCTGATTTTGGCTGGAGAATGAGGAAGAAGAAAATCCACATTATTATTCTGTGATTAAGATTCCTTGAAAAAAGTTTTGTCTTGTTTGTCACATTTTGGTATATCTATATACTGTATGTATGTACTACAATGGCAACATTGCCAATAAATAGTATGCACGTCACTGGCCAATGCAGACCTGCTTGCCCAGAACAGAGATGTGTTCAGAGTATCCATGACGAAGACAACGTTCTGGAAAAAATATGTGACATGATATATACCAATAAATAAAACACAGACAACAAAAAATGGTGTAGATTGTGTTATATGTATAAATTGAAATGTACTATTTGCTGGTTATATTTTACAATGAAATCTACAAGAGATTACTGAAAATTAACTTTCAATAGACTACAAATAAGTCTTTGTTTGCACATTGAGAGACAAAATCAGGAATGAAGCACTAAGGAAACAATTAGGGATCAAGTCAACAATAGAATACATCCAGAAACAAGTTAAATGGTACGGCCACATAACCAGACAGAAAGAGCAAAGTCTTATCCAAAAAACACTTAACAAACGATACGAATACAGTCGACCTATTGGACGCCCTCGTAAAAGGTGGATAGATAGTGTATTAGAGACACTTGGAAATATAACAGCAGAAGAGGCAAATAGAAGGGCAAAAGACCGTACACTCACTCTCCCCTCAACACCGAAAGGTACATGAGGACAGAAAGAAGAAGAATAAGTCTGGTTTATATTATACTAGGTGAAACAGTCATGCAGAAGATAGCAACATACACATGTTTTGCAGCAACATAAATGGAGGAGTAGCTATATATGTACAAATAAGAATATAAAAGGCAAGAGAAATCTATTGTATTTGTAAATTGATAATTCAAGGAAATACATTTCCTTCTCTGTTGTGGCCAGAATGCAGGAGTTGGTAGTTACACAAAACACAAAGTAGTTAAATATTACAATGCACAAACTAACAGTACAAACAAATATAGATAACAGTATACAAAACAGACTAAAACAACATTTGAACCATAAGGTATTGAATTCAAGAGAAACACAGGACAAATACAGAACAATATAAATAATCATATAACTCCCAGATCCTGCTTGTGGCCATAGACACAGAAATACTGATGGTTCAGCAACCAGAGCAGTGAAAAATGGAAGTGCTGGAGTATACATATAATATCCAGAAAATGAATCCACATATTCACCAATTGGAATCTTCTGCTCCAACTACTCTGCAGAAGTACAGGCCTTAAACATTGCTGCAGAAATAATTAAAAACACAAGCCAATCTCAACAGGCAGTGTTTCTTACAGATGCAATGTCTGTCATACAATCCTTGACAGCGATAAACTGCCAGACCTGAAGGAAGCCCTACGAGAAATGAACATGTAAAGAAAGGTAGTACTGCAGTGGATACCATCTCACCGTGGCATACCAGAAATGATGAAACAGATATTCTGGCAAGGGATAGAGAAACACAGAAACAAAAAGACCAAGAAATCACCTATCGGGAAAAGAGGACCCTCATAAAAGCTATTAGGAAAGTTGACCACCTAAAAGACAACTACCACTATCAGGACAGAGCTGAGTAAGTTTTCTTCCATGCCAGGACAGGACACAACAGACTAAACAGCCACTTCTTCTTGATTAGAAACTGGCTTCACAGCACGCAGGGCATTCCCATGTGCTCCTCCCTCTGTTCCAACAGCCATCCCAATGTATGTAGACTCAGAGTCCCTGTCAGGTGTTAATTGTGTGATCTTCGGGACTTTCCAAAATAATTATTTTTTCTCCCTCACCTCTAGATACTCCCATTTCTAACATTCTCTGTATGTGTACGTTCTCAACCTCATTGACATCGTCTTCCTTTTGAAATGAATTTATTACTGCCTTATTAAGTCTGCTTTATCTCTTCTCAGCAACGTGCCGTCTATCACCGCATTGCCTGCCAATAAGTCGGCTCTCTAGTTTCCTCTGACCCCAGCATGACCAGGGCATGTATTACATGATCCATGTAATGCTCTGGACAATTGAGTTATTCAATGTCCTACCATTCTTTTCTCCGCATGAACTTTTCCATCTTTCGCAACATACTTTGAGAGTCTGTGAGTATTACCGAGTATGTTGATGTATAAGTTATCAACCAATTAAATGCTGCTGTAACTCCCCCTATCTCCATCCTCATGCTTGATGTGACAGTGAAATATGCTAAAGATTTCTCAGCAGTGAAGTTTCACGCCATTTCTGTAGGCAACAAAATCTCAACCGCTTTTATTTTTGTTTCTGTTAACGGAGTCATCTGTGTATATAATTATGTCATGTGGTTTCGAGTGAAGCTGGGCCCTGGCACCCATCCATTTTCGACACACTTTATATTAAACAGCCAAATATACTAAGACTGGTTACATCACCTTTGTATACATGTGGGTAGGCAGCGGAACAAATCCTGCACTGACCCACAGAGATGGATATCCACGGATAGCTGTATGGGAGCACTGAGGAGCTCTCAAATACAAGATATACAAAAATAGGTAGATGTAGATAACAACGAAATACAGGGGCATATGACGTTTCAGGACTAAAAAAGCCTTCATCAGGACAAACAAACATCCACAATAAAACAAATCTTACATGGAGACAAATAGGGTTATAATAAGGAGAATAGGAGGACAATAGCAGATTGGTAATGAGGCAGCAAAGATGTAGCAACATGACAGGAGAGAAGATGGTAGTAAGTGGGGAGGGAGAAGTGAACAGAAGAAAGTGAGATGGAAAAGGGAAAAGATATAATAGCAAGTAAACTAAAAGTAAATTTAAAATACCTCAAAAGTGGCAACAGAGAATGAATATTACAGACAATCATAATGTAAGGGAATAGCAAAATGTGATGGTACGGGAGATCAGAGGGGAGAGAAAAATTGGCCAAAACGGCAGGAACAGGCGAGGAAGAGCAAACAGCAGCAGGAAAATATGAGCAGATAATGGTGATGATATATGAGAGTAAAATAGTGCAATAACTGAGGCAGCGACTGATCCGAGATCCTTACATACGAATGGTCGCGCACAGTATGGCAGCAAAGTCAAAAATGAATAGTGATGGTCAGTGTCATTGTAGCAATTGAGCCAGGTTAGAAAAACACAGACATGCCACAGTTTCTCACAACACCCGAGGCGTCGGAATGAACTCACATGAGCTGCGCATATTCTACACAATAGAATCATCTATGAAGTGATAACATCCATAGTTGCTCACTATACTCTATAGTTGCTTCCTTCCTTCAGGGTATTACATGGATCTACTGCCCAGCACAGTTCAGACGTTTGCAGTAATGAGAGATCAGATAGGGTCCTATATTAGCGCCTACTACCAGAGGCATAAAGCTAGTGTATATGGCGCTCGGGGCAAATCTTACGGTTATGCATCCCCCTTCTGCAGCACACGTGGAAAACTAAAAATAATTTCATCACTTTGTTTTCTTGGCAATTTTAGCAATATTATACTTGTTTCTTGGTAGTAAGTGGGGCTTGAAGAGTGATTTCGGCACATCCTAAGCTCGATGCCCCTACTCGTCCTTGCTATGCCACTATCTAAAATAGGTGAAGTAAAGTTGGATAAAATAGGGGTGGGGGAAGTATTGAAACTGCCTGGTGAACGCCTGCTGAATGTGGATACTGCAATAAATAACGCTTCCAGACTGCGATTTGATTAAAATACTGTTACGTTAAGAGTTGTTTAAATAAGACTGCAGGTCAATGTAAAGTATTTCTAACCAGAGAGCAATGTGAACTATCAGCATGCATTGTCTTCAGCCACTGGTGTAGTGTGGATCTCCTTGGCGTAGTGGTTAAGCTGTTCGCTTTGTGTTCAAGAGGTCACGGGTGAAGGTGAAGTTACGTGCTATGAATGGTATTCTCGGCGTGCCGCTTCGTTGAGAGGGACGGAGTAAACCCTTTAATCTGGAGTGCAGAATGTCATTGGTTCAAAATCAGAATTCAATCAGCACGATTCTACGTGTGTGATTTAAGCCAGGGAGGTTGTGAACTAGTAAAAATGTTGTTCGTCTGTGGTAGTCGTCCATGACCATTCTGCTCAACTGGGGTGATGATGATGTTTTTGGTGTGCTCTACTGCAACTAACAAGTCCTATGCCTGGAATTGTCTACCCCACTATATGCTTGTGTGGGAGGACTCTGTGCGACATTTAGCAGCTCTTTCCTTACTTATAGATCACTTTTGTTGCACAACATGGTGTCTGAAGTTCGCTGCAGCTGCTGCGCCAATATTGCGATGCCAGTCGGATTTGTCCTGTGAAAAAGACTCCCAAGAATTTGTGTCTATTTTGAAGGAAGTCAGTGATTACAAAGAAGTGTCTTTGAAATGCTTCTTCTGTCCCCTGGCCTTGTGGGAGCCAGTCTGGAATTATCCATATAACAACTTTTTTGATAGACGACGATCTTTCAAGCGAACCACCATGCCCTACCCAGTGTGTCTGCGCATTCATCAACATTGTGTGCATGCTTACATGCTTGGATTTCATCAGAACTTCACTGTCTCGTATTTTATCCCACCAATCCCACAAATTACGTATCTTACGAAGGCAGCTTAGGTGGAAATTATTCAGTCTTCTAGAGTGCCTGACATATACTGTTCACTTTTCACAGGCATAAAGAAGTGCTGATATTACTGCTGCCTGGTAAATTACGAGTTTGGTGGCAGTTATTATTCCCTTTCTGTCTCATACATTTTTTTCACAGTCTTCCGAATGTATCACCAGCTTTAGCTATCCTGTTGACCCTAGTGTGGATGTTTACTGCTTATATTAGAGTACTGCCCAAGTAGGTAAAAACTATTGACTGTTTTAAGCTCTCCTTCTTTGATCCTCATATGGGGATTTAAATGTGGATCGTTTGATGTGTGTTGAAACAAGACCTCTGTTTTCTTTGTATTGATGACGAGACAAAGCTGTCGCAGGCTTCAGCAAAATTGGTTTAGGTTGACAATCATGCTGTTTGAAGAATCAGCAAACAGTGCGCAGTCATCTCCATGGAGGAGTCCCCTGATCATTTATCTCACACCTTAGTTTTGGCTTGCAAAGGCCGAAAATTAAAATGTTTACCGTCTGTTATGTATTTTATTTGCATGCCTGTTACGTTACTCGATCTAATTGCGTCTGTCAGCATGGCAGAAAACATCAGACTGAACATTGTTGGGGCAAGAATGCATCTTTGTTTGACCCAATTTGTTACATGAAGGGCTGGTGATGATACTCCATCACTGATAAAAATGACCATCATGTTGCCATGGTACTGTCGCACAAGTTGATACATTGGGGGGGGGGGGGGGGGAACCAAATTTGGCGAGCATTTCCCACAGCTCATATCTGTTTACTGTATCAAATGCCTTTGTGAGGTCTTCAAATGTTGTGAAAATATCCATTTTGTTTTATTTAACGTTTTCTTAGAGTGGCTAAGATCATATTCACCGTCCTGCAACCTGTACAAAATCCGCAGACTTTCAAGCAGATCATTTGTGAGTGTCTGTGTAAGTCAATTTAGCAATACATGAAGTAATATTTTGAGAGTGCCTGTGTAAGTCAGTTTAGCAATACATGAGCTAATATTTTGCTAGCTATGGATAGCAAAGATATCTCTCTGTGGTCGTCACATGACTGCATTGGCTCCATGACGTAACAAAGATATCACACTGTGGTTGTCACATGACTGCTTGGGCTCCATGACGTAACAAAGATATCACTCTGTGGTTGTCACATGACTGCATGGGCTCCATGACGTAACAAAGATCTTGGTAAGTTTTTGGATAAACACATCTGCTATCATGTAGCTGTCTGTCGGATGGCATCCACACCTGGAGTTTTTCCATTTGACATTTGTCCGACGGCAGTCTCTATTTTTTTTATGTGTCGGTGGTATATCAAGCTCTTTTATTTGTTTTGTTGCATACGATCCATTGCTTCTTCGTCATAAACTGGTGGCTTATTTAAAATTGCTTTGAAATGTTGTGTCCATCGGTTTAAGAACTGTGTTTTTTCCTGTGAGCAGAGCGGCTCATATGCGTTAAGCAAGAATGGTGATCCTGCATAACTTAGGCCGTATATTGTTCTTAATGCATCGTAGAATCACGTGTAGTCCCTCTTATCCGCGAATTTCTGATCTCTTTTGTTTCTTGATAAAGGTCCCATTATGACAGACACGTTGATAATTGTCTTTGTTCTATGTTTTATTGTTATTTATTATTATTTTATATCTATAGTAAGGTATCTACAGTAACCTGTATACTTTATTTACTATTTATTTCTGATCCCTATAACTTTCGGTTGCAACCACTTATCTTGCATCTCCCTTATTTTCCTTTGGCATGTGCTGTGAGCTCTGAAGTAGCCATGTATTCCTTTTTTGTGTGTAGATGATGAGAGATCACATTGAAGATTTCTGAAGGCACTGTTATTTCCCTCAAGCAGAGTGGTTCTATGTCATTGTCATCGGACTAGTCTTGGCATTTATGCATCTTCAGACCTAGATGTTCCTTCGCCGAGGCATAAACGATGTTTAAGAATGTCCATCGATCCTACCCACTAACATCTTCCAAATAAATTTTCTTAGCGTTGTATCGATTTGCTGATAGAGACTGGTCGCTGTGCTGAGGTTTCTTATTTTTTTAAAGTGTCCCTGTGTTTCATTACTGTATGTGGGCGTTTCTTTCGTATGTTGTGGAAGTTGAATTTGAGCAGTATTATTAGTCTGTGGTCAGTCCATAATTCTACACCACACACGGCTTTATTCATGCATAGATCTCCCATGTCACTACTCCTGGTGATGGCAATCTATCAGGTGCCGCTGTTTAGAGCAGTGTTCCCCAGGCTATTAAAAAAAACCAAAAAACCCATGCTTCACATATGTCTTTCTAAAATTCTGATGCTTCCCCCTTTCCATGTAACATATTTTACATATCAAAAATTGAATTATTCCCTATAATTTATGCACTCTGAATTGCCGCACTGAACAATTATTTTACAACTCTCTCCTTTGGGGCATGGGCCACACGTTGGAAAACACTAGTTTAGAGCGTGGAAGCATAAATGATGTTTTATTGCATGTAGGTATTCGAAAGACTCAGTTTGTGATAGTGAGGTAATGAGTGGAACATAGTTTCAATAGACGTGACCCATTGCTGTTCTATTTATTGATCTTTACTTTTGCTTTCCTAGGACTCAATTCGAGGACTGATATCTTTTTTCAACTCTTGCGTTGAAATCACACATAATGATAAAATCTTTCTGGTATGTTTGCAGATGTTTTATCTGTGACTTTGCAGACATTTCACGTTCCCACTAATAAAGGTTTGATAATCTTGTTTTGTCTTTCGACCGCAGTGGTTGTGCAGCCGCTGTATGCTGGCCAGGTCACGTGAGCAAGTTATTTTCAGGGCACATTTTCTAGCCACTTCCCCATACTCTGAGATGGATGAGCAGAGCCATCACAAATAGGCCTGATCAGACGGCCAGAGGTCTACCGAGTCCCTTTTCTGCCGTGAGTTTAAAAAGGAAACTACCCTTTGCCTTGATCCCCCTGTGCTCAGGGTTGTGATTCAAGCTTGAATATTCCACACTTTCTGTTCACCACTTCCCCATCGCCATAGAACTTTGTCAATTATAAAAAGTTGGTGATGATGGATGACAGTTAAGTTACGACTAACGATGAATTTATTTAGTGTGGAAGAGAAGCGCCATTTGTCGACCACACTCTCTCGTCCTGATCCAACAGTGTTCCAATGCAAAATAAATCAAGACGACTGGAGACGTACCAAGATGCAGTAGATCAGTAAAGTGTAGTACGTGTCTCACGAAGCCTTTCGCCTTCACAAGAAAAAAAAATCATGCAGCAAACGGGATATGAACCAGGTCCGCTTAGATGACTCCAACTCGCCTCGCAACTTGAGCCAACACATGTTCCTTTGCTTTACACTCTGCTCGCAAGTGCCTTCCAGCCCGTTGAACTTCATATATTTTGTCCGCGCAATCTGCCATATCCAGGCTTCGCATTCTTGGGCTGACATGGGCTGTTTATACCTCCTGTGCCGGAGTCCGTTGGTTACCCTCAACTGGTTTGGCCAGCCCGTGAAAGCGATCACCGTGCATGCTGGCAACTAGTGAGGACCACAAGTGGCAGTAGGTGAGGACCCAGATGTGAGAACTACTCCAAAGGAGTATCTCAGCGTCAGAGGTAATATCCATCCCTGGCACCCTAATAATAACAGCAATGTTCATAACTAATAACAAACTATCCCCCCCCCTTTCTTACAATAAACTATCAAATTATCTTATTTGTTTCGTTACGAAAGAAATGTTGATTGACTTAAACTTTTATTGAAAAAAAAAACTATCAATATGGCGACTTTTGTTGATATATTCCGAGATCACTAAGCTTAAAAAAATAATGAACCAAGAAAGCAGATATAAATCATATATGATTATTTAAAAACGACTGCTCTATGTTGCAACAATAGTATCATTTAATGTGTGTAATTATCACATAATTAAAGTAAATTATTGTATTTGAAACTATTATTTTGTTGTTCAGCCTGGCTTCTATACTTGATAATCGCTTCCTAAGCCTCAAAGATGAACGCTTCGTTGATGGCCTCTTGACAGATCTTTCAGATTACTTGCGCCGAAACGATGCCTACAGGTACAGTAGTTAAACATCATTCACAATATGATATTCTACATTTAATAAGGTAATAAAGTAAATGCATTAGTATATTAATATTAATAGTAATACTAAATGAATTTTTATTTTTATTTTCATCAATTTTAGTGTAATATCTTAATAAATGAAATAAATACATATATGTTAACTTTAGGCCCTTTTTCCTTATTGTAGGCTATAAATTAAGTATTCCCTCCTTCACTAGGATTTTAGTTCCTAATTATGAAAGCAGAAAGATGTCCTTTCTGTATAGAAACCAGGCATCATAGGGTAGCCGGGGACAAAGATGCACACTTTTCACTTTTTAGCATATTTGAAAACTAGACTACACTATGAGAGACCAAACTGGTATCAGTGTATAGCTTATCCATCCATCTTACATTAGTGACAGTATTGAAAACATACAATTACTTGTAGTCAGTAGAATGAGAATTTATGAACATTTGTAAAATTTTTGGGAGAGAGAATTGACAAAAACAGCAAAAATAACTGTGGTCACATATAAATAATAGCTTGTCTTCACATAGTCAGTCACATTGTTAATTATAGAACACAAAGACTAGGCCTATGTATCTTTATGTAACTTTAATATAAAAAAAATTTTAAACAAATATGAAAGTATTAATGCAAAAGAATGGATGCTTAGATCCATTTTGAAACTATAACAATGTGTTGGTGTGCTTTTTACAGTGCTTGGTTATAATTTTGACTTGTGTGCATCTATGAATGGCGGAGATCTTGCATGTATGACTGGCAGGGATCGTCCATCTATGACCGGTGCAGATCATGTATCTATGGCAGTGATGGCTTCATTTTCAGTCAGCGGCTTCATTTTCTAATTTTTCCATATCTAATTCCTAAAAAGAAACATACGTGACAATAAAATATTGGTTTAAATATTATGCAACATGAAAGGGTAGTGACTGGGGCAAATGTCTGCAGTTAGTCCACCGCACATGTTTGTTTGCCACACTAACTTTGTGTGGCTCTACCCCAAATCACACTGTTAACAACTTTTATAAAATGTCATGAAAAAACAAAGTATCTTGACAAGGTAACATGCTTAATAACTTAAGAATACAATATATATTTCAGTTTAGACATGTAAAATAACATGAGAGTAATTATAACAGCAGACAGAGTGAAAAGTTGAAAAAAAATGAGAGTGAAAACAATGAAAAATTGCTTTATCTCTGTGCTAAAAAATGATCTGCACTTGACCCATGAAGCTGTGGTATATCGCATAAGCGGATGTTAGTGTTTGACATAATCATGTGGTATGTGGGGGAAAACCCATAGTTCTGAAAAAAAACTAGCTGCGCATTTTGCCCTGTGCACATCTATTCCCAAGACTATCCTACTGGTCTTACTTTAAATTAAGCCAAATCATCTGCTGTTTATTTTAGTAGTAATTTGGTGATTCTAATTTGATGTTGTAATAAAGGGGAGGAGGATTGCTAGTTCCTTATCGTATTGTCATGTTTTTGTGCATCTCCATTAGTGTATAAGTATAGGCCAGATTGACTGGTGTTGCATAATTAAGAGTAGTGCAGTAGCTGCAAAGAACCCCAGACATGATGCTGCGCAATGAAAACATGCTAGAAGAAAGGCAAGAGCAGCTCAATGTCCCATACTCTCCTCCCACACATGCTGAGAGGGGAAATTCCATGCACACATAGAACTCGTCAGACACACCACAGACATCCTCATCTTCGCCATCTTCCCAGTTGAGCTGAATGGTCATCATTGACTACGATGGACGAACTTGATAATGAATGGTTATTAGTAATGCCATTGCACTCTGTGCAACAGTACAAACTCATAGGTGATTAGTCTTTCTGAGAAAATGTTGGAAGTGTATGCATACGGATGATTCCTGTAGCTCACTGGTTAAACAGACTCCTCATTCTTCCTCACATGTTCCCAGTTTTACTGAAACCACACTCAATACTGACTTACCTCTCAACATACTTCCCCACATGATTCCAGTTTCACTAAAACCACATTTAATACAGAAATACCTATCCTGATAATATCCTGATGCTTCCTCTATCACAGAGTTCACATTCAACAGACTCTCACCAAACACCTTCAACATGTTCCCCATATCTATTTTTAATTTTTACACTACCGTATTTGATATAGTTTAAATCTTTCTGCTTCCTCATTACCATAAGTGCCTGGATATCCAAGATAGTAAAGTAGATCCATGTTTTATCCACAAGTTTTAAAGTAGCTAGGTCTATAGATGACTCCACCCATATTGACACCAGCATCTGGTGAGAAACTCAGATAATCCAGAAGGTGATGAACTTCATCAAGATTTCAAAGCTTGGCACAAATCAAGCCGCTTCATTTAGTTCTGGCAAAGTTAATGAAGCATATGAGTGATGCTTAGAAATTCAACAATGGTTGAAAATAATGTCCTGTATAGGACTTCATCTTCTTGCAATCACTTCTATTGTATATAGCCAGAGTGTTGTTGCCTATATATAAATGTACTGGACAGTTTTTTTATATTTCTTGTTTTGTAACATAGAGTTGAACAACGCTGTGACAGATCTAGCAAATTGACAGTGACGAACTACACTGCGCATAGACCTGGACAATGACAGCACAAGGGGTGCAAAGGGAATGTACTGCTCTCGGCAGACCCAGGGTTAGTAGATAACCAAGATCCCAAAAGTGCCTCCTCATGGTGCACCCTGGAAACAGAAATACAGCGACTCGTGCTGATTCTGGCTTAATATTTTGGGGATCGTGTCCGTTAATGTGGAGGTAGCAGATGGAAAGAGATTTGACTGCATAAGAGATAGACAATATCTTTGACACCACCAGTGCTAACACATGCAGTGGTACTGTCGACACACAGTGACGCTAGCCAGTCCAGTCCTAGCCAGGCCAGTGAAAAAGGTAGATGCATGGCGAGAAATGAAAAGACAACATACTGAGTACAATGAAAGAGCAGCACAGAGCTAGAGGCAGCGCAAACTGCAAATAGAATGTGAAAATGTTCCAAGGAAAATGGAACTACAAGCTCTGTTAGCTCGAGATAAGCTTCTAGTTACCTGCGCTTCTTACGGGCAGAGACCCAGATCAATCGTGGGCACCAGGCAATGAAAGAAGACCTGGCCTAACTCTAATGTCGAACCTCCTGTACCGGAAACATGCTCGTGGAGAGAAAGGGTTCCGTACCCAATGGGCTCAGGCTCAAAAGGGACAATGAAGACAGCCCTGGCCCAACTCTACTGTCGAGCTTTCCTATACTGGAAACATGCTCATGGAGAGAAAGGTTTCAGTACCTGATGGGCTCAGGCACAAATGGGACAAGATCGTCCAGCTTGAGAACAGCCTTGCTGCCAAACGCGTGGTGAGACTCAGACTTGGACAAGGGGTTCATGAGGTCTCTGCTAAGAAGGCGAAAAAGTCAGGCCCCAACTCCTCTGCAGAGTTCTTCCTTCATGAAACCAGGCTTGGGAAGGAGAAAAGGTTCAGTACCCGATGGGCACAGACAAAGAACGTCTAATTACACGAGGCAAGTTTACTTGCGGTTGAATACCTCGTGTGAGATAGGCGTGAACGACAATCGACTCGGCGAAGAGTCATTACACACCCACGCGCCCCTCGACAAATAGGCAGACTGTCACTGGCTAGGGAAGCCTACTACCCGAATTAAAGGCATGACGAAAACGGATGTGCTGGGCCTCGGATGTCTCGGTCACAAAGTGAACCAACTGAGGAGCAAATAACACAGTCCAACTGTGGAACTTGCAGTACAACGTACTTCACGCTCCCAGGCAGAAACCACACGATTTATTCGATATGATTATAAGAGAGTGAACAAAGAAGAAGAAATGACAGCACAAGACGAAAGAAAAATAGTGACAGCAGAAATGATATACCCATGAAGAATTCTCGGAGTGTCATTAAGAAATAGAATTAGAAACGATAACATCAGACAGATAACCAAAACAATACCAGTATTGGAACACGTCAAAAGACAACAGATCAAGTGGTTTTCACACACTTTCAGACTATTAAACAGACAGCATGCCACAGATGGCCATGACACATAGACATCATGGCTATAATGCTAGAGATCGATAATATGTACTTACTGCGCAAAACTGAAATCCAACAAGTAAATCCAGGAATAGGGTAATGAAGCTTTTCTAATTACTAAAGACACACATAATACACACACAAATTGTTTCAACCAAAAGGTATTTATGAAGACACAAATTAAAACAGAAAATGGACAGTAAGGATTATGGACATTCACATTGGCATGTGTAATGTAGATTGACCGGAAGAGGTGAAACGACACCGGACAAGGAATATAAAAAAATGACTACATACATGTGACATGAAACAAACAGAAACTATGGGACAACTAGAATCATACATGAGATAAGCGCCCATTGATGCTGTAGGGTATAAAAGTGCCAATGAGCACCTGTCGCATGTATAATTCATAGTTTCTGAATTGCAGATTTGGTCAACAGATCTGACAGAAGAATAATGAACTAGTTGGTCAAGAAGTATGAGGCATGTTCTAATGAAACCCATCCGAGTGAGTTTATTACAAGATTAGGAAAGGTGCATCAGGTACATAATATATATAAAAGTGACAATGAAAGTGAAAGTTATTGGCTTACCAGCACAGCAGGTGCAAGTGGTTTATCTGTTTTGATGGAGATAAAGAGTTAACAGACCATGAGCATTTGTTTTGTATTACAATATTAAAGAATCAATATCTATGTCATATCTCCTTTGTTTGATCTGTTCAGAGTGTTGCTATTTCCTCCATTGAATGGCTACAACAGACTTCTCATACACAAGACTGTAGAGTGTGAGTTTTCTGATCTCATTACTTTCTCTATTGGCACTGGATCTTCCAGACGAACTGCTGTTGCATTTAAAATAGCTTGTAGCAGGTTTGTTATGTATTAGCATATTATATATATATATATATATATATATATATATATATATATATATATATATATATATATATATATATATATATATATATATATTGCAGATATTTAAGTTCAATGTTTTTAGTGACTGTAAAGATGTGTGAAATTTTTGAATGTAGAATATGTGTTGGGCTGAAAGGTGCAGATGTGGCAGCCAAGCTGTAATCCATGACACAATACATATGTTCACTGGACTAAATCCTGCTAATCTGCAGAAGTTTGAGAATGAATGCAGAAGAAGAACATAGAATGTGTTGACTCCAAGCCTGTAGATAAGGGAGGGGAATTGGATCTCCCTTCCTCCTTACGGAAGTCATATCCAAGGCTCTGATTGACTGTTTCATCAAGGTCCAGATTCACTTTCATTTTTGTGGTATTTTATCAATTAATTGAGCATAAATTTCAATACATATAAATCATCAGTTTTATTGTTTTTAATGTACTTTTTAATTATACAATAGCTGGTAGTTTTAACCGTTAGAGCCCAAGATTTGCAATTGTTCCCCTATGCCTAGATCACTATTTTTTGACAATGTGCATTATTTTTGGTGAGTATTTGGAAAATGTAATAACTTTTGTGTTATTATAGATTTCTAAATCATTTTTGCACATGATGTAAATAAAGGAGTGAATATTGCATATTATCATGTTTTTATTGTTGTTGTATGTGAGATAAGACAGTTTTGAGCAATTTTGAAGTTGAAAATTGGGGTGAAAATTTCAAAACTACAATTAAAAAAATTGCACAAATAATTTTCGGATACACCTATACTTGAACAATTTGTGGCAACACTGATAAAATCCTCCACAATACCTATTCCTGTTTATATATGTTTTTTTATATCCAAACTAATACAGTATGGACTGAACCAACGAATAAAATCTGAAGAAATCACATACCGGTACAATGTCCGTCTGTTCAAGATTAGACCTAAGTCAACTTACACTGCACGATCAGAGGATTTTGAGATGAACAGAATGAGCATGACTCAGTTTTGAGAATGTGCGAATTTGGAGTAAAGATGGGCATGTCCAGTACAGAACACCTGGCAAAGATTTCAAAAAGAGCAGTGAAATGAGAGATTTACTGAAGCGGAGATCTGAGTGAATATGGACATGCCCCGTGTGCGAGGAGGATAATCAATAAACTAATACCTAATACAACATATCGGTAATTATTTTCCATGCCGACCAATGACACCCCTGATAAATATTGTTTTTGTGTTATTCAATAAATAAACTAACATTCTTATATTACAATATAATATAACAAAACACAAAAAACAACTACAGTAAAACATGTAGATATTACTTACCATGCTACGCTGTTCAACATTTGAACTTGAGGCAATTTCAGTCTGACACAATCCTAATTGCCTGGACCTTAAATGGGATAGTTACAAAGAATAGTTACACTGTAGCCTGTCATGCATACTATAAGAGAAAACTAAGGAAGGTTGTCATGGGAATTCCATTGTGTTGAAGGTCAAATTGATTCCAAAATGCCAAGCTGAAGTTTGATGTGTTCGATCGAAAGACATAGATATTGCAGCCAAGCTGTAAACTTTGATATTAGAGATTCCACTCTTCTAACTACAACCTGCAAACTTTAAGAATTTGAGAATAAACACAGAAGTTGTTCATTTGTAAAATTTGTATATTTCCATTGTCCTGCTCTGTGGTGGCGAGGTTCAGAGAGTGTCTATGATGGCCATGGTACCAGGTTCACATTCCACCAGGCAATTGTGCATCCAGACCGCCCAGAAAGCAATGGCAAACTACTGAACATTATTATATTGCCTAGAACATCAGTACAGCAAAAAATTATGGGTTGATGGCTATGTCCTGAATAGAATATACTATCAGTATTTTCATCATATTGAAGCAGTTATTTGTTGTTTGCCAGATGATTAGTTCTGCTCATATCAGTTATGCCACACATGCTACATTGATTAGTTTGCATATAGTTTCTTGGTTGTACACTGTTACATTTTTATTGATTCAAGAGGTCCAAAAGGAATACAAATGATGAGCAGTCCAGCATCCCCAATGTCAAGAGGACGAGGCAGAGGTAGACAGAAAGAGATGTCCTCAAGTGAGAGAGTGAATCAGTGGGTTAATCAAAGAGAGGCCAAGAGACTGAATAAAGAACGGTGGGCAAACAGAGGTTCGGGTGAAGATGCTTATGCAGGAAATGAAGGTGACACACAGGGATCAGCTAATCAAGATGCTTCTGAACCAGACGTTGGTTCTGATAAGTATGTATTTGTGTTATTCTTAGATATTAGTAATCATGTGGCTCTTATTGATGTGTATTTTTTGACAACTTTTATTAGTAAACTTATTTGAGAACTGATATGTTAAGATCATCCTCTAATTTATTATGTCTATTGTTAGAGAGTGAAGTGTTTTGACAATCTATGGTTATTGGTTAGAAACTAATGCCATTGCAGTCTGTGCAAGCCTAGTTTTCCTTGGCAAATGTTTAAAAGTATAATTTACTATTAATAAGACCCAAAAAACCAGGAGGTTGTGGTGACTGGATTACCAGAACCACAACCTCCACTATTTTTTTAATGGTTGTAAATCTCTGATATAACACAATTGAACTAACATATATGGTTGAAAAGAGCGTGGCTCAGCATCAGAGGTGCATTTTCTGTAACCAAATGATGTAACTAACGATAACCTGTCAGAGTTGTAGGGATGCTACACTGGAGAAATTAGCACAAAAAGCCCTTCAAACACCTCTATCGTCAGCCATTTGGAAGAGTGTAGAAAAATTATGCTCAGATCATTCCTTGATGTTATCAACCAGGATTCTGATTTTCCATGACCCGCCTCTTCTCCTTTAACCCTCGATTGTTCCTTGCAAAATAATTTTAGAAAGTTAGGTGTGTCTCCTTACATGTCCAAACCAAACAATTTTAAGAGTATACATATGGATGATTCTCACCAGTAGCTCACTGGTCTATAAGACCCCCATCTTAAATCTGAACAGATCACAGTAAACTACCATTTTTAGGTACCACACATGATACTGTATAAAGCCACACATGATAAATAAAGGTTGTCCAAACTGACCAATGTCAAGTCAGAAGGGTCCCAAGACTCCAAAACACATTCTGGAGACATTTTGTGTAGTTCTGTAAAGTATGTATTTGCATAAGACTGTTAGAAAATAAAAACATATGTATTCCTGTAGCTATGTTTAGAATGTAATCTTATAATCTTTGTAGCTATGTTTAGAATATAATCTTGTAATCTATATGTAGCTATGTTTAGACTATAATCTTGTGATCTTATTTATTATACAATCATCATCATCAGGTGCCATTGCCAACTGGCGTAGGCGATCATGGATCTCCAAACCACTCTATTTCCAGTATCTTTTAATAAATTGTATTTGACTCTTTGCCATTGCACAATATCAAACTACTTATATTTTCTCACATTGTTATCCTGGATCTATCATGCCTATTGTAACTATGTTCTCCAGACCTCCCTGTCTCATAACATGTCCTAAAAATAAAGATTGACTCTTTCTGATATTGTTAAGTAACGCCCATATCGCATTTGATTCTTTCAGCACCTCTTCGTTAATCTATACAGTATGCTGGAATGTGTTAATGTGGCTCTGATTCGTATGAAATAATGAAGCTTATTTAGTATGAACTTGTGATTGAATTTTGTATGTACCCAAGACAATCTTGTGACTGTCTTTGATATATATTTCATGAGAAAATCAGATGTACTGGGTTGAAAGATATGGTTAATGTTTGCTTAATGGGTCAACCTATTTTGTGGGAATGATGTGACATAAATTAATATTGAAAAAAAATAAATATAATTAATATGTGAAATAATGCGAGACAAATCTTGTCTTTGTTTTTAATTGATTATTTCCCTTGGCTATAAAAAAAATACACGCACACACACTCTCATCCCCTCCCAATTAGTGGTTGATGTTGAGATATTTAATTTATGAGGGTTGTGTAGGTGGCGTTCTCAGTGGGTGACACTTGCATGGCTTGGACTCTCAGTGGGTGACACGCACATCGGTGAGGCTCTCAATGGGTGACATGACATGGGTGAGGCTCTCAGTGGGTGACATCACATGGGTGAGGCTCTGAGTTAGAGATGTGTGCATGGTAGTTCTCTTAAGCAGACATGAACCAAAGATATAAATATCACAACTTTGCTATAAACTATCAGCAAAATGTCATTCATTCATACCAATAGGAATCTTATGATGTTTGCATATTTTCATGTGCATCCTATTCTTTATTCAGTCCCTTTTAACCTGTGTCCATTTGGATAAGGATTTCCATTATCTATGGATATCTTATTCTCATGCATTCGTTCTCAAACTCCTGCATATTGGCAGGATGTAGTTTCAAAAATAGAACACCATGTGTCATGGTTTACAGCTTAGCTGTGATATCAGCAACTTTGGGTCTTATACATCTGATGTCATCATGGCTTCTAGATCACTTTGACCCTATATGGGATGGGACACCCAACTAAACTCCAAAACCTGCTTAGTCACGTCTAACGACTAGAATGGAAGATAAACGTTATTGCTATTCTTTGCTCCCCTTTGGGTTCTGACACCACACAGTCTGATCTTATGATATGTTTTCAGCCTCATTTCATGTGATTCCCATTTTTGTTATGTCCTTCATGGTCTCTTTGCTATGTATTCATTCATCTTCCCTATTTCTGAGTAGGATATTGGTACTAAGAAGGGACGCTGGTCCAACAGTGTCCTGTTGACTGTGGCGGTTAGTTGCCATATTCTCTGTTAACTGTTGTCAATCCCTTCCGTTTTCAAGGTAAAATTGGTATATATTGTCCATATATCTGTAACTATAGTAACATTTTCACGGGTGTCTCTTTTTGCCTATCTTTCAACATTTCTTAGTGAACATCTTTGACATGCCTGGAAAGAAAACAATGCCTCTATTCTTTGCACCTTCAACTAAAATTTCAGGCCATGGTTACCATACAGACAAGCAGCACAATGTTTTTATGTTTAATTAACTTGAACTGCAAAGGTCCACCAAAGATGGATGTGTCTGCCCATTGGTATAAATAAAATGGCTACACAACACCTTTCCATTCTCTGGACTACATCTAACTGGAAGTCTTGTAGGACCATTGTCCTGTTCCAGAAATTCAGCTGGAGTTTGAGAATGAACACTGAAGAAGAAAGTGCAAAGGGAAATCTATATGGTTATATTAGAGTTGTGTCTGTGTTTGGTTTATAATTTATACCAATTTATGCCTTTGAGATTTGGATATATAGAAGAACAGGGAGACTTCATGGAAAGAGAAGAAATAAAGGTTCTGACAACACTGTGTAAGAAAAAAACTGTTAGATGAAATTCAAATCAAATAAATAAAATATTTTGGACGTATTAGAAGACCTTGTTGAAGACCTAACATGAAGGTAGATTTAAGGGGTGGTGAGGAAGAGGAGATAGGCACAGATACATGTGGGAGAGAAACATGATGAGATGGACAGGTTATGGTCTAGCAGAGTGCACCATCAAGATAAGAGACAGAAGTTGTAAGTTGTTGCAGCCAACATTCTATGTAGAAACTTCACCTGATGATGATGGCATTTATATCACGTTGTGTACTTCTTATGATTTGTGGTGGTTTTTTTTCATTGTATAAAATTATAAAATAATGCAAAAATAATTATAAAATAATGCAAAAATCTAATTATTTGTAGGTCTACTGCCAAACGACAGAATGTACGTCTGTATGTTCCTCCATCTCTTCGCTCAAAAAGAGAAGCTGAGACAGCGAAAGACTCACTTGATTTGGGTATAGACAGTGTTACATGTACAATAGCTCAAAATCAAGACACTTTTGAGAATAGTATTGCATCTAATAGATTAAGAGCTAATGAAGAAAGTGCCATCAGATTTGATTGTGAAGATCAACAGAAAGTATGTGAAACAAGTGGAACAAAGCAAAGAGGAAGGGGTAGACGAAAACCAGAAGTTGAAATTTATGTACCCCGTGCATTACGAGCAGCTAAACTTGAAAGCAAATCTTGTGTTGGAATACAATCTAATGATGGTTCCAGAAGCTTACGTGTAGAAACTCAAGAACAGACAGATCCTGTGTACTCTGATAGCAGCATAGGTGCAAACATTTTTCCTTCACAGTCTTCACCTCATGTTTCTGAAATTTGTGAAGAATTACCACCTGATTCTTCTGATATTTCACACCATGAATATCAGCCTTATTCTAAAAATGAGTCAAGCATCTCATGTCACAGTGAATATCAATCAGTTTTACATCACGATTTGGTGACAAAAAAAGGGAAGTTTGAGAATACTGATAGCTCATGTCTTCCCTCAGTAGCTGGGACTTCATCTTCAATATCCAGTAAAACAACATCTCATGAGCAATTACATCCTGAAAATGCAGGAAATTCGTTGACATTTGAATTCTATGACCCAGCTGTAATTGCTTTTCTACCGCCACAATATAGTAAGAAATCATATGACACAAATACCTCTCATTATGTGGAATATTCAAAGCAAGACGTATTTACTTCAGATGGTCTTTCTTCGTTGAAACAAGATGTCACAATAGGTTATGTGCTACCAGAGTCAACTAATCAGACACAAGTACAGCCTGTAACCACTGACAGATACCAGTCACAGTCCCCTGTAAACAATAATGTTGAATTAAATTTCGAAACCACTTGTAAAGAAACAGATGCAAGTTTGTATGAGAATATTGGTTTCATAGATAAAAATACACATTTCATAAATGGAAATAATTCATTCATTGGATTACCTCAAAACAATGCAGAAAGTAAGATGTTTGGGTTATGTGATATATTAAATGACTCATCAAAGCCTTCAGTAACTTCACCAGATAAGGCAATATTTGAAAATGCAACAGAATTTGATTTAAGTGAGGACTTAATGACTATCTCACACAGTACAAATAAGACAGTGCTCAGTCTAAGTGACAACTTGATTGAAGTAACACATAATAATTCAACACCTGTACTAGAGTCATCTAGAAGCTTTTTTCACATCGGTATCAATCCTTCAGTCCAACAATCTACACAAATTTCATCAAATCAGCTAGTGCTAGATGTTGCTGTTGGTAATCCGCTCTTAAATTCTGAGATTAATCAAAGTGCCATGGAACAGAAAGATAATCTTGCCAATGATGTTGCTGTTGATAATCCACTCTTAAATTCCAAGATTAATCAAAGTGCGATGGAACAGAAAGATAAATTTAGCAATGATGTTGGTGAAAATGATGAAGATACTTGGGATAATCTTTTTGATGATAATGGAGAATGTCTGGATGAAACATTAATGCAAGAGGTAAGCATTTGTAACATTACCGTTTACAGATGTGAATAAGTATTTTAATTTGTAACATTACCTTTTACGGATGTGAATAAGTATATGTGTCTGTAACATCATCTTTTACAGACATGAATATTATATGATTAATTAATTTTTATTTATTATAGTTTGTTATGTCGTCGGCATGGTAGCAGAGTTGATACTCTCAAACACAAGTTGATACTCTCAAACACAACTCGTCAAACTAGATGGTTTGAACGACAGCTATCCACATTGTACCTGGTGTTACAATTTGATGGATTTGTGTCACCTCAAAAATTCAACAATAATTTAATAGCAATGTCCTGTAATTAAACACTTCAATTATTATTGATTATTATGTGTTATATCTGGGCATCATCTAGCCTTTTAAAATAAAATAATTGTAAATAGTAGATTTTGTATAGTTGAAGTAAATATTGGTTTGACCATGTATAGTGTATCCTTCAAAAAAATCATATGAAAGATGTCCAAATGGAAGTAAAGTAAAGAGACCTTTTTGTCTGCATTTTGTTTTCCTCATTGATGCTCTTTGGATCATCATTAAATCTCTTTAGCAGCTGTACTTTTCATGTGAAGTTAGGACAGTGTTAGTTTGATTGACTTGGACATGTGATGAGAGACATTTCACTTTCTAAAACTAATAGGGTAGAAGGAGAAGAGGCAGAAAAAGAAAATCTTGGATTGATAACATCAAGATCAAGTTTTTTGTACACTCATCTGAATGACTGAGGACATGGGTGGTTGGAGGTTTTTTTCTGCTGATTTATCCATCGTGGCAACCATATGATCTTGATATGTATTATACACTCGGAGGGTTTTAAGAACAGAACAGCATTAGATAAAATGTCAGTTAAGTTTGAGACCTATGTTTCTTGTTGCTAATAATATTATACAAATCTTGTTTATGCTTACAGTTAACAGATTATGTTGGCAAGGTGACAATTGATAAGCCAAAAATCAATTACTTGAACTATGAACCTAAAGAGCCTGAAATGGATTTCCAAGGTTAGTAATCCAATCAATCAATTGATTGATCAATAAAAAACTTGGGTGCTTTATGGTGTTTGTACGCCAGAGATAAATAACCAGTACCAGGAATGAACCAACACATTGGAAATGTAGGGGCTGTGATAATACAGTGCAAATACAAGTATAATTAGAGATATATTATAGTGAGAGATATATATATATATATATATAAATAGTATATCAGTATATACTGTTATACCAATAGTAAACTTGGCTCACATCTTTGGGTGAATAATCTCAGGACAAGGATCTTCTGTCCGTCCATATCCGTGGATATATTCATGGCCTCATTCCATGTGAGTCCCCATCTCTACCAAGTTCTTCATGGTCTCTCTTTTCCATGTGTTAATATTTGTTCCTGGTTTTCTTTTTTCCTGTGGGTTCTATGTCATTGATCATTTTGCTATATCTTTTACTGGTTTTCATGGACTGGGATCAATGTCCAATTTTCTCTTCTTAATCTGGGGATCCAATAGATCGTGGTCTGTTTGCTTTCACATCTCTCAATTATTTTTCTTATCCTGCCACTTTCTTCTTCTCCATCGGTCTTTGGATACACCACCAATGCCATCAAAGAACTGTGTGATCCACTTCAGGTCATCAATGAAGCCCCTCATGTTTGGAAGAAGTTCGAGTCCTACCATCTGTTTAGTAGTCTTCTTAACCTTTAGCAAGCCAGATTAAAAAAAACGAAACGTCTCCCTGCCACCGGATTCTTTTTTGAAAATTTGCATTATTGATGGTGACTGTTTTGAAAATGTGATAATTTGGTTGTTAGAGATATTTAAATAATATTTGCACATATAAATAAAGAATTTAATTATGCATATATTGGTGTAATTTATGTACGTGTGTGTGTGATACCAGACGTATGAGAAAGTGGTAAAGACGTTTTTCACAAATAACATATATTTTATAACAAATAAAGAGGAAAAAAATAAGTAAAAAGAATAACTTACCTTACATATCGAATTCCTTGGCAACACTGTAAACTAAATCATGCAAATCTGTTGTATTTATGTTCTTTCACTGCGAAATTATCAAAATATAGCCGGGGGAACTGTATAAAACTTTTGCAGTAAAATCGTTCTTTGAGCTTAGGCCTAGAGTTATTTTTTCTGCCACTTCAAAATATTCGATATCAAATGTACAAGTCCCCAAACCAACACGGCATTCTGTATTTTCACTACTGTGAAACTAAATAACCTAATAATTCATGATTCAAGCCACGATTCAATGTTATTTTATTCGAAATATGATGAAATAAAGGTCTATAAAACCGATCCACCATCATGGCATCGTACCGGTGTGCAGATGTGGTCAGATTAATTGCTCTTAAACTTTTACGAATAGCTAGCCATTCTCAAAAACGATCATTTCGGAAGTGGGGGATGTACCGGCTTCGATTGCACATGTCCCCAGCGATGTGCACGGACTGTGGTACGTGTAAATCTCACGATATTCCCATTGGGTGGGACAGGCCGCCAACAGTGTGCGCCGCCATTTTGTTTTTCGGCGGCCGGGGTTGATATAGGCTTGGTGAAGGTTAAGCAGTTATTCACAAATGTCCATAGTTTATGCTGTAGTATTTTTGTCATTTTCAAATATTAGGCAGAAAATATAGAGCAATAATATGATTTTAACCAGTTCAATTCAGCTGGTACCTATTCACCACACAACGTGACTCACGTTTTCCAAATTTGACCACACTGCATCTCTAAAAACAAAAAGATGCAATTTTAGTCAAGACTTCCAATGTGTATATTCTCAAGTTACTATTGATATGGACTGGTCATTTAGCAAACAACAACAACAACACACTGCACAGTTATGTAAATTTCTCAAGGGCCACAAACATTAAACATTTAATTTATATTATATTATTTAATAATAGACATGTTTTCATAAATAATTATATGCTTAGTCAGCATTGGTTAGAAAATATATAGGTTTATGGGAGTAGGTCAAGTAAAACAGGAAATCTTAAGAAGGAAGTTGCAATTAATAGATTATACATTGTGAAAGCCTCTTATTCCCTTCCAAAAAAGTGATAATTTTCATGAAATTCCAAAGGAATACTAAAAGTTGGCAGACCAGAAGGTACACACAGATTAGGTATAGTGGTAGATGTGAAAGGAGTGTGGTAGCCTAGTTGATAGTGAGCTTGCTTACTATCACTGGGTTACAGTGCTCCAGGTTCGAAACCAGATTTGTGATTTCTCACCTGACACAGTCATTCATCCAGTCGACCTAGCTATAAATGGGTACCTGATGCATAAGATAGGGGAGATAAAAACAGCAAGGATGGGAGCTGGCTACCCTACCTAATAGTTTCTGTGGTTTAGTACATGAAGAGTTATCCCTTGCAGCAGGTTGCTGTCATGGTACCTTCATTTACCTTTCGATATGAGAAAAATTATAAATAGTCTGAAAAAATGCAAAGATAGTTTTGCTTTGAGAGTGTTGGCTTATGCACCCCTCTATGATAATAAGAGAGGAAAATTAAACAAACTATATAATAAAACAAGCTAATATGGAAACAAGAAAAGTATGCATGTAACCATCAGTTTCATCAATAACAGTATTAACTAGAAAAAATATTGGCATATTTTGATCACATAATGAGAAGAAATAACCAAAGAATTGCATAGCAAGTGTTCAGCAAGAAACAGCATGGGAAAGGAAAATGTTTTGACCCAGAGAAATATTAAAAAAACACCGGCAGAGAAGCTGAGATGATGACCATTGATTTTCTTGATGGAAACTTGCTCAAATCATAACTGATACACTGTGATTCCTATGAAGTCTGATGGCAAGTGAAGTTTAAGTAAGTAATATAAAAGAAGCTAGAAAGCACTTTTATAAGACACAAATGAATTTATTATATACAGCAAAGACAGATGTGTGGGCCATTGGCACAAATAAAACAGTGACATGGGCGACTACATCCTACTGGAAATCTATTAGGACTATTGTCCTGCTACAAGAGAGTTCCAACGAGTGTTTGAACGAGCTCAGCATTATCATTTATGGATTTCAAATATTACTACTTGTATTCTGTTAATATATTGCTGTAAAATGGTAGTATTTCATGTTGGACAACTCAATGTTTTTGTGTATATTCCTATATTTTAGTCTTTCATATTGAATAACTCAATGTTTTTGGTTTTTATCCCTAGATTTTAGTCTTTAATTTTAGTCAATATTTTTGTGTTTATCTCCAGATTTTAGTCTTTTATGTTTAACACCTCAATGTTTTTGTGTTTATCCCTAGATTTTAGTCTTTTATGTTGGACAACCTAATGATTATGTATATATCCTCAGATTTTAGTCTTTTATATTGGACTACTCATGTTTTTGTATTTATCTCTCCAGATTTTAGTCATTTAAGTTGGACAAAATGTATATTTTTGTGTCTATTTCCAGATTTCAGTCATATTCTAGAAATATATGACTTCTCACCTGACCTAGCTACCTGTGATCTTATATCAGCATTCCGAGAGTTTTCGTAAGTGTATAAATAATTCTAGAATTAGATATGGACATATTTCTTTATTGTTACATGTTTGTAGGGCTGTTTTGATCTGGATAAGTTTTCAGGGAACAGTAGATTGAGTTGGAACAGGCTCTTCAGCAGATAAACTAGTTTATAAACTTGGAACTGTTATAGATAGGAAAGGACACAATAGAGAAGAGCAGATGTTGTTAGACTCTTTCATATGATGTTTAGGAAACGCAGGAAAAAAGATTTGTGTAAAAATACAAAGATGGCTGAGTACTACAAAAGGGCCAATATTGATCTAAGTCTGTGAGCCATACCCTGGAAAATGACTGCGTTTCATAGTCAGTTGTTGTTAATTTAATATTATTATGTGCTTATCTTGAAGCCACAACAAAAATGTGCCCAAAAATGTGCGCAATGCTAAGAACCCTGACAAAAGCGAGCGCACTGCAACAAAAGCATGCGAGGAAAATGCGCACATACAAAAGTGTGCGGACTATAAATTAAAAATTCCAAAACTAAATCTTATTATGTTCTGTTACACGGGAAATGCTGAATATTCTGTGCAACAGCAATACATTGGCATCAATAATAGACAGTCGAGTCTGTTGGGCAAAGCCACATTTAAAAAAATCAATCTTAACAGTTAAGTTGATGCAATTTCAATTGCAATATCTCCAAATGTTTTCTATCAAGATTTTTGGATATACACATTGGTTGATGGTTCTGCCTATCTCATCTACATCTTGTCAGACAAATCAGAAGAAAGATATCGGTGCATCCTACGTAAACTGAAAGGTATGCAGCTGACACTGAACTCATCAAGTATCATAGCGGATTATAAAAAGGCCAGTCAGAATGCATCGTCTTCCCTGGGTCACAGATGAGAGCATGCCTGTTCCACCCTGGTCAGAATTGACAAAAAGTTCAGGAGTTTATCCTTGCTGCAGCATACTGTGATGATGAAAATGTACGAATGCACGTCAACATAATACATGCTCTAAACTTCATTCTTGTTCCAGTAGCTCATGTTTGTGCTGTCTTTGTTGATGTGGTGGATAATTGTCCTCCTCCGATGACACTATTGGTAAATTAATGGGAAGACACATACATTGGCAGGTAACAAAGAAAGCTACTTGCAAATCCAATGTTTTTCTTCCAACTGTGGAACGTCTGAGATCACGTGATGAAAAACCTTCCTCGAACCAACAATTCATTGGCAGCCTGACATCATTCTTTTCAACAGACTTTCAAACTTTATCGATGGTGACCAACCATCGGTCTACAAATTGGTTAAACAATTATGTAAAGAATAGGATCACTACGAATTGAAAATCAAAAGGTTTTGGGCAGGCTTCAGACATCCAGAGGCATCCAAGACAAAATACGTTCACCATAATTGATGTCTGCATTTCCTCGAACGCCCAAATGTCCCGGCACGAAAATAAATGTAACCGCTTTCACGCTCGCATTTCTCAAGGCCTCAATCCATTGTTCGCGAACGAGACCCACTTGTACCTTCTTAATCATACTCATAGAGTCACTCAAGATGCAGACCTGCGTTACTTTCTGTGTGCGAAGCCACTCAAATGCCTTGGTCACCGCCATAGTCTCCATGGTCATACTACTCGTAGTGACCGCAAAGGCACCACTTTCCTCCTTGATCGTTTTACCTGCGCACTGAGCTGTAAAGGCCCAAGCACTGTGAACATGCCTAATTACATGCCTAAAGAGCGGATCAACTGGCATCGTGTGCGATTGTGGCAAAGGGCGATGGGGCAATGGATCGTGCTGACGTTTTGAACTCCTTAAGAGATATAACACGCGAGAGTGAGACTAATGTGGATGATGATTCTTTTTCAATGGCTAGGATTAAAGATCATGGATTGAAATGCGGTGTTGCTAGAGGTGAACATTTTGGAGGGCGCAGAAGAATGATGGTCAATCAGCATAGGACCGGTACTGTCAGCAGAAGTGTGATGGCGGATACACTCAAGGAGAGATCGGAGCAACTATGGATGTGTCCAGTTTGCAGTGATGATGATCCGACGACTAACTAACTAACTGATGTCTGCAGATTTTGGTCCCGATATACAGAGCAGCGATATTATTGGATTACTTGAGAGGAGTGGCTCACAACATTAACATTTGACTTTATTTAGCTAACATTATTTAGATTTAACATTTTAACAAGTTATTTTGAGATTTGAAGAGGCAGATATGTTTAAATATTATTTTAAATTAGGTATGTCATTATGTATCTAAGGAGATTAGTAATAGTATAGACTTTAATGTTGATTTGATTGTAATGAATTAAACAATAAGTTATGTTTGACCAATTTACAACAGTGTTTACTTGCTAAACATTTTTTTAGTGATTATAGTTAATTAAATAAACAAATTATAATTAATTATTTGTAACCAAATTTTTCATTGTTTTGTGTGCTTCTGTCCTGCTTGCATTTGCCCTGTGCAATTATGTCATTGCGCGCATGTCTGCACATTTTTCTTGTGTGCATTTGCCAGGTCACCGCTTAGCTCACACCTGAAAATTAGAGATAGCACAACTAAAATTTCTGTGGTGCTGCAGACCAGAATTTAAAAAAAAATATTATTTTAGCACACCCAGTAGAAGACATTATTTTTTCAACTAATATTGAATGTTCAGCTCCCATTTAGACATTCAATAACCATGTCACTTCTACATGAATTGTATGACAGTCACAGGAGAAATATTGCTAATGTTGCTCACTAAATAATGGGATATCTATGTATTTATAATAGAGTGAAATGAGAATTATAAAATGCTACATCTATTCCATATTAATGTATGGCTCAGAAACATGGACACTAAATAAACAATTAGAAGACAAAATTGATGCTTTTGAAATGTGGGTATATAGAAGAATAGGGAGAACATCATGGAAAGAGAAGAAAACAAATAAAGAAGTGCTAAAAACACTTAATATGAAGAAAGAACTACTAAGAGAAATAAAGATCAGGCAAATAAAATACTTTGGACACATTAAAAGACATGACACCCTATTGAAGACCTTACTTGAGGGTAAAGTCAAAGGGAAGCGAGCAAGAGGTAGGCAGAGATACAAGTGGGAGAGTAACATTACACGATGGACAGGTTACAGTCTAGCAGAGTGCACCACCAAGACAAGAGACAGGAGATGTTGGAGATACGTTGCAGCCAACCTTCGTTGCGGAGACGGCACTTGATGATGATGATGAATAGAGTGAATGTAAACACACAAAAAACAATGAACAAATAGATAAGACAATATATAAACAAACAAATAAACATGTTTAGTGTTCAGTTTTGAAATGTTTATTATCTAAAACCAAGATTTTGCTGAGATTTAAACTATTTAGCAGTCAATGCCAAGTCAGGAATCTACAAATCTAAAACTGAGATTTAAAGTATTTAGCAGTCCCAACTTTAGAAATCTACAAAAATAATTTGCATTAATCTACAACTAATCTGGTTCCTGCTGCATAAAGAACAATGCTAGGTTCTCTGAGTGTGACATCACAAAGGGAAGCATAACTGTATAGATGAAACATTGTGGGGCTTTCACATAAAGATATTGGCATGTCCTCTATTGGGAGATTACTGATGCATGATGGTTGGACTGTCAAGACACCAGCTTTGAAATATGAGCTTGATTTTGTCATTAAAATTGATAAAAACTCTGTAGGATCAGAATTTAATAAATTCTTTGCTTCTTTTTTTTTTCTAGGTCTCGTGGTTTTGATGTGAAATGGGTAGATGACACTCATGCTCTAGGCATATTCTCTGGTGCAGTTGCAGGTGATCAATTAACGCTAATCTGAGGTTTACTTATCTGAGTCACATTTTAGAAGTCTGTCCCAAAGATCTGTTGACAGCCTACTTATGTACGGACTTCATAATAAATAATAATTGATGTATATCCTATATAGGACAATACTATTTAAATATTGTAGAATTTGTCAGCACCACTAATACATATAGTCATTCTACCAGTACAGTGTGTATGATTGGCTTTCAAACAATGAGCTAATTTGACTGAGTTGAGATTAGGAGGCCACAATCCACTCTACCAATGAGCCAACTCTTAATAAAGAATTAAATATATATAGTTGGCCATATTGAAATATATAAGTAATAATATCTCTAATATAGTTGGCCATATTGAAATATATAAGTAATAATATCTTTAATGTAGTTGGCCATATTGAAATCATGCAGTTTTATGGTTTGTGTAAGTAGGTCAAAATATATACCACAAATGGTTACAGACCTTGATGTAATTTTATGTCATCATACAAAATGGTGGAACATGCACACATATATAGCCTTTCTTCTTCTGCATTCATTCTCAAACTCCTGTTGATTATCAGTTGTAGTCCAGAGAGTGAAAAGTATTGTGTCATAGTTTGCAGTTTTGTTTTGATTTTTATGCCTTTTGACCTGACATTTTGACACCGATGAGGGTGTTGGTTGCTGTATTTTGTGAACAATGACTTCTCATCATTACATAGCATATTCTTTCCAGAATAGTCCTCCTTATGCATCTATTGAATTCTCCTTAGTCTTGATCAAGCTGTCCCTCCTCCTTTAGGGACATGTGCAGACATGTCTTCTGTCCAATGGCGTCTTGGTTGACCTTTACTCTTGTTACCTTCGATCATCCACTCTCTCCATACCGTCATGTCTCTTAATGTGATAAAAAAAGCCTAGCTTTTTTATTTAATATGGTGGTCAGATGCCAGCCCTCTTGAACACTGATTGTGCTCAGCACCTCCTGGTTTGTTTTCCTTGCTGTCCATGGTATTCTCAGAACTCTTCCGTAGCACTTGAATTAAAATGATGTTATTCTCTTTGATAATGTTTTATTTAGTGTCCATGCCTCCAATCATATGTCACCACTAGAAACACACATGCTTGTAATAAGCACAATTTAGTTCTTATGTTAGTACCCTGCCATAATTTCTTTAGCTGTTTTAATTTTGTCAGTGCCGTTGCTGTTCTTCGCTTAATCTCAATTGCGCAGTCACCCGCATTGTTCCTAAATAATGAAAAAGTGTCACTTCTTCTAGGTTACAGTTCTATATATTAATTTTGGGTCTTGATTTCATTTTGTCGTTTCCCATAATTTTTGTCTTGTTCATGTTTAAAAACAAGTTTTGTTGTTCGCTGAATTTCTGGGTTGACCTAATTAAATCCAATAGGTCCTGTTAATTTGCTGTTAATAACACTGTGTCGAACCACATATCTAATTTCTGGAATCTACAGCCCTCCTATATTTATGGGTCTGAATTCAGGCTTCATTGTAATGACTTCTAGCGCTGCTATATCAAGGCCTAGTTCTGTCTGTGGTAGACTATGCCTTGACTATCCTGACCCTTAGCTTAATGCAATTTGATAGACTTGACAGGATATAGAATGAAGTGATGCGTATCATTCTTGGATGCCCCAAAGATACAGAAATAGTGGCAATACGCTTCTTGCTGGATTATCCTACCATGATACAAAGAGCGGATATTTGCTGTGCTCATTCATACATGTGCATCAGCGCTGACAAGAACCATCTACTACATAATGCTGTTGAAAGATCAAAGTAAACAGATTAAAGAGGGAGAAATTGTGGAAGGACAGAGGAGGTTATTAAATGGCACATTAGGTGACATACAACCTGGGAAGAGTAGGAAAGTAAGCCAAACAAGTTTACAACTTCCATTGAAGTGGTAATAACATTTTCCCGGAATCATGACAGTCACATTCCAGTGCATGTAGATTGAGAAGTCGAGGCTCTAATCAATGAGAATTCCTCAGATGGGAATATTATTGTCTACACTGATGGGTCTGTGGTTTGGCACTTGTGCTCTGCTTGGGCATTCATGGCCAAATGCAGAGTGAAGTGTATTAGTGAAGAAAGTGGTGGTTTATATACAGCCATGATGGAGGTGATGACAATGACGAAGGCAAATGATATGGCAGGAGTCCCAGAGTGCTATAGATATGTTTTCTTGCTGATTCTATGCTTTGAAAGATTCAGTCAGGCAATTTGAGTTGATGCTGAAATCTGTGCTGAAGTAGTACCCTCATTTCTGTACGTGGACACATGGGTGTTGAGGGAAATGAAAGAGTAGACAGACTTGCCAGCATGGGCACAGTGACTAGTGGCAGTTCAATGAATTGTGCTGATATTTTGAATGCACTAATGGAGTTGGACCAGTTAGAAGATATGGGGTGTATTTCTTCTTCTGTATCTATGGCTAGAATGTAGGACCTGGAAGTGAAGCGTAGTGTTATAAGAAACAAGCAGCATATAAGAATCAAAAGAAGAGTTATCAACCAATACAGAACTAAAACAGTGAGTTGCCACATACTGAAGGACATACTGAATATGAGATCGGAGCACCCATGGATTTGTCTGGAGTGCCATGATGATGATGACTATCAGACCTGACATTTCTAACTTCAACATGGATTTTAAGTCACTTTCACTTATAGGTTGGGACAACCAACTCCACTTCTAAACTTCCTTTGTTGACATGAATAGCAGGTCACATTGATTCCCTTTCTGGCTCCTGCAACACATAGGTTAGATCCCTTCTGGTTAGATCTATATAGGTTAGATCCCTTGTGGTTAGATCTATATAGGTTAGATCCCTTCTGAGCAGAAGACTTCTAATCAACCATTGTATAATATATATAATGCTGAGATTTGGAGCCTTCTGGTAATGAAAATAAGTTCTGGAGAAACTCATCCATTGCGTACAGGAAGCAAGAGCTCCAGCATCAATTTACAGATGGGACAGAGGTTTAATAGAATGATAGATAGAATTTTGGATCAAGGACGACTGCACATTTTCGGTGCAGAATGAGAGTGTATTTAACAAAGAAAACATGTGAACTGTAAGAATGCATTCTCTTCTGCAGAGGGAGACTGAACATCTATGAGTTTGCTTAGAGTACAGCACAATCATAACTAATAACTCAGAACTTTTTTCTGACACCATCTATAACTTCTTTCTCCTTATTGTAGTGAAAATATCAACTTTTGCACCATCTGTAATTTATTTCTCATTATTGTAGTGAAAATATCAACTTTTGCACCATCTGTAATTTATTTCTCATTATTGCAGTGAAAATATTAACTTTTGCACCATCTGTAATTTATTTCTCATTATTGTAGTGAAAATATCAACTTTTGCACCATCTGTAATTTATTTCTCATTATTGTAGTGAAAATATCAACTTTTGCACCATCTGTAATTTATTTCTCATTATTGTAGTGAAAATATCAACTTTTGCACCATCTGTAATTTATTTCTCATTATTGTAGTGAAAATATCAACTTTTACACCATCTGTAATTTATTTCTCATTATTGTAGTGAAAATATCAACTTTTGCACCATCTGTAATTTATTTCTCATTATTGTAGTGAAAATATCAACTTTTGCATCATCTGTAATTTATGAATATCAAGCATTAGGGGCAGACAGTCATGATTTCTATGGCATGTGCTGAGAAGAACACATCTTGAACACTTAATAACCATTGGAGAGATCAAGGGGAGAAGATATAGGGGACGACAAAGAGAAAAGTTGCTAGATGGACTAGTATTGTGGCACAGTAGAAGTTCACTAACCAAGCTTATTGACAAGAGACAGAGAGTCGTGGAGAAACATGATCGCCTACGCTATTCGGCATTGCACTTGATTGATTGATAGATAATTTATTATCACATAGAAAATATAAATCTTTGCAAGTTAATTGCATATGTACATTATCTTTTTCATTTCTCTTCCCAGCGAATGAGGCTTTAAAAATGATACACCCACTTTTGAAAGTGAGACCTTTGTCAGAAGCTTCCAAAAAAGGCCAGAGTAAAGCTAAACATTGTCAAGGTACTTATTTATAGTTCATAACTAAGTGATAGAAGGTTCCAGATCTAAAGTGATGACATCATACCTGCCAACTTTCAGTAGACTCATTATGTATATCAGCCATATAATCCTAAAATTATTCTGTATTATTCCTAAAAAATCTGTCCATATTCTATATAAAGAGCACTTCACTAACAAAATATACTAAAGATCAATATGGATTGTATGGAATCTGTCTGACTGTGTTTGGTGATGGTCGTGATTCTGATCCTGGTCTGTCTGTCGTCTTTTCTATGCTTTTGCTGTTAGGAGTCGCAGGATTGAATGCAATCGGTTTTATGATTATGCATGTTTGGTAGCTTGATATGCAGTAATGTGATGTCTCAGGATGTTGGTAAATCTTTAATTCTATCTACTTCTTGGTCTTCCTCATTATTCAGTTTGGAATAAAATTAAGTCAATTGGACTGCAGCCTACCACGCCATCTGCGCAAAAAAATATACCCTTCCGGTTGTACTGCGCTCAATACCGTGGTAGCAGAATTGCGACCATTGCTAAGCAGTTTTGTAATTATGATAAAAAGTTAAAATTTACCTTTTTATTTCTGGGGAAAAGTGGGAACACTGCTAGTATTAATTTAGCTTACTTTCTGGTCAAGGTCATGTATAAATTATTTTAAAATCTTTAAAAACTAAAGAATTATCGTGTTTCCAAAGACTCATTAAAAATAACAAAAAGTTTCAAAAAAGAATCCTGTGGCTGAGGAAAGATTGTATTTTTTAATCCGGCTTGCTAAAAGTTAAAGATATTAACACATAAATGTATGAGAACTAGTGTAATGTATATACATTCATCTTTCAAATTGTGCTGTTTTTAGAGTTCTTACAACCTTACAAAGCTCGACCAGAAACAACATCTATTGCTGCTCGACGACTGGTAGCTGGGGCACTAGGCATGAACCCTCAAGTGTCCAGAGAAGTCAGGGAGCAGGAACGGAAGAAGTTAAAAGAAGCCAAAGGTAATATGGGATGTCATTGTCCTGGCTGTTTTTACAATTGTGTAATCATCATCACCATCAGATAGCATATGCTAGACTAGGATGTAGTAATCATCACATCCTTTTGAAACTTGCTTCTGCGTTGTTATATTCAGGTGGTCTTTGATATCTTGTCCATCTTTTTTCATGGTCTACCTCCTTTTCATTGATCTAGCATCACCTTCTCTATTATATTCTTTGACACACATGTGTATGTTGGTTTATAAGGAGGTGATCTTGTTTTAGTTCTGCACCATACTTTTCCAAATAAATATAGGCTGACTGTAAATGCTGTGATGAAGGCACTATCATAGTTGATGTCATGACTATTCTTATGCATGCGTACTTGATGCAAATATTATATATATATATAGATAGATATATATATATTTGTGCCAAGACATGCAGGTGTTTTGAGGGTAATGAGTGAGCTGATACATTAATAAGCATGGCCACGTTGTAATCAATGGGTACATCAATGGATTGATTTGATATAGTTAATGGATCTCGTCTGCTCAGATTTGTAAAAGTGTGAATCCTGGTCTCTCTCAAGTCTGCGTGAAGTTGGTGTAAAGATTGGAACATCCCGTAAAGAGAAACATAATGGATATAAGAAGAGATTGATAAATCATTGTACTGGAACTGTCAGCGGCTACATTGATGGAACTGTCAGCGGTTACACTGATGGAACTATCAGCGGCTACACTGATGGATTTATTGAGACTCGGATCAGACAGAGAACTTGTGGATGTTTCTGGTGGGAGCTGATGGTAACCTGCAGTCATAACTCAAAACAATACTGTTAAGTTAATCTTAACACGACTGGTGATTCTGCTGTTCCAAATGGTTATTAATCTTGTCATGGCGATCATGGACAACTTAATCGCAGGAGTGTAATGTTCAAATATTCATTGTTCATACTACATAATTTTTGTTAGTTAACTTAAAACTCATACTTAATGTCTCAAAGTGACAATTCTGTGGGCTTGTTTTAATACGGTGATACCCAAATCATATCTGAAACTCCCATAATTAAATTAAGAAAAACACAGCTATTATGTGGGCTATTTTATCGAAAATAAATAAATTAACATGCGAACGAACAAAATATGTAAAATAATCATGCAGTATCTTCTGTCTCTTTCATTATCAGTTTTACTGTAACATATAAATAGTTTTACAGTACCATATACATCTGATTCTTACCAGTTTATGCTTTATTTTTCAGTTGTTTTTAGTTTTATTCCTTCATAAATATGTATTTTTTCCCCCAGAAAAACGTCGTCAAGAAAGGCAACAGAAGGTTGATGTCTGGGATGGTAGCTATGGCAAATGTGCAATGGATGAAGGACATACTTAACCGTAGTATGGAATCTCTTGACTTTTGATAGTTAGATGTCACATGAAATTCAGTGAGCCTTCTTTTATTGACAAATTTTTAACAAGAAAAGTGATGTTATGTGTAATATGATGAAGACAAAATAATCCCTTTAGCTGTGAGTTGTTGTTCGTCCATCACAAGTAATGATGAGCATTTGTTACACCCACTTTTGAATATTCAGTTGGAATTATGTCCATGCTTAATAGTTCATAGATGGCTAATAAACCCTATTCTAGCTGCAAATGTCCTTGGTCAATTCGGACATGGAATGACCACTGTAGAAGGATTTTGGTCTATCTGTGACTTTCTAAGTACTTTCAATTGTTGAGCTGCAGCATTTCTCCTCTTTTCACAAAATGATGCACCCTTTTTGACTGTAGATCGCCATGTAGATCTATATTGTACAAGTTCTTCACATGTATCTTGGTCTATTTCAAAGACTTTCAGTGAGGTCTTTGATGAGTCCTTATAGCGCATTTTTGGCCACCTTGAGATTGTGTACGACGCTCTGTCTTTTGTGTTGCCAATAAGCTCGGTTGGGGAACTTCTTCAGTTCCATAATACTAGTACATCTAGCAACTTCTCTCTTTGTCATCTCCTATTAGACTATTATTAATCTATTTGTTTATTTCTATTCCCAGGTATTGTGAGCTATGAAGCTCCTGTTTCCTATGTGCAGAGTTGGGTGGGGGGGGGGGGGGGTCTTCCAGAACTTTTGTTTATATGTTGAAAACTCCAACTCTTGGTGATATGCAACACTTTGTAGAGAATCTTTCTACTCATAGGAGGTCTGTGTGTGTGTGTATGTAAAAAGTATGTAGAGAAGCCTTCTATTCATAATTGGTCTACGTGTGTATGTAGAAAGTATAACTCCACCATTTTGTAAATATACATCAAGTCACATAAAAGCTTGCAATGTTTTGGTGGTATCAATGGCAGCCACTTTTGACCACACAGTCCGCATGACTTCAGTGATCATATATGACTGCATGACTTCAATAATTGAAAAAATGGAAGCTGCAGTAAAACTGCCCTTAATGGCTTCAATATGGCCAACTTTTGATAGCAGTAAATATTTTTCACATTTTTTCAAAGATAAAGTATAGAAACATTTGTGTTTGTCCATAAGGGATAAAGATACAAATGTTTCATCTTTTTGTGTCTATTTTATTCCATACAGATAGAAGGATAGTCAAAGTGGTTTATAGAACTTATATTTTTATTGTTATATATTTATAGTTGCAAGCTAACTCTTTCAGGAATTGATTATTTTTAGGTTTGGACTAAATTAATTTTTAGATGTATAAAAATGTCCCTACATGTGTTTTTCATTGTATCAACATACTAATATTGATAAATAATATATGTGTAATTTGGAAAGGGAATTGGTTACAGAATGTGAATATATAAGTACATTGATGATATTTGATTACTTCACAAAGAGTTAGAGTTAGTAAAACAAGAAAATGAAAATGTTAATTTATGATTTAAAATTTTGTAACTTAACCAAATGAATCCAAAGTTAAAAGAGTTGTCAATATCCATTTTTCACTGTTTACACAATAAATCCAATTGGCTTAACTATGCAGTTTATTTGATGAATTTATGTCAGTAAATGTTAGTTATGTACATTTTTCTGAATGACATCAGAAGCAATAAAAATATGAAAATATTTTACATCCAGTCATGGCTTTATTATTTACAAGTTTTTATTCAAACAACATCAATCCTACGTCTAGCTTTTCCATGTGTTGTATTCCTAGGTCTAACTTTAGCGTTAGTAGGCCTAGAAGTATCTAGGCAATCTATTATCTATGAAAAATGTGACTTATGTGACTGGTTAAGTCACATAGGGAAAACTTATGTGACTGAGGTAGGGAAATGTTATGTGACAGAGTGGAAATGTTATGTGACAGAGTTAAGGAAAAGTTAGTTGTCGGAGCATCATCAATTTTTATTATATGTAGATGCCGTGTTTTTTTACAATTTTGTGTGGGGTCATCCAATGACATGAAAGACTTTGACCATTTTGTGGTATAAGTGTTGGCACTTTTGATTTTACTGAGCAATGAATGCATGGCTTCAATACTGTAATACCCTAAGTTAAGATAACAGAACAAGTACAATGTTCCTCTGTGTTCTCGAATATTTTCTGTACTGTGCCCCAGTGGGCTTCATATCTTTTAGCTCATGCCCCAGTGGGCTTCATCTCTTTTAGCTCATGCCCCACTGTTCTCAAGTTGTATTTTCATGTTGTCTCCTACTCACAGATATCCATTTTGGAGCACTTTGAACTACAGAACTAGTATCCATGTACAACATATGTCTGTTCCATCGCTATAAACTCTAATGATATTATTCATGTCATCTTGTTGACAATTTATGGTTATAGTCATGTTACCTTGATGACATATGATGGTGCTATTCATGTCATCTTGTTGACATTTTATGGTTATAATGTTACCTTGATGACATATGATGATGCTATTCATGTCATCTTGTTGACATTTTATGGTTATAGTCATGTTACCATGACATTTGATGGCGATATTCATGCCATCATGCTAATATCTGATGATGTTATTCAGGTCATCTTGCTGATATCTAATGAAAGCATTCATGTATTGTTGCTGACATCTGATATTATTCATGTTATCTTGTTGACATCTTGCGTTTGCAGAGATAAATATTCCTCGAGCAGAACATTAACAGGATTTTCCACTGATATATTTTTTGTGTGAAAGGCTGAAAGCATGTGTGTGTATTGGTCTATAACTCTGATTCATACAATAATGTAGATAATACATTACTTAATTTTTGATCTGGTGCTATTTTGTACACAGATTTTTAGACAACGTAGTGGGTCATAAATAAATTTTTTGTTTTATTTAACCTGTTTAGTATGTCAGATCTGGTGCTTTGTCCTATTTACCTAATTTAAAACAGTTGTGTTTTGGTGTTGAAGGGGTCGCCATATTCAGTCACTCTAGCTGATCTTTAATCAACCATCCATTAGCACTTGTTGAGGCGATGTGTCTTTTCTTTGATATCCTTTTGTGTACGAGAGAAAAGGGTACCGAATAGAATCCGAAAAAAAAATCAGATCTGACAGGGCACAATTTAAAGTCAGTCTGATACCACTTGCTCAACTTTCAGTTGTCAACTTTCAGTTGTTATGTATATCACCTAGTCATTGATAATGTTGAATAGAAAATCTGCCATCACACATTCATACTCAAATATTAGCTTTAAACTGTGGATTGAGAGTTTGAATATTGTCCATTGACTATGAAAATATTTTAGAGAAAATCTGCCATCACACATTCATATCACACTCAAATATTAGCTTTAAACTGTGGATTGAGAGTTTGAATATTGTCTATGAAACTGTTTAGCAACGTTTTAATGATGTTTCTCCTGCAGACCAGTATTCCATACCATTTTAGAATATTCCAAAGATTTCCAGTGGCATATGTTATCAAATGCCTTTTCAAAAGTTTAAATTAATATAGAATAACTTTGTTAGTGAACCAGTCTCACAAATTCCATTCACACAAGCTAGTTTGAGGTTTTGTCACACAGATAAGTTGTGCTGGCTGTTGTACAAGTAATGTGGATTGGATGTATAAGTTATGTCTAAACATTCAACACCAGGTGAAAAATAATATTCTCTACAGGTTATGCTTCAGGTATTATATGAATAATCAATATCACAGTTTACCACAGTGTCATAGTACTTCATGTACTTTTGCAATGTCTTTTTAAGTAATAAATTGTTTTATATATATATATTATTGTAAGCCATCAAATTCACCTAGAATGATATGCCTTATTGGACACTAAAGGTTTGGTTTGGTTACCACAGCATTTGTTTGTCTTTTGCTTTATGTGACAATAATAAAGTTGGCATTATTAAATTGTACACAAAAGAATAATTTTAAAAGCAGCCACAACTTAAGTTTTTTGGCATTTGTTATGTGCATGTTTATGAACTAAGTAAAAACAATTGAGAGGAAATTTGGTTGAGAAATTATTGCTTTGAATGTCTCAGTTTGTGTCATTGTACTGGTCTTCTGGTTTATACAATAACTGTTTGTATATTGTATTATCATAATTGTTCTGATGTTTACAGTGTTAAATTTGTATGTTTTGTCTCTTGTATTTCTTAATTTTGTGTATTTAGAGTTAAGACCATAATGGCAATTTAGGATATTAACCTTTAGCACGTTGTCAGCGACTATAGTCGAAAAATGCAATATATTTTCAACAGCGGTCTGTGACTACAATCACCTGTTGCTATGCACCTCTTACAACAAGGAATTCATGATTATACATGGTCATTTATCTGGGTAACAGAGGAAATTAAAGTAGACATAATTAACTTCCTTTTCTGCTAGTGTTCAGCTCAACAGGACATGGCATAGATAGGCAGTGACTGTTTTTAACAACTAATGTAATCAGTCAAAATTGTTCAAAATAGCAGCCATTTTTTAGGAATCTTTTTTTATATTCTGATTTCTATATGTAAAAATCAATTTATTGTAAATATACTCAACAGTTCGATGTTTTAATCTGGTTCTGATGTCTTGTTTACAAAGTGGATTTTTTAGGAGATCCCTGGTGATTATCACTTGAAACTGCTGAGTTATTTGCTGTAAGTGGTACTCTCGACAGGCGGGTGCTGTTTTGAAGGAGAGGGAAAGAGTGCATATAGAGAGACCCGAGTATAATGAAGTCAATCATCTACACCATTTCAGCCTTTATGTATGAATCTGTCATTAGGAAGTAGTTTGGTCTTGACAGACTTTTTTTTTTTTAATCCTGGAGAAGACTGAACAACACCCAGGGGATGTATTTGGGGGATAAAACGTATGGTGACCTAGTCACAGATAGAAGAATATGATAATATTTATACTGTCTTGCCTGTGTTTTTGGGACTTGAAAGGGATCAAAAATTAGTAGCACAGTGACCTGCCATGTATATAGAAAGGAGTAACTAAGGAGACTGAGGGATAGACCAACTGTAAAAAGTTTCGCTACAGAAATACTTATCAAAAAGGAAAGGACCGTAGTTGAGAGAAAATAAAGTTTTGTAGCCACAGCAGAAAGGACACTATAGGGCTGATATTCCACAGCAGAAAGAACACCATAGGGCTGATATTCCACACCAGAAAGGACACTATAGGGTTGATATTCCAACTGAGTATATATTCCAACATTATATTGGCATCACATGAAATGAAATGGAGAGTAAATCAGGCAAGGTAGATGAGAGAATTTGTATGTGGCCTATACTGTAAGGAGTACTGGGGCAATAATTGATTGACATGACAAGTCTGTTCTTTTTCTTTCGTTTACAGAATGTGATTCATTTACACTTGTTATTTGTTAAACTTATGCACCTTTATCCTGCAATTTTCAAGCAGTTCTGAGCCAAATCTTATGACTACTGTAACTTCCTTAAGTGAATTTGATAAGGTAAAAACTGCAGCAAAACTGTAATGTAACAAAACTTGGAAAGATGTTATGTTTTGCTAATCACTGGTAACACATACACAAATAGATGTTTTAACCAAAAAAGCCTTTATCAAGAATACAAATTAACACATAATGAGTAAGAGATGGAACTAATAAGTGAAATTGCAAATCTTCACCTCTAACAGTTGCAGCGTCACATAATGTGTAAGCATTGCTAGAAATCCCTGCAGTTACAACTACATGTATTTTTTTGGGTTATGAATCAACATTGTACTGGCAAACTTATAGGTGCTCAGTCTCCAAACAGATATCAAAGTGCATGATAACTGATGGTTCCCATGGCCCACTGATTAACCACGTTCACTTTTTAATTGTGCCTTGCATGTGTTCATTCCTATTTGTCACTATACCATATTCTCTCAATAGCAGTTAGATCCACCAATTACCGCAGCCTCCACATCCAGAAAGTGCTTGCTAAACAACTTCTGAGAGTTCCCTTATCCATTTTCACTGACCATATGTGCATCTGAGTCAAACTTATGTGAGGCAAACTTATCTGAGTCAAGCCTATCTGAGTCAAGCCTATCTGAGTCAAGCCTATCTGCATCAAGCCTATCTGCGTCAAGCCTATCTGCGTCAAGCCTATCTGCGTCAAGCCTATCTGAGTCAAGCCTATCTGAGTCAAGCCTATCTGAGGCAAACTTATGAGGCAAGCCTATCTGAGGCAAGTCTGAGGCACGCCTATCTACTCCCACATTACAGTGAATGCCAGCATGTGTAAGAAATGTGTAGCAATAATCACATATAGGCTAACAATTAGTTCCGATTAGTTCTGTTCTGATTGCAAAAAGTGAGGACGACCTTCAAGATTTAATTAATGTACTGGTAGTAGTCACAGAAAGTAAAGAGAAAGGCCTCTTCCTAAATATAAAGAAAATAAAAGTAATGGTTATTTCAAAGAAACAAAAAATACAGCACCTTGCAAGATCAAAGTGAATGATATAGTATTAAAACAGGTCCACCTATTCAAATATTTAGGTACAACGATTACAGCAGATGGAAGAAGTTCAACAGAAATAAGAAGCAGAATAGGGCAGGCAAAAACAACATGAAAAATGAAAAATATCGTGTGTAATATGACCTTGTCATTAGAGGTGAGAAAGAGTTCTTCAGTGCTATATAACCCCTATACTAACATATGGGTGCGAGTCTTGGACAATAAACAAACTGGAAAGTGGGAAATTAGAGGCAATAGAGATGTGGTTCTATAGAAGAATTCTGAGAATATCATGGACTGCCAGAAACGCTAATGTGGAGGTGTTGAAAGAGTCAAATGTGAAATGGACCTTAATAAATAATATAAGAAAAAGACAATCTTCATTTTTTGGCCAGTTCATGAGACAGGGAGGTTTGGAGAACATAGTCACAACAGGCAAGATTGAAGGCAACAGAGACAGAGGGCAACAACATGAGAAAATATTAGACAGTGTGACAACCTGGTACAGCAGAGAAACAACAGTGAGCTTGATACATAATACTGGAGAAAGAGAGCTGTGGAGAGCCATGATCGCATACGCCAGCTGGCATGGCACCTGATGATGATGATGATGAGGCTTACAAAATATGCCAACTAACAGTCATTATTTAATTTTTTTTATTGTCCTCACATATTTATAGAAATTTGTGTACTTTCCTACTTAGCGGGCATACAATTTGTGTTTATTTGTTACTGCAGTTATACATTTTAGTTATACCTTTTAGCAGATAATGCATGTAAATATGACAGCATTTTACACAACAGTGGCAACCAGTGACGCCTTTATGGGGCAGCTCCAAATGCATATACACAAAACATCATAGGATGGCTAGAAAGCATCTCAAAAGCTACATAACTAAATTCTGGAAGTTGCGTAGACTGGATTATGAGAACCGTGACCACTATTTTTTAATGGTTGTAAGGCTCTGATATCTTCTTCGTCGTACGCCTTGCGGCGGACCCTCTGAAAGCATTCCGCTGACCGTCCTGAGAAGGACATATGAGGGTGATCTGCGTTGTGTCATGTTTTACAGCAAGCTGCGTTATCTGCGCCTTTTGACCTGACACATCCGTCTTCAGCCAGCATTTTTTTGGGCTGGGTTGGCATTCCCGTATCTTCGATCCCTAGTACTTGGCCAGGCTACAGCAGGATTGCTGCACTCCTGTTTCCAGGCCCACTGCGTGGAAGTGTACTGAGGGTCTTGGCCAGCTGTGGTTCGCTGACCCTGATGCTCGACCAGCTATGTAGTGCCGGCCTGTGCACTCTGGTGTGCATCAGGCTCTGATATAAACCAAATTAGACTAACATCCGTGGTTGAAAGTAGCGTACCTCACCATAAGAGGTGTATTTTATATATCAGGTAATATATACTTTCCAGAATGTAGTCCTCTTTATGAATCTTTTGAACTCCTTATGATTCTGGGCGAGTTTACCTGCCACAGCCATGGGCATGTTTAAACAATCTGAGATATCTCTTATCCATTGTCATCTTGGGAGACCCTTACCCCTGCTTTCAGCAACCATACCTTCCATTATTAATTTTTTCCATGCTTTTATGTCTTTATATGGTCAAAAAGTCTCAGTTTTTTGGTTCTTGAATGTGTGCCTATCTGATTATTTCCCTTGGCTATGTTTATCAGTTTATGTTTATCATTTATAAATTTAAATATAAATTTATTTAGGGTTAGTACCGGTAATGTGAATCACAACTCCCCAACCATAAAAACAATTAGTATTTAAATTAATTTTTGATTAATTTTGATATACTATTTATATTAATTATCCCTAAAATAAGCAAGTAGGCACACATTCTAAACAAAAACCAGCTTTTATTATTATAATGTCTTTTAAGAACCACCCATCTTCAATGTTTAATGATTATTACTTCTTGATTAGTCTTTTACTCTGTCCATTGTATTCTCAAAATTCTTCTCTAGCATCTTAATTCGAAGTCAGCTATACTCTGTGCCACTGTTTTATTACGTGTCCATGATTCACAACCATAAATTGCTACTGGTAATATACTTTCTGTAATGATGTGCATTTTACTGAACCTAATCTCAGTTGCTACCACTGTTGGGATATTACATTTCACATTACATTGTTTTACTAAGTTTGTATGACCGCTAAAAAAGAAAATACCAAAATTTTCAATTGTATAATGTCAGTTTACAAAATGACTAAAGTATCTTTGATACATCTTGTCTTTAAGGATGAAATGGATGAACTTGCATTCATATGTGTCTCAAAACAAGATGAAATAAATAATTCAATATGTAACATTGCAAAATCAAATAGGCGTATATTTTCTCATTCGTATGTGCAGCTAATCTATAAAAAGCTCTAGATTGCTTGCACATGTTAACCTTTATCAGGGATGGGTAACCTTTTTTGGGTTAGCAGGTCAGAGGAGTGCTTTCCATAAGGGATGGGATCAAAACACTTTTTGAAGTTCCACAGGATAAAAATACAGATGTTACAGTACAGAAAAATCTCACTACAGTGATAGGCATGCTGCAGTTGAAGTTGTTAAATCCAAACTTCAGATGTTGACAGATGGCAACATGACTGGCAACATTGTTTTTAATTAATTAAAAAGTTTTAATGTAATAATTTCCTCCTTATCGTTTTTTTGGTATTATATTTTACAGCTTGGCTTAGATAGTTTGTGATTTGATAATTTGCAATTTTTTTTTCAGGTACCAGTGTATATAGTAATTTAAATGGGCTGGATGAGTCAGTAAAAATAGCATGATGGGCTGGATTTTTATGCTGTATGAGGTCCTGAGTTAAATTCATGGTTGGGACAAAGATTTTTATTTTTTGGAGGTGCAATAAAAAATTCTTCCTGTACACATCATAGTGACAGCTATGGCAAAGTTGCCTTTATTTCCCACAGCCAAAAAGCCTCCCTGCACTCGTTAACAAGAAAACACACAGTAATGAAAGTTTAAAGTTATTCTGTCCTCATGTGATTTATATATATTTATTTCAAGTGTAAATATGGTTAGTATGCACATAACTAATCTGCAGAGCATAAACAATTGTAAAACTGAGGTTTTGAATTGTGCTCATAAAGTAAAAGAAATATTTGACAAACATGCGCACGATGAGTAGCAGGAATACCAATACCACATATATATATACACGCTCAAGAGAAGGAGCAACTATAGAAAATATGGACAATATGCTCAAAAATCAATGTCATATTATAATCATCATCTTCTAAAATCTACTTTGTTAATTCAGAATGGTCTTTATTTATCAACAATTTCTATTGAAATATTTTGTTTTAAGGTTGTAGAAAAGTTCATTGATAATGCACTGACTTGGAGATCTTGCAACGTAACAGTTCTGAGTTGCCTGGAAAGAAACAAGTCTGCAAAGATCTTCATAGTCTCACCTGTAGTGAAGTCTATTTGGAATTTTATAATTTATCAGAAATATGCATATTTAGTTGTTTTTTTCCCTAGAATTGATTATCAATTGTATGTTGTATAATCCTGTAATTTTTCATTCGTAGATAATTTTACGATATATCCTTTCTTTCAGTCTGTTTTTATTTCTCCCATATTCTACAAAGCAATTTGCAGGAATATTTTTATTAGCTCTGCTGTCTGGGCTAGCTGTTCTTCCATTTATGACTTGTCATAATTTTCTAAAACAAGATTGTACACACATTATGCCCACACATGCTTATATATAATAAGGAATGATCGTCTCAAGGTAGTGTCTATAAATTACATAAATAATTAGAGGGGGGAGGGGGAAGGGGGATCTGCAAATGACAAATAGTTTTTGACATGGAGTTGGGGTAGATGGCTTTATTAACAAAAGTTTACGTCCGGAATCCTTTTTTTTTTTTTAAATACATCATTTAAATTTGAAAATATTGGAGAAAAAAGTGAAATAAATGTATTTTGTAAATATTTTTTTCAGTAAATTTGTTCTATATTGGCATGGGTGGGTAATTTTATTTGGACATAATTAAGGGCAGTGAATTCTTGACAGTTGTTTACAAAGGGAATTTGGTGCCCAAAAAAAAAAATCAAAAAAAAAAAAAATCGCCGAAAACTTGGTGTAATTTATTGTCAGCCACCCCCTCCCCCAAGGACAATATATATATATATATGTACATATCAACATAATTGACAAATAAAGCTCAAATATGATACAACTTGAAATTATGAGCGCACCTCTACACCTTCCATGGGATAATATTACAATTGTTATAGAGGTAGCTTTTTATACTGGAATATGTTCTTTCTTTGTAATCATACATTTTTATTCATTGTAGTTCATTATTTAAATACTACAAAATACCAAGTGATCATTGACACTTCTGTTTTGTTTTGATTTGAAGTACACGCCCTTACATGTAGATAGAGACATGTCAACATAATTCTTTCAGTCATTTTTCAGTAACAGTGGTGTTGCCAGAAGTCTTCCCCCATCCCATGCAAGGATCTGGTTATTGTTGGGGTCAAAGGCTGCCATATACGTTTCAGCATAAGGGTTACTGAAGTGGATTCTGAGTGTTTTAACCGTATCATGCCACAGATCATACTCCTCATCTAGGTAGGAACGTTGGCGGTTGTGATGTTTTAGAGTGTACAGTTTTCCACATACAATGAAGGCACCTCCTTTTGATCCCAGCTCAAGATCTATGTTCACAGATTTAATAACGTCTAAAGTTTCGTGGTTTAATAAGGCTACTGTCAATTTCTGAGATTTCTTGTTGCCGTAAATAATCCACAATCCATTCTGATCCACGTTAAAGTGAGCAAACATGGATTGGGACTGATAGAGAAATCCTTGCCATTTCAAATCTTTAGAAGCTTCATATATCATATCAGGGATGCTTCTCACCGTAGTTGCCTGCCCATTAGTTAAATCAAATCTGACTATTTTAGCAGTGCCTGACCAGTGATAGTAGAAATGTCCTTCATACACGACGTGACCAGTACCAAAATAAGGTGATGCGGTCAGATTGACCTCCTTACGTCCCAAATCCTTCTTGAAGTAGTCCAAGGAACCATATTCAATTATACTGCTTCCTTCTATTCCATAAGTGACCCAAATCTTGGAAAGCCTGGTTGGTTTTGACTCCTTCATCCATGAACCATATTTGTTGTGGGAATCGCGTTGAAATACTGGCACACCAAATACTTCTATGCTACATTCTGAAGATAGAAAAAATACACATAGTTACATGATGTATTATATTTGGATACTAGAAAACATAACTGGTAACTTTTAGAGTGATTGTTCCATATTGAAGCCTAAAATAAACCCTAAAATAAACCCTAAAATGAAGCCTAAAATATACCCTAAAATGAAGCCTAAAATAATCTTGAAAATTAAGCCTAAAATAAACTCTAAAATAAAGCCTAAAATAAACTCTAAAATAAACTGTAAAATAAACTCTAAAATAACTGAAATGAAGCCTAAAATAAACCCTAATATGTAGTCTAAAATTAAGCCTAAAGTAAACCCTAAAATGAAGCCTAAGGTACACCCTAAAATGAAGCCTAAAGTACACCCTAAAATGAAGCCTAAAATAAACTAAAATGAAGCCTAATTTAAACTCTAAAGTAAAACCTAAAGTACTAAAATAAACTCTAAAATGAAACCTAACATAAACTCTAAAATGAAGCCTAAAATAAACCGTTAAAAATTTTTGTATTTTATATATAAAATGTTCATCATCAAGTGCTCTATCAGCAACGATAGTTGGTCTGCAGTGGATCTTCAACAGTCACCGTCTTTTGCCTTGGTGGTACACCATGACATACTGTATCCTGTTAATCTCATGAAGTGTATAAAGTATGCAAATACGGAGGACAAAAGAAGTGTTTTAAAGACACTCTTTAAGACATCATGGACTCAATTCAAAATAGACACACATTCATAGAAGAATTTGCACAAGACAGATTCGTTTGGCATCGCAGAATCAAGAGTGATGCTGCGGCTGAACAGATCCTCAAGACATCATGCTGTGCAACAAAAACACCCTAAAAGAAAGGCAAGATCTGCTCAATGTCCACAGACTCTTTCCACACATGCTCAGTGGGGTAGACAATTCCAGGCATGCATAGGACTTATTAGTCAGTCGGACACAACCCAACCCAGACATCATCATCCGAGTTGAGCAAAATGGTATTGTTCACTTCGACGAATGAAACACAAAGTATATTTTTACCTGTAAACCTTTACTCCAGTAATAATTAATATCACCTTTACTCCAGTAATAATAAATAGTGCTTTTACTCCAGTAATATAAATTGAGAAAACAAAAATGTATCTCATTAAATAGCACCTTTACTCCAGTAATAATAAATAGCACCTTAATAAGAAATAAGTAATAAAAATTCACAATGATCAAACATTTATTTCAATAGATTAATAAAATATACATTCTAATTGTAAATGTAAAATGCTGTTCGTCCGTTGAAGGCTATGTTGACCATTCTTCAGTAAAGTGAGTCATTTACCATTTTTTGGTCATCGTCGATTACGACGGACGAAAATCATCATGTTGACCATTCAGCTCAACTGGGATGGTGAGGAAGATCATGATATCTGCGGTGTCCCCAATTGTGTATAATGAGTCCTATGTGAGCTTGGAATTGTCTACCACACTCTGAGCATGTGTGGGAGGAGCTGTGGGACATTGAGCAGCTTTTGATTTTCTTCAAGTGCATTTTTATGCACAGCTTGATGTCTGGGGTTCTCTGCAGCTGCTGCACCACTCCACTCTTGATTCTGCAACATGTCAGATATGTCTTGTGCAAGATTCTCCCATGAATGTGTGTCTATTTTGTAGTGAGTCAGTGATTGCTTAAGAGTGTCTTTAAAAAGCTTTTTCTGTCCACCGACCTTGCGGTAGTCAGTTTGGAGTTTTCCATATAACAACGTTTTTGGTAGACGATGATCTTTCATACTGACCATATGTACTGCCCAGCATGTCTGAGCCTTCATCAACATTGTATGTATGCTTACAGACTTAGATTTCATCAACATTGTATGTATGCTTACAGACTTAGATTTCATCAACATTGTATGTATGCTTACAGACTTAGATTTCATCAACATTGTATGTATGCTTACAGACTTAGATTTCATCAACATTGTATGTATGCTTACAGACTTAGATTTCATCAACATTGTATGTATGCTTACAGACTTAGATTTCATCAACATTGTATGTATGCTTACAGACTGATTTCATCAGTATTTCACTGTGTGGTATTTTATCCCATCAATAGATGTTGAGTATTTTACGAAGGTAGCTTAGGTGGAAGTGGTTGAGTCTTCTGGCATATTGTCCATATTTCACAGGCATAAAGGAGTGATATTACCACCACTGCTTGGTAAACTATGAGTTTGATGGTAGTTGTTATTCACCCTCTTTCCCATATGTTTTTTCACAGTCTTAGAAATGTGGCACTAGCTTTCGCTATTCTGTTGTTTACCTGAGTGTCAATGTTTACATCTTGTAAGAAGTGCTGCCCAGGTAGGTGAAATTATTGACTGTTTGAAGCTCTTCTTCTTTGATTCTTATATGGGGATTTATTATTTATAAGTGTGGTTTATTTAGTGTGGGTTGAAACATGACCTCTGTTTCTTTGTATTAATTGGTGAAATCAAAGTTGCTGCAGGCTTCAGCAAATTGGTTTAAGGTGACCAGTATATTGTCTGCAGAATCAGCATACAGTGCACAGTCATCTGCATAGAGGAGTTCCCTGACCATTGTGTCTCGCACCTTAGTTTTGTGCTTGTAAAAACCGAAGATTGAAAAGTTACCATCTGTTCTCTATCTTATTTGTATTCCTTTTATGTCATTGATCTAGATATATCTGTTAGTACGTCATAAAACATCAGACTGAACAGTGTTTGAGCTAAAACGCATCTTTGTTTGACCCCATTTGTTACAGGAAAGGCTGGTGATGACATTCCATCACTGATAACGACCATGATGCCGTCATGGAACTGTCGCACTATATTGATAAATTTGGGAGGGGGGGGGGGATCAGCTAAATTTGGCTAACACTTTCCACAGCCCATCTCTGTTCATGTTGTCAAATGCCTTTGTGAGGTCTACAAATATAATTAAAAGCGAGGAAAAAAACCTTTTCCTCAATGCATAAAAAGACAACACAACAGGAGATTGTTCAGCAGAGATCAGAAAAAAGATTAGCAACTATTAAGAAGTTATATTTATCAACTGGCACCATATGGTTACGAGACGTGGGCATTGATATCTGCAACTTAAAAAATAATAGATATTCAAAATGAGTTTTATAGTAAGGACTGAAGAATATAATGCACACAAGGACAAACGAACACAGACGTCCGTAAAGACATGAATATATAAGAAAACTGACATCAAAAGTATAAAAAAATGTAGGCAAACATATTTTGAACATATAAAAAGACAATGATTTAGAAAGGTTAATCATGGAGGGAAAAGTTCCAGGAAAGAACAAGAGACACAACACGATTACGATGGACATTGTATCGAAGACCTGAACATGACACTGGAAGAGGCTGGACTGCTTGCACAGAACCGAGATGCTTAGAGAGTGACAGTGATGACAAACGTTCTGTAAAGGACACTTCAAATAGAGAAAAAAATAGATTCCTAATTCCTTCATTTCTTACATTATCTAGTCTAGTAACAATTGCAGTACAAATAATAAATATAATTGAGTATTTTGAAAAGTATTAAATAGGAGATTGTGTTATAAAAGGATGCACTATAGAAGGATAGCACTGTAACAACACGTCAATATTTCGTAGTTAACATCAAGTCATCATGGGAAAACCTGCTACATGCGTATGATGGTATAGATACTAGGGCATGCTATGTGAAATGTTAACAGGAATTACTGATATGTCTTATCAAGCTGTATTCAATCCCCTACAGTGTAGTAATTTGTCTTGTTTCGTGTACACTCACATTTATAGCCTACATTTTAATAATTCAAAATAAAGCAATAGTAAGAATGAGTTTGATAATATTAACTAGCAAGTATTTACTGTGACATTTATGAATGGCGAAGATGTAGTTGTAACCATGCGCACAAACGGATAAGGGTAAAGAATCACTGCTTCTTGTTACATGAAAAAGGCCGGAGATCTACTATAAAAAAGTGTTTTAAAGGCACTCTTAAAACACGTAGACAGCGTAATAGACTTTTCACAAGTCCATTGGGTGTCACCTACACACGAAAGAACGCTTAGTGAGCAATGTAATTTAATGGTTTCTAATGATGGCTATTACCGTAACTCGTAACAAAAACAATATCAATGCATACAAAGAAAATAGTTACATTATGTAAAAGAGGCATATAAGAATCAAGCTATGACTTGAGGTCCAACACAGCACAGGTGATGCGTTATTGCGTGACCGATCTGGAAAAAAAGTTTGCGGGAGAGAAAACATTGTGCGTACTTATTGTACTATAAAGAAGTTAATGCATATTTATAAATTATAAATAAAATAATGTCAAGGATTATGGGTAATAAATATTTAGTATTAATGCAATATTTACAATAAGAATGTCAACATTCTGCCTTTGGCCTTTGTGGTACACAGAGATAAGCCATTAGGCCCCTATGTCCAGCTCGCGATGTTTCCCTATCACTTGAACTATGTATTTCTTGCAGCCCTCTACTCCAGCTTCAAAGTATAATCTTCCACAACTGTTGTGTCTTTTAATTATGTCCAAATTATGTTAGTTGTATAATTTTTATTTTTTCTAATATATATATATTTTTCCATATGTATTGTTGCGAGAATATCATTGTTTTGTTCTCTTTCCACGAAGTTCTAGCTATTCGTCTGTATTGTTTGTTGTGTGAGAACCCCAGGAATTGCGAACGATTAGCTCATACTTCCTATGTGCAGTGGGGTGGTCTGGTGGTATTTCTGAGCATTCTTTCATACCCAGGAGACTTCAGACTTCGGCTTATTGCAATGCCTATTGAAGGAGCGTTCTACTCAGATGGGGTCTACAATTGTATAGATGAAATGCTACAAAGCTTCCATAAGAGAGGCTCAACATAACGGCATGTCATCTACTAAGGTTTTCTGTTGCATGGGTGGTTTGTCTAGTGGGCAATTAATGGGACCCACATACGCAACCAATTGCGCGTTATTCTCTATGATACCCATATCCCTTCAGGTAGTAGGGGTGCTATACTGGATGCATCAGCACAAAAAAAAACTTATCCAAACAACAATATCCTCAGCCATTCGAAGGAGTGTATACAAATCACGCCCAGACCATTCCTTGATGTTATAAATCCAGGATCTGCCACCTCTTTTTCTACCCTCGACTGTACATTGCAAAATAATTTTAGAAAGTGAGTCGTATCTCGTTACATATCAAAATCAAACAAGTTTACGCCGTTTCACCACTGCAACAAAATAGTTCTTGATAACCTGTAAGTTAGTTTATTTGCTGCTGTACGAGTATATTTGCCTTGTGTACTATATAGGGATGTAGATACGTAATCAGTAAGGAAAGATTTTATCTAGAAAAAAAAACATTCACCGTTTTCATTGTTTTCGTTCATAGTTCTCTTTTTGATAGGAAATGTGATGCAGTTTTTTTTCCCTCAAAAAATCGTTGTACCCGCCTTTTGGCTGTATTACTAGTACTAAAAATTATGGCTTAATTAGCTAAAGGGGAGGGGGTTGAACAAGCCTTCCCTCCCTTTTGTCTACGGACTTGGATATATATAAGTAATTCTTAATACATGTAGTACTTCTATTCAAAAGCCTGAATCCTTCGTTCCGTATCTCTATTGAGTGTCTAACTTTCGTATCTGTACACGCAGCACAAGCAATCTGAATATATTGATTTTCACTGTAATACTTATATCTTACTTTCCCAAATCTTCTTCAGTGCTCATTCTCAAACTCCCGCTGGATTTCTCTTGTAACAAAACAATGGGCATACACGATTTCCAGTTCAAATAACATTCAAAGAATGTTAATACTTTAATATTTCTTCTCTGTATTACAATCATTATAAGGTTTGTCAATAAGTCTTATAAAATATTGTAAATTGAAAATTTCGTGTGTATTGTAAGTTGTATGTTTTCGTGTTTACACCTCATAACCCTTTAGTCTTAGTGATAGTCAGTCGTCTGTTGTGTTCAAGTGAAATATCAAAAACCGGTGTTCTACTAAGTACTATTCTGTGTAGCATGCACCTCAAATGCAGAAATTCTGTCTTCTAGCTGTTTTATTATAGTATAGGCTCACATGAAAATAAATACTTTAAAATTCCAGAATTTGGTTAATGCATTAAATTGTTATAAGCGGTGAGTTATAATTGTTATAAGCGGTGAGTTATAATTGTTATATGTGATGGGTTATAAACACAAAACTCGTCTGCATAACTGGCTGTATTTTAGATGGAGGAGAAGGCTCTGAGGAGGCATTAGTATGTGCATAAGGCAAGGTAATTAAGTGATACAGTCAAATCACATTATTATAACTTGCTCCCGACAGACGACATATGTATGTAATAACAGAAATTCGTTATATATAAACAATAAAGAATAAATATAATTGGGGATTTTGAAAAGTGTTAAAATAGGGAAATTGCCTATAAATGGATGTATATAGAGCGCTATAAAGGTATTCCACTGTATTAAATGTACTTGAAGGTAGATAAGATATTCCATGCTTAGAAATCATTGAGACAGGGTATACATTATTCTTCATGCACGCATGCAGTTAATACCTCTGACGCGGGGTGGAAATGTTGGAGCTGGTGTTGTCGCTTCAGTGTCTGATAGAGGCAACGTATATCCATGTTATGTGTGGGCCAGTTAGAATCGTGATATCATTTCAGTAACCGTAAACAAGAAGAATATTATATGTTTTGTAGTTACATATTTGTTGTGTATGGCATTGAAAGATGGTCTGAAGCAAGCTTGTATCGACTGCAGTTGAGCTGGCAGAAGTTGAGTAGGTCTTCTTATGGTTAAATCAGCCGATCTACGATATATTTAATTAGTTACGGAACAAATATTACAAAATTGCATGCTCTTTGCATCAGTGTCTTGGTTCTTCTGCTCATCCCATCGTTGAGTTCTCCTAGTCTACACATCTAACAAGCTTGTTTTACATTTGACCCGATCTTCCGTTAGACAAAGGTTTTTACTATAACCGATATGTCGTGTTCACAATCATACATAGAGACCTTGATATCATTAGAAAGTATGTTTCAATCCTCAGAAATTGTGAGCAATATAGCTCTTGAACCTGTTTGAAATATAGATGTTTCTCCAGAGCTTGACTTCATACACTAGAAACCCTAACTCTCAGCTGTGTGCAAACAAATATGAATGTGGTTGTTTGTTCCCATCGATTCTGTGTATTGTTCTACGTAAAACTTCTACTTAATACTGTTATATATTTTTCGTATATTTATAAATCAGTTGTTAAGACTGTAACCTGTAAAGCTCTCGATGCTACTTTCCCACTTGTATCTCGGTTTCCCTCTTGCTCGCATCTCCTCAACTTTACCCCCAAGTAAGGAATTCAACAAGTCTTTTAATATGTCCAAAAATATTTTATTGGTTTGATCTTTATTCTTCTTCTTCTTTCCTTCCTCTTTTACCCTTTACGGGTGTCGAGGGAGATACAATGTTCTTGTTCTGGTTTTTCTGGCAGCTTCAGATAATGTTATTTGGTGTTCGTGTAATGTCTCTTTGATGTTGTCGATGCAGCGTACTCTAGGTCTACCCTTGGCTCTTCTTTCTGCTTCTCCTCTCTTCGTATATGCTTTATAAACTAATGAATCACACTGCATTATTTTCAGATGACAAACCATTGTATCTGTTGATTTTGTATGTATTGTAGAATTGATATGACACCCACTCTTTCTCTTATGACATCGTTTTAATTCTGTGTCTTCTGGTCACTCCTGTGGCTTTTCTCAGACATCTCATCTCTGTTGTAACCAGTTGTCTCTTATGTTTTGTTGTTAAGGACCATGTTTGACATTGGTAGCACAGGGTTGGAATAAAGATACTTTGGATAAGATGTTTTCTTGTTGTCATTGGTAGCATTTTGTGTTGCAATAAAGGGGATAATTGACCCAGTATTTGATTCGCTTTGCTACAAACGAATGTCTTTTTCGGTGTCCATCTTTCCATCTTAAGAGACTGTTACGCCTAAGTATTTGAAGGTGTTGGTTTGTTTAATGGCTTGATTTTTTATAGCTTTTAATATATCTGCTGTTATGTTGTCGGAGCTTGCATCCTTTCCACGTTTTATTGTTTTTATTGCGTTTTATACTTCTGATTTCATGTCACATATTTTGCTCATCTTGTAAGTACTTCTGTTTTATTAAATATAATTTTTCACTTTTTATTTTTAATGTAACCGCCACATTTATAGGATTTTTCTTGTGATATGCATTATCTTCTTACGGATTTCATATGTCTTCTGATGTAGTGACATCACCTCTATCTGCATTTTGTTTCTAGCCATTGCTCTTTCGCTGTAGATGGCAACACATCCCTCATTTGCATAGTAAGAAAACTATTATCAGGAGAATATAATTAATGTAATAAAGACAAAAGATTAATTTGTAATAGGCGCTATTTCCTAACAGTGGTAAATGTGGGTAAGATGGCAGCAGCTTGCCGTCGGGGATGAAGATAATTCTTTATGTACTCTGCCGCAGCAACTATTAGGTGAGGTGTTCAGTTCCCTTCTTTGCTGTGATTACCTTTCCCAACTCATGCGTCGGGTACCCATTTACAACTTGGTCTACTGGAGAAATGGTTGTGTCAGGTGAGAAATACCGACCCGGAATATTTCCTACAACCGTTCATCATATTTCAGTTTGTGAAACTCTCGTACCTTACAATGGCGTATAAAATAACAGAGGTTTCAAATACTCACATGTTCTTGCCCTTTCTGTCTCACCGCATCCAGCTGTAAACGAAAATAAATGATATATTTATGTAATTGAAAACAATATCGCATGAAGATTTTCCTCGATAAAAATATGGTTACTGAATATTTGGTGTGTATTAGGGTAGCTGATGAAGGCCATCTTAAATATATATTAAGAGAAAAGAGACAGAGGACGACATAGAGAGATGATGTTGGCGAGGAAGACATAGATAGATGATGTTGGCGAGGAAGACATAGAGAGGTGATGTTGGCGAGGACGACATAGAGAGGTGATGTTGGCGAGGACGACATAGAGAGGTGATGTTGGCGAGGACGACATAGAGAGGTGATGTTGGCGAGGACGACATAGAGAGGTGATGTTGGCTAGTCAGATATAGTGATATCGTAGAAAGTCAGCAGTATAGCTGATATACACCGCCGCAGATATACACCGCCGCAGATATACACCGCCGCAGATATACACCGCCGCAGATATACACCACCGCAGATATACACTACCGCAGATATACACTACCGCAGATATACACTACTGCAGATATACATTATCGCAGATAGAATATTGTTGAGATCTATGATTGACTATGCCTGAAACAGTTCATGATGATACTGATGAATAACTTGTATAATAAGTTAGTACACAGACACAGACACACATACAGACACACACCCATCACACACAGATACACTGAACTTACATTGACAGTAACCACGTTCACCTTTCTGACCATCAGCACCAGGTAATCCATCAATTCCTTTAATAAAGAATATTTGTTATTTCATGAGTACATTTGTGTTAAATAAATGATCACCGTTATCTAATTAGTGTAACCGTGGAATAAACTCCAGTTAAGATAAAAATATCATTAATTTTCTTATGCAAAATAGATAAAAAACAATTCCCAGAAACTATGCAGGCAAGCTCCGGAAACTAAGCAGGCAAGCTCCCAGAAACTAAGCAGGCAAGCTCCAGGAAACTAAGCAGGCAAGCTCCGGAAACTAAGCAGGCAAGCTCCAGGAAACTAAGCAGGCAAGCTCCAGGAAACTAAGCAGGCAAGATCCAGGAAACTAAGCAGGCATGCTCCAGGAAACTAAGCAGGCAAGCTCCAGGAAACTAAGCAGGCAAGCTCCCAGAAACTAAGCAGGCAAGCTTACATTACACGCCAACTTAACATAATCTTGATACTTGATCGTCGGAGTATAGGAGACCTATCAACTAAAAGGTAAAGATGAACTAGTTTCCGATTTGCGTGAAATATATTGGCTGGCCTTGGCTATTTTTGGCATACTACTCCAAGTATATAAATAGCGACCAATGAAAAGTCCAACAATAATAAAAAACTTAACGAACCGGGTCCAAATTATGTCAGCTAGGTCTGTACTGTATTTAGCCACGACTTAAAACCTGTCAGCAAGCCCGTAGATGAGGGGCGGGGGTGTATTAGGGTGTCCATACCGTACACCCACTTCGAAAATCAGAACATGACTTTTTTAACGCTAGGAATTTAGCCCAAAGGTGGGTTAAACACACCCCCCCCTCTCAATATTTCCCACAGAAAATGTAAAAAAAATTGTCAATGGCAAAGAGGGACTTACATACGAAGATGTGCAACTGACTCTCCCCTTATCTTTATTGAATACATATCTACGACTCTGCCTGTTAAAGCATTCTCCCTGCCTGTTATAAAAGTCTCCTTGCATGTTAAATCATTCTCCCTGCTGGTTGCAACATTTTCCCCGCTGGTTAAAACATTCTCACTGCCGGTATTCTCCCTGCCGGTTAAAACTTCTCCCTGAGTTGAAACATTCTCCCTGCCTGATAAAACATTCTCGCTGCCGGCTAAAACATTCTCCCTTCCGGTTAAAAAATTATCTCTGCCGGTTAAAACATTTTCTATGCATTTTAAAACATTCTCTCTGCCTGTTGAAACATTCTCTCTGCCTGTTGAAACATTCTCTCTGCCTGTTGAAACATTCTCTCTGCCTGTTGAAACATTCTCTCTGCCTGTTGAAACATTCTCTCTGCCTGCTGAAACATTCTCTCTGGTTGTTGAATGAGTCTCCCTGCCGGTTGAAACATTCTCCCTGCCTGTTGAGTCTCCCTGCCGGTTGAAAATTCTCCCTGCCTGTTGAAAGAGTCTCCCTGCCGGTTGAACATTCTCCCTGCCTGTTGAAAGAGTCTCCCTGCCGGTTGAAACATTCTCCATGCCTGTTAAAACGCACTATTTGGCTCCTCTCTCAATCTCTTATAGATTAATCACGCATATTTCATAACTGTTTTTCTTCTTCTGATTTGTGGAATTGACGCGGTTGGTATTCAATAATTAAGACCACATCATGCCTTGCTGCAGGGCTGTGCCATGATGTAGAGACGCGACCGCATCAGGCTGCAACAATCAAAATACATTGTCGGGGGTAGCATTTCGAAGACGCATTATACTGAGAAAATCAATCTACCGCACGGCCCTGCTCGTAACAATGTGTGCTGAACTATGATTGTTTGATTCATTTCAGAACACACCAGGTTATCTTGCCGCGCCTATCTCAGAACACACCAGGTTATCTTGTTGCACCTATCTCAGAACACACCAGGTTATCTTGTTGCACCTATCTCAGAACACACCAGGTTATCTTGTTGCACCTATCTCAGAACACACCAGGTTATCTTGTTGCACCTATCTCAGAACACACCAGGTTATCTTGTTGCACCTATCTCAGAACACACCAGGTTATCTTGTTGCACCTATCTCAGAACACACCAGGTTATCTTGTTGCACCTATCTCAGAACACACCAGGTTATCTTGTTGCACCTATCTCAGAACACACCAGGTTATCTTGTTGCACCTATCTCAGAACACACCAGGTTATCTTGTTGCACCTATCTCAGAACACACCAGGTTATCTTGTTGCACCTATCTCAGAACACACCAGGTTATCTTGTTGCACCTATCTCAGAACACACCAGGTTATCTTGTTGCACCTATCTCAGAACACACCAGGTTATCTTGTTGCACCTATCTCAGAACACACCAGGTTATCTTGTTGCACCTATCTCAGAACACACCAGGTTATCTTGTTGCACCTATCTCAGAACACACCAGGTTATCTTGTTGCACCTATCTCAGAACACACCAGGTTATCTTGTTGCACCTATCTCAGAACACACCAGGTTATCTTGTTGCACCTATCTCAGAACACACCAGGTTATCTTGTTGCACCTATCTCAGAACACACCAGGTTATCTTGTTGCACCTATCTCAGAACACACCAGGTTATCTTGTTGCACCTATCTCAGAACACACCAGGTTATCTTGTTGCACCTATCTCAGAACACACCAGGTTATCTTGTTGCACCTATCTCAGAACACACCAGGTTATCTTGTTGCACCTATCTCAGAACACACCAGGTTATCTTGTTGCACCTATCTCAGAACACACCAGGTTATCTTGTTGCACCTATCTCAGAACACACCAGGTTATCTTGTTGCACCTATCTCAGAACACACCAGGTTATCTTGTTGCACCTATCTCAGAACACACCAGGTTATCTTGTTGCACCTATCTCAGAACACACCAGGTTATCTTGTTGCACCTATCTCAGAACACACCAGGTTATCTTGTTGCACCTATCTCAGAACACACCAGGTTATCTTGTTGCACCTATCTCAGAACACACCAGGTTATCTTGTTGCACCTATCTCAGAACACACCAGGTTATCTTGTTGCACCTATCTCAGAACACACCAGGTTATCTTGTTGCACCTATCTCAGAACACACCAGGTTATCTTGTTGCACCTATCTCAGAACACACCAGGTTATCTTGCCGCGCCTCATTTCAGAACACACCAGGTTATCTTGCCGCGTATCAGAACTGATCATAATAAAATGATATACAACTTGTACATCATATTCAGGGTATATAAAATCTACATTTTCTAATGCAACATGACAGATATGGCAGCAGAATATATCTTACAAAACTGTCATAAGTATGCAGACCAGAGTAGAACCATACGGCTCATATCTACCAGGTTCGATGGTCAACTGTGTAGGCAAGCTGAAATCATGAAACAGATAACAGCCAATGTTAAAGAATTCGAAATTCTAATCTTAGTGAAAATTGATGTCAGGAGAATAAAGAAAAAGTCAAACCCTTATCAAAAATAGACCACTGGGGATTACCCAAACCCTTGCTGAAACTGTAAAAACCAATTGACCAATTGCCTATAATTGAGATCAACGTCCCGACCTCATGGCTTCACGATAGGTAGACGGATAGCTCAGAAAACTAAAAAAACACAAAAAAGTGAAAGAAAAAAAACCCGAAAATAGCAACCATCCCAAATACCTGGCAAACCCGGATCTCCTTGCAATCCTTTCAAGCCTGGAACACCTGGTAGACCTGATATGCCTCTCTCGCCTTGTGGTCCCATTGCTCCTCTGTCTCCTTTTGATCCATCAATGCCAGGGTTGCCATCTCGACCAGGGGGTCCAACATCCCCTAGAAATAATCGATACATAGAATTACATTGGTTATCATTCATCACATTCGCTGATGTTTAATTCTACGATAAACATATGTATCTATTCGGAATGCTGATTATATTATTGTCCTAATAATAGATGCATCTTTCTTTATTTTCACGTTATGGGTCTACACCTTTATAACTTACGATGACAGAGATTCTAGTTTGATAGATTACGAAATAAAGATATCAGGGAAAGAATAGTTATATAACACCTTGCACAAAATACATAGAAAGGCAGCAGATCAAGTGTTTGGCCACATTATGAGAATGAATCACCACAAGTTGCCTGTACAGGAATATATAACAAAATGAGATCAGGGTACACATCCAGATGAAGACCACGAAAAAGATGGATAGAAAACGTCAGGGGCATCTTGAACAAACACAGCCATATCATAGCAGAGGTGGTACATCTGGCCTTGGAACACAAGCTCGAGTTCCAATCACTCCTACAATTAACGGCAAGAGTGGATAACAAACCACATGGGGAAAGACAATACACAATATGGATAACAAACCACCTGAGGAAAGACAATACACAATAGATGTCAGAGGTAGTTATCTGGATACGGGCTTTTTGTGTGCTTTGTATATGTTTGTTTTCGTTGATTCTTTTATTTCTGTAATCCATCATTTGCATGGTCTGCCCATGACTTTGTATCCATTGTGTCTGTATATCTATTTTTTTTGGGGGGCACTATCTGGGCACTATCACATGTCTGGAAACATGTGAAAACCACCGTATTTTTTGACTCCTGATGTAATCCAGGATTGGCATTGTGTTTGTTAAGTTTTCTGAAGTTTTCACTTCTGATTCTGTCTCATTTTTACTCCGATAATTCTACGTAGTAATGTATTTCTGTTGTAACAAGTTTTCTTTAGTATTTTGTTGTTAGTGTCTACATTTGACATTGCTAGCATAGTCATGATGTGATGATTGTTTTATATATACTCTGTTCACTCTAAGAATGAAGTGGGTCAGTGCTTCTGATTGGTTGTTGAACGCAGAACACACTAATCGATTGTAAAGTGCCCAATTATATTGTTTTTAAATTTCGTTTTTAAAATGTTGTTTAAATATTATTTTAATTGTTTTTAAATATTAAAAATAATATCGTTTTTACATGTCATCAGCTATTTACAAATCACCTGTTGTCGCGGAGTAATGTGGGGGTGTGTTTTGTTCCACTTCATTCTTAGAGTGAACAAAGTCAACAAACATTGAGTGCAATTTTGGTGTTCATGATCACATTTGTTTTTGATAATAGAAGACTTGTGCTCCAAGATGTGATGTATAGTAGATGTAAATCGAAATGGTGATATATTACTACCTTTGTGTGATAGCTAGTTATAGCAAATACCATCTTTCTACATACGAAAGGGGGGGGGGGGGGCTGTTCATCAATTACGGCAACATTTGGAGGGGAGCGGACGATCTTGAAAAGTTGATGACAAAACTATTTTTATACATCAATGATTTTTTTCGCATTTTTTTCTGATATATTTGTTTTTGGATGGACGGATGAGGATGCGGGGAAGAAAGAAACATTTTTTTGGGACAGAATTAAACAAGTGTAGGGCACTGAATTCTTGACAAGTTGTAGATAAGAAGAAGGAGGGATCAACAAGAACTAAATGAACCGGTGACGTAATGTATGGACGGCCATTAATTGTATCCCACAAAATAATATGGAATTCTCATGATGGTAAAGCCAAGATCCAGATATATTATTTCTGCAGTAGAAACACATTTCACACATCAGGTCCTTGATGCAAGAGCTTTTTGTGGTTCACAGATATCAGCATAGGTCATATTCTCTGCATGGTCAAATTAAAAATAATATTGAAAAAGATATACCAAACGAACAAATAAAAAAAAAAAATCAACCCAAAAATTGATGTACAGAGACAATTGACAAGTGACTTACGAGCATAATATAATGTCAAGATAGATGATCATTTGAAATTTATGCACAGTAAACAACAATATACATAGTGGTTGAATTAATAGCAAATGGGAACAATTTATAACAGTCATGAAAGAAGCAGTAATAACAGCTTAAATGGTAGTAATAAAGGAGAAAGATATAGTAGATAAGTAATGAAATCTGGCCAAATTGTCGAAGGTCATGCAGAAGTCGGATTTTTCAATTTTTAAGCCGCAGATATCACTACCAAGTTGTTATTTATGACACAATGGATGTCATTCTCTGGACTGTTTTACTAATCTTGATGTTTTACTAATCTTGATTTTTTACTAATCTTGATGTTTTACTAATCTTGATGTTTTACTAATTTGATGAGTTTGAGAGTGAGTGAAGACAATTTGACTTTGGTAGTAAATACTACAATTGTGGTAAATGTTCCTACCTTTAGGGCCAAGTCCACCTGCTGGACCTATGTGAACAAAAAAATAAAGGTAGTAATGTTATTCTTTTCAATACAAGTACATACAGGTAACAATGTTATTCTTCAATACATATAAATACAGGTAGCAACGTTATTCTTTCAATACAGATAAATACAGGGAGAAATGTCATTATTTCTATAATGAAATATACAAGTAACAATGTTCTTCCATTACAGAAAAAAAATATAATTAAATTTAGTCTTCAATGTGCAAAATAATTTAAACTCATTTCAATTCTGCCTGAAAATTACATAATATGGCAGAAACATCTTAAAGTTATTTTCATATGTTATTCTATATTATTACCACTGTACATTGTTCTAACGTTAAATATGATTACTTTTAATTTCTGGCTTGATCAATGATAGTTGAGAAAAAAATCTCAGACTACCAAACATTATTTTGTTAATAAATCATGTCTATTTATTTATTAAGTATAAAATCGCATTTTTTACTTATGTTGTTCATGAACATAATTTCTAATAAGTTGTACAATGTACTATTTTTGTTCATAACTGAAGATAGAAACATTTACATAAGACTTACACATCATGCAACAATACTATATATATAATGGAGGTCCAAGAATACACTGATATTACCGATGGCACGCTTACATCTTTCAGAGATTATTATTGTTATTCTTATAAGAGGGAGTACAAGCTACACTGAATGACCACAGTGAATGTGGCTAGCAAGAGGAATCAATCGCAGCCACACAGCGTCTTCAGAATGTGCAAAGAATCTCAGAACTATCTGTGCCATTGTGTGTCTTCTCAAACGTTCAACACTTGATCTGTTATCGCTTTCTTCCTTGCCGTTAAACCTTTTTTTGTTATTTCCTCTCGATTCAATACGATCCAAGGTTTATTGTTATAATTCTGTACCAATGTCTGTATAATTCATACACTTGTTTTCATACATCTGATCTGTGTACATACACTTGTTTCCATACATCTAATTGTGTACATACACTTGTTTCCATACATCTGATCTGTGAACATACACTTGTTTCCATACATCTGATCTGTGTACATACACTTGTTTCCATACATCTGATCTGTGAACATACACTTGTTTACATACATCTGTGTACTTAGCTGAGATCGGCCCAGAGATCCCTCCAACTTTAACTCTCAACACAGTAGATGCTTGAGTAATATGCAATCTTCCAGTCTTCTAGTGTGTCCTTCTGAGCAGAAAAGGTCAAGCGGTATTGCTGATTAATGTGAACATTTCAGTGTTAGCGAATTATGTCCTGCCACACAACTCCAAAAATTCTACGTAGCCAGCACAAGTGAAATCTGTTTAACCATCTCTCCTAATGCATACAGGTTGATCGTGTTTCAATGCTGTAAAAATGGATGATGATGACACAAGTCTAGTGAACCAAGAGTTTCTTTTTAATATTTAGTTCTGTTCCCCAGATCTATTTTTTTTCGAGTTTGTTCATAATTGTTGATGCCTTGTCTATCCTAATGTTGATTTCGTGATCCAGTGATAATAAACACTAAAGCTAACATATACACTAACAGTAATCGAAGTATTGACATAAAGATATTAAAAGCAAAATAAATGCATCTTCTCAGAGTTATTCCAGCTCCAGACAGAGCAAGCAGCAACGTCCTTACGAGGTTGCCACAAACATACAAAGAGCAGATAGAAAAATCGTTGTGAGATTGTAACAAGCTTACACAGAGGAATTAGAAATGTCGTTACGAAGTTGCCACAGACATACACAGCAGACGTACACAGAAGAAAGAAATAGCACTGTTTATTAATACAAAATAAAACCTCTTAAATGTGGGCACGACACACATGCAAGAAAAACTAAATAAAAAATAGACCACATCAAAACTGGGGATTGCATTACAAGATTATATATTTTAAACAATTATAGAGACTCGACCAAAAAGATAAATTAAAAAAACTATCAATATTCAGCTGCGAGTGAACATATATTATCTATATCAAACAATGAATTATTCTATCAATCTTAGAATTATTTCCGTTGGTCTTCTTAATGTATGTCTTATCTATCTCCAGCACAGGTTTCTCTAACAATTCATTGTTGCATTCTTATCATATTAACAAAGCAAATAAAGACGAAAACATCATCTCTCATTATTTAAACTATTTCACAATTATTAAAGCCAATATAATCCTGAATATTATGAGTAGTTTGCGTGACCATGTCGTCGTCACGAAGGATGCAGTCTCGATTTATTACTATTATTATTAGAAAAAATTCCGTCATTATTTCTCGCCTGATACGACCACTCGACCCATCTGTAAATGGGTATCTGAGGCATGAGTTAGGAAAGGCAAACAAAGCGAGGAAGGGAACTGATCACTACATAATAGTTGCTGCGCCTTAGTACATGATGAGTTAGCTTAATCCCCGACGACAGCTTGATGTCATGTGACCTACCTTTACCGTTACTATGAAACAAAAAATATGAACCCAGCAACTAAACTTACAACAGTGCGACAGATGTCACAAGTTCACTAGTTGATCCTAATATTACGTAGTACTAACTGAAAAAAAAACATTCAAGGGTTCATGCACGGATATACTAATAATCCAAGGTTCCGTATCCATATAAACCAATGTTCGATATCCATATGATCCAAGTTTCGCTGCCCAGATAATCCAAGGTGTTAAATCCGGATAATCCAAAGTTTTTCATTCGGATAATCTAAGGTTCTGCGTCCGAATGATCCAAAGTTCTGCATGAGGATACTCCAAGGTACGCTATTCAGATGATCCAAGGTTATGCATCCAGATGATACACGGTTTCGTACTCAGATGATACAAGGTTCAGTATTTAGCTCGGTATTTAATTGATCCAAGAATCGGTTTTGAGATGATAGAAAGTTCTGCCTCCAGATGATAGAAAGTTCGGTATTCAGATGATCCACAGGTTTTGGTATTTAGATGATCCAAGGCTTGGTATTTAGATGATCCACGGCTTGGTATTTAGATAATTCAAGGCTTGGTATTCAGAGGATCCAAGGATTGGTATTTAGATAATCCAAGGCTTGGTATTCAGATGACCCAAGTTTCGATATTCAGATGGTCAAGGTTCTGTATCCGATTGGAATGGAAATATGTAAATATCGACAACAGCTCCCAGGTCTTCACAGCCTAAATAATTGGATAATAGATCGTCAATGTGTTGCTGGGTCTCATCAATGAATCACAGGATAACACAATTGTTGCCTATGAGGCACGTTATTGGAAGCTACTAAAGAGGTTTTTGGGAATGGAATTGTCTGTACCAACCCATAGAGGTTAAAAATGACACAGACAACATGCGGATACTGGATGTGTCAGGTCGAAAGGAGCAGATATTACAACTAAGCTGTAAACCACGGCACAACGCATTCCGTTCTTCTGACAATCTCTGTGGCCCTTGTTTGCCCTGCGGCGTCAGGGATAAAATAGTTATCTGGAGATGACCTTCTTAAGTGCTGCTTGTAAGCTTGTTCATGTGGCTTCTTTGATTTCTGTGGTTCATCTTTTACATGGTCTGCCTCTTTCTTTATAGCCGTGATGTCTATGTATCATGGCCAAGGTTCAAAAAATCCAAGAATCTCCTGACTACATACTGTTAATATGCAGGGATATGAAAACGAACTCAGAAGATCAAGGATGTCGGTTTTAATGGAAAATAAAGACGGAGAATATGATTCTGACCATATCATTCTTAGGTATGCAGTTAGTCAATGAACAAGATGGTCTTAACCTCGTGTACCCACAATGCTTCCTAATGGGTTGGAAAAGGGAAACTACTTAAGTTGAATACTGAAACTGCCGAAGCCTACTTTAGTTGTGTAATAAATACAAACGTCTACAAAATGAGGCTAATCGTTATTTCAGTTAAAATGTCAAGCCAGCATGCAAGATATTAATAGGTATAATTTGTAAACAATTTTTAATGTAAACAAATTTATAAAACATAAATATATCCAATTTGGTTTAATAAAAGAACAAATATTTGTTGATTCAACGTTAGAAACGTTTTATAAGATGTAATGATTTTAAAAACAATTACGATAAAATAAATGAACTAAAACGAAAAGAGTATGCAGGCTGTACATATCCATAGAACATATTTAGAAAACAATATAGATAAATATATATTTTGAACACCAAGTATACAGTCGGTCATGCAATGTGACCTGGATCGCCCTTAATGCCAGGAAACCCCAGCAATCCCCTCGTTCCATTTTCTCCCTTGGGACCTCTAGGGCCTGACGAACAATAACGTTGCATGGGAAAAGGAATGATTTTACATCTTCAATTACATCAATACCATTATCGAAACGACGGAACATGTATAATTTCTAAAAACAACAGTCGAAATTTAATAGTGATTATATAATAACATGAGTAATGAAACATGATAGAAACATTATTATATATATATCATATTTGACACCTTTATAGTTTGGCACATTTGCCAACCCGTGGCACTAGCAGAAACACTTGAAAGTTCTGTGGTCAGGCAAAGCTCAACATTGACATGATTTGGTGACGTATTTTCCTCTGAACTATGGCGCGATCCTAATGTTCTAATGAATGTTACTCGACATTTGTCGATAAACGTCTAGGCCTACTGAGTAATAGAAATTAGTATTATCGCATTGTTATAGGCGTTTACCGTGTCTAAATAGAAGTTGGCGATATATTTTCATGTTAACTATAGTTACTACTATTGTTTCTGATTTTTTGTTCAGTAATTTATTCAATAAAAGAAAACATTTCGCATCCAAGAAACATTTATTTTGCGTATAAATTACACAACGTTCATAAGTATGCAATTTTAATTCTAGCGATATGGAACCAGGTTAGAGTCTATGTTGTTGTTTGTCCGTCGAGTGCTGTGCTCTTGAGTCGACGATGACCATTCAGCTCAACTGGGATGATGATGAAGATGCTTATGTCTGTCGTGTGCCCGACTGGGATCAATGAGTCATATGTGTGCTTGGAATTGTCTATAACACCATGTGTGGTAGGATTCTGTGGGACATTGAGCAATTCATGCCTTTCTTCTAGCGCGTTTTTTAAGAGTTAGATTACGAATAGAGTGTTAAACTCGAGTGCAGTCGTTTACTGATCGTTTTCCACCGGCGTTTCAAAATAAAATTATAATTTATTGAGGCGGCCGGTAGTTAAAGAGATGTTTTCTGTTAGGCTTGTGAATTTCTTATATGCATATGTATATTTGTTTTGATGTCATTCCCAAGAGGAGTAATGTTCTCAATTTTATTTCGAAATTTATTTATTCTATTCTTTTTGTTGTTTTAATCTCGCCCGGCAATGCTGGGTTAGCTGCTAGTATAACAAAATATATAATCAGTTTCTTATAATATGACTAAAGAAAGTAAAATAAAAAATCATGATTTATAAAGAAAGGAACTGCAACAAGGGTAGTAATTATTCACATCAATAGAACTATTAATGTAAGTGAAAGTTGTGACACGATTTTATACAAGTGAAGAGTATAATTACTTTCAGTCATGAATACATGATTACCTGAACCACGATCTGCATTATTTATGATGGTGAAAAACCTCTGAGCTAACCAAATTTTACTCACGTCCACGGTTGAAACAAGATTACCTCACCACAATGGGCACACATGAAATAGTGAATAGCAAAGGGCAATAATTGAATAATTGAGTTATAATGGTGGGAGCATAATCACGCATCTGTGTGATGGTGGAAACATGACATCGCTGTGATGGTGAGAACAGATCACATGTGTCATGGTGGAAACATTACATCGCTGTGATGGTGAGAACAGATAATCTGTGTGATAGTGTGAACATAACATCTGTGTGATGGTGGGAACATGACATCTGCGTGATGGTGACAACAGAGCATCTGTGTTATGATGGGAGCAGGGCACCAGTGTGATGGTGGAGCACGATTCACGCATATGTACTCTCATGACATCCGTTATTGACGATGGATTAACCGATACTATTTTTAGAACAAAATGGCAGATGAGATAAATTGTCTATCATTGCTGATAGACAAATGTATTAACGATATTAGCAGAAAGGCAATGTGAGAGAATAGTGAACCTGTTAAAACAGAGTAAACATAGAATGAATTGAAAATGCAACTTATTATTTCTAAATCGACCACATGTTTATTTGACATCTGTACACCGATCAGAGGTAAAAAGATAAAGCGTTCCAATAGTCAGCTTTGTTAAACCACAGGAGAACTTTTAAGATTTTCAGCGAGTGTGAATACTCTCCATTTGAGCTATACCATAAGGGCAAAATATTTTCCGTAAACGTGATGTAGTTTAGCAGCCTATAGTGAACATGAAAGACATATATATATATATATATATATATATATATATATATATATATATATATATATATATATATATATATATGCCTAAATAATAATAATAAGACCTATATCTCGTCAGGGTCTTAGCGGTGCCACATTGGAGACATCAGCACAAAAAAATCATTCCAAACATTTCTATCCTCAGCCATTCAAGGAGTGTAGAAAAATTATGCTCAGATCATTCCTTATTGTCAATCTACTTTTTTCTTTGAGCGCCTCCTCTCCTTTCACCCTCGACTGTTCATTGGTTTATATACTCTTCAAGTTTTGTGATTTGCATATGTCAAAACGAATCAATTCTTTTCCTCTCAACAAACTCGTTGGTGCAGAAGCAAATTGATTTGTGAGCTGGCTTCGTAAATTCAACGTGTCGAGCTAAGTGGTTCGAACTCAGACCATTCACATTGCATTTGCGACACATTTGTATGTAATAGTGGCACCTCGAAATACGACAATATTTTAATACTCTTGAATGATTATAGGAATTCACAACATCATCTTATGCCGTGTGTCGTTGCTTACCATGTCTTTCCGCAACCTTTCATTTCGTGTGCTGGTAATCATTTCCAATACCGAAATTCTCTCATGACATAATGCCAGGTTGTCAAACATCATCTCTCTTCGTCTTAACATATTCCTCTTGCTCTTCAGCGTGCCTGTTATTACAATATGTTCCATCTTTCCTCTTCTCATGGTGTGTCCAGAAAAAAAGGACCAGAAAATGAAGTCAAACTTATTAAAGCTAGTATAAGCACCGGCCCTGAGTCAGAAAGTCTAACTTGGTATTGTGAATGTCTAAGAAAATGTTTGTTGACTCCTGACCCCATCAAATATACTCAATCCAAGCGTGACCGCATTCTCGTAAAGACCTGTGTACAGAATGTAATCATGACATGAAAGGCTAATTTGTGATTATTTCTGTACATTTCAGTAGTCGGCAGTAGCTTTTTTTGTGGCATACAACTCCAAGTATATAAATATAGTCACAACGAAAATCACGATAATAATAAAAAACGTAGCTATTGAAGTGTTTACTTTATGCACATAGGTCTTTACTACCGACTGTCTCGATACAGCCCTCCAACCCAGAAAGGTTTCCCACTTTTGATCTAGCTTGACGCGAGACCATCGGTAATAAAGACATATGTATACAAATTAAACAAGCTTTGATTGATTCTTTAAAAAAAAATTATGTTGTAATTTTTTGGGGCACTATTTATAGACTTGGAATCACATGCCAAAAATCCAAGGCCAACCAACGAAATTAACGGAAGTAATCACAAATTAGACTTTCAGATCATGTTTATTTTCTGTACACATGTATTTACTATATCTCGGTCATGCTTGACGCTACGTTACTAACACCCTCCATGTAACATTTCATGTGGATTCTTTTTTTAAGTTTTTCTTTGTAAGGTACATTTCTTTCAATCGTGAACGTTAAAATCCAACTATGTTATATTAGAGTTTTTACTCGTCATAAACTAATGAAAGTCACGGTCTGGTAATACAGTCACCGCTATCTACAGAGATAGTCAACTGTTTTGTAGATGTCAAAGGGTAGGTTTAATGTTGAAATAACGTAAGACATTATCAATTATTTCGTATTTTTCATTTGATATTCAAGTGTAGAAGTCAGAGTCTTCTTCGTGTGTTCGTTCTCAAACTCCTGCCTATTGACAGGATGTATTCCAAAGAATATAATTCTTTGTGTCACGGTTTACAGGCCTAAAGCATCTGACTTCAGCATGAGGTCTTGATCATTGACCCATATGAGATGGGACAGCTAACACCACACTAAAACCTCCTTAGGCGATTCAAGTCGACATGCACAGAAGGTAAACAATGTTGCTATTATTTGCTCCCCTATTGATTCCCTTCAACGCTAAAGCTGTCCAAATATCTGAAAACAATGTTTTATTATAAATACAACTCTGTATTGAATACTATACAACATAATAACATGAAAGCTGAATTTTTTGGGGCTATAAAAAGAGGCACAACAGCATGGGATAATCTAATAATGAAAGGCACAGTTGCTGGAAATATCGGAAAGACCACACAAGAAAACAATAGATAAGAGACATGTTAGAGTGTTTATACATGTCTTTGGCTACAGCAAACTCTCAAAGAGTCGCGCATTCAATTGAGTTCGTAAAGATGACTTCTGGAAAAAATCTCTTTCTTTTGAAATAGTGTAGATTTATGTGCACTTGCGCACGCACATGCAAGTACGAACGCACACACATTACATTATATATATATATCCACAGGAGGGGACATTGGCGAGTCGACAAGTTGGCTGGTTCTGCTTCTATTACTGATAGTGAACCTATGGGCAGAGCATGCATACTAAATACTCTAGGAGAATCTGCATAGTCAGATTGTTTTGAAGTCAATGAGCGTGAGTCAGTATCGAGCATGAGTCAGAGTCGAAAATAAGTCAGAGTCGAGCATGACTCAATATCAAGTATGACTCAGTGTCGAGCATGATTCAGTATCGAGCATGAGTCAGTATCGAGCATGAGTCAGTATCGAGCATGATTCAGTATCGAGCATGAGTCAGTATCGAGAATGCGATAACTGGGAGCAAGGATCAACGTAACACGGAGAGAACACAACAGAAAAATGTTTTAAAATAACCCTCAGCCAACACAGAATAGGAACCACCAGCCGCTATACCCTGATATATTTACTCAGATCTCTGAGAACCTATGTTCATGTCGAGAATCAACATACATACACCTAAATATATATATACCTACCATTGAAGAATAAAGGAAGACACTAAAAGAGTGTTGAACACTGAGCCAATGAAAAAATTATTAAGTACTAATTCCAATTTGTCTTATTACAACCAGATGTAGGGTACTTTGTCAAGAAAAAAGCACAAACTCAGTGAATGTTTCAACAAAAACATCATCGAGCACAAAATAAAGGAGAAACCTCTAAGATAACATTTATCTTTTTTTTGGTCAGATTTTAACCCTCTCCTTGTCTCCACTATACTGGACAATTACAAGTGGTTAATTTTAAACTGATAAACACAAGGCGAAATATTTCGTGCAGTCTCAAAAGAGGGCTCACAGGGGATGGAAAGATGACCTAGTTGTAATCGGGTTTCTACATATGTACTCGTCTCTCTTAATGAGCAGCATGACAACTGCCGAGAGTACCGCTCAAGCACTAACTCCATAGCTTTAAGCCACGTAACCTACAGATGTCATCATTGAAATCAGACAAAAATTAACAGTGTAAACTAGACATCTGTAAAAGAAAAAAATGTATACTATATTTTTTCCCAATTGGGAGTTACAGGGAGTAGTCGAGTGGCTTGTGTGACATCACTTACTGGAATCTAACACGCGACTTCTAGAGCACAGGAAAACGGGTCGTGAAGTCTGGCACGTACAACATATTCTACATGGGATTTCCTTTAAGATGGGTTTCCTTTAAGCGTTGACGTAGAAATTGAAAGCTAGAGTAGAAGATTGTTTCGTACTTTAAACATCGCAGCGATTATTTCAAAAATTTGTACGCGCAAGAGGAAAGAGTTTAGTCAAAACTAGGATTTACTCTTTCATAATTTGGGGATCCCCGTGGTGAAGCGGTGAATTCTACAACTGTTAGTGTGGTTGCAGGTTCAGAATCATGGTGTAATGTCTTGTAGCTAGTGCATTCTTTTGGACGTCCTTGTTGCTTATCGCAAGAACTACGGCGTTACGTGCTCCTAGAGTTACTCTCGGCTGGTAATTTGCTTATTTTGTTTAGCGGGACAGATTAAGAGAACATGAGTATAGGAAAACGATTCTCTCCGCCCTTGGATTTTTTTGAGCGTACTTTGCAAAACTATCTGTTTCATGTTTTTCTTTACTCCAGTCAGTAATATTCTGCTTAGAGCTTACATATACAGGTTACCAACTCCACGGCCACCCGTATATAAAGTTCAAGATTGGCAACACAACCGTGTGTACATGTGGATAGGCACCTCAGACAGCAGAACATATTCTTCAGGAATGCCTGTAATATGAAATTCTGATGCAAACACACTGGCTAAGAGAAATAAAGAAATAACAGTGGAATAAACACTTTACTGACCACTGTACGAGTTACAAAACAGTTAAGTTTATAGAAAAGAAAAGAATATTCCAGATATAGACATATTCCAATGGAGTGAAAGAAGACGATGAAGCGCTTACACGAATGATTGTTCAACTTAAACACCAACAAATTCTATTGAAAATTTATTGCCAGTTAAAAATCTTTGAAATAAATGTTGTAAAATACAAATAACAATCACCAACATAAATCACTGGACCCTTTTCTTTATCCTCGTAAAGCAACTCGTGCACATAATTGCGACAACGAGTGAAAGAGAAAAGCAAAGAGATATATTTTATTCTAAAGCAATAATTGTTTTTATATTAAATTTATTGAAATTTCGTTGGCTAAAAGTAACATTCGCGTAAGAAAGGAGAGCTTTTACATATTATATAAACATTTTCATACCCTAAATATTCATAAATTTACAAGCATTAAATTGAGTAGACATCGATCTACAAACATTAGATTTAGTAGACATCGATTTACAAAACATTATTTTTAGTAGATATTGATTTACAAAACATTATTTTTAGTAGATATTGATTTACAAAACATTATTTTTAGTAGATATTGATTTACAAAACATTATTTTTAGTAGATATTGATCAACAAATAATAGATTTAGTAGACACAGATCTACAAATAAGATATTTTATTTGACTTGTACAGTTTGCCAGGTATTACTTATTCCGACCAAGGTCCAGGAGGCCACAGAATCTTTAAACTAAAATTCAGATAATTGTAAGGAATGCTTATAGCAAGTTTATAGTGGATATAACGAGGTTGTGTCACTGTGGATATAATGGAACTGTGTCACAGTGGATATAATGGGACTGTGTCACAGTGGATATAATGGGACTGTGTCACAGTGGATATAACGAGGTTGTGTCACTGTGGATATAATGGAACTGTGTCACAGTGGATATAATGGGACTGTGTCACAGTGGATATAATGGGACTGTGTCACAGTGGATATAATGGGACTGTGTCACAGTGGATATAATGGGACTGTCACAGTGGATATAATGGGACTGTGTCACAGTGGATATAATGGGACTGTGTCACAGTGGATATAATGGGTCTGTGTCATAGTGAATGTAATGGGAATGTGTCACAGTGGATGTAATGGGACTGTGTCACAGTGGATATAATGGGACTGTGTCACAGTGGATATAATGGGACTGTGTCACAGTGGATATAATGGGACTGTGTCACAGTGGATATAATGGGACTGTGTCACAGTGGATATAATGGGACTGTCACAGTGGATATAATGGGACTGTCACAGTGGATATAATGGGACTGTGTCACAGTGGATATAATGGGACTGTGTCACAGTGGATATAATGGGACTGTGTCACAGTGGATATAATGGGTCTGTGTCATAGTGAATGTAATGGGAATGTGTCACAGTGGATGTAATGGGACTGTGTCACAGTGGATATAATGGGACTGTGTCACAGTGGATATAATGGGACTGTGTCACAGTGGATATAATGGGACTGTCACAGTGGATATAATGGGACTGTCACAGTGGATATAATGGGACTGTGTCACAGTGGATATAATGGGACTGTGTCACAGTGGATATAATGGGACTGTGTCACAGTGAATGTAATGGGAATGTGTCACAGTGGATATAATAGGACTGTGTCACAGTGGATATAATGGGACTGTGTCACAGTGGATATAATGGGACTGTGTCACAGTGGATATAATGGGACTGTGTCACAGTGGATATAATGGGACTGTCACAGTGGATATAATGGGACTGTGTCACAGTGGATATAATGGGACTGTGTCACAGTGGTTATAATGGGACTGTGTCACAGTGAATATAATGGGACTGTGTCACAGTGGATATAATGGGACTGTGTCACAGTGGATATAATGGGACTGTGTCACAGTGGATATAATGGGACTGTGTCATTGTGGGGGGACACCATAAGGGAATTCATCGGACATCACCTGACATTCATGACATCACATAATCTAATTTTCTTTATTATTCTTAGTTCCCATTGGATCTTTCTTGTAGCAGGATATTCCTACTATATGTACAGTATGACGAAGCACGGAAATATAATAGGTCTTCGTATTATTTGTGCCAATAACCAAACACAACCGACAGCGGTGTTATATTGAAAATATGAAATTTCGCATTTAATTTGTAATTTATCTACTGCATTTATTATTCAGGATTTATGCCACTTATATCATTTGTATTGTAAGCATTTACTTTTGTAATATATCTAAACTTATGTAATGTTGATTTTTGTATTTGTGTTACTTCTTCTGCGTTCGCTTTCATATAACACAACAAATATTTCGTGTGATTTCCGCCGGGGAGCGTGAAGTACGTTGTGCTGCAAGTTCCACAGTAGAACTGTGATTATTTGCACCCCGGTTGGCCACTTGTGGTCAGGACGTCCGAGGTCCAGTACATCCGTTTTCGTCATTCCTTTTGTTTTGGGTTTGGTCCCTAGTCCGTGACAGCCTGTCTATCTGTCGCCGGGCACGCTGGTGTGTAGTGCCTCTTCGCTAAGACGCTTGTCGAGCGCGTCTATCTCGCACGAGGTGCTCAACCGTCCATGAATCCATCTCGTGCAATTGGATAAACTCTGCCTGTGTCCATCGGGTACTGAACCGTTTCTCATCCGCGAGCCTGGTTCCGTATGAGGAAGAACTCGCCAGAAGAGTTGGACCCTGGCTCGTTCGCCCTCCTACCCGAGGCGTCATTCATAGACATCGTGAACCCCTCGCACAAGTTTGAGTCTCACACCACGCGTTTGAGAGCACGGCGTTCTCGAGCTGAGCGACCTTTTCCCAATAGTGCCTGAGCCCATCAGGTACTGAACCCTTTCTCTCTGCAAGTGTATTTCCGGTATAGGAAACTTTGACAGTAGAGTTGGACAAGGACTGCCATCTTTGTCCCTTTCTTGCCTAAGCCCATTGGGTTCGGAACCCTTTCTCTTCGCGAGCGTATTTCCGGTATAGGAAGGCTCGACATTAGAGTTGGTTTAGGTCTTCTTGCTTTTCCGAAAGCCCACGATTGGGTCTGGATCTCTGCCTATAAGGATCACAGGTAACTAGAAGCTCGTCTCGAGCTAACAGAGCTTATAGTTACCTTTTCCTAGGAACTTTTCACTTTTCATTTTCAGTTCGCGCTGCCCTCTGGCGCTGTCCTGCCATTTCATTATGTCATTGTACTCATGACATATATTTGTTTCTTTCCATGCATCCACCTTTACGTGCCTTTTACATTGGCCGCCCCTCCAATGCTCTGACTAAGCTAACAGGCGTCACTGTATGTCGACAGTGTCGCTGTATGTGGTGATACAAATGGTGTCGGAGATATTGTCTTGCCTCTTTTGCAGTCAAATCTCTTTCCATCTGCTTTCTTCACATTCTCGGACACGATCCCCAAATGATTTGGCCAGAATCAGCTCGAGCTGCTGTTTTCTGTTACCAGGGTGCACCGCGAGGAGGTACATTTGGGATCTTGGTTATCTGCTAACCCTGGGTCCTCCTAGAGCAATGCGTTCCCTTTGCACCCCATTTGCGTTACTGTAGCAGCTTTCAAGCCATGGATCGCCTCTGATCAAAATATTGTTACAATATTCTAGAACAAACAAGGGAGTCATAGCTTAATGTTTTTGTCCATTCTGTTACACAAAAACAAACCACATAGAAATTCTGTTAAAGAAGTTCCCATTCCTATTGATCCCATTTCATTCACATATTTTCTGGCGAAATGAGAAAGCAGATCAGCTAGCCAAAACTGGAAGGAATTGTCAGCAGCAACATAGAGAAGACATGACATTTCTAGAAATGGCCCACCATCAAAAGTTCCATGAACATGGAATGAAAGTCAACTCGTCGATACAGCGAGAAAAGATTCATCCGCAAACTTGGAAGAAAGGAACAATTTTTAGATTGAGTACAGGTCCAACAGATTCTTCACACATAAGTCTCTATGGACATAGAAAACAGTCTATAAAAAAGATAAGAGTACATTTGATAAAACTGCCCAATCTACCACACTACAAGAAGAAAATTAAGACCACCTGAACAGATCTGACGGAAAGCTCTACGGCCATGTTACAGGCTTGGGGACCACAGTACAGTTCATTGATGAAATGCATATCAGCGTCTGGCTTCAACTATAAAACGAGAGGGATATAGTAAGCTGTTAAAGATATACGAAAATCAGTCTAAATGACTTTATACTACAAAAACAAATAGCATATATGTACCAGGGTATCCATTAATTCCGTTTTCTCCTGGAACACCTGGAGATCCTCTTTCACCTTTAGGGCCCATAGGACCTGGAAGGCCATCAATTCCGGCATCACCTGCAGAGAAAAGAAATCAATAAGAAGAATATTTAAAAAAAAGTAAAAACTTAAAAAAAAAAGAACTGCAAAAAGTGAGATAAAATTCTTGATGGCACATAGATAATAGAATTGTAGCAATGCCGTGATCCAACAGGCGAAAGTTGAAAGTACATACTAATGAAGTTTAGCGAATTAAACAAAAATCGGCGTTTGGATCAAAAGCCATTATCAATAGCGCAACATAGCGCAGGACAAGTGGTCAATGCCTGATTGGTAAGCAGACTATCAAAATCTGTTTTCTAAGCCTTGTAGATTGAACAATGCTGGAGACATAGTCTACGTAATGTTTCTTGGACATCAATATTGAGATGGAGCTAGAAGCTTCAGTCGATGGAAATTCAAAATTGAATATGTTAAAGAAGTCAAATTAGTGGCAATGACATTTTGTTTAGTCAGGTCATATGAAATTAATGAATCTCTAAGGTAGGATGTGATGAATAATTGATTGACAACTAGAAATTCATGAATCTCTAAGGTAGGATGTGATGAATAATTGATTGACAACTAGAAATTCATGAATCTCTAAGGTAGGATATGATGAATAATTATAATTGATTGACAACTAGAAATTCAGGAAAAAATTGTGAAGCTTTAAAGAAATCTTCGAGGTGTAAACTTTATTGTTGATTTGACTGTATTTGAAAATACAAGCGGTGCTATTGTACGCAAGGAAACCTGTCGGTGTCTAAACTGAACTCTTGAAGGTGAGAAGGAATGAACTTTGAATAAAAATACCTACAGTGTCGTCAATCTTAACTAAATAGTGCACAAGTCAATTTAAAGTGAAGTATAATGAAGTTAATCTTGTAACGTCATCTACAGAATCCAATGAGAGTCAGGTATCCTGTATCTATTAAGTGGTTAAAAAAAATCAAGGGTATAAACTTTCTAAAACAAACGAAATTTGATTGTGACAGCATACAAGTAGTCAATGAGAATTGATCTTTAAGACGAGACATTTTGTGATAACTAATCATCATTGAGTATCGTTGGAGTTTTACCGCTGTGTTTATACTTGGCGAATAACGTCCGCATTGTTTATCATCGTTGAAGCTTTACTGCTGTGTTTACACTTGTCAAACACAGATTGAGTTATTAATCATCGTTGGGGTTTTAGTGCTGTGTTTATAGTTGGTAAACACTACCTGCATTGTATATCATAGTTGAATCTTTACTGTTGTGGCTGAACTGGCTGGTCAACCATTACCCGAGCAGATTGTCTTAATTTACCTACATGAGTTTTCATGAGAAAAAATGTACAGAGAAGCGTTCCCGTAGAAGGTTCTAGGCCACAAATTAGGAGATTGACACCTGTCGGGAATTTTTAATGACAATGACGTTCATCATATTTTACTTGGAACTTTCTTATCTGATAACAATTGACTGTCTGTCACTCAAGAGACGTTCACAAATGGAGGGACTATTTTTAAAATCGTTGATTGTAGAATAGTTTATAGACCATTTTTGATGGGGAGTTAGATTCGATAAGTGGATTGTGATCAACCCTCTTTTTTTCTTCCAAATCAGTCAATGTAAATTACTGTATCAACAACTGTGAGTACAAACTGTGAGTACTGTAAATTACTGTATCAACAACTGTGAGTACAAACTGTGAGTACTGTAAATTACTGTATCAACAACTGTGAGTACAAATTGTTAGTTACGTCTTAATGTCTGATGTCATGTTGAACAAATTAATAATATACGAATGTGTCTTGTTAGAGAGAATGAATAAATAGGAAAACGACATTGATGAGTTCTGTTGTTAGGAATTAGCTTTGTCCTCAGCTTCTCTATTTTCTTAGGTCACGCAACGCCAAGTCACAGAGGTACATTTATGAGAGTGGATGATCACGGTCAACTGAAAAAATATGATTATATAAGTCATCAAGATCTATGACAGAACCAAAAATAGTAATAAACATTATCATTAGCTTTTGCATAAATGTTGCAAACTGACCATTCATTAAGTAGGTAAAAATAAGGTACACCGACCATTCATTAGGTAGGTAAAACTAAGCTACACCGACCATTCATTAAGTAGGTAAAACTAAGCTACACTGACCATTCATTAAGTAGGTAAAACTAAGCTACACTGACCATTCATTAAGTAGGTAAAACTAAGCTACACTGACCATTCATTAGGTAGGTAAAACTAAGCTACACTGACCATTCATTAAGTAGGTAAAACTAAGCTACACTGACCATTCATTAAGTAGGTAAAACTAAGCTACACTGACCATTCATTAAGTAGGTAAAACTAAGCTACACTGACCATTCATTAAGTAGGTAAAACTAAGCTACACTGACCATTCATTAAGTAGGTAAAATTAGGTACACTGACCATTCATTAAGTAGGTTAAAGTAAAGTACCTCACTGTAATAACGGAAATAAGTAAATCCTTGGTAATGACGTGATATTATTGTTTCCACTATGCGAGATCATGCAGCCCAGACTAAATACTGTCATAAATATACTGCATATTTCCCGTAAGGGAATTGCAGGTAGGGATCTTGTGTCTGAGTAATAAAGGTTGCATCCTCTTGCTTTCTCAATGTCATGTACAAGGTGAATTTTTAAAAATTAAGACCAAATACGACTTTGTTGAAAGGAAGGGGGAGGCGGCATTTTTTATGGAAAAGTGGAGGGTGTTTCTAAAAAAGCATGCCTTAAGTCCCCGTACTTGCAGTTTGCATGTGACTTTCATTACACTGTCCACAGTTACAAACTATTCACTCTATGAAATGGCGTGAGAATGGCGTAACATTACTTCTGATATTATCAAAAGTGTAAAGACTGACTAGTGTTTGAACAATTATTTACGAGTTAACATCTATAATAATCTTCCATTTTGCAGAAATAGTTCAAAGTTACCTTTTGGTCCAGGTGGTCCTCGTATTGCCTCGAGAGTAGCTAGACTACCAGCTATAGCTGACTGGTCTGCCAAGTCCCCCTTATCGCCTGTAGGAGAGAAACACCATGCTGTCAAATGTCTAATATATATATATATATATATATATATATATATATATATATATATATATATATATATATATATATATATATATATATATATTAGACATTTAGTAGGTAATCTACTAAAAATATATATATATATATATATATATATATATATATATATATATATATATATATATATATATATATATATATATATATATATATACATATATATATATATATATATATACTTCGAGTATTAAATAAAGCTCTGAAGACATTTTCATTGCACAAATCCCATAACTCTATTGCTCGTACTTCTGGGGCAATCATACCAATTGCAAATATGAGAAAAAAACCAATTAGAATACCATTACCGTTATAACAATAGAGATTCTGGTCTTGGAGTGAGATGGAAGATCACAACAGAGATTGTAGTCTTTGGGCGAGGTGGAAGATCACAAATTACAGTTGAATAATCAACATCAAAGATGTTGCACAACTTGGGTTACCAACAACATCCCTACTGTAACCATCTATTGCATGCGATGATGACGAAAGTTTCATACATGATTCTGCATCTCTCGGGTGTGTGTGTGTGGAGATGAATGAACAGTTTAATCCTGGCATAGACCCCTTTGCCATTTATGGAACAAGCACCACCACACCAACGAGAGCCTGAAGCTTCACATATCGTGTGTGGCTAGGTAAGGCAGTGAGAGGAGATTTTCTACCTGCTTCAGTGTTTTTGATTAAAGGTATATTTATAGTACTGACGATTAACAACACTAGGGAAACATTTAAAAGGTGTTTATACCTTTCTCACCTGCATCGCCTTTTGGACCCATTGAACCAGGAGCACCTGTAAAGAAAGATATGTAGAAATATCATTAAGCATTAATGTGTGACAAATAATAAAAAATATTCGGTTGCATAACACACGCGCGTATATTATATATATATACAATATATCTATAAGAAGATCACAATATATATATATGGCGTATAAAAAGTCGATATATACTGAATGAGAAATAAAATATGAGGTTATTGAAAGATCTATATTCGCACAAGTGAACTTATGAAGTGGCCTAGTGAACTGCTTGATTCATTGGATTAATGAAGGCTGAAGAGTTAACCTTTTTTTAAGTGACCAAGACATAGCGGTTCTTTCCTAATACGCAGGTGCCGGATGTCACACTTTTCAATATACCGACTTCACGTTTTTAATAATTTATTCCGGTTTCTAGTTTTTAACGCACCAGTTGCAACAACTTGTTGCCAACCAAAACATTAGGCCTAAGTCGCGAAATTATTACTGGCAAAATTTACAGCAAAATTTAAACACGACAATACTGGTTTAGTTACCTGTAGTAAAATGTAAACATTAGGTCTATGTTGCCCGTGCAACACATTAGGCCTATGTCGTAAGTGCAGCAAAACATTATGCCTATGATGAATGAATGTCACGAATGCGGCAAAATGTAAACATTTCCAAACTGTTTCCGTTACCTGAAGTACTCATTTTTTCGAATTGGTTTTGTTTCTAATGACTGATTGATGCACCTACTATTTTAATATGCTTTCTACCTCTTCCCACATTCCACCTAACTCATATTCATTTATTCGCATTCCACGGCCAGTAGTCATAATCGTTGTCTGTTACAACTGTTTTCCGGTACCAGTTCTCTCTCCTTACCTTGCCTAATATTTTGCTACACATTTCGTAAAAGTTGGGTTAAATTCGTTAAATTACTGGCACCCGTGTACTAGGAAAGAACCGAAATAGCTTTGTTGTGATAGAAGCCACTTGATCTAATAGGCGATTGACATGTGCAGTAGTATTTTTTCATAAATCTTGCTGTGTCAAGATGTCCCGATGATCTGCTCTAAGTATTAGGTCTGTTGATTCTCTTCGCACACCGGACATGTCTATAGGTGCAACGATCTCCGCTTCAGTAAATCTCTCAGGGTATAACGGCTGATGGTTCCGGTTATATTAGATAATTTGCCCTAAATACTCACAATTCATTTCATGTAGTATCACCAGCGATGTAAATGTACAGACATGGTTTGTAGACACCTTGTATCCACAGGTATCTTACTTTGTACACACACATGCACCTTTGTAGACACCGTGTATACACAAGTATCTTACTTCTTTCACGTACATGCACCTTTGTAGACACCCTGTATCTATGAAAGGTATCATCATTAGGTCAACTGAACGTCTTCTAGGAGACTGATGTACTCTGATTATTCAATTGAACGTCTTCTAAGAGACTGATGTACTCTGATTATTCAGCCATAATTGCTCATAATGAGATCGAACAGCTAAATCTGATTCACATTGGCGAGGGCCTGTGACTTCTTCATCGTGTTCAATAAACTTTAAGAAAGGTGATATTTTAATTTTATGAAAATGCTGTTTCAGATATTGGTCTAATATTGTATTCCTTTAAACCAGGGGTCGGGAACATGTGGCTCTATTGATGGCTGCATTTTGCTGGCAGACAAATGTTCGATTATTAAAAAAATATTTCTTTAGACTCCTTTGATCTACATATTAATTGCATAAAGTGAGCTAAAGTCTATTGCAGCTCAGCATCAGAAGTCGTATTAATGGTAAGAAATACTCATTATTGATTAGCAACAGCATAACAATGTTATTAAAAAGAATCCAGAGACATAATTATTGTACTGTTAGTGTTGAAATTACACAAAATGCACACATTTACTTGAATTTTTAGTTTTAAACATAATGTATGGCTCTCACAGAATTACTTTTCAAAATATGTGGTGTCCATAGCTCTCTCAGACAAAAAGGTTCCCGACCCCTGCTAAACAATTCAATGACGTAAAATGACAATACAGCCACCTCCACCACTAGTTCTACTACACTACTGCTACTGCTTATACTACTGCTACTACTAACACTACTACTGTTGCTGCTACTGCGACTTGTACTACCGCTACTACTACTATTATTTATACTACTACTACTACTTCTACTATTAATACATAACTGCTACTGCTACTACTATTACAACTATTATTAATACTACTACTACTACAAAGTTACTACCACTACTACAAAGTTACTTCCACTACTACTACTACTACTACTACAACTACTACAACTACTACAACTACTACTACTACAGCTACTACTGCTACTATTTCTCCGGGCTACATCATGTTAATGTACAGGAGTTTGAGAACTAACGTAAAGAGCAGGAAATCCTGTATTATATGAATATATCGTGTGATTGTGTACTCATAATTTATAATATTTCAATTACCTCTCTCTATTATATATGTTTATCATGATTGAAAATGTTTGTATGTTCAAAGAAACATGTATACCTGGTTGTCCAGCAGCTGCGCAGTAAAGCTGGGCCTCTTTACAGTATCCATGTAAAGCAACAATCTTGGAAGACATAGGAATTGAAATTAAATTAGTAATTGAAAACTCGCTTGATACATGACAAGAAATGATGCTTAAGTGAATGCAAGGGAACAATTTATTTAATGCAAACGTATGAACAAATACGGTGGACACATGCATCTGGATTTAGACTTTTTCGTTCGTTCGCTAAAATATATATGTATCAGTAATGTTTTGTCACCTCAATAGACTTCTTCACCATCTTTGTGAAGACGGCTGAATATACTTCACCACCGTTGTGAAGACGGTTGAATAGACTTCACCACCGTTGTGAAGACGGTTGAATAGACTTCACCACCGTTGTGAAGACGGTTGAATAGACTTCACCATCTTTGTTTTGACTTGTGTCCTGTTCTGAGAAGTAAACCTGCAACTTTTTCTGACTTGCTCATAATCATGATCTTATAATGGTTTTTGTGAATTGAACCAGTCCGTTCAACGGCACCAAATCGCCTAGCAACTATTGAACACGTGTTCTTCCGTACTTGACTAACCGCATCTTCCAAGATTGGAAGCTATGCGATTTGGTGCCGTTGAACGGACTGGTTAATACCCGTTAGTCTCAAGAATTTTTAAAAATTGTCCTCTGGCTTCCCACTTAAATTTAGTGGTTTTTTATGTCCAGCGCTCTGATTGATTTGTTTTATCTGATGGTTAAGTGTTTAGTACACCTGGTTAGTCGTCGGTATCACACCCTTAGCTAATTGATCCGTTACTTCCTGGTTATTCACAGTGAGATGGTATCCACTACATGGATACCTTGTGCTGGTTACACAGTTCAGTCAGTAGTATTTGTAGGAATGGTAGGTTTTTTCTATACTGCAGCGCTTGGAGTACAAATCTTGCAAGATTTACACTAAATGTGAACTTACAAGCAAATGATGTTGAGGTGAACAAATTTAGTCTGATGTTGAGGTGAACAAATTTAGTCTGATGTTGAGAACACATTTAGTCTGATGTTGAGGTAAACGCACTTAGTCTGATGTTGAGGTGAACACACTTTGATATTGAGGTGAACAAATTTAGTCTGATGTTGAGAACACATTTAGTCTGATGTTGAGGTGAACAAATTTAGTCTGATGTTGAGGTGAACACACTTTGATATTGAGGTGAACAAATTTAGTCTGATGTTGAGAACAAATTTAGTCTGATGTTGAGGTGAACAAATTTAGTCTGATGTTGAGAACACATTTAGTCTGATGTTGAGGTAAACACACTTAGTCTGATGTTGAGGTGAACACACTTTGATATTGAGGTGAACAAATTTAGTCTGATGTTGAGAACACATTTAGTCTGATGTTGAGGTAAACACATTTAGTCTGATGTTGAGGTGAACACACTTTGATATTGAGGTGAACAAATTTAGTCTGAAATTGAGAACACATTTAGTCTGATGTTGAGGTAAACACATTTAGTCTGATGTTGAGGTGAACACATTTAGTCTGACATTGAGGCGAACACATTTAGTCTGATGTTGAGGTGAACACATTTAGTCTGATGTTGAGGTAAACACATTTAGTCTGACATTGAGGTGAATACATATAATCTGATGGTAGTGTAAAGTTTACTCCGTATTAATTTCCATATTAATGATGACTAGCTATCTGTTCAGACGAAATATATGTCTTTCATAGTAGTGTACGTCTTGGCTGATGTACTTACATAGTGTACGTCTTGGCTGATGTACTTATATAGTGTACGTCTTGGCTGATGTACTAACATAATAGTGTACGTCTTGGCTGATGTACTTATATAGTGTACGTCTTGGCTGATGTACTAACATAATAGTGTACGTCTTGGCTGATGTACTTATATAGTGTACGTCTTGGCTGATGTACTTATATAGTGTACGTCTTGGCTGATGTACTTACGATTCTTGATCACACACATCCAACTTCAGCACGTGATTTTCGATTTTCGTTAACAATAATATTCTATTTTAACTAATCTCATGTCTAACCCACCTAGTCATCTTTTAGACACGCATGGCAGATGATACTGTTAATATTCTTGACTCTGATGCCCCCCCCCAAAAATACTGGAGCGTTGATCCAATCTGATGACCGGAATAGCAACGACCAGGAATAATAATAATAACAACAAGGCATTCACAGTCAAGCATACACATAACTGATTTATAGCTTATTCTGCTAGTAAATCTGTCTGATTTCTCTACGTCTGCAGACACTGATGTCTAATCCAGCTTCCTGTCACGTGCTTCATTCATTTTGTTTATCAGACGAACATAAAAAATACATAAGCTTTCTATGAATAATTTCAATATCTTTGATATACAAGATACAGATTTCAAGGAGATATTTGACCAGTGTTACACACTAAAACACAGCAAACCTTCACACAATGTCGTGAAAATGTGTGTAGTAAATTCACAGCAAAGATGCAAACATGTCTTATTCGATTTTCTGTCTTGTTATCCATACATAACACATGTTTTACCACCTCATTGTTTTTGGCATACAGAATTGTAACAGACGTGTATAGAGAAAAAAAAAAACTAGTTATATTAATTTTATGGAATACAGATCAGTAATTATTAATTCCGATTTAGCGATGGGTAACGATTAGTTTTAGAAATTCAGTCATGTCTCGTTACGTGGTTTGTATAAGTAACGAGACACGACTCACTCAAAAATATGTGCATGAACGCTCGAGGAGGTAGAGAAAAAGACGGCATAAGAAAATCCTGGATTGACAACATCAAGCAATGATCTGGGCATCATTTCTTTACATTTGTGCGAATTCCTGAAGACAAGTGTTTGGAGAGCCCTTTTTGATGATGTCTTCAGTGTAGCACTTATCCGACCCTGACAGCAGTCTTTATTAATTATATTTATAATAATAATTATTATTCTTATATTATTATTATTATTGTTATTATTATTACTATGTTTTCCATTATTACTGTCAATGTCTTCCAATATTTAAGCAAGATTTTGATGTTGCTGAAGATAGAATAGAAAAAAAGAAATACTAATTATTATTTCTAAGTTATAATACAGCATATTTCTTACCATTGCTTCCTTTGAACGCTGCATGCGACAGACAAATCACATTTTCATTAGACAAGTATACATTAGTCAAGTATACATTAGTCAAGTATACATTAGTCAAGTATACATTAGTCAAGTATACATTAGTCAAGTATACATTAGTCAAGTATACATTAGTCAAGTATACATTAGTCAAGTATACATTAGTCAAGTATACATTAGTCAAGTATATATTAAATTCAACATAGGTTAGTTATCTGGAAGATATTGTTGGACATAAACATACACATGACATATCGTGTCAAAACAATTCTGATCAGATAGAATCTACTGAGGAAACATAAGAGGCCCAAAAGTCTTAGAAGATTGACTTAATTTACTGGGGTTACCCCATATTTACTCCGTCCATCTCACCGAAGCGAACATCACCTGTCGAGAGTACCACTCATAGCACGTAAATCCGTAGCTTCAGGAAATAATCCTATATTGATAAGAAAATCATATTTAAAAACAAGACGTCGCGAATGAAATTCGAACCCACGATACACAGAGCACAAGGCGAACGACGTACACCACTACGCTAGGGAATCACTATTTATCAAAGAAGAATACATATGGACACTACAAAACAGAAGATGGTTTGTATACATTGAGTCCGTATCTGTACAGTTGGTTCCGACTGGAGATTGTGACAACAATGTGATTGTTCTATTAGAAGATGGCTTCTATACAACGAGTACGCATTTGCACCATTGGTTCCGATTGGAAATTGAGAACACAGTGAGGTGATTGTTCTATTAGAAGATGGCTTCTATACAACGAGTACGCATTTGCACCATTGGTTCCGATTGGAAATTGAGAACACAGTGAGGTGATTGTTCTATTAGAAGATGGCTTCTATACAACGAGTACGCAAACGTACAGTTGTCTCCAACTGGAGATTGAGAATACAATGAGGTGTTTGTTTTGTTAGTGGGTAAATGAATTAAAATATTTCACAACCATGTCTCAACCAACATTGGTTATATAAGAGCGCATAACCATTAAAATGGGATATATTAAAGTTCAGATGCTGTTCACGTATCGGAATTGGCAAAGATTGATTAAGATCTTCTAGGTTAGAGATGGTGCTGAAGATGATGATGCATGTAGTGAGTCCGACTGTGGATAATGAGTCATGTGCCCGCTAGGAATTTCCTTCCATACTGAAAATTTGTGGGTGGAGTCTGCTGTACATTAAGCAGCTCACGCCTTTGTTCTAGAACATTTTTGATGACAATTATAACTGAAGTTCTCTGCAACAAATGCACCAATCCTGAGTCTATGACGCCACTCGGTCTTCTTTTGAGTCAGTCACTTGAAGGAAATTGTGCAACATTGAAACATGACCGTCTTCAATATAATACCTGCTGGCTAAAATGAAATCTGTCTTTTAAAATGACTCATTTAGCCATTCCCTTGATTTTCATTGGCTGTCACACAAAGTATAATCATTGTGACCAATGAAAATCACTGATATAGTATAATGAGTCTTTAAGACGGCATTTGCCAGGTGGTCTTATATTGATATGTCACAGCTGAAGTTAGCCAGTGGTATCTTGAGCGTGTTTTAAAAACGATTTTCCTGTTCTTCGGTTTTGCGGAAACCAATTTTGAGATCTCCATATAGAATTGGCAGACGTTGATCTTTCGATCGGAACCAGACGATATGCCAAACGTGTCAGTGTCATCAATATTGCACGCCACTGATTGATTGGATAATATTGCTGACATATTTATATGATATTAGGTTTTTCCTCAGACGTTTTGATACTCCTGTCATCACTATTAACTTTTCAAGGAAGTTGAGCAAAGAATCTTTCAATCGTAAGTCTGTGACTATTGACTAAGCTAACCTCCCTCTCATTAAAAGTAATAACAGTAACCTCCGACGAGTGTTGCTGCGCATCCTATGCTCTCAACCACTCGCCTCGCAACTTGAATCAACACGTTTTCCGTCTTCGATTGGTTCAAGTTGCGAGGCGAGTGGGTGTCATTTTAGCGGTCATAGTTGAAATTTTGTTAGATGCATGACTTTTCTTTATTAATAAGTCCTGATTGCATCTATATTATATTATTCATCCTTCGATATGTGCAGTAAAAACTAATATGTAATTCTGGCATTGAATCCACTGCCATGTATACACCAGCAATACTCTAGCCCAGGGGTCGGGAACCTTTTTATCTGAGAGAGCCATGGACACCACATATTTTGAAAAGTCATTCTGTGAGAGGCATACATTATGTTTAAAACTAAAAATTCAAGTAAATGTGTGCATTTTGTGTAATTTCAACACTAAAAGTACAATAATTATATTTCTGAATTCTTTTTAATAACATTGTTACGCTGTTGCTAATCAATAATGAGTATTTCTTACCATAAATGCGACTTTTGATGCTGAGCTACAGTAGACGAATTCATTTGTAGAATAAATATTGATATGCAATTAATATGTAGATCAAAGGAGTCTAAAGACATTTTTTATAATTGAACATTTGTCTGCGAGCCACTAGCAGCCATCAATAGAACCACAACTGGCTCGTGAGTGATGGGTTCCTGACCCCTGCTCTATAAACACAGGGGAATGAATGTAGTAAATACTATGACCAAATTCTGCTAGAATATATGGAACACAAAACAATGAATCTCTGAACTGATACAATCACTAACAATACCCATTTCCAAGAAAGGAAATTTTAGAGTGTGTAAGAATTACAAAACCGTTAGCCTTATAGAGCACCTGAGTAAAGTGATGTTTAAAATACACCTAAACAGAATAAAGCAAAAGTCTGAAGAAGTAATTGTAGAAGAACAAGTTGGCTTCAGAGTAAGCAGAAGCGTTGAACAAATATTTAACATGAGAATATTAATTGAAAAACATATTCAGCAATGACGTGATTTATTCCACAATTTCATTGATTATACAAAGGCGTTTGACAGTGTTTATCATGATGATCAGTGGTGCACACACTGAGCCATTTTCATTTTGACACCACAATCATAGACATTGTTGAATCACTTTATAAAAATGCAAGTAGTTCTCTCTTATCCCAGACAATTATACGACGTCATTTACACATATTTGGTTTATCATACAATTGAGAAGATGTTTATTATAAATTGAAATGTTTTATACACTCTAAAAACAAGATAGACGGTGTTTAAGGTTGTATCCGGTGTAATGTCTGAAGTGGTAAAATTTCTTTTCTCGATAACCAGTAATTAGTATGCCGACAAAGATCAAAAGATTTCATGCGTTTTAAAAACTGGATGACAAAAAGAAATTAAATATTTATTTGGTATAACATCATACAAAAATTAAAAATGGCAATACGTTAGACCACAGCGGTTTTCAACCTTTCATAGGGGTCGCCTAAGACCATCTGAAAAAATAGACCTATATGAAGTAGCAACGAAAATAATTTTATGGTTGAGAGTCATCACAGCATGAGGAACTGTATTAATGGGTCGCGGCATTATGAAGGTTGAGAAGCACTGCGTTAAATGTATTTGCTTGAGGGCAAGGCTAGTGAAACGCGATTGAGATTACGTTCTATTGCGTCATGTAGGCCTACATATATGTCCGGATTTTTAAAGTGATTAAGTCAATTCAAATTATTTTTAAATGTGTCCAGATAACGCTGATCTTCATGCTCACTATATATTTCGCTAGTAATGATTGGAAACACATGTATAAATAACCAAATGGTCGGAGGGTGTCCGACAAAGTGGAGGGTGCCGCAGTAACCAAAGCAACCAATAGTAATGCAAAAGTTGTCAACACTTGAAAAACATTTGAAAACACATGCCAGGCTAATGTATTCATCCATGGTTAAATATAGGGTGTCAATAAAGTCTCTGTTCTCTGATATCACACAGTTGCGCACCACAGACCCACACTAAATACTCACAGTTTTTGTGCCACAGTGTGAACACAAACGTAAATGTGCGAACAGAGATTTTGTAGATGCCAGACACTTGGTTTCCCATATTATTTACGTCTATCAAATATAGTTACTAACAAGATTCCGATTAAGAATCAATTTAAGGAAAATAAATGCCACCAACATAAAAAAAGTATGCGAATCTAAAACGCCGCTTCTGCTTTCAAAGTGCCCATTGGTATGGCAGCCCCCTGTTGAGAAATAAAGCTCTATTTCAATACGTCAACTTTAATAAATTAATAAGGCGATGGCGAGGTCGTATAAGCGACAGACGTCCTGATTATAAAGTAGTTATAGATGTAATAACACAACGTCATCACAGATCCGTGTCACGTGATACTTACTAGTATCTATAACACGCAATTCCCGCCTTGGAGAAAGTAGATCGGTGACTCCCAAAGTGAATGAGGTGTGGGGTGGAGGAAAAGTTTAAACGTAAAACAAGATTTATAGCAATGAGGCTTAAAAAACATTGACAGTTTGCACTGCATGTCAATGACTTTTTTAGGCAAAATCGTGACCACGGAAGAAAATTTGTCTTAAAAAGAGGCCACAGGTAAAAAAAAGGTTAAGATCCGCTGAAGTAGATGCTGAAATAATGTACGTGTCTCTAGATGATATCAATACTGACTTCATACGTAAACATTCGAACTCCCATTGAGACCTTCAGAAAATTTACATTGACTTTGGCTAGTTTTTAAAATTGGTTTCCGTATGTCTGTACTTCATTTGTTATTCCGGAATATTTTCAAGTCAATAAATGAGTTGTTGTTACTGTCTGCTTGTCAAGTCAATGAGTAGGTTATTGTTTCTGGCTGTTTCTTAAGTCGATGAGTAGGTTATTGTTTCTAGCTGTTTGTCAAGTCAAGGAGTGTAATGTGACATATTAGCTCCAGAACGTTGTCGCTATCAGTATCGCAATTCTAAGGAATATAACAGTATCGATATTCTAAAGGATATAACAGTATTGTTATTTTTAAGGGATATAACAGTATCGCAATTCTAAGGAATATAACAGTATCGCTATGCTAAGGAATATAACAGTATCGCTATTCTAAGGAATATAACAGTATCGACACTCTAAGGGGTATAACAGTATCGATATTCTAAGGAATATAACAGTATCGCTATTATAAGGGATAAATCAGTATCGCTATTCTAAGGAATATAACAGTATCGACACTTTAAGAGATATAACAGTATCGCAATTCTTTGCTTCTATTTAGGGACCTTGCAACATCATACACAAATAGCATGAAAATAAGGAAATTAGCTTCACTGAGCATCAGTGTCATCTGTCATGTATAACGCGGAAAACCGACTTTTTTGATAATTTTATAGGGGGGGGGGGAGAAGGAAGAAAATGAATGTTGGTTGACACCGCATAGAAGATAAAGATGATTCAATAACTATACTGAAGTCAGACGTGTGGGAATGAAATGTGCAGATATCGCAGCTAAGCTACAAACCAAAGCATAATACATTCCTTTCTCCAGACTACATCATGATAACTGCTGGAATTTCATAAGGAACCCTGAAGAAAAATAACTATAAACAGCATGATTTATTTTTACCCGACAAACTCACACAACCGGATATCCGATCAGTGACGAGAAACGCGCGCCTAAACACCACATCACTGCCTTCACATAAAGTTTCGTAATTTTGTTTTAAAAAAAACCCCCAAAAATCTATAGAAATAAATATAATAAATATACACAAAAAAGTGAGATTTGCTTCCTAGAATGTGAAAAGTGAAGAGGTAGATGGATCAGACATGGCGTTAATGACAGTTATTGTTTGTGATGTTGATTTCTAACGTTAAACTCCGTGACAGGTTTTGTTTAACTAATGCTGGGTAAAGTATCTCATTGCAAAATGTGAGCTTTAAACCTAGACTGTGGATGTGCTCTCTTGTGAAGTGGGAAATGGGGGAACCACCGTTGGAGAACGTTCTGTGGGAAGTTACAAAAAAAAATGATTGGCAAATAATCCACTTAGTCATTCAGGTGCCGAGGTTAAGTCTCTCGCCATTTAGAGGTCGATTCCGAATGTAATTAGAGACTAACGGGACAAATGAGAGTTGTCAGAACTAGGAGCGTACAAGCTGTTACTTGTGTTCTGGCAACTGAACACTTTATGAGTAAAATGAAACAAACAGAAGAACTACCGCTGTAAGAAAAACAAATGTTCTATTACTTATATAGAAGTAATATTTAGAAAGTAAAATTTTTAATTGGTGTCTTTTTCTTCTTCAGCGTTCATTCTCAAACTCCCGCTGGATGTCTCTTGCAGCAGGGCAATTGTCCTACTAAATTTCTAGCAGGATGTAGTCCAGAGAATAGAATTGCGTTGTATTGCCTTTTTATTTGAGGCAATGGCCCGACACATCAGTCTTCGGCGTGCTTTAATTGGTTTAGATGCATTATTTGTAGGTATAATAGAGCAGTTGTTGGAGAAAAGTAATCGAGTCGACCTGCGTGGTAGTGCGACTGTGGGAATGGGGTTTCTATAATAATTTAAAAAATCAGTTCACTTCGATTTAGGCTTGTAATCAAGACCTTCTCCAAATATTGGTGCTATGGATTAAGTCACTGATTTATACTTGCCCAAGTGATCAGTGATGTACATGTCAAGAATGTTGCAAAATGTTACTTTTTTTTTTTGCTTCTGGAACTTTTTTGCGTGAAATGAAACATAAACAGTTGACCGCACAGGCCACAAGACTACACACACATCTCCACAAGATAAAGGCTGTTCAAAATGACCACTGTCCTTTTCAAAAGGCTCCACAGACCCAAGAACAATTTTTGCGAACCTACTCACTCTTTGGCGACTTGAGGATTGAAACTTTGCCCAAGAGACAGATGTGGAAGTCAAACTATGGGGTCAACCATCAGTAACACCTGCTGACGGTTGAGTTAATAGAGGAGGACGTTCTTCCTGTATATAATTCTGAGCATAGGAAACTAATCTGAGAAAAAGAAGAAGAGGAGTTATATTTTTATATATTTCTTCATTAACTAACTGACAGTTTAAATAAATACTATAAAAGTAAACAAAAAATTTCTTTAAATGGGTCGACCGATCTTTGGAAATTGGTGCATGTCTTACCTGACGAGAGCAGTACCGCCGTGATATGTTGGGCTAACATGAATAACATAGCATACAAAGTCACAAATATTCAACTGCTCGACTTGTGTCTCATAATACAAAAATGTCAAAGTATACAATTATGTCAGAAAGTTGCATGTTAAGAAAGGATTGGCTTATGTTATTAAACAATTTGTTGTCCAAAGTATTACACGGATATACTTCCTGGTCATGCGGGGATCAGAGGCAATAAAAGAACAGTCTCATTGTGGGCAATTCTATGGTTTATGGCACAATAATTAAGAGATTGGATCGACCTAATAGTGGCGGTCATTGATTGACTACAGATCGAATAATATGCTGCTGGAGGCGAAATGTGCAGTTACAAAGAATGAAACATATGTGGATGGATCACCAGGATTTAGGGAAGGAAGTCTGTCCTCTCTCTACAGTTACGAAGATCACACAATCAACATCTGACTGGAATTTATGAGGCTGTATTCTCTTGAATGGCTTTTAGAAAGGAGAACGAATCACTTACGAGAATATCCCGTGTGTGTTGATTGATTCTAATCAAGAATCAAGGAAAAGGTTCAAGAAGCAATCTTGGAAAGTTAGATCTCTAGCATGGTAGTGAGTTTATCAAACGCATTCAGTCAGAAAATGTTCAACTATCACGGCATATGTGACAGTATAGTTAGAAAATGAACTTCCCAATCACACATTGCCTGGACCAGTTCAAGGTTTATATCGAAGAGATGGCTCTTTAAGCTACATTGGCCACCAATCAATCAATCAATCAATCAATCAATCAATCAATCAATCAATCAATCAATCAATCAATCAATCAATCAATCAATCAATCAATCAATCAATCATCAAATCAATCAATCATCAAATCAATCAATCAGTCAACCGTAATCCTTCAGGGTCATAGGGGTACCACATTGAATGCTTCAGCGTACAGAGTCCTCCAGCGAATTATGTCCTCAGCGATGCGGATGAGTGTTGACATATCTTGTCCTGTCCATTCCTTGATGTCTGTCCATGCCTTTATTTGTCCTCCTCTGCTTCTCCTTCCTTCGACAGTTCCATGCAGTATTGTTTTTGACAAGGAATCATGTCTACACACATGTCTAAACCATGCTAGTTTTCGTTGTTTCACTATTGAAAGTAATGGTTCTTGTACACCTGCATACATCTCTAGTATGTTTCTTGCGTACACATTGGTCTTATGTTTCCTATAGGAAATTCGTAGAATTCGTTTGTAGCATTTGTACTCGACATTGGCCATATTAACTAATGGAACGTAGGGGCTAACAATTGAATACTAGTTGAAAAACCCCTTAACCAGCGCCGAAGCTAGGCAGGTCGACTGTGGTTGCTACCGAGGTTCCCAGCGCATTAAACAGTATCCTCGGACGCTACAACTGAAATTAAATTAATTTATGCAAAAGAGAGGCGTCGCGGAGCGTGTTCAAATTCTTCTTATCGCGCTGTCCCTAACCATAAAATGCTTTCATTACAGTTATATTGAATGTGAACATTGTATTGATTGCTAGTGTTGTTTACTAAAATTTACTGTCTGGTTCTGTGACTGGGAGTGGGACGAGTTTCAGAGAGTGCAGACACCTTTGCTCACCTTCGTAACACAATAATGACGTTCGGAACGTAAATATTATTTATACACTCGCTACACACGGAAGAGGGTGGAGGTATCGTTACATTTCTGAATATTTGTATGCCTTGACACCCACCAAGAATTTCAAGCGTTGAATCTTTTGCATGCTATGTGCTTTTCGGGAGATGGAGATCCTCGAGAGCTGTGCTTCCTGCACAAAGAATTCCAATTCTCAGTGGTATGCCTTGAGAAGATGCTCTTTGTGCATCTTTTGTCTGTGTGTAAACGTATGATACCAGCTTGATGACACACGTGTTGTTATTTACACATTTTGGTCCGTCATTCGGCACTAAAGGTGGTCATAAATAACAAGTAATTTCGCGAAATAACAAGCATTTTAACGATGGGGATATTTTCTGTGACGAAGGCGCTACACTGGCAGGAATCGCAAGCCTATCCTCCTGCATGCATACTGAGTAACTCGATGAGTATACTTCAGAAAGTTAAAGCAAGTGAAATGCGTAAACGTTTGGTGGAGTCATTGGAAAGGGCTAAAGATTGGGTCTCACGGCACACAGTCGCTTCCATCTTTGTTCCTAGACATTCAGGTGTGGAAGGAAGCGAGCAGGTTAACATGTTCTGCTTTTGTAAGGCGACCTACCTATAGACAGAGCAGTACTGCTCAATGCTCAGCGAGAGTTTGCACGATCGGACGATCGCACTAAGTGCATGAGGAGTGTGAGGTACACTTATTTCAACCGAGGACGTTAGTTAAATTTGGCTATATCAGAGGGTTTAACCAAAGAAAATAGTGGAGGTCACGGTTCTGGTACCCCAGCCACCACGACCTCCGTAATTCATTATATTTTGTATAATGTATATCCATCCATATGGTCTAATTGTCTGGGCACGTCTGCGAATGCCCGAAGACAGATGAGATTATATAAATGTAAATTTATTCATATTAAAGGTCAAAGTTTAAACTACATGTTAACCAGAGAATGACACTATCGTATCTTCATTGACATGAGATATGAAACAGTTGTATTTTCTTTCACAAATAATTATACGGTCTATGAGAAAACTTAAGCGTGCACATTTAAATACGTGTCTTAAAGTGTCATTATTTCCAAGCGAGGTAATCCTCATCGAAATATTACAGCTACTGTGAACGATAAATCTGTTTACATGATTACTGAGTAGCTTCACGCAAGTCCATTTCCAAGGTAGTCCTGCCGGTAGATCGCAAATAGCGTGGCTTATTTTGACTGATGTGAGTGATCATTGATCACTTTGTGTGTACTTTGTTTCACCAGCTAACAAAATCTACGGATAAACTTGGATCAGCCAATATAAGTGATGCTGTGTGTGATAAGCGAGTAGACCTTCTCTAAAGAGAGTGATTACTTAATGTCTATATGTCATTCACTTGTAATATAATTCTATGTAATTTGTTGTCGTCAAAAAGACACACAAATGTTGCTTATTTTAACGTTGAATATTTGGTGTTGTACTGTAATATAAGCCGGATGTTGAAATGTTTGATGGTTTAAGGGTCGTAGAATAACGAATTCGCTGTATTCAGAATTCTCTTTCAACGAGAAATGTTACAAATAGGCTGTATTTGTGTTTCTATAAAAGAAGGGGAGGGCATATACATTCAGAAATCTAGTCATATTTTGGTATGGCACGTCCCCCCCCCCTCCACTACGGATCGAAATACGACTTTGCTAATAGGCAATTTTCATAAAAAATATTACTCTTTCATATGAAATACTTCCCAAAACCAATAGTTTATTTACTGGCGCATGACAGAGAGGGTAGAGCGTTTGTCTCACATCCGTGAGGTCCAAGGTCCTATTCCCGGTAGGGGTTGCGTTTTTTCAGTCAGAAGATAAATTAACTGAGAGCAGGTAGCTCTTGACAGGCCATAGTGTGTCAGACATATCCTGATCATGTGTGGAAAAAAGACAGTGGGTCTAAATTTTCACACTGAACTAAAAGTACAGGGCTTTATATAACAAACATGGACATGCCATCTCTTGATATACTACATATCTAACGACCAAGTATGCCATAATCCGAAAATCGAAAGTCATTCATTCCTGTGACGCATTTTGGTACATCATAAGCAGAGAAAAGACAAAATATATAATACAATTATAAACACGATATATGTTACTCCTGTATGGTGTGACATTCTTTCCAGGACACAGTCATCTTTGTGAAATTCCTGAAAGCCCGGCGGTCTTTGGCAAGTTGACCATCTTCATCTAGCGATACGTGCATGCATTACTGAATATCTTTGTCCAACAACGTCTTGGTCGGCCTCTACCTCTAGTGCCTTTTATCGCTCTCTTCAACAACACTCTTCCCATGTCTTTGTGTCCCTTTTCATGGCCGGACAAACCGAACTTCCTTCTTTGTGTCCCTTCTCATGGCCGGACAAACCGAACTTCCTTCTTTGTGTCCCTTTTCATGGCCGGACAAACCGAACTTCCTTCTTTGTGTTCCTTTTCATGGCCGGACAAACCGAACTTCCTTCTACTTGGCTGGACAAACCGAACTTCCTTCTTCATATGACAATTAATGAAAGGTAATAGTATTTCAGCAAAACTGTATAAAAATAGTACTTGCGTAGAACACAAGTAATGTAGAAGGCTAACTGGACGAAGAGTAACAGACTATAAATGGCGGGTGCAAACATGAACAAATATTAACAGTACACAGAAAATAAGTATACAAATAACAATATACAGGACATAGTTGACGTTCGAGTAAAAGAAGGTTATCAAGATGACACGCACATAAAATAAATAAATCACATGTAGGAATGATACTGTGACACACTAACGTGTCGGAGCGAAATGTGGATGCGAGATGCCGAAATGATACGAACAGAAAATGCATGAAAACGTAAATACATGTGGAAACGAAACGAATAAAAAGATGACGTAAATGACGGAACAAAATGAATAAAGATAAGGACAACAGTAACCGAAAACAAAGGAGCGGCCGGAATAGTCCAAAAGTTTTGAGGGTACCAAACTAAAAATTAAAACGATTTTTAAGAGCATACCTATATCTAGCATCAGTAGTGCAGGATATTATGGCAGTAACCTGAGTATCAAGAACACCACGACGGCTATTACCATTGAAGTGTCTGGTCACAGGAGTAGGTTTACTGTGTTTGATGGCATGAAGACGGCTGCAGAAGCTGTCACTCAATCTTAATTAAGCCAGTTTCACCGATGTACTGCTTGCCGCAGCATTTACGTATGATAACGTAAATTACATTACATGATTCACATGTAAAGGCCTCATCAATAATGCAAGTGGCCTTAGGAAAAGAGACGGAGCGCATCTGAACCACATAAGGACATGCGTAGCAAAAACCGCGTGAGCAACGAACAGTGTCAAAATGGTCAGGCACAGAAGACCGAAGGTGGTTGTGAATCAAGATGTCATTGGGATTTGTGTCGTACCTATAGGCAACTAGAGGCAAGTCTGGAAAGAAGCACGCGTGTGAGGATCAGACTGGAGAAGGGAATGTTTAAGCAAGATACGCTGGAAAGTAGTTATGGGGATGAATGGTAAGGACAAGTTTAACTATCAGAGAAGGAGGAAGTACCCTGGGAATTAGTCAAGGCGAGATAACTGACGTAACGGAGCCAAGCTGATGAAAGGATACTGTTAGGCAACGAACTTCTGCGGACGAAATCAATCACCTTAGAGGATTTGCCAAGAAAGTTGTCCTCATGACTAGTTAATCTATGAAGACGAAGAAGCTGGGATAATGGCAGAGAGTTGGACAAACAGGAAGATGAGAAGAAGTATAGAACAGAAAACCATGCGCTCTAGTAGGTTTGTAGTAGACGGATGTGCTGAGGTGAGGGGGGTGAATGGTGACAATGATGTCAAGGACTTTTGGTCGAAACGTTGATTATGCCCTGTGTATTGTTATTTATATGATTATGTTCTGTGTACTGTTTCACGTTTGCACCCGCCATTGAAAGTTTTAGCCTTCATTCAGTAAGACATTACCTGTGTTCTACTTTCACCACGTACTATCTTCATTCTTAATGTGCTTACATGCCAGCCTTGAAACTTACCATGTCTTGGTTGTTTTTTTTGCGCTTTCCATCGTGCTCTCAGGACTCTTCTATAGCACGTCATTTAGAAAGACTATTCTCTTGGGCAACTCACTGCGGACATGCAGAGACGATTACAGGCTTTCGAATAAAAATGCTGCAGACAAATTCTAAGAATTCCCTATAGGGAACACAAGACCAATGTGTACGTAAAAAATAAAGTTGAGATGTGTGCAGGTGTTCAGGAACCATTGCTTTCAATAGTGAAACGACGAAAACCAGCAAGGCTTGGACATGTATGCAGACATGATTCCTTATAAAAAACAATACTGCAAGGAACTGTCGAAGGTGGAAGAAGCAGAGGAGGTCAAATAAAGGCACAGGACAGACATCAAGGAATGGACAGGACAAGATATTTCCACACTCATCCGCATCGCTGAGGATAGATATCACTGGAGGACTCTGTGTGCTGAAGCATCCAATGTGGTACCCTTACGACTCCGAATGGTTACGGGCTTATTGATTGATTATCTTGGCTGTAGTTTTATTTATTGTCCATGTTTCGTAGCCATAGGTCATCCACTTAGAACACACATGTTCGTAACAAATATACCTTAATTTCGTGTTTGCCCCGTACCACAGTTTGTATTTAGGTGTTTTAATTTGGACATCGCTATTGCTGTTCTCCTCCTGGTGTCGACTATAGTCGACTGAACTGTTTATGTTAGTTCCTGAACTGTTTATGTTAGTTCCTGCACTGTTTATGTTAGCTCCTGCACTGTTTATGTTAGATCCTGCACTGTTTATGTTAGCTCCTGCACTGTTTATGTTAGCTCCTGCACTGTTTATGTTAGCTCCTAGATATTCGAAATGTGCCACTTGTATAAATGTAGAATGGTTATTTTACATGATTCTAACTACCAGTAGTATTTACTAACCTTTCCCCAGCCGTAGACGGATGTGTCGGGCCAATTGCGCAAATAAAACGGTGACAACTCATTTCAATTGTTTTGACTACATTGTACTGGTAATCTAGGACATTCTATTGCTACAAGACAGATCCAGCGGGAGTTTGAGAATGAACACAGAATAAGAAGACTAACACTGTTTCTCAGCACGTCTAAGTATATACTTTATTATCTTAGTAGGACCTGATATAGAAACAAATAGCTACAAATGTTTTCATACTAACACATACAAGCAATAGATAATAGCACATACAATAATTAAACTGTAAATTGAGTTACAAGTAAATTGTATATTTTTTACTATGTGCTGGCTTATATTTACACCCTTCACGGCTGCCATGTCCAGAGAATGCACATATTAAAGTTGAATTTTCACGGTGTTTTTGGTATTTAAAATTGTATTGCACAAATTTGTGTCGTGTGTTTTGGGTATTTAGAAGTCTGCTGCACCATTTTGTAATTGGTGTTTTGGGTATTAAATGTGCTTTGAATCAATTTGTGACGAGTATTTTGGGTATTCAGAACTTTATTGCAACCAATTTGTCACTGATGTTTTGTGTTTTCAAAAGTTTATTGCAGCAATTTGTAACTAATGTTTTGGGCATTCAAAATTGTATTGTTTAAATGTGTGAATTGTGTTTTGGGATTCAGAAGTTTATTGCACAAAATTTGTAACTATGTTTTGGGTATTCAGAAGTTTATTGCACAAAATTTGTAACTATATTTTTGGGTATTCAGGAGTTTATTGCACCAATCTGTGACATGTTTTTTTATGCATATAAAATCCCGTTGCTCGTGCTTTTGACTTGTGTTGTGGGAATTAAAAAAAAAATTTGTACCAATTTGTAACTAGTGTTGTGGACATTCAAAATCCTATTGCGTTCATTCGCTATAAGTATTTTTGACATAGAAAACTTCACTGTATCTCTGTGATGTATGATACATGACAAAACCACGTGTTATACGGTAATGTTTATAAAGACACACACATTCCTGAAGAGATATATTGCTTATATATATATCGAAACAATCGTTATACCAGTGCTTGAAGCTACTCTTAAAAGTAAACATTAAACACCGGGGAGGACAATTCGAAAGACGGTACAGAGGTGCCTGTCTCACGAAACAGCTTGTTTTCGGATAGCTATTCAATGTAACACTAGAACTTGATAATAGTGTGTTTAGTAACTAGCCATGGCCAGGAACATTGTGCTCATCCACAGATTGTTAGAATTTTGTTTGTATTAGAACCTTTCCGCTTGTTTGATCTTGTTACTATTGGTTGAAATTAAAGCTCGCAGAAGTATTGATATTTTGTCAGTGCAAACATTGTCCGGACAAAATAAGCAAGGACTTACAGATTATGAGGATGGGCATCAGTCATATGTAGATGTGCATTACTAGCACGGCTTGTAGATTTGTTGAGATGTATACTATTAGTAAGAAATACGTGTACGGAGATCGAAATTACTAGTTAGGTTTGTACATTTGTTGAGATGTATACTGCTGTCAATAGTGAATTTTGCCCGTTAGGGAGTTTGTGAATTACCTCTGTGATAATACTGACTCATACTATAATAACTATAGTATAAAGTAAAGTTACTCACATGATGTAGTAACGCCGTAGTGGTTGAGATGTTTGCGATCTCACATTTCAGTGGCTCTGCTATACGAGGGCGTTAGCCAACTCCTCACCCTCGCAGTCGTGACTCACTAGATTAAACCTGTACCCATTTAAGGCTGGGTCGACCTGGGAGCCGTTGCGATCTGATAAAACATTTCCATCACTCATATGCGAAGCCAGTGCGCTAACAACTGCGCTACGCGGCTATAGTATACATACATGTCAATATACAAATGTAATAGAGCTTACAAATGTGTGGAGATACACATGACGTTTAGTTCCATTTCTATGACGTTTAGTTCCATTTCTATGACGTTTAGTTCCATTTATATGACGTTTAGTTCCATTTATATGACGTTTAGTTCTATTTATATGACGTTTAGTTCTATTTATATGACGTTTAGTTCTATTTATATGACGTTTAGCTCCATTTCTATAACATGGTGTAATGTAACTTGTATTCCCTAACATAGCCACAACAGGCAAGATTGAAGGCAACAGAGATGCAGGGCGACAACGTGAGAAAATATTGGACAATTTGACAGCCTGGCACGGCAGAGAAACAACAACGATCTCACTGCTGGAGATAGAGCTGTGGAGAGCCATAATCGCCTACGACAGTCGGCATGGCATCTGATAATGATGATTCCCTAAGAAACTCTAGTCTAAATCTGATCTTATTTTCCTTCCCATTATTGATTCTATTGTAAACACGCCTCTATATGTTGTAACCACTTAGGTAATTGTTGAATTTACATAAAGATTCTGGATTGTCAGAAGGAACAATCTTGATTGACGTGGGGAAATCATTCATGCATAATGTAAGTGGTAGGTTCCAAAGTAACGGTAATTTGAAATATTTAATCCGGAAGTTATTTTTTAATAGTTTAGCAATTCATGCTGTTTTCTACATGTTTTCTGTAACCAGAGGTTCTCTTATTCTCTTCAACAGATGGTCTTATATTTCTGTAACCAAAGGTTCTCATATTTTCTGTACCAGAGGTTCTCAAGTTTTCTATACCAGAGATTCTCATGTTTTCTGAAGAATAAATTATCTTTTATATAGCAGATTTTTTTCATGTTTTATCTAACCAGAATTTTTCACGTCTGCAGCATAAATTCTTTTTTTTTCTTTAACAGAGGTTCTCATGTTTTCCGCAGGAGTGACTTTCGTGTTTTTTTTGTTTTTTTGTGGTAGCATAATTTCTTATAACTTCTGTAACAGAAATTCGTTCATTCTGAGTTTGACCAATAGATGTCCAGTGTTTTTGACAAATATCTCGTGTCATATATTCTACATAGTCCTATTACTCTTGTCTCAGATTTTTATGGCAGAATATTCTGTCCATGACGTTGAAATCAACTCATCGTTTTTGGGCAAACAATTTTCTAGGATATTAACGTTCAACTGGTTGCCATTTCGTTATGAGAGGTTTGAATTCCCAACTGCATGCAGCCGAAATCGAAAACATTTACCATGTCTCGAGATATGATAGGGAGAATTTATGCGGCTCTAAAATCCCTAATAAATTGAACAAAAATAGGTATAAGTGTTAACAAAATAAGTTGGTAAAACAACATAATAACGAGATGGTGAAAGACAGGTTGTCTTATCGACTCATTTTGGAAACACTTATACCTGTTTTTGTTAATTTTGATCTTTTTCCTGTGTTACCTCAGCCACCCATTTCCTGTTTAGGGTCGGAAACTGACAAGGTAGTTTTTTCACTTAATAAATTTAACACCATACTTAACCCTATAGAGACCATACATTAATGAGAAAACCCTATAGAGGCCATACATTAATGAGAAAATTTAACACCATAATTAACACTATAGAGGCCACACACTAATGGGACAATTTAACAACATAATTAACACTATAAAGACCATACATTAATGAGAAAATTTAACACCATAATTAACACTAGAGAGGCCACACATTAATGAAAAAATTAACATCATAATTAACACAAATTTAACACCATAATTAACACTTTAGAGGCCACACACACTAATGGGAAAATTTAGCACCATATTTAACACTATAGGGCCACACACTAATGAGAAAAAAAATTTCTTTGCCACTTTTCAATCAATCAATAAACCCGTAACCCTTCAAGGTCATAGGGGTACCACATTGGATGCTTCGACACACAGTCCTCCAGCGAATTCTATCCTCAGCGATGCGGAAGAGCGTGGAAATATCTTGTCCTGTCCATTTCTTGATGTTGCCTATCCATGCCTTTATTTGTCCTCCTCTGCTTCTCCTTTCTTCGACAGTTCCTGGCAGTATTGTTTTTGACAAGGAATCATGTCTACATACATGTCTAAACCATGTTAGTTTTCGTCGTTTCACTATTGAAAGTAATGGTTCTTGAACACCTGCATACATCTCTACTTTATTTCTTACGTACACATTGGTCTTATGTTCCCTTATGTTGCCACTTTTACAGCCGTACGATTATAGAAAACGATTTCTCATAGTCATCAGAAAACATATATACCAGCCACAGAGCTGGACTTGCTGTAATAATGTATTTAAATGTTTAATAAAATGAGTACCAAATAAAAATAACCGTTTAGTGATTTACAAAAAATATAAAAGATATTTTTTGGTTAAAAAACCCAAATAGAGAAGCTCTTAAACGATGCCGGATCTAATGCTATTTAGACAAGATGGGCATGGAATGATCACTTTAGACGCTGTTAAATCTACGAGTCGTTCCAGTCATGTTGAGTTGTTTCACTTTTTTGTTTTACGCTAGAAGCTACATGTGTGTATGTAGTGCGCCATGTAGCTGTTTTGTGTAGCATTTCCCATGTACCATAGTTTGTCAAAAGATTTTAATTACTTTTCTAACCAACCATTGTAGCAATATTGTTTGTCTAGCTTGAGAATGTATGGAATTATACATCTTACCAGTCTATATCTTTTGTATACAGTGATCTCACTCAGAAAATAGTGCATTTAGTATTTATCGATGATCATTACAATGAAATGTTTGAAGTAGTTGAGGGATGAGGTGTTTAAAATAAATTATCGTTTGAGATATAGATGGTTGACATCACTGTTGTGATATAGATGGTTGACATCACTGTTGTGATATAGATGGTTGACATCTCGGTTGAGATATAGATGGTTGACATCTCGGTTGAGATATAGATGGTTGACATCTCGGTTGAGATATAGATGGTTGACATCTCGGTTGAGATATAGATGGTTGACATCCCTGTTGAGATATAGATGGTTGACATCTCGGTTGAGATATAGATGGTTGGCATTACAATTGAGAAATAGATGGTTGGCATTACAATTGAGATATAGATGGTTGACATCACTGTTGTGATATAGATGGTTGTAATCACTGTTGAGATATAGATGGTTGACATCCCTGTTGAGTTACATATGGTTGACATCACTGTTGAGATATAGATGGTTGACATCCCTGATTAGATATAGATGGTTGACATCCCTGATTAGATATAGATGGTTGACATCCCTGTTTAGATATAGATGGTTGACATCCCTGTTGTGATATAGATGGTTGACATCACTGTTGAGATATAGATGGTTGACATCCCTGTTGAGATATAGATGGTTGACATCCCTGTTGAGATATAGATGGTTGACATTCCTGTTTAGATATAGATGGTTGACATCCCTGTTGAGATATAGATGGTTGACATCCCTGTTGAGATATAGATGGTTGACATCCCTGTTGAGATATAGATGGTTGACATTCCTGTTTAGATATAGATGGTTGACATCCATATGTTGAGTTACATATGGTTGATATCACTGCTGAGAAATAGATGGCTGACATCACTGCTGAGATACATATTATTTAGGAGTTTTCAAAGACATTTCACACTACACAGACGTATTACTGACGACATTATATATCTATATTGTTTTGTTATACTCTCGCCTGCTAAAATATATCAAGTGAAAGGACACCGAAGACTGCCGGAGTTAGAAACAAACAATCTGTATACTGATGGATGTTTTATTCTGATTGGATGTTCAGAGCCTGGGCGGTATCTAATTTAGTGAAACGGAAATGTGGTTAAATTGTACGTGAATAAAACATGAGTAGTACCTTGCCACAAGATCGTCACAACCCAGCTTTAAGACTGTTTGAACAGAAGGAAGTTTATGTCTAATTAATTTTCCAAATGAGGTTTTCCATCAATTACGTCATCAAATCTGTGTTAATTTTTGACCCCCCCCCTATCCTCACACCCATTGTCAACAACAGCCAAGAATTCAGGGACTCCCCTACTTAATTACGCAACTTCCCCCTCCCCCAAACAAAATTAAAAATTTACTAAAACACTACGATTCGCCCCCCCCCCCAATTTTAAGAAACATTCTTCAAATTAAAAATTCAAACAATTTAATAGTTGTATTAAAATATTATTTTGATGGTGACGACAACTTTTGTCAACCATCCTCCCTCCCTTGTCACAGCTACAATAACCGTCTGCCTTTTTTCTCCAGACATCCCCCAGCCCCCTAAAATGTACAAATTGTTGCACATATGTATAAAACCCAAGGTCTACATTTCTCATGACAACTATTTCACGTATGACCTGAGCGACATGTAAGCTATTTTGGAAGTATTACAATATGTTGTCAGGTATATCTGTGAAGTATTGCAATATGTTGTTGTCAGGTATATCTGTGAAGTATTACAATATGTTGTCAGGTATATCTGTGAAGTATTGCAATATGTTGTTGTCAGGTATATCTGTGAAGTATTGCAATATGTTGTCAGGTATATCTAAAGTATTGCAATATGTTGTCAGGTATATCTGTGAAGTATTGCAATATGATGTCAGGTATATCTGTGAAGTATTACAATATGTTGTCAGGTATATCTGTGAAGTATTACAATATGATGTCAGGTATATTCCCTAAGTATTACAATATGATGTCAGGTATATTTGTAATCATATATTTCTTTTAAATAGACAAGAACACGTCATTAGATTTCGACTGAAAAACTGACACAATATATTAAGCAACAATATGTATACACAGTGCAAATATTGGTTACTCAGAATAGTGTACACGTGGTGAAGCCAACCAACCATCAGCACGCATTTGTCTGACGTAAATACTAGCTTCTACATTTTCGGAAAATGAATCCTGCTCCTCATTACAGCTCTCCATAGCGTGGTATTTGATACATCAATGCCGTTATTCTTTGTGAGCCATAGCTTGTTTTCTTAATGTTACATTCCTTTTCAAAAATGACTCCTCTAATAAAATCTTTGTCAAAATTGTTTAAAATAGTCCTCCTACCCACCGTTTATCCTTCACTTAAACTTTTGTCCTCACTATCTTTGATCCATTTATTCAATGAACGTTTATTTAAATTCAAAATATCCAATATTCTATTTCTCAAATTATTAATAGAGTAGTACAGTTGCCCATGTTCAGACTTTCGACAGAAATATTTATAAACTTTCACAATAATATTCTGAAGTGTTACTAATGGAATTTCCAAACTCATTTTCAATAAATATTAACTTTTACTTAGATGACACAACGCCTCTGTAAAGAAAAAGACTGTTTTCCAATGACATACATCGACGCATTTGACTCAAATTTACGTTAAAATCGTGCGCCGTATTCAAATCCAGACACAAGGTTTGATTTTATTTCAAATTTCACACCAGATGGTCATGTACGGTAATTTCATTATTTTTAACACAACCATCTTTAGTGTGTGTACATATATTATATAGACAAATGCACATTTTGGTTCAATTTTGCTGCAAATATTTCTACATTATGTCGGTACGTTTTTAAAACACTTTTGGAAATTTCATGCATATCTGTAAAATAGTTGCAAAGTTACAAATTCTTAAAGAGGGGCATTATTTTGAAACGCACTATGCAATAGGCAACCAAAAATGTAATATAATTGCGGTACAGCTGACGATGAAACTATTTCATGATTGCAGTACAACTAACGATGAAACTATTTCAAGATTGCAGTACAACTAACGATGGACATATTTCGTATGATTGCAGCAATACTGAAATGGACCGTAGTCTGAATGTCCGAGCTGTTGGAATTTCTCGTGTAAAAGTCAGTTATATCTCCGCAAGATTTATTGATATGAGTCACCACAAGACTCGAATAGATCACAACATAAAAGAGTTAGCAAGAGCACAAGTGAACTATTTGACAGACTTCATGGAAAACGTTCAGACGTTCATGACCTAACGTTCTAGCCATTATTTTTTCCGATGACAACTATGATCAAACTAAGAATATAATATTCCACCTGACTGCTCCCTGGTTCCTGATTATTGGAGGTCTTTCTCCTAACTCAAGGGGCTGTCAGCAGTTCCGTGTTTGTTATGGGAGATAACTGGAAGATTGCATATCATCCTTACACGCTGGACAACTATGCTCTTACGCTACGTCACACATTTTCTCATTCTCTTCAAATAAGAGAATTGTTATAACAATGTCCACATGTGGGGAAGAATTTTACATGGAATTCGACCATAGTAGTCGATTTCAACGATTCTTCAACCAAAATAAATAACATATATTGATTACATAATTTCTATGTTTTTTAATATTTACATTTTGTTTTGTCTTAAATTTTACTTTCCGAGGTAGTGGTTACTGGATTACCGGAACTGCGACCGTCACTATTTTTTAAATAAAAAAATTAAGTGTGACGAAGACTGCAGTAAAATTGTACACCGTATGGTAAATATATATTGAAAAAAAACCGTTGAAAATTGAACATTAAGTTTGTTTGTCCCTATCATGATAAAGACCTTTTGGTCAAAACGTCTACCCATTGTATTGTTCAACGCTAAACTATTTAACTGTCTTTATATATATTTTTCATTATGTAATTACTATTTTCTGATGGTTACAAACTCTGGTATAACTAAATTAGACCAACGTCAGCGGTTAAAAGGAGCGTACGTCGCCACAAAAGACACTATTTACTTAAATGTTTTCACTGGTTCCTTTGGATACAAAAGGTGATAGAGATCCTCCGAGCTGATTTTGGCTTTAGTGATGTACTAGAAACTATACGTTCAATAGGATGTCTGTGCTTTCTGAAATCTCCAGATGCCCAAATGCATGTGGCAGGGATTGAATGTAGTACTTTTATTACTCTCATACACTCTCCCTGTACCTATCCGCCACAGAGCCCACCTACTTGTACCTATCCGCCACAAAGCCCAACTACTTGTGGATATTGAACCTTTATTGTGTAGACCATTGGTCCTCATTCTTTTCAGACTGATCACCACCTACATGTAATCGTTGGTGCGCACGAGCACTTTTTTAAGCAGCATGGCGCCACCACATGTGCGTAATAGAACATCGAGGCGCTCGCCAGCACTAAGTGTGATATATTATATATCACACAAGATGTTCGATGTAAGGCTCACATTGTCCGTCAGTTTTTCTACATCAAGTGTTGTGTAGTTTAGTAGGAAAAATGAATGCGATTTTAAAATATTTCTGCCATGAATCTACGCAAAGAAAACTATATCAATCTATTTCAAACCCAGAGATGACTATTCATAAGTTGGGGATAAGTAAACGATCATTGCAACGTTGGATAGCGAAATCTGAAATTTCATATTCAGGTAGTTTGCAAACACAAATTAGGCCATGATCGGTGGATAATTTTAACAGAAAATTGATCCAAGGAAACATTTACAGTATTTTTCACAATAATAAGGCAGTGACTTTAAAGAAATTGAAAAGCTGGTTAAGAAGGAATAATTACATTGATATTTTCAAATCTATACTATGGAGGTCAATTAGGAGTTTGGAATTCACTTTTAGAAAATATATTTATGGTAGAAACCTTATTTGTAAGAATCTATAATATAATCGCCGTGTTCTGTCAGACTCTCCTGAACGCTCTATAAATAGCGCATTTAGCGATTGGTGTCGTGACGTTATTAAAAGCAGACGACATCTTTGTGTACAGATGTTATTGATGCGCTAACAGGTAAATTTCTGTATCGGCTATTCTCAAAGTTATCTAAAGTACATTATATTTATATGCATATACATACATACATATAAAATATACAATGCTTTTGGGAAGATCCAATCGCAAGAAAGCCGAAAAAAAACACAAAAAGAGCGAAAAGCTAGATGGTTGAGTATTCTAAGTCAAGAGTCACTCGGTCGGATTCATGCCGCAAATGCCCCAGAGCATAGGCATAGAAAGATCATGCTCCCAAAGCCACAAGACATCCATGGTAATAAACTGAAGTATACCAAGTTTATCCGCTTGATGCTCTTTGATAATACACACTCATTTTATATGTGTATTTTAGATGTATGAATACTCGCTCTTATAATAGCGCTCTTTCTTTCACATCAATGTGAATAAAAACTATGGGTTGTCAAGGTCGATGTCAATATGTTTTCAATATTCATGGAGAAACTTATCATCGAACCTCTCTTATACAACCGCCATACAGCATAGTTCTACAGTTTTTTCAGTTGTATGTTTTGGACAGTACTCAAACAACAGACGTTCGAGATACACGTGCAGAAAATGCTATATGCAAAAGAGAAATATTTTTGATAAAATCGATCGATTTTTTCGTCAACACAATATACAAACACAGTTGTATCAGTTAATGCGTGATATCGAAACAAGAGAAATTCAGAATGCTGCTCAAACTGGAAGAGAAATCCCAATAGTAAACTTGGTCTTCAAGCGCTATCTTCAAGCTGATCAACGTCGCTATAATGAACCAATTTCAATGGTTATCATCAACGAAGGTGGCGAACCACCCTTTCACCGCGACATTCACATTTATCCATTCACAAAATATTGGTTATGAACTGTATGATATCATACTCACTTTTGTTCCCATACAGTGAGCCGGGTTGACAAGCACATTGGCAATGTGAGGCATATCTGGGTAAGCAATCCAATAAATTTCGTCGCCATGGGTCCCGACGGATCCGCAGAAGAACAGGATCCGATCGAATCTAGTTCTAATATAGTTGCAATGAGTAGCCAATATTTACATGAGGTCTAAGAATTAAGGAGAGATTGTTATAAAACGGTGTAGTTAGATTAAACTGGAATCAATGTTCAACACAGTAATGAACGAGAAATCATATGGGGTAACTAAGAGACTAGTACCAAACAGCAAAGGGCAGCGCCTCATAATTTCACTTACGAAAAGTCGCCAATTAGGTCTTCTAAATAATACCAAACTTATAATTGTTTCAAAATTCATAGATATTGAAGATCATCCAGTAATGAATAGCATGATATGTCAACATTGATTTGTAAATCGTGTACTTCATTAGATAGATGGTCGTGTTTAATAGTGGACAATGCTTCATATCACAACGCTATGACACCAAAGATAAAGTTCGCAATTCCTCAAGTACTAAAGATATCTTCTTCTTCTTCTGCGTTCGTTCTCAAACTCCTACAGATTAGCAGGATGTAGTCCGGAGAACGGAATGCGTTGTGTCATGGTTTACAGCATTGCTGCGATATCTGCGTATTTCGGCCTGACACATCCGACTTCAGCATGGCTTTGAGTCTGACCCTATATGGGACAGCTAAATTCCATCCCATAATCTCCTTAGTCGCCTTTTACGACATGCGTGGAAGGTAAACAGTGTTGATATTCTTTACTCCCCTTTCGGGCCCCAGCAACACACGGGCGACTAAAGATATAATAAATATTTGGCTAATAGAAACCAAAATTTAATTGAACGAAATGTCTCTGAAGTCTCAATTTCTTGGAATTGTAAAAAAAGACACGGCATAAAAAGATATTGAAGATAGACATGGCAATCCAGGAAAATGATCACAGATGTTTAAGACTACCATCTTACCATTTCAATTTAAACGCAATAGAATTAGTCTGTTCCAAAATTAACGACAGGTAGATTATTTAAACATACCATACAAGCACCATACTTAAAGAATGGGAAATGATGTGCTGGAAGACAATACAAGTGCAAGCAGCGGATCGCAACACATGGGGGATCAAAAGCTCTGTCCTATGTGCTGCCCATGGCACGAAAGGAACCACCTAACTAGCAACAGAAAATGGAACGTTCATATTAAAAAATGTTGAAATACTTGCAAATGCCGCCAATTCTAATGTAACCAGGGATTATTGGAAGAAATGTGAGAACCATGCGTTACAAGAATAAGAGAAATATTGGAAGAATGATGGTTTGTCCTTCGTTAATCCGAGATTGGTTATTAATTTCTCAGTGACATCTGATTATGATTGGGATGAGGTTTATTTAAAAAAAAAATAACATAACCGTTAACGACAAACATATTAGAGAATCAACGTTTAATTATGACATTTATAAACTGCAAAGTAGCGATACCTATAGAAATAATTAGATTAATAATGGTCCAATATGGTAGAGCACTAAATTGCCATTACAATGTCAAGAGTATCTCGCAGACATATCATTTAAGAAATCATCTTCAACAGGTATCCATATGTAAACATGGTGGACACATGATTTGTAATAGTAGACACGCCTATGCCTAATCAACTCAGAATCTGTGTCTGAAGTGGTAAAACTTCTTTTCTCGATACACAATAATTAGTATGCGAAAAAAAGATCAAAGTATTTGTTTGGTTATAAAAAAACTGAACATGATGCACAAATATAAAGTATAAATTTGTTGGGTCTAACAAAAAATAACATCGTCTGCAAGAAAATGGCATTACTACGTTAGACAGTTAATCAGATAATTACATTTGTTTGAAGGCAAAGCTAGTGAAACAGGTTTTATAAATGCTTAAACTTGTAGCAAACATCTTCATATTAGATCCCGCTGAAACATAGGATGACATCCGTTATGTGGCAGAGTTTAATACTTTCCATGTGTTGTTTAATATTGTCAATAATATCGAGCCCCTACGTTAATCTTTACTTTCCATGTGTTGTTTAATATTGTCAATAATAACGAGCCCCTACGTTAATCTTTACTTTCCATGTGTTGTTTAATATTGTCAATAATATCGAGCCCCTACGTTAATCTTTACTTTCCATGTGTTGTTTAATATTGTCAATAATAACGAGCCCCTACGTTAATCTTTACTTTCCATGTGTTGTTTAATATTGTCAATGATAACGAGCCCCTACGTTAATCATTACTTTCCTTTTCTCGTTCTCTTCGTGCATTCAATCTCTTTATTGTTGTGTACGTTTTTGGGCTTACTCTTTCTTCTGTATATTTACTCTTCAAATGTGCATCTATTATGTATTATTACTAGCCTGCGTATAAGTCTATGGCTCTAGACGGTCAGCTTTGCAGTTTCGTGTCCAAGTTGTGCATGCTAAGAACAATTCTCTCTACATGTCATCAATGGATAGGGATTAACTCTTTATATCTATGAGAGTTTTCATGTCATGTCATATTATATTTTAAAAATCACATCTTTTTTGCCTTCGTTCTCAAACTCTCGTTAGGAAACTCGCAACAAAACAATGTTCCAACTAGATTTCTGGCAAAATCATGAGAACCGCGTCGTGTCGCCTTTTTATTTACCACAATAAATCAATAATTCGACATCAACAGTTACAAAATCATTATAATAGTGGGGAATTAATTGGTTTATCGGTGCATCTCTGGGTCTAAATTGTCATTTCAGATAAAGAGTTAATTCCGTAAGGCTTGTTTAGTTGACACATCGTAGGTCTTTCTATTCCGCTGTTAGTATGTCGTATTTACTATTTTAATAATTTAAGGTATGTATTGTCGTTCATACTCACATTTGCTCAGTATTTTCAGCTTGATGGATTATCCATAGTTATTAGAACCGTATATACGGCCATATATACGACATTGTTACAGAAAGGGGCATGTTCTATAAACTGCGTTCCACTTGGTTTTGTTTGGGAGGGATTTATCATATTGTGTTGGTGGTGTCCTCTTTTCCTCTACTTGTTTATAACTAGAACTAAATGTCATTTTTTTCTAACTAGAACTAAATGTCATTTTTTCTAACTATCTAAATGCCATTTTTTCTAACTAGAACTAAATGTCATTAAAAAAAATTAGAACTAAATGTCATGTTTCTAATTAGAACAAAATTTAATGTTTCTAGCTACTATTAAATGTCATGTTTCTAACTAAAATTAAATGTCAGGTTTTTCATTTCAAGGGGTGGGTTAACGTTTGAAACCTAAAATTCCCACCCGATCCCTCCCTCTCCACAAATCTACAGTCATGCTGGTTTATTTTGTTGGAAAGCGCACTCTATGGATGTGGTCAACATCACATAAGTCTTTGCTTTCCCGGGATTGTCCTGGCATCTGTTAGAGAATAGGTCTTTCAGGAATGTGTTTTCACTAACCTATCTGAAAGAGAAACCGAATTAAGGATATCAGACTAGGACACAATTGCACTTACGCACTACGCTACTATGGTTACAATTGCTTAGTAAATGATAAAATAAAAGAAAGGGGAATGGAAGTGCATGGCAATGTTTTCCCCAGCACAACTTTAACACATGTAATAACTAATGTTAGTGATTGAGGGGGTAGAAGGAATGTTGTGACTTCTCCATAAAAGACGGCCTCTTGATGATAGCCAAGATATAACACATCTTTCTATCGTGCTGACCTTTTTAATGCATCGATCAGTCTTACAGCCACATCATCTTTATTCGACTGGGAAACAAGATTTATTCAAACATTCAGTTATTGTTTCTCGTTTATTTGTATCCAGCTCCGTAGAAAGAAGTCGCTAGTCGTTAAGCTTCATAAATATTCGGTTCTGTTTATTTTATTTCCCTGAATCTATTCTTGCTGTGTTTCCCTTACTTTCTTTCACAATGTCATTTAGAAAGAAAACAATATTCAGAGATTGTTTGATGGAAATATAAAAATGTTTTATCTTTTTTTTTTTTTTGTAAAGAGTGTGCTTCTATGGTTAATTAATTCCTTTAAGTCGTTCTTACGAGCATCTCTTGAGCTGTTAACGGTTCGTTCTGAATCAAATATTATTCTTTCCACTGAATGTTTTTTATTCGACTTCTCAATGTGTATTTTTCTCCTATTTCCATTAACTTTCTATGCAGAACTATCTTTATTCGTATTATGTATGCCTTCGAACAGTGTTTCTCAGAATTTTTATGATTGTCTCACCTCAACGATACATAAATGCTTTTGTCATATCTGTCTGTCGACTTTCAACGCTGCATGTTTTCCCGGTAATGTGTTGCATGCAGGTTTCAAGTAGCTTGTGTGAAAAGTTATAGTTGCATGCAGATTTCAAGTAGCTTGTGTGAAAAGTTAAGAGTTGCAGTGAGGTTTTGAGTGACTTGTGTGAAATGGCTGCATGTCCTTACTTTCACAGCGTAATGTTGAGGGTGGAATTTTAAATGTACATTCTGACAGAAAAACTCATAATAGTATAATATAGTACCATAGCATAATAGTAGATTAAGTTCTACATGGGTAATCAGGTAGTGAATAAAGGGTATTATGATCGTAGTCCAACCCCCTTTGGGCCAATTACCTGTGTGATTATTTTCATTGCCTATATTTATCATATTATGTTTATCATGTATTAATTTAAATATATTTATATTTATATTTAGGGTTAGGGTTAGGATTAGTTATGTAAAACATAACTAACCCTAACAGCGAACCATAACACTAATAAATGAATATTTCAATTAATTATTGATTATTTATTGATGTAATATTTAGATCAATTAACCACAAAATATGTAGGTAGGCACTAATGGGAAACAAGAACGATAACGGGGGTTAGACTGTAATCGTAGTACCAAATGAAGATTAGTTTTCTAATTGCCCCTACAATTTTCAAATTCTACATTCCTCCAAAACTGGCATGGCCGTGTCCATAAATAACGTCAACAATTTGTTGGTAATTTTTGAATTCTTCCTCCCTAGTAACAACTTCAAGAATTCAGGGATCCACCCTGCTTATTTAGGGCAAACATTCTCATCCCTTCCCCAAAGTTCTCTTGTTCGCAGTAAATGGACGAACAAACTAAATGATTTATTTCAAATTGTTAGAAATTTAAAATTCATTCTTTTTCGAATTCAAATGATTTAACTGATGTATAATAAAAGATATTATTGACGTCAACCTCTGCTTCCCAATCCCCACCCTCCTTTGTCAACAACTGTAAAATATTTTCAGACGCTCCCCCTTCTAATTGTAGATAAAATTTATGAACAGTCCTCATCTACACAAGTTGGGAACCACTGCGTTCGAATGATTCAATGAACGCAATCACATTAGGATAACAATAAACACTGTATTTAATTGAACGGATGCATGATAGAGATGTTTGAGTTGTATAATGTTCGTGCCAGATGAAGAGTTCTAATATATGAACAAGAGTTGTTATTCAAGACGTTCAGATGGCGCAATCTTTCTCTAAAAATATTGTAATACCAATGTTATAGGCTATAAATGTATATATAATGTTATAGGCTATAAATGTATATATAATGTTATAGGCTATAAATGTATATATATATATAGTAATATGCGTATAGTGATTACGAAAATCTCTCTATATATTTTTTAATTCAGAAAGGAGTAAATTTGTTCACAGTAGAATCACCGATTTGTAACTGGGTTTACGAGGAAAGGAAAGAAATGTAACATTGAGATATGCCATTTGGATAGAATATTAAAGGTAAATTCGAGTACAAATTAAGTCAATCCTCTACATCTTCTGAACCTTATTTCATTTCGTCCTGTGCCATTGTGGTGCAATGGCCTGCCAGATTGTACATAAAACGTAATATTTTCTTGATATGGTATTGTATTTTTCCTGCTCAGTATTTACTACACGTAACGTCTTGTCTCGTGAAAATAGACACTATACGTAACGTCTTGTCTCGTGTAAGTAGACACTATACGTAAAGTCTTGTCTCGTGTTAGTGCACACTATACGCAATTTCTTGTCTCGTGTATCTATGTGACGTGCCCTTTACAGAACGTTGTCCTCACTGCCATTCTGTAAGCTTCTCGGTTCTGAGCAAGCTGTTTATTCTAACGTTATGTTCAGGTCTTCGATGTCATGTGTTCATCGTAGGCTTGGTCTACCTGTTTTCTTTCATGGAACTTTGCCCTCCACCGATTATCTTTCTAAACCATTGAAAATAAACAAACAAATCACAAATATATTGACTGACAATAAAATATGTTGATACTGCTGTTTAAAGGCACGTTTATACCGTATCGGCGTTCTATTAAATCTGCATGTGCTGTGCAATAACACTATATATATATATGCTATGTAGCATATATTTGTAGTACGCTGAGCTACCACCACAAACAGTGATTGTTCAATCTTCTTCATCTTCAGCGTTCATTCTCAAATTTCCAGTGGATCTCTCTTGTAGCAGGACAATGGCCGGACACATTAGTCTTTGGTGGATTGTTCATCTATGCATTGTCGTTTTCGTGTTTCAATCCCACTCGCGAAGTCTAGTTTATAAGTGGATTTTTTTTTCGATCGCTGGGGACTATTGCCTGAAGCTATGTGCTATGAGTGGTACTCTTTGTAGACGATGTGTCACTTCACTGAGAAGGACGGAGTACATAATGCCAACCCGAGTACATACCGAGGGCAGTTACAACTTGGTTTTTCACATAACGACAGTATTGCTCACAGGATAATCTCTAGAAATTCTGTTACTAGGAACATACAACAACCTGACTCAAACATCAACTATACATGGCCATTATACATCTCTAGAAATGATGTTACTAGGAACATAAGTAAAGTAACCCATAGCATTTATTAATGACGTAGGGGTGTGAGATGTTAGCGATCTCACATTTCACAGGCTCTGCAAATGAGGGCGGTAGCCATCTCCTCTCCTCGCAGTCTTTACTTCCCGGATTAATCCGGTACCCATTTAAGGCTGGGTCGACCTGGGAGCCGTTGCGATCTGAAAACATTTCCGCCTCAACTGGGGAATGAACCCACACCACTCATATGCGAAGCCAGTGAACAGGAACATACAACAATCTGACTCAAACATCAACTATACATGGCCATTATACATATCTAGAAATGATGTTACTAGGAACATACAACAATCTGACTCAAACATCAACTTTACATGATCAATATCCACCTAAATGCACACCATTTGACCGAAGAAGTATTTTAAGCGATATTAAGCGCAGCCATATTTCGAACCTACAACCTCATGAACTGAAGGTTAATGACTAGACCTCTTGATCATGACGATTTCTCATACCACACACATTGTTACTGTGATCATCCATAACTAGATTTGTCTTGTGTAATATAACCAACAGACTCTCTCTCTCGTAGAGGTGTGTTTACATTTATTTAGCAGAGTTGATAACCCAGTTTTATATCCTAGAAGTTAATGACTCCTAAGTTAATTAAATCTGACGCATTGAGCGTTATAATTTCAAAGTCTAAAAGATAATCGGCCGTAACTTTCGTGTTATCTGAGACTTGGGTATCAGCTGATTTGTAGAAAACATATTTGTAACGTACGAATAGAATGCTTGCGTGTATATGTATAACATACTGATAAAAATCTTGCGTGTATATTTATAGCATACGAATAGAAAACTAACTTGCGTTTATATTTACAGCATACGAATAGAATGCTTGCGTGAATATTTAATAAAAACTAACGAAAAAGTGATGAAGGAGTCCTATTGTCTGTCCATAAATTAGATCAACATTTTGTTGACAATTTTTTGGCTCCCTCACCTATTGTCAACAACTGTCAAAAATACAGGGACCATTATCTTAATTGTGTCACAATATTCCCACCCCCCCCCCCCCCCTAAAATATTTGATTGCAAAAAAAAGTTCGATAAAAAACCGTACAAAACTACACGATTTGTTTAAAGTATTTAGAAAAATGAATTCTGAATTTTCGGGCCACTTTATGAGACAGTGAGGTTTTGAGAACGGTTTTACTATTTTCTTACCAAACATTGTACATTTATTTTTTTTCTTTCTATCTCCGATTTATTTACTTTCCATCTAAAGAAATATTTATACTAAGATACATATTGTTTGAATTTTAAGCTTACATCAGAATCTTATAATGAATATAAAGCAAATCTTATAAATAGACATGTCTTTTATCTGGGTGTACGAGGTTATGCTCCACACTTCCACCATTTTAAAATCTTGAATTGTGTTATTGGTCATCATCATCATCATGTAGCACGTCATGAACAGGATGTAGAAGTTATAGTCGAATCCTCTGTATATCTTGAGCCAATCTTTCTGCTTTTGTTACTGTCATGTTCAGGTGGTCTTTTATATCTTGCGTTCATCTTCTTGATCTGCCTCGTGTTCGTCTCCCTGGCATCATCTCCACCATTATGACATTCTGTTTAGACTGTTTTCTTTTACATTCATTTAGCTTAGGATGGCTACATTGGTGATCTTTTTAGTCCATGATATTCTAAGGATTTTTCTGTAACATTTTGTTTCAAATGCTGATATTTTATTTTTCCCTTTGTTCGTGCTTGTCCAGGATTCACACCCATATATTGCCACTGGGAATAGGCAAGCTCTTATGAATGTTAGCTTTGTTGTTTTGCAGTAAATCAGCCAAATGTTTTTCAATTTTGTCAACTTCTTTGACGCGATAGTCAACCTAGTGTTATTGGTACTTGTTATTTAAACTTTCGGCCTCAGCCCACAGGAACATTTTGTCCATGGAAAACAGAAAAGTATGAAAAATTCAAGTTCTTATCTGCTGTTGTTCAGTTAATATTGATAATCTTAAATACATAGATAATATAAACTCATAATTAACACAGCGAGGAAAACAAAAACTTAAGACCGAAGAAACTCATAACTTCTGGCCCTTACACCTTCTAAAAAAATGAGACTAAGTTGATTGGTTGGTTGGTTTCTGATCCAGCGGTCCATGGTCTCAAGTCCCTTTGACCCAAGGAGACTTGATTTCTAAAAATATTTAATATGAAAGGAAAGTCTTTTTATGAAAATCGCCTATTAGCAAAGTCGTATTGCGACCGAGAGGCTTGAGGTAGGTTCATCCAGAGAATAGACTATTCAACAGTGGGCACCCCCTTATTGACTGCCTTTACCTTTCAACTGCCAGGAAAATAAACTTTTATAGACACCCTTAACAGTTACTAACTTACTGTATGGATTACTAAGTCAACTTTAGAAGATTTGCACATTTTTAAGAATGATGTGCTGACAGTAGAATTACTCAACATTTGGATATCGACAACAGCATCAAAGACAACAGGTCGCATCAGAATATATATATATATCTATAAAAATATATATATCATGTGTCAGGTTACATCTCCGCGACAATCAATCTTCTTACATATATATATGACTTGTGCGTATATTTGACATATTGACAATAATATCTCTGGCAATCGTTAGAACAAGTTTCAGTTCTTCAGCCACTGCCACAATATTTCAACTAAAATAAAACTGTTTAAAGATTTATTCTCTGGGAATTACTCTCAGTAACTGACAGGCAAGCCGAACTCAGTGCATCCTCAAGGATTTCAGAATTGAATTACAGGCAAGACTACTCGTTTCGTTTGTTAAAACGAGAGAACTGAATCGCCAGCTTGTATTTCAATCTATCTCAGAATCTAAAGCCGATATTCATTCTTCAATAGACAAATTTTGCCTGTCTTTGGCAGACTGTTTGTTACGAAGAATCTCTACGATTTTGCATGTGATAGTAATGTTTCTAGTATTGCATTCGATAGACGTATGTTATACAAACAGATCAGGTAGAATGTCTGTATTGTAAAGATAATTTTTATATATTCGAGTCATTCCTGGACGCTATATCTGAGTTCTGGGTTAGGGAAATAGAGAGATTACTCTAAAATCAGGAGGAAAAAGAATTAGTTCTCCCCTCACATACTATATTTTACATAGCTTAAAAAAGGAACATGGCTTCGTGAGTTAGGATAACATGTTAACGAGAAAGAGAACTACATATTATACTTTCAAACGATAAGATATAATTATGTGCCAGATTTGGAGCGATGTGTCAGGTTACATCTCCGCGACAATCAATCTTCTTACATTCAAAACAAACTATTTTTAAGAACTTTCCGCAATTGTGTAGCTATTTAATTTTACGGTAAAGGTAGGGGTCCTATGGCAGCAACCTGCCATCGGGGATGAATAACTCTTCATGTACTAAGCTCAATAACTATTAGGTGGAATGGTCAGTTCTCTTCCTTGCTGTGTTTACCTTCCCTAATGCATGCTCCAGGTACCCATTTACAGATGCGACGACATGAGGAGCAGTCGTGTCAATAGAGAAATTACGACCCTCTTTTCTGTACGGACGTGGTTTCGAATCTGGCACACTGTGACCCGGCGAAAGTAAGCAAGCTTACCATAATCTCTCGAATCTGACACACTGTAACCCGACGATAGTAAGAAAACTCACCAGCACTTCATTTAATCTTAGAACCTTGGACCTCGACAACACATGAGTGATATAATGGGAGTCTAAAATTCTTTCTTTAATCTTAAGAATGTACTTTAAGCGTCATTATACGGCTCGCGTGTTGGTGTTGCTAGGGCCCCAAAAAAAGAAGAATATAGTAGCAAAATTGTTAGCTACCATGCATTTCGTAGATGATATTAGGAGATTTTTGGGGTGAGTTCCCATAGAGTTCATATGACTCAGAAACTATGCTGAAATGGAATATATCTAGTATAAAGGTGCAGATATTGTTGTCAATCTGTAAACCATTACACAGCGCATTTCGTTTTCCGGGGGACATCTCGATAACCAATCAGGAGTTTGAGAACGAACGAAGAGAGACATTTTACATAACAATTTGAAAATGAAGTATGTAGTTCTCTCTCTCTCTCTCTTTCTCTTTAACATTCTATTCCAAACTCAAGTTGCCATGTTCTGAGTTATTAGTTATGACTACAGGTCATCATCAGCGCACTCCAATCCCCGTCTCAATAAATCGATCAGAAACGTCCGACAGTTTCAGTTCGATGCAGAGTTATCAGTATCTTCGTATATCTATTGTTTCTCTTTGCTGATTGTTCCGATCTTGACATCAATCCTACACATTCATTAGATCGATCATGGTTCATATTATCGAAAATCTTGACATCAATCCTACACAGTCATGAGATCGATCATGGTTCATATTATAAAAAATCTGATTTTTCAACGTTATTAATTTTGTCAGATCGATCAATTTAAGTACCTATTGACACTGTGGCCATGCTCGCCACTGTATCAGCTTGCTCATTACCCGCTCACCTGCATGTCCTCAAACAAATATAAAGTGATTTTTGTTCGGGTCTCACCATTGACGGTAGATGAGTCCCTCTCGGGGATCTCCCTTGCGTAGTGGTTAAGCTGTTCGCCTTGTGTTCAAGAGGTCACGGGTTCGAATCCGGATCGTGTCGTCTTGTTTATAAGGTGGATTGTTTTCGGAGATCCCTGTGGATTATTACTTGAAGCTACGGGTTTACGTGCTATTACGTACTCTCGGCAGGCGGCGTGCCGCTTCGTTGAGAGTGACCGAGTACATATGAGAAACCGAGTACAGTGAAGTCAATCTTCTACGGCTTTAAAACCCTTTTTTTAGTCCCTCTTGAACTCCGACGATCATGTTCATTGAGTCACTAAGTAAGCATGCATGACAACTGGGCGCCTGATGGTCTGTGCCATCGAAGTGGGCGTTGACTGGATAACCTGAATGATGTTTTATGCCATGTAGGTGTTCATAGAATCGGCCAACTAGCCTCCTACCAGTCTCACCTATGTACGTCATAGTGCAGCACTTGCAGATGGCATAGATGACGCTACTGGACACAGAAAAACTCTCCTCACTGGTGAAGGTAACCTTAGGGAATGTGACGGACCTGGTCTGGGTTACATACGGACAGATATAGCATGTAGGGTGTTTCACGCGTCTCAGGATCCGACTGGAGAAGGTAAAGGTATCGGAGTAGGACATGACGAACAGCATTGCTATGCAGGCTAAATGTAAGAACAAGCTTGACCTTGTCAGAGGAAGAAGACCGAGTTTTCCAGAGAGTATCTTGGCGGGAGAGACTGCACACCAGAGATATAGCAGACTGACAGACCCTATCGGGGTATAGGTGACACCGGAAGAACTCCATAATTTCGTGGGATTTCTCGAGAAAGCCCTCGTCACCACTGCACAGACGCCGGAAACGAAGAAGTTGAGAAAAGGAAGGGAATCGATATGCGCCCCTATTTGGTACACTACAGCTTCTTGAGATTTACATCTGTCTATTACTGCTATGTAATGCAACTACTGTTATGTAATGCAACTACTGTTACTACTGCTATGTAATACTACTGTTACTACTGCTATGTAATACTACTGTTACTACTGCTATGTAATACTACTGTTACTACTGCTATGTAATACTACTGTTACTACTACTATGTAATACTACTACTGTTACTGCTATGTAATACTACTACTGTTACTGCTATGTAATACTACTACTATTACTACTATGAGTGGGTATCCATATTGGTCGCTGAATTAGCAATGTGCGATTTGATGATGATGTTTATCTTATAGGTAGATCAGAACAAGAATAAAAAGCCAAATTTGAAAACGGCAACTCTCAAGTACGGTATGAAATAAACAGGAGAAAAGAGCATAATCTTGGTTAACAACAGAGATAATGTGAAAACAACAGAGATAATGTGAAAACAACAGAGATAATGTGAAAACAACAGAGATAATGTGAAAGCAACAGAGATAATGTTACAACTAGTGTTAAGCTGCGGATGTCCACTAATCAGTGAAATTGATAAAATACACTCAACACACTAGATACTACACGAAGTCGGATTTTCGTACCATTGACGCAAATAAAAAGGCGACACAGCACATCTCAGTTCTCTGGACTGCATCCTGGTGGAATTCTAGTATGACCATTGTCCTAGATCTAGCGAGAGTTTGGGGGAAACTACTACTTCAATATTGAAACGGCTGCTACAATATTGAGATAAACGACTGCTAAAATATTGAGAGAAACGAATGCTAAAATATTGAGAGAAACGAATGCTAAAATATTGAGAGAAACGAATGCTAAAATATTGAGAGAAACGAATGCTAAAATATTGAGATAAAGGACTGCTACAATATTGAGAGAAACGACTGCTAAAATAATGAAGTAAATTCATCGAGAATTAATAAATCACGTGGTTTATAATGGGAATAATTCTAACCATCATCATGTTCCTGCAACGGAAGAGGATACGGATATAGTCAGATGACGACCAAGAAATTGATGAATAGACAACTCCAAGGACACTGTACAAACGTGGAAACAGTGTACAAACATGGAAACTGTACAAACATGGAAACAGTGTACAAACATGGAAACTGTACAAACATGGAAACAGTGTACAAACATGGAAACTGTACAAACATGGAAACTGTACAAACGTGGAAACAGTACAAACATGGAAACTGTACAAACATGGAAACAGTGTACAAACATGGAAACTGTACAAACATGGAAACTGTACAAACATGGAAACTGTACAAACATGGAAACTGTACAAACATGGAAACTGTACAAACATGGAAACAGTGTACAAACATGGAAACAAGTGTACAAACATGGAAAGTGTACAAACATGGAAACTGTGTACAAACATGGAAACTGTGTACAAACATGGAAACTGTGTACAAACATGGAAACTGTACAAACATGGAAACTGTACAAACATGGAAACTGTGTACAAACATGGAAACTGTGTACAAACATGGAAACAGTGTACACACATGGAAACGGTGTACAAACGTGGAAACAGTGTACAAACATGGATGCAATGCTACCAAGGCGTCACTCTGTTTTAAATAATACATTGAATCCCCCCTCCCCCTTCCGATTTTCCTTAATGTAGGTGAAAAACACCCACCTGGCATTAGATAACAGACAGGTAGATAAAATATCAATGGAATTAGTTTCATTTTCAAATATATATTGAAAGGTTGAAAAGGCATAGATGATTGACTTCCTTGTACTTCGGTTACCCCATATATACTCCGTCCCTCTCAACTAGGCGGCACGCCACCTGCTGAGAGTACTGCTTACATCACGTAACTCCGTAGCTTTAAGCGGAAATCCCCGGAGATCTCTGAAAAAAATCCACTATATAAGAAAGACGACGTGAGCAGGATCCGAACCCGCGACCTATTTAGCACAAAGCGAACGGCTAAAATACTGCGCCAGGGACAACACCGATAACATTTATATGAAGTGTTGAGAAGATGAAACGTACTAGCCAATGAAAGAAAATCACGTGTCTCTACTAAACTGAAACGTACTAGCCAATGAAAAACCATCACGTGTCTCTACTAAGATCAAACTTACTAGCCAATGAAAAACCATCACGTGTCTCTACTAAGATCAAACTTACTAGCCAATGAAAAACCATCACGTGTCTCTACTAAGATCAAACTTACTAGCCAATGAAAGACCATCACTTGTCTTTACTAAGAAATATTGCGTCCTTATCAAGTTTACACTTCCACGACTACATTGACATTGAAGAAGTAGAAAGTCTTTGAGCTATGGATTCTCTTCTTCATTTAAAAATAATGTATCGTTTCACAAGTGATCTATTTCAGTAGAAAAATCAATCGAGTGTCATAGCTTATACAAGCTCATTTCTAGTCTTGATAGATTTTAGGTACATTTTTTTCATTTTTTAGTTTAAAAAAATTATGTTTGAAACAAATGGCAAGTTCAAAAACATTTAATCGCCCGTATATTGTCGGGGAAAGAAACGGAACAAATACTACTGTCATCTGTCATTCATGTCGTAAAAGGCGACTAAGAAAGTGATGTCGGCTGCCTCATTCCGTAGTGATACAGTATTACTCAAACATAATAGTATTACTAAAAAATCACAACATTGCTCAAACCTCACAGTATTGCTCAAACATAACAGTATTACTCAAACATAACAGTATTACTCAAACATAACAGTATTACTCAAACATAACAGTATTACTCAAACATAACAGTATTACTCAATCATCACAGTATTACTAAAAAATCACAACATTGCTCAAACCTCACAGTATTACTCAAACATCACAATATCACTCAAACATCACAGTATTACTCAAACATCACAGTATTACTCAAACATCACACTATTACTCAAACATCACAGTATTACTCAAATATCAAGTTGAAGTTGAATCTGTCTGCATAAAAATCACGTTGTGTAAAACTGTAAATATACTGTCATACTTTCTTGTTTTGTGTTTGAGTGCTCAGTAGAATAGTTCAACGTGGATCGTATGAAAAATGGAAAGTGCGGGGTGGGGGGGGGCACAGCAGACCCATCTAAAGTGAGCACCTATCAATATAAAGAAGGGAGCGCACTAAAAGCGCGCATCTGAATCATATTTGGGGAAAAAATACATAAAATCAAGGATAAAGACAGTCAAGTGTTTTTGTTAAGACTCCCGGGGTGTCATGGAAGAATGATTTCAAAAAAGGGATCACAAGCTAAAGAAGGATGAGAACCACTGCTGTGGATGTACAGTTTAGCAATAGTTATAGAACATGAACTATGCACGCCGAGTTATAGAACATGAACTATGCACGCCGAGTTATAGAACATGAACTATGCACGCCGAGTTATAGAACATGAACTATGCACGCCGAGTTATAAAACATGAACTATGCACGCCGAGTTATAGAACATGAACTATGCACGCAGAGTTATAGAACATGAACAATGCACGCAGAGTTATAGAACATGAACAATGCATGCAGAGTTATAGAACATGAACAATGCATGCAGAGTTATAGAACATGAACTATGTATGCAGAGTTATAGAGCATGAACTATGCATGCAGAGTTATAGAACATGAACAATGCATGCAGAGTTATAGAACATGAACTATTCATGCAGAGTTATAGAACATGAACAATGCATGCCAAGTTATAGAACATGAACTGTGCACGCCGAGTTATAGATATTTCATTACCAAATGCTGAAATCCTTTAAAGCAATATAATACCATCCCGGATTCAGACGTGCATGATTCAGACGTGCATGATTCAGGCTTGCATGATTCAGGCTTGCATGATTCAGGCGTGCATGATTCAGGCGTGCATGATTCAGACGTGCATGATTCAGGCGTGCATGATTCAGGCTTGCATGATTCAGGCGTGCATGATTCAGACGTGCATGATTCAGACGTGCAGGATTCAGGCGTGCAGGATTCAGACGTGCATGATTCAAACTTGCATGATTCAAACTTGCATGATTCCGAAGGTCCCTGGAGATTATAGCCTCAACTACTGAGTTACATGATCTTCAAGGATGTTTTTCAAAAATATTTATGTTGAGAAGGACAAATTTTACCTGGAAAAACTGGTAAAAATGCTGTTTCGTCCACCATTGGGCTATATAACGTTAAGGATAACCAATCATATCTATTCACACATTAGACAAGAATTCTTAGAGAATTAATTATTAATTCTAAACACTGATTCTAACCCTTCTCCCCCCTCCCAAAAAAATCTGTAAACTAATTATAATCCTTTTAACCCACCTAAAAGTCACAATGGTGGACGAAACAGCAGATGCGCCGAGAAAAACTCTAGTAAATCCTTTTCAGAAGACATCATGTCGGCGCATCATTCAGAAGACATCATGTCGGCGACCTCATGTTCGCACCCAATTGCCGGAATATCCTTCTACCAGGATGTCTGACCTATATATAACGATTATATGTTTTCTTGCCCCGTTTATCCCATGATAATCACTGCTGAAGGTGGTTGAGTATCTTAGATTCTATCCATGTTGCTGATCCATAGGCTTATGCCCTTTACGTACCAAAACCATGCCAGTGTAATGTCAGGGCTCTAAATAGATAAGTTGCCCCATGATCTGTCATGGTTGTAATAAGAGGGGACTAAGAATTGTTGGCTACCAAATGAAAAATTAATGAAACTAAAGGTGTTACGGAAAAATCAGTGAGCCAAAGATGTTATGCTAAGGTCGGATTCCAAAATGTGTTGTTAAAGTATCCAAGCTGTGCATTACGAAACATTTTTCGGTTCCCCGGACTACGTCCTGCTTGCCGGCAGATACCTCCGAACGAAGAGAAGGGATCGAACTAAAATAGAAACAGTAGAATCTACGATTCAGTGATAATTTGTCTAAATCACAATTTATGATAGACTTGATACTGTACTATGGTTTAATTTCTGTTTCCAACGATTATATCTCAATTCTCCACACTGCAAACATTGCAATGATGAAACTGTCTGGCTGACTACTTTTCGTATTTCCAGACGATAGTATACTTGTTCTGCTATAAGAGATATAATCTACGATTCATGAAGATGATGAATGTAACTCACAAGACCAATCTGAGCCACAAAGTGTATTCCACAGTATGTACCAGAAATCACAGGCTTACTTGTACCATCGTGTGCTGTTGTGTGTCGTGGACGTGAAGTCCGTGAACTATCTGCTATTACTTTATTTTTCAAGAGATAAGTGAGACTGTTTTTACAATTGTATAACAATAGTACTTACGTAAAACCCACGTTTGATTAGTTTTACGATGAACCTACAGACTATAGGACTATAATGCAAAAAAGTCAAGTCAAGTTTTCACTTTTTCACGCCTTTAAAGCGTAATGTGGAATACGAAGTTAGACCCACATTATTCATTGAACCAGTATACTTGGGGGTGAAGTGGTCAGCATCAAGCCCGACGCCTTTACATACCAAAGATCTGGTACTCATTTTCTTAGGCTGGGTCGACCTGGGAGCCGTAGGAGGTTTTAGAAATATTTCCGTAACGTTTCAACATTAAGGTCTTTTTCACGAAAATACAAAACGAATAGTGAACAAATAATAAAAAAGTAAAAATAATAGCACTATCACAAAAGCAACATTACATGGTAGACATTGAATATATCCGTGTAGTCCAATATTCTATTCGTTCATCGTAAAACTCAAATTTGTGTTTTATTTGTGTTCTATTACGAAAGTACTATTTCTTTATTCTTTGTCTTTTTACTATTCCTGATAGTTCTCAATAAAGTAGATTTTCCGGTATTCTACTATCTCCAAAACTCTGAGTGGGCCGCATCCATCTCAGTCTGCACAGACTGAGCATAGAAAAATACTGTGGTACTGAATATTTTTGAATATTTCCGTGTTGACAACTTTGTCTTGCCACCTAACTTCAAGAATTCTATAGAGTAACCGCACGTGAAAGCTGGACAGCCTTCTTTCCTGGTACATATAGGTTGACCACGTTTCTGGAGTTAATTTTTTGTTTATTTTCAGACCCCTTTTTGTTAGTCTGCTCATTGTTGTTAATCCTGATGTTTATGTCTTGATTCAGGGATAATTTATTGTTGTTAATGGCTTGCCAATCCTGATGTTTATGTCTTGATTCAGGGATAATTTATTGTTGTTAATGGCTTGCCAATCCTGATGTTTATTTCTTGATTCAGTGATAATTTTTTATTGTTATTGATTTTCCAATCCTGATGTTTATTTCTTGATTCAGGGATAATTTATTGTTATTGGCTTGCCAATCCTGATGTTTATTTCTTGATTCAGGGATAATTTATTGTTGACAGAGAATTCGAGATAAGGAAAGTGTCAACTACCGCTAGCTAATCACCGTCGATGACAAATTGCGGCTGCTTGATGGCAGCCTGTGTCATAATTTATGTCTTTCTTTTTCTAAAGTCCAAACTCACGGCAGGAACAAGAAAAGGCAGCTAGTAAGTTGTCCTCCCTCAATATGTTGTAATTACAGCATCATCTGAGTATGTTGTAATTACAGCATCATCTGCAAATCTCAACTCACTTTTGATGACATTCTTTATTCTATATTTGGCTTTCAACCTTTGAGCATTGTAGATGTCACAACTTTATGAGAATTTATGAATATACTACCTTTCTGATTACGAATAGGAATGATTTAAGAGAAATGAAAGTATATTCCAAGGAGCGCGGGAGAAAGAGAAAGATTGCACCATATGTGGGTGTTCCCATCATACACCAGCTGCCAGCCAAGACTAAGGGCCTGGTTTGCCATGATGAAACTGTGTATGGTTACAAAAATATAAGTCTGTCATAATAATTGAAGACATAGGTCACTGAGTATTTACTATTTCCGCTCTACTTCAAGCAAAAATGTGAGTTGTTTGATGTAGTCATTCTCAAAATTTTGTCTCCTAGAGCCCCTTAATGGGACATTTTTTTATCCTGATGTCCTCATCATCTCAAACAGCGTGCTAACTTTCCACGATGCTTATTATTATTATCTTCATCGTATGGTTCATGCCCGGTTGCGTGTGTTATTATATATTTCGCACTCTTCTATTGTGTGTGCTGTCAATCATTTCCTATATCAATTTTGTCAATGGCACAATACTAGGCAGTCAAGCATCTTTTTTCCCCTGCCCGTCATGTTCTTGCCTGTTGTACAATGTGTTCTATCTTCCCTCTTCTCATGATATGTCCAAAAATGTGGATTATTTTTGATGCAGGTAAGCATTATTATTATATTTCGTATCACATGTCGTTAAAATTGTTACCTTGTATGTGACCTGCCAGCTTCAAATCCTGTATTCTGCCGAAGACGAACGTGTCGGGACATTTGCGCAAATAAAACGGCGACACAACGCATTTCCATTATCCGGGTTACATCCTGCTGGAAATGTAGTAGGAACATGGTCCCGCTACAAAATAGATCCTGCGGGAGTTTGAGAATGAACGCTGAAGAAGGAATAATTGTTTTAATGACCCCAGTGAAATCTCTGTCCTCCTGGGGTATCTATGAGCCCACGTTGAGAACTACTTATCTAACCAACTCTCATACTCAGAACTGTTGATTAGTTTTGTATTTGTTTCCACTCTTTGTGATAACACCACACGTAACATAGATAAATAAGTTTCCTATTTCACTTTTAGACTTTTCACTTTCATATGTGTTTTCCTTGTACGCATTTAACATGAATATAGAAACACAGAAAACAGATTATACAAAATGTACACACTACAATAACTTGTCTGTCGCAATATGGCAGATTTGAGTTCAGCAAACCCTTAGGAAAAATTCACAGAAATATTTTACAAATCATGATAATATAGAAGTGTTTCTAATTCTGAGTGCAGCGCGTGGCCGGCCGTATGGCTAGACATCCAGACTCAGAACCCTGAAAGCCCGAGTTCAAACTACGGTTGGGACAAGGAATTTCGCTATTCACTTGATTTTCATTGGCTATCACCCGAAATTTAATTGTATTGGACATAGTCAAATGAGTCATGAAGAAGGCTTGTTTATCCATTATCCAATGGGTCTTATACGTTCGACGGCCAGGCTAGTGATATGTCTTTCGGTCGTATATATTGTAGCCATGCTGGTGTGATCAAATGAAAATCAATATAAATATCTTAAAATGGTTGCAGGCCTTGATGTTATTGAATATATGTACACACAGCGGTAAATATGTCTTCTACATACACACATAAGCGTATGAGGCTTTTTGTCAGAGTATCGCATCTGATGACAGAGTTAAATGTCCTGATATGAAAGTTTTCGAGCAAATACTTTTGGAGCAGTAAAAAAATATGAAAGTTTTGGAAAAACTCCCCCCCCCCCACAATAACAATTGAAAAACAAGTACTTAATCTGTCGTAGTTCTTGAAAATCACAGCATGCATGAAACAGTGTCTTCATCAACAGCCCTCAATAAAACAACGCTTACAATGATGACTTCTTGGACAATATTTCCGTAACGACAACTGATACAAGTCTAGGAACTGGCACCTGTTTTTTTTTTTTAAGCTTACGGACCACAAACTGAACATCACTAACTAACCACTAGCAATAACAACTAACACAAGTAGATTAGATGTTGAATTTAATGGGAAATTATCAGAAATACAAGTACATTAGCTGTTCAATTTAATGGATAGAGTTAGGCGTTATTTAGTAATTTGTGCTCGGCGACAGATTTGTGAACATTTTCAAGGAAGTAGGTCTCCAATGAGATATAACCACTGCTTTAATGGGGTCGAGGTAGCAATATATTTATAGTTTCACATAAAATTGTTTACAAATAAAATTGTTTATCTTATGTTTCCAATTTTTGGCAGGTAAAATTCATTCAGGTAGTTATATCTCTCGGAGACCTGTAGAGGTAGAGAGAGAGGTGCGCGTGTTGTGTGTGTGTTTGTGGGCGGAATGCGTTGTGGTATAGTTTACAGATTTGCTGTGATATCTGCGCCTGTTGCCGGCCACATTCGATTTCAGTATGGCGTCTGGGTAACTTTCACCTTAATGGAACGAGACAGGAAAATTTCACCACCACAATTTTTAGTCTTCTATTAAGATATGCATTGAAGGTAAACAGTGTTGCTATTATTTGCTCCCATTTTCGGCCCATAGCACCATACTGTAATATATATATATATATATATTGTAACAGGACAATGTATTTCCAGCAGTAATCATCCAGAGAACGGATATGTATTGTGTCCACATTTTGTTTTGTTGCTACGATAATGGTCTAGCACATTCGACTTGGGCGACTGTATCTGCTTTTTATAATAGGCCTTAATTTTCACTCGTTCTCAAACTCCCACAGTTCTTAAATCAGGGCAATGATCCTACATGATTTCCAACATGATGTAGTCTAGAGAACAGAAATACTCTGTGTTGCCATTTATTTTGCACATATGGCCAGAAAGACCCGATTTCCGAGATAAAAAATAATTTGTACTTATCATAAAATTGTAAATGTTTCCTTTTTCTGTATTTGAGCGGTAACTGAGTTGTCGGTGAACTGGCTCACTGGGTTATTCAAGGTTCAATTTCTAGTTCAATTGCAAATATTTAAATATATCGCCAACAGCGTCCAGGTCGATACAACTAAGGAAAATGGGTACCACATCTTCTGGAAAAGTAAAGGCTGCAGGTCGGATGCTGACATATCTAGTTATGCCGCTGATCATGAAAAACGGGTCTAATCGTAATCCCAATCATGACCGTCTGAAATATAGAAGACCTCTAGAGAATTAATTAGGATTTCGTTACGTTTTGTGATTATTGTCGTGATTTCGTTGGTCACTATTTATATACTTGAAGTTGCATGCCAAAAATAGCCACGTCCGACCAACAACAACACGGAAGTAATCAATATGGACTTTTCAGGTCATGCTTAGATTTTCTGTTGAAAGGTCTTATAAGTACTGTCGAATGTCACAATACACCTGAATGGCTTGGAAAAGGGACAACTCTTTAATGTACTTCTCGCAGTTGAAAAAAACTATTCAAGTGTCATAACTCCCGATACTTCTTCATTGAAAGAAAACAAATAAAAGAACGAATGACAGGTTATAACCATCGATTATTTTTGTTGTCGGTATGTATGATAGAAGCGAGCAACAAAATGGTAGTTCGCTGAGATAACAAAATTCTTGTTACACTGCTGCTTGCCTGATCAATACATACTTTCAATAAACTCGGGTTGGGCCTGTATTATCTTGAACTATATAATTTAGCCACTTTTTACTGACTGTTTCATTGCGCAAAACACAATTATAGTTATTTAACAATGGGTTTGTGTTAGACCAATCGATTATCTATTGTTTAAAATAAATATGTAAGCAAAGAGATACTTCTGTCGATGTCTGTACTTTCACTATCCCATTTTCCTGCCACCTCTCGACGTTTTGTACTTTTAACAGCTCTATTTCTGTTTATTATGATCAGTTGTAAGGAGGCTATCCATAAATCACTCCAACAAGGTTATACTAATTTAAGATCACTACCACACTTTTTAAAATTAAGAATTCAGGGAATCTCTAACCTGCTAAATTACAGCAAAAACATTTAATTCCTAACCCAAATAAGCAAATAATGGGCAGAAAAAAGTACGAAAAAAAGCTGGAGATATCCAGCGTATTTTTTCCTTCAAATTCAAGCAAATGAACTGGTGTAAAAAACCTTATTGTTGACGTCAACTTTTGAAAACCCCTCTCCCCCTTGCTAACAACTGTCATACTTTACAAACCGTTTGTTATAATAATTTATCATAATTGTTGCAATAATTTGTATTAGCCTCTATACATTGCCACTAAACATTTATTGATATACATAAATATCATACAAGGTAACTTCACTTCACAAAATGCAGTCAATCAGGTAATACATGCCTTCATCCATCTCTCAGATACATGTCACTATAAAAATATGACATATCTACATGATATCAAGTCGGAATTCAAGGTATCCACACACACAAAAATAATTTTAAAAAAAGCTGGCACGAACTATTGATTTACAATATTAATAATGAAAAAAATTTCTGGAAAGATTTTGAAAATAAGAGTCAGATCGAATAAATCCGTTAATTTTAGACATCAGCTGTCATCAGCGATGCTAGGCATGAACGAAGGCGGAGGTCATCCTGGTTACGGGCTCCAAAAGCAATCCCAGAGGCGCAGCAACCAAAATGAATTCAGTATTATTAAAGCTAGAGCTTACACAGGGCGCCCTAATGCCTAATTTCAGCGCCGGAGGTTGCTATCGAACAATTATATGGGTTCGCTTAAGAAGAATTATCGTAGATTTATAGGCGTTTGATTATACGGTCATGTGCAGATAATGGGCGAGATTTGTGAAGGTTACTATTAGACTGTCAGTCTCGTAGACAATGTTTTCAGTAGACAATGTTTTCAGTAGAGTAACAGTGATATTTAATATCACTTTTTAATTAGTATTTATCAAGTTATTATTATCATTCAGATATGTCTCTTCTTTTTTAAAAATTATTTTTCTTCTTCTCATTAGTTTTCTTAGTTCTATTTTTTTTCCTCCTGTAAGTTCTTTTGGTGTGATATTAATTTCTCGGTTTCTTCCTCCAAGTTATATTCTTCTGTTTTCTTCTAATTTTTCTTCTTCTTGTTTCTTCTTAATTCTTTTATTCTTAGTTCATCTTTTTCTAAATTCTCTTCTTGTTCTTAGTTCTTTGCATCCTATTCTTCTTTTAAGTTTTCTTTTACGTTTTGTTTCTTTTTCTCTTTTAGTTCCCATTCTATTCTTCTTATTCTTCTACTTAGTTCAATTCTTCTAAAACTACTTATTCTAAGCTAGCTTCTTCCTATTCTTAGTTTTATTCTTTTCGTAGTTATCGAGTTTTTCTTCTATTTAATTATCTTCTACTTAATTAGTTTCTTCTTCTACTTAATTGTTCTTCTTCTAATTAATTACTTCTAATTACTACTTCTAATTAATTACTACTTCTAATTAATTACTTCTAATTACTACTTCTAATTAATTACTACTTCTAATTAATTACTACTTCTAATTAATTACTACTTCTAATTAATTACTACTTCTAATTACTTCTTCTCCTCCTTAGTTCTCTTCTACTTGTTCTCTTCTTCTACTTGTTCTCTTCTTCTACTTGTTCTCTTCTTCTACTTGTTCTCTTCTTCTACTTGTTCTCTTCTTGGTTCAATTTTCCTTCTTCTTATCTCTCCTTCTACTTAATTACTTTTCTCCTTCTACTTAATTACTTTTCTTCTTCTACTTAGTTTTATTCTGCTTAGTTCTTTTCTTCTTCTACTTAGTTCTCTTCTTCTACTTAATTAGTTTTCTTCTACTTTCTTAATTCTTTTCTTCTTTTATTTAGTTCTATTCTACAAGTTCTATACTTAGTTTTCTTCTTGTAGTTCTGCATTTACCTCTTCTTCTGAGTCTTTAGATTTCTTCTTCTTAGTTCTCTTTGTTTTTCTACGGTATTTCTTTCTCTTCTGCTTCATTTTCTTCTTCTGCTCCGTTTTCGTCTTTTGCTACTATTAACTCTAATATATCCAGATTTATGCCAGTCTGTGATTTCAGTTAATTGAACATAAGTGTGTTGGGTTTTCTTTATATATCAGAAATATTTTATTTGCATAAGCTTGAACATGTTCGTCCGTCGTAGTCGGCGATGACAATTCAGCTAAACTGGGATGATGATGATGATATCTGCGATGTGTCTGACTGGGATTGATGAGTCAGATACGTGCCTGCAATAATCTACTGAACTAATAATAGAGCATGTCTTGTGCAAGAATCTTCTACGAATTTGTGTTTATGTTGAAGTGAGTCAGTCATGTCTTAAGAATGTTTTCTTCTGTCCTCCATCCTTGCTGCAGCTAGTCTGGAGTTCTCCATATAACTTATTTTTTTGGTAGACAATAATCTTTCATGCGGACCATGTGTCCTGTCCAGTTCGTCTGCGTAATCTGGATTATGTGTATGCTTACCGATTTATATTTCATCAGTACTTCACAGTCTGGTATTTTATTTCACCAACGGATCATGAGTATCTTACGAAGGCAGCTTAGGTGGAAGTGGTTGAGTTCTCTAGCGTGTCTGGCGTATACTGTCCATGTTTCACAGGCATAACGAAATAATAGTACTGCTGCCTGGTAATGTATAGGTTGGTGGTGGTTATCATTCCCATTCTGTCTCACACATTGTTTTTGTTTTGCTATCTTGTAATTGTGGCACTGCTATTCTGTTTACCGTAATGTCGATGTTTATGACTTGTGAGAGTTATCAAGTTAGTGAAACTATTGACTGATTCAAGTTCTGCTCAGGTAGGGGAAACTATTGACTGATTCAAGTTCTGCTCAGGTAGAGGAAACTATTGACTGATTCAAGTTCTGCTCAGGTAGGGGAAACTATTGACTGATTCACTTTCTGCTCAGGTAGGGGAAACTATTGACTGATTCTAGTTCTGCTCAGGTAGGGGAAACTATTGACTGATTCACTTTCTGCTCAGGTAGGGGAAACTATTGACTGATTCAAGTTCTGCTCAGGTAGGTAAAACTATAGATTGATTCAAGTTTTTCTCATGTCATGCCTATATGGGGATTTAAATGTAGGTTGTTTCGTGTGGGTTGAAACGTGACCTGTTTTCTTTGCATTGATGGTGAAGCCAACTTTGTCGCAGGCTTCAGAATATTGGTTTAGGGTGACTTCACATACTGTTTGCAGAATATTGGTTTAGGGTGACTTCACATACTGTTTGCAGAATATTGGTTTAGGGTGACTTAAAGTTTGCAGAATTAGCATATAGTGTGCAATCATCTGCATGAAGGAGGCCCCCCCCCCCTGATCATTGTTTTTTACCTAAGTACCTTAGTTTCGACTTGCAAACGCCGAAGAGCAAAAGTTTACCTAATAAGCTTGATTTGCTTAGATATAAATGAATAGATTGTTCATTTTGTTATGCGGTTTAATGTTAACCAAATATTTATGACAGAACAAAGCACAGTTTCACATTTGAATATTATTAAATTTGATTCACTTACTGGTACTCTTGAAAAAGAACTAATCCAGATCCAATCATCTGCAGCACCAGATCCTTCATGTAGACTTGCGTGTCTCTTGGACCTTGTATTCGATGTCACATCTTCCTCATTTTCCCAGAATCCACCAAGGTTTAGCTCGTCTTCTGGAGATATATAAGGCATCTGAAGATCATCGTTTTGTAATTTCCTCACAGGGAACTGGAAGTTCACAAGGTCATCAGCTGTTAACTGATGTGTCATCACTTGCTTGAGCGAGCTGATTTCGAGGTAGCAGGTTATTAGCGTTGATATCAGTGTTACAGTAAGGCAGGTGACAATTGTGTAAAGAACTCGGATGTGAAAATGTAACGAGGAATTGTTCATAGCAATTAAGTTATTGGTACACAGAACAGACATTTTGTTGCCATCTTTTGTCTGAGTGTAGTCTTGTTCATCTTGACCAGGGACACAAGTAATGGCTGGCATGTTGTCTGTTTTCTTGTAATGTTCCGCAGGAAGAGCTGGCTTCAAGATCTGTTGACGCCCTTCGTGTTCTCTACCAGCGAGAACTTTACCAACCATGTTGTCTATAACATATATGAATTAAATAGCAGTAGTTAAATAACAGCAACAATTAAATAGCAGTTCTTAAATAGAAATAATAATTAAATAGCATCAATTAAATATTTGCAATTAAATAGCAAAAATAATTAAATAGAATCAAATAAATTGTAATAATAAAATATCAGCAATTAAATAGCAATAATAATTTAATAACATAACATCAATTAAATAGCATCAATTAAACTGCAATGTAATTAAATATCAGCAATTAAATAGCAATAATAATTAAGTGACACATCAATTAAATAGCAATAATAATTAAGTGACATCAATTAAATAGCAATAATAATTAAATAATAGCAATTAAATATCCATAGCAACGAGATAACAACAATGAAATAACAGCACTGAAATAAAAGTAATTAAATAACAGTAATTAAATCAACCCTATCACCGCTGTCTTACTCTACGCCGTGTTACTCCACGTCGACTTTACTTCAAGCCGTCACGCCGACTTCATACTCAACAACTTAATCCAACTTAATCCAATAATAAACTTATTCAGCTTATATCACGCCAGCTTTCTCCATGCCAGCTTACTCCACGGCAACGCATTTCACGAAAATCTATTCCACGCCATCCTATTTGATGCCAAGGAGTTCCGGTAAAATGGCGCGAGACGACAGCTGTGTTGATTCTCACTCGTCACAAATGGAAGTGTAGTTCGGTGTATTCGGGATTCTTCATCTGGAATAGGTGGACACATTAATGTATGTGTTAATTAGAGATCACAGTGTAGCCAGGAGAGGTTTTCCCGATACAACGCTGCGACAGGATTAGCAATCCGACAGTGAGAACTCAAGTCGCTCTTAGAAAATGGAGGGTTTCCCGGAGACAAACGAATGCCAACTTCTTCCACATCAATTTCTTCCACACCACTGTATTCTACGCCAACTTATTCCACTTATTCCGCGCCAACTTAATCGCGCCAGCGTATTCCGCGCCAACGTATTCCGCGCCAACGTATTCCACGCCAACGTATTCCACGCCAACTTACTACTCTACACAACGTATTCCACGCCAACTTAAGTATAAATTTAAAGGGACACCAGAAAGAGTTTGGAAGGTTACTAGTTTAAGTTGTGAGTGTTCTGGAATGGTCTAGTGTGCGAAAAGGAAGAGACAATATAATAAACAAAGTAGGATGATGGGAAAGAGAAACCACAATGGAAATAGAGATGTAATAGAAACGTGTGTGGAAATATAGCATGTGATGTATGAAAGCAAACGTGAGTTAGGAGAAGGGAGTGATGAAATAAAGGAACACGCGAGCTTATTACTAAAGTAGCAAAAGTCTTCAAATACAACAGTACTAAAGCTTAGAGATGCATGCGTAAATGGAAAGTAAAGCGAAGGATGGAAAGACTGAATTGCTGAGATGGATAAGCAGAGGCGGAGAAGAATGTATCAGAAGTGGAATATGTAAGCAGGCAAAACCTCAAGTCGTTTGAAGCTACTGGAGTACAAACGCTTCATTCTTCATCTTCAACTGAATTATCTGGAAATGATTCAAGCATTTTAAAATCTGTAGACCATTGCTAGGGGCTACATGACGTGTGGCAAAGGAAATATTTGTATATTTCAGTTATAATTTTAATCTTTGACAATACTTTACAAATTGGAGCCCCATACATAAGCAACAATAGTTTATATGATCATTGAGACAGTAAAAGGCTTATAACTTTTACCACTCCTCAGTTTTCTTTCGGATACTTTGTAGCATGTGTTGCGTCTAGTTTTTAATTCTAATCTTCGATTTTGTATCATAACACAATCTGCAGGCTTTACTAATCACCGCAATCATATGTTTATTTTAATTATATAAAGTTCCATCACTACTTTCACATATAACAAAACTATCTGAACTGATTGATCATGTCCTGCTCATTTTATAAAAACAATCACAAAACAATCTTAACTGAGTAATCAGCTCCTGTTCATTTGATAAAAAAATGATCACAAAACTATAGGCATAATGCTCAACATAATGCTGTTTAGTACCGAGGATTATATTTATTTCTACATATTTCTACAGAAGGAAATATAAATAATGTTTTGTCATCGAATTTTAATTTTAATTGATCATTGATACAAATAATACAATCTGCTACGAACGTTGTCTAAATTCAGATCTAAAGTCCCTAAATAAATAACCGCAAATATCTGTCTCTGAAACTAGAGATCATGATTCTTTCAAGTCATCTTACTGTTTTTAACACATCGAAATTTGTTCACATTAGCTTGTTTTAGTCTGAACCTGATTCCCAGATAGTTGAAATTAATCACAATCAAATTTCAGGTAAAATACGGCTCTAAACAAATCAAAATTCAGGTAAAATACGGCTCTAAACTAATCAAATTTCAGGTAAAATACGGCTCTAAACTAATCAAATTCATCACTTTTCAATACACTTTCAAATTGACAAAAATAGCCCAAAATATCTATTTCCTAGCCAGAAACATTTAACAACGGCAAAATTGCTTAAATTTCAACATGAAATAAACAAATTCTTGCTACCCTGTTTCTGTGTCGTTTTTGGTAGCTGAAGCACTAATCGATAAAACGTTGAAAAAGAATGCAAAAGTAGAAACACCACAAGGAACAAGACAAGTAGAAGGCTTCAATAAATATATGATAAAATATATATATTTTCAGTGTTTGCAAGAGAAACTCGAAATAAAGAATCAATAGAGGTTAATCATTGCTTAGCAGACAATGATAAAATTAATAATTGCTTAGGCAATATCAGAAACAGCAAGAGAGATTTGCTGCATCTGAAAACAACAGCACGACAGCTGACATAATCAATGGGAATACTCGATTCTTGCCTGTAAGACTATTTATTTAAAATCTGTCGATTTGTCTGTAATTGGAAGATATCAATAAACCTCTTACCGGAGAAGAAAAACGCGGAACAATATTGTTGCTACGAAACAATCACATACAAACAATAAAATAAAATACTTGAATCAACCATTGAGTAACACAGAAAGAACAGAACGATGCGATATGTTGCTACACGGTTATAACACAATTGGATCTACGGTACATTCTGTATATACTCGTATGTGTGGATGAGTAAAAAAATTGGTTAGTACAATGGTTACCTAGTCTGGTGACAAGAGGATCAATAGTTCAAGTAGAAAATTTTTTTAAAAAAACGTCAACGGCTACAGGTAAATTCCGACCAAAATAAATGGGTATCAGGTCTCATGGGAATATACAAGCAGGGTGCGTTATTTTGAACTAACATTCCTAGGTATGCAACTGGTAAATGAAAAATAAAGGTACAACATCATATTTCCCAATACAACTCACATTAATGAATCCGTGGTTTGGATTAGGCGCAAATCTTTGAGCATTAAAAACTCAATGCAGAGAGTATATAAACCGCTATATTACTATAAGGAGCGCGCTAGCCTAGTTGATAGTGAGCTTGCTTTCTATAACCAGGTTGCCAGGTTCGAAACCACGTCCGGATAAAATAATCTGGGTTCTGATGTCTCGCTTGACACGACCACTCCTCCAGTCGACTCAGCTGTAAATGAGTACCTGACGCATGAGTTAGGGGAGGTAAAGACAGCAAGGAAGGGAACTGGCCACCCCACCTAATAGTAGCTACGGCTTAGTACATGAAGAGTTATCTTCATCTCCAAAGGCAGGTTGCTACCATGGGACATACCTTTACCTTTTTTTATATGACTATAAGCGTTCAATCCAGTAGAACATGGCATTTGGTAATAGGGAGCAAGTCCATAGTTCATGGTATTTAGTACTAGGAATCACATCCATAGAACATGACATTTAGTACCAGAGAGCAAGCCCATAGAATAGGACATTTATTACTAGAGAGCAAGCCCATAGAACATAGCACTTATTATTAGGAGCAAGCCCATAGAACATGGCATTTATTATTAGGAGCAAGCCCATAGAACATGGCATTTATTATTAGGAGCAAGCCCATAGAACGTGGCATTTATTATTAGGAGCAAGCCCATAGAACATGGCATTTATTATTAGGAGCAAGTACATAGAACAGGACACATAGTACTTGGCAACAAGCCATTAGAACATACTTAGAACACGTAGTACTAAGGAACTTGCTCGTAGAGCATAGCATGATACTTAGTAGTAATAGGGAGCTTGCCTGCAGATCATAGCATGACAATACTAGGGTGCAAGTCCGTAGAACATAGCATGACAGTATTAGGGAGCTTTCTCGTAGAACATAGCATGACGGTATTAGGGTGCAAGTCCATAGAACATAGCATGTCAGTACTAGGGAGCTTATTCGAAAAATATAGCATCAGTGTATCAACACAATCAACTGCCTGCTTGAGTTTCACGATGCATCGATGATAATCAAAGATAGGCAGATGATATTCAGGATACACTGATCATAATCAGGGATACATCGTTAATAATGAAAGATGCGCTGACAACAATTATCGATGATATACCGATAACAATCAAGGATAAACCACTGATACGGATACACCGATAGTAATAGCAGATACATAAATAATAATTTAGGATATACCAATGATAGTTAAGGGTACACAATGACATTTAATGATACGCTGATGATAATGAAGGATACACTAAGAATAATCAAGAATACGCAAATAATACTGACTGATACACATATAAATGAAGGATTTAAAAAAAAACTGGTAGCATATCCTATTCAGGACGTAGCTATCAACCCAGTATTTGTGGTGATTTTCTAGGCAATATAAATACGTTCAGTAGTTTGTCATTGCTTTCTGAACGGTCGGTGTACATAATTGTTTGCGGCGGGGATTCGAACTCGGTACCTTGGTCGTCACAGACGCGCTCTGTACCACTTCGCTACATAACCGGACAATTAAGAAAACAATGAAGATAAACATGGATGGCTCTGTGATAAAAAGGATGCATCGATAATAAATAATCAATTATACACCGCTGATAATTACCTGGTAATTTAATTTCAGCGTAGTTGTCTATCTATGATAACGTGTCCCTAGTAATGTTGATTATCGCACCGCCGCATCTGCTTATCACTGGAGCTGCGTGACGATAAGGAAATTGTGAGGGTAATTGTGTAAACAGTGACGTCTACGCAGACTATCTACACAATGGTTGTGTGCAGGCACTGGATTTTTCTTCAAGGGTGTTACCAAATCTCTAATAGCTATACTACTTTGACGAAGAGAAATTCGTTATTCTTGTGAAGACCTTTGTTAAGTATGATATTAACGCTAAATTAATGTCTCAACACTAAATGGACACTAAATAAACAGAATTGATGCCCTTAAATGTGGGTTATATAGGAGAATAGGGAGAACAATATGGAAAGAGAAGAAAAATAAAGAGGTACTAAAACATTTAATATGAAAAAGAATTACTAAGAGAAATAAAGATCAGGCAAATAATATTTTGAACACATTAAAAGACATGACACCTCATTGAAGACCTTACTTGAGGGTAAAGTCAAAGGGAAGCGAGAAAGAGGTAAACAGAGATACAAGTGGGAGAGTAACATTACATGATAGACAGGTTACAGTCTAGCAGGGTGCACCACCAAAACAAGAGACAGGGGATGTTTGAGATCTGTTGTAGCCAACCTTCGTTGCGGAGACGGCACTTCATGTTAATGAATATTTCAAATATAAGTTACTGTATTGGTTCTCATTGTTGACCCACTCTGATGTGGGAACCACAGGGACTTGCAAGGGAATCAAGAGAAAGATTATTATATTTGTGGCCCCCGTCTAGGTGCGAGACTGTCGGGAGTAAAGAACTCTGGATAGAAATATCTCTGGATAGAAATATCTCTGGATAGAAAGATCTCTGGATAGAAAGATCTCTGGATAGAAAGATCTCTGGATAGAAAGATCTCTGGATAGAAAGATCTCTGGATAGAAAGTAAAGAAGCCTTCACTGGTTACTTTTTGACTATTGTCGTGGTTTTATTTAATCACATTATATTTTTGGAGTCTTATGCCAAAAAAAAGCCACTGCAGACCAAGTAAATGCACTGAAACAATAAGAAATCAGTCTTTCAAATCTTTTCTACTTTCTGTAAAGTAGTCTTTACTAGATCCCGGCCATGCCAGGTGGGTCACATAAAGAAAGATATTTGAAAGATACATAAATTATACAATGTTTCCAGAACAATCACTACCAATAGCAAATGTCAATATTTCCTATACTATTATTGGCAGACTGTCTGGATTTTAATTTCTGTTACTCGCAAATTTCTGCAGCGAGTTTCAGCAGTAACTCACCACGCTTCAGTAGCAAATTTTTGCAGCGAATTTCAGCAGCAACTCACCACGCTTCAGTAGCAAATTTCTGCAGCGAATTTCAGCAGCAACTCACCACGCTTCAGTAGCAAATTTCTGCAGCGAGTTTCAGCAGCAAATTTCTGCAGCGAGATCCAGCAGCAAATTTCTGCAGCGAGTTTCAGCAGCAACTCACCAAGTTTTAGTAGATCTCGACATTAGCGTCTTTAGTGGCACGAGGATTGTCAACACTGTATTCTATCTCTCTGCATGTGTTTTAACGCATCTGACGTGACGGATGCACGCACAATCGTCAATTATTCGATATCGAAGATTATCAAGTCCTTGCATGGGAGTTTAAAAGACGAGTCCCTGCATGGGAGTTTGAAAGATACATTTTTAACGCATCCCCATAAAAATAAATCTATGCGGGTTCAAATCTCGTGACATGGAAGACCCTTCAATCCGTTATATCTTCCAATCCACCTGCATGGAGATTGTTGATGCAGGTAGTTTCCTATTTCATTGGCTTAGGTGGAAGTGCTAAATCTTGCTGGAATATGAATTCTTCAGGTATCATAGTACATTGTAACTGTAAAATGATTGCAGAATGTTTAGGTATTTTCTCCTCTGACTGTGGCTTCGGCAAATAAAAATGGCACAATCACAGAATTACAGATAACGGAACACTACATGTTAAAATTATGACTGTCTCTCTCGCTCATGCTCTATTAGGACATGTGGGTTTTCACTTCCACATATCCTACAATTATGTCGTTAAACTTTGCCACATAGGTGAAAAGGTCGCTTCTCCGAACAATGTCACACAATTAAGGTTGAACGTTATGCTACACTGGGAACTTTGTCACATTCATTATACGCATCATTACATTCCACGACTGTGCATCACTCTTGCCATTATCAGACATGTTTTAAAAAAAAACAAAAAACATATATAATATATTTCTATAGGAGGTAACCATAAAAACAACGTTCTAGCTTACATAGATGAAGAAATATTGACATGTGTTATTGGTATCGGTTCTGCCGGACACATTGTATATTGATAATCTTAGAAAAACCTTAGACATCTGTAAAAAAAAATGTCATGAACTTTCTTTAGGCACCAGGAAGAGGAAAGGGGGGGGGTGGGGGTGAAGGAATTAGGGAGTGGGATAAAAGTATAAACATTTTTTTATATGGGAGTCACTTGCAAAACGGTAGATAACCAATTGGTAACCCCTAAGGGAAGTAATTTGATATGTAAAAAGCAATGATTCAGATAAGTATACCTTGTTACAGCTGACAACGACAGTTATATATTGTGGGTAATAGAAGATATTGTGGGTAATAGAAGATATTGTGGGTAATATTAGATATTGTGGGTAATAGAAGATATTGTGGGTAATAGAATTAAACTATATGTTCATACACGTCATATCAACCAATGCGCAAGTTCATCTAGGCTATATCAGGCAAGGCAGCAGATACACGTCATATCAACCAATGCGCAAGTTCATCTAGGCTATATCAGGCAAGGCAACAGATACGTCATATCATCCAATGAGCAAGTTCATCTAGGCTATATCAGGCAAGGAAGCAGATACGTCATATCAACCAATGAGCAAGTTCATCTAGGCTATATCAGGCAAGGCAACATATACACGTCATATCAACCAATGAGCAAGTTCATCTAGGCTATATCAGGCAAGGCAACATATACACGTCATATCAACCAATGAGCAAGTTCATCTAGGCTATATCAGGCAAGGCAGCAGATACGTCATATCATCCAATGAGCAAGTTCATCTAGGCTATATCAGGCAAGGCAACATATACACGTCATATCAACCAATGAGCAAGTTCATCTAGGCTATATCAGGCAAGGCAACATATACACGTCATATCAACCAATGAGCAAGTTCATCTAGGCTATATCAGGCAAGGCAGCAGATACGTCATATCAACCAATGAGCAAGTTCATCTAGGCTATATCAGGCAAGGCAACAGATACGTCATATCAACCAATGAGCAAGTTCATCTAGGCTATATCAGGCAAGGCAACAGATACGTCATATCAACCAATGAGCAAGTTCATCTAGGCTATATCAGGCAAGGCAACAGATACGTCATATCAACCAATGAGCAAGTTCATCTAGGCTATATCAGGCAAGGCAGCAGATACGTCATATCAACCAATGAGCAAGTTCATCTAGGCTATATCAGGCAAGGCAGCAGATACGTCATATCAACCAATGAGCAAGTTCATCTAGGCTATATCAGGCAAGGCAGCAGATACATATAGTACCTAAGAAACTTCGATCATACCAATTTCGAGTAGAAGCTTTCTTTAAACATGCATTGCATTCACGACGCCTTGCTATACCCAAGAAGGAACTCCGTCCTAGGTTGAAAGGATCACCGTGGACTCAAAACACCAGAAACAGAAGATCACATATTCTTCCATTGTAACACAATGTTTCTCGCATTGAACACACTAAAAAAATAATTATACCAGACGCAACATCAGACAGTCATGTGCAAGACAGTCATGTTAAACGTACTCCTAAATGCAGACAAATTTGCCAAAAAAATACATCAAGTCTTCAGGCAAAGTTTAGAAATCGCGTGTGGCCATGCAGGAACAGAGCAAGACATGAACTCCAACAGTTCAACACTCAACCTTTTCAACTTTTATTTGTAAAGAAATGTAATAAATTACTCGACATTGCAAACACAGTTTAATTTTCCAGTTTTATTTCTCATTTTGTTTTGTAAAAGAAATGTTCTGTTCCTGAAATGAACGAATAAACAACTATGTTTCTCCTTTTAAATGATACCATTAAACTTAAACTACCATCCAGATTTCTCATGATCGTTGCAAACCATCTCACAATACGCAAGATCGACTAAAATTATATATCATATATCTACATAAATGTACTTGTAATGGGAGTGTTATGGTAAATATAGGATGTACACATTATGGAAACATTTTATTTTCGTCCTCAAACTCTTATTTTCAAAATTATTATGTATGTGTACACATATATACACACACATATATACACATACATACATATATACATATATGTACATATACATATACATATATGTACATACACATATACATATATGTACATATATATATATATATTATATATTATATATATATATATATATATATATATATATATGAATAGATTTGGGGGAAAAGATCGTGCCTCGGTCAAATAAGGCAAACCCAGCAATTAACAAGCAACAAATATTGCTTTCAGCGGAAGTCTCCTGGGTGTGAAACCTCTGACAAATCATTTTGCACTAAGGAACTATGATAAAATCACACAATTCCTTGCTATCTAAAGACAACAACAACAATCAACTTCTATATCTATCTTCAATTACTGTAATTGAAGTCAAAGGGCATGATCGCTGGATTAACAACCATGACATTGTGCGTAGCTGCAGGTGCCAACAAGTCAAATTAGAATCAGCTGTTTTGAATGTTTCGAATTTCTTTTCTAATAGTACTTACGTAGTACACAATTACGTAGTACACATACGTAGTGCACATTATGTAGAACTGTCTTTCAAAACGAAGTCTCATAAATGCAATAAAGAATGACAGTACATTTTTCTTTCTTTACATTGTTGTTTCTCTATATTTACCCTGGTACACGTGATTATGTCCAAGTTCTTTCTTTAATTACACCAGTACAGCAGTATAACGTATGCTGGCCCTGGAAACCGCCACCTCAACTTTAATATCTACCTCGTAAAGCTGCCGAATGGGACGAAATTGGACACCATCGCTCAGGGGCAGTGCGTCTGCATTCATTGTCTGCATGTGCTATATCATCATTTGTTTACTAAATCAACACGTCTGACATCGTTGGTAATATCAGGAAGAGATGCTCAAATTCCGTGGCGGTCATCCATAACATTCTTGTCCTTTGCAGATAACAATTACAGACTTGTAGTTCTGAACGTATCGAAAGCATATCTAGTTTAGTAGGATAATATTAGATTCATTTCTTGCATCGCCATCTGTCTACTAACCAGGGCAAGATTTAGACTTGATAGGGGCCTAAGCTATTTGAGATATGGGGCTCTTTAACGATTAAGAATATATAGATAGTGAAATAAAAATAATTGTGGGGCTCCCAAGCTTCTTTAGCTTATAGGTAAATCGTTATAGGCACGGCTTAAAGGCACTGCTACTAACTGTCAATTATTGACGAATAATGGGAGATTCCCTGGATTAGCGCTTAAGCCGTTCGTTTTGTGTTGAAGAGATCGCTGGTTCGATTCTACATCTAGACGTCTTGTTTATAAAGTATATTTTTTTCGGAGATTTCCGGGAATTTTCTAATGAAGGTACGGAGTTACGTGCTATGAGGCATACTCTCAGCAGGCGGCTTGCTGCTTCGTTGAGAGTGACGGAGTACATATGTGGTAATCTGAGTACAATGACATCTTTCATTTAAGCCTTCTCATTTTATCGATTAATAAGAGACATTCATTGATGTCAGTAAACCACTGCACATCGGATCGGAACAGTACGAGTGATGTCGCTAAACCATTAAATACCGGATCTGGGCAGTGCGAGTGATGTCGCTAAACCACTGCATACCGGATCTGGGCAGTGCGAGTGATGTCGCTAAACCAAAACATATGGAATATGCAGTACGAGTGATGTCGCTAAACCACCACATATCGGATCTGGGCAGTACGAGTGATGTCACTAAACCACCACATATCGGATCTGGGCAGTACGAGTGATGTCGCTAAACCACCACATATGGGATATGCAGTACGAGTGATGATGCATCTATTGCTGACAGAACCATATATATATCTGTGCTCAAGGAATAAAAAAGGTGGTGGGGGTGGGGAAAGTGGGTGATCTCCCACTGATGGAAAAAAGATTGAAAACTATTCACTTAGCTTCCGGATTGACTTTTTTTTGTGATTTTGATTTTTATGACAAAACTCGCTGTGGGATGTGGGGCTTGGTTACCATACTTTTTATTTATTCTTTAGTATTCTAAATGTCGCTTTTAATGCCACATCTTATGCCACTATTGATGTGATGTCACTACTGCTGTACCTTCTGCTGCCACTTATGACGTCACTGATGTCACATGACGTCTCTGATGTCACTTATGACGTCACTGATGTCACTTATGACGTCACTGATGTCACTTATGACGTCACTGATGTCACTTATGACGTCACTGATGTCACTTATGACGTCACTGATGTCACTTATGACGTCACTGATGTCACTTATGACGTCACTGATGTCACTTATGACGTCACTGATGTCACTTATGACGTCACTGATGTCACTTATGACGTCACTGATGTCACTTATGACGTCACTGATGTCACTTATGATGCCACTTTTAATCTCACTTTTAATGATATTTCTAATGTCACTTGTAATGTCACTTATAATGTCACATCTATTTATATACTTGAATGCTGCCATTGAAGGAATATGGTGTCAAATACTGGGAGGGTAGGATTGGACACAGACGAGAAAGATTGAAATTTAAGCAGCAAAACACTAGTACCATCAGCATGGGTTCTCCGATAAGCACAGGAAAGCATGTACACTACGAACCTGCTATAATCTGCTCATAAGTCAATAACACATCAAATCATATTGTAATCATAAATAGGCACAGCATTGTTATCATAAATAGGCACAACATTGTTATCATAAATAGGCACAACATTGTAATCATAAATAGGCACAACATTGTAATCATAAATAGGCACAACATTGTAATCATAAATAGGCACAACATTGTAATCATAAATAGGCACAACATTGTAATCATAAATAGGCACCACATTGTTATCATAAATAGAGACATTGTTATTCAAAAAAAATTGTTATCATAAATATACATCACATTGTTATCATAAATAGACACAACATTGTTATCATAAATAGACACAACATTGTTATCATAAATAGACAACATTGTTATCATAAATAGACATCACATTGTTATCATAAATAGACATCACGTTGTTATCATAAATAGAGACATTGTTATTCAAAAAAAATTGTTATCATAAATATACATCACATTGTTATCATAAATAGACACAACATTGTTATCATAAATAGACACACATTGTTATCATAAATAGACAACATTGTTATCATAAATAGACATCATTGTTATCATAAATAGACATCACATTGTTATCATAAATAAACATCACATTTTTATCATAAATAGACATCACATTGTTATCATAAATAGACACAAAATTGTTATCACAAATATACATCACATTGTTATCACAAATAGACATCACATTGTTATCACAAATAGATATCACATTGTTATCATAATAGATATCACATTGTTATCATAAATAGACACTAAATTGTCTACATGTTGATATTTTTTGTTGTTGTTGTTAATAATATTGGTGTTGATATTGGTACTTGTTAATGTTGCTGTTGATGATATTGTGGTTGATGTTATTGTTGATAATATTCGCGTTGATGATAGTGATGACATTGTTGCTAGTTTATGATGATGTTGGTAACATTGGTGTTGATGATATTGGTGTTGAATAAGTTGGTATTAACATTGGTGTTGATGATGTTGGTGTTGAATAAGTTGGTATTAACATTGGTGTTGATGATATTGGTGTTGAATAAGTTGGTATTAACATTGGTGTTGATGATGTTGATGGTGGTGCTAATGTTCTTGATATCAAAGTTGATATTGATGAGGATGTTATTTTATTTCTTCCTTTACGTACGCTCGAATACACCAATCTGGAAATACTGAACAAAAACAAATAATCAATCGATGGAGTTCAATTGCAAAATCACCGCCAAACTGAAATCTTTGTGATTGTCTTCACGTAATTTTACGCTTTTATAACATTTCGTTTTCTTTCATTAGCAATTTCATCAAACACCCCCCCCCCCCCCAAATGCTCAGATTTTGCGCACTGATGCCTTCTAGGGCGCTGATTTTAAAAGCCACACAAATATATTGATTTATGTATTGTGGGTTTCTTCAATTATTTTTAGGCTGCATATATTTATGTGCTCACATAAATATATCAACATTTCGTTGTCAGGGATTAAGAAGGGAGTAAAGAACAGCAACATTGTGACATATGCGTAATCTGAGAGTCAACTAAGGAGGTTTAGTGGTAGAGTTGACAGACTTTCCGTATGTCATTGCGACACAAAATTCACAATGATGTAGAATTTTTTAGACTGTCGCATCATAGCTGTAAATTATGACACAATGCGTTATGTTCTCAGTACTGTATCCTGGCACATATGGGATACATAACTGAGGAATGAAGGTTGAAGAAGAATATATCAATATATGTACTGAGAAAATGTGAAATATGAGATAAGATATCTGCATCTTTCTGACAGTTTTATTGAATCAAATCACTAGGAAATATATTCATATCAAATTGGTATCCAGACATTGTGAAGTGTGAGAAGCGATGGAATCTTGAAATTGGTATCCGGATATTGTGAAGTGTGAGAAGCGATGAAATCTCGAAATTGGTATCCGGACATTGTGAAGTGTGAGAAGCGATGGAATCTCGAAATTGGTATCCGGATATTGTGAAGTGTGAGAAGCGATGAAATCTCGAAATTGGTATCCGGACATTGTGACGTGTGAGAAGAGATGGAATCTCGAAATCGCTGTCAGAGCTAGAGTTTTTAGCTTTGATAATGTGACTGTATGTGACTGTATGTGACTGTATGTGACTATTCTACGTTGGTTAGGAAACTATTACAGATGTGCAGGATGTAGTCCTGGGAATGGAATGTGTTACGTCATAATTTACAGCCTTTCTGCCATATTTGCGCCTTCCGGCCTGACACATCCAACCTAACACGGCGTCTGAATCTCTTTAATGCTGTATAGGATGGGATAGCTACGCCCCCTCCCCCCCCCCAAAAAAAAAATCCACCCTCCTTAGTTACCTCTTACTATATGCATAAATGGTAAATAATGTTGCTATTCTTTGCTCCCTTCTCGAATCCCGCATCATAGGGGTGGATGAGTGACTAAAAACAAATGACCAACATTAAAAACAATATATAATTTCAGGTTTTCATGTGAATAGATATCTGCTTACAAAATGGTGGAACATTTTATGTACACACATAGATCTTAACGTCGAAGTTATACAACATACTGGCTAATGTGAAAATTGTGGCTAATTTTCAATCAAGCCTTTCTAATTACTCATTTGACATTTCCATAATTTCCTTTTGTCACTATGGCTATACTTTGTGTGATACTTAATGAAAATCAAGAGAATAGTCAAATGAAACAATTTAGAAGACTTGATTTCCTACTAGCCAGTAAGTCTTATATAGTAGACGGACATGCATATATTCCTTCTAAGTATGACATTTCTCAAAACAATGCATACTGCATAGAGATGGGGTAGTGACCTTCGACGGTATTGTAAGACCTCTGTACAGAATTAATTCGGACTTTATACGTTATATTTGTGTTGATTGTGATTGATACTTTTTGTTCGTCACCAGTTATATATTTGGAGTCGCATGTCAAAAATAGCAGAGGATAACTAACAAAAGCATGTAAATAATAAAATTGTCATTTCATGTTTACTGTGCACAGGTCTATATACTGGAAACGGTCATGGATGGAGTCTTCTGGGTAGAAAATAACGCTTTGGGGGAAATTTCTTATCATCATCAAGTGCCATGCCGATTGGCGTAGGCGATCATATTTCTCCATGTACAACGATTTCCCATATATGCCCATCATCTCTGTTGGTGTCGTCAATTGAAGCCATTTAGTCAAACCGTCCAATAAATTTTCTCTTGGCCTTCCCATTGATCTTTTCTATCTTTCCTGTTGTCACTATATTCTCAATTCCTCTTCTCGTTATGTGCCCAATGAATGTTGACTGTCTTTTTTATATTATCAATAGTGCATCTTTTCACATCCATCCTTCTAAGACATTCTTCATTATTAGTAATCTTTGCTGTCCAAGGAATGCGTAACATTCTTCGTAAAAACCACATTTCAGCTGTCTCCAATGATTTGTGTGATGTCTTATTTATTGTCCATGCTTCACTTGCATAGAGTAGCACTGGTCCAATGTAGCACTTGAGAACACGTTTTCTAGTATCCATCGATATGGACTTGTTGCATAGTATATTTTTCATTTTATGGAATACTGACAGACCTACCTGAAGTTGACAGCCCCTTAAGGTCTGTGCCAGAACAAACCCCGTTGAGTGAAAGGCATGGAATGTCAATATACATTCAGACCCATGTGGAAGGAGTGCTAAGCGAGGACCAACAGAACAGTGTGCAGCGAAGGACAGTCACCCTCAGTTTCCTGGATGAGGAATATCCACAAGATATATGGGTCAGAGTATACACAGATGAGTCAGCACAGAATGCTGTGAGGAATGGTGGTGCAGTTGTATATATAGAATATCCACACAAGCCTAGAGATACAATCAGAACACCGACAGGAAAATTCTGCAATAATTATGATGCAGAAATCCAGGCAATTAGTGTGGCAGCTAAAAAAACTGCTGAACTCTGGCCTACAGCATGTGGTATTCCTGACAGATGCAAGGTCAGTGCTTCAAGCTCTCCAGTCTGAAAAACTAACAGACTGGAAAAAACTACTTAGCGAATTGTCGTACCAGTATAGGGTAACCATGCAGTGGATACCCTCTCACTGTGGAATACCAGGAAATGAAAAAGCAGACCAACTGGCTAAGGAAGGTGCTGCCAAAGACGAACCAGATATACCAATTACCTACCATCAGAAAAAAACAGATGATCAAGTCAATAAGAAAACCACAAACACCAACACAAGATAACTATCACATTATGAACAGACCAGAACAAGTTATAATTCTACGTCTCAGAACAGGACACAACAGACTCCACAGTCACATGTATACAAAGTTCAAGATTGGCAACACGGCCATGTGTACATGTTGACAGGCAGCACAGAGTGCCAAACATATACTTCAAGAGTGTTCTGAACATGAAACGCTGAGGCAAACATATTGGCCAGAGGAAACAACACTGGAATCAAAGCTTTATGGGACACTGTATGAACTACAAAAGACTTGAGTTTCATTAAGGAGACAGAATTACAGATATAGACATGTTTCAAGTGAACGAAAGAAAAAGAAGAAAATGGAATGCTAATTTTGCTTGTCCTATTCTGCTTATAGTTTCGGTCTTGCATTTACCATCTGAAGTTATTAATGTTCCTAAATATTTGAAACTATTCATCTGCTTTAAGTTTTTCTCATTTAATACTTTTTTACTATTTCCTGATATTATCATTGTCTCTTATCTTTTTTATGTTTAAACTTAGACCTTCTTGTTCACTTTCTATCACCGTCTTGTTTAACAGATCTTGGAGATATTCTTGACTTTCTGCTATTAACACAGTATCATCTGCATATCGTAGATTATTCTCTATACACACACGCACGCACGCACGCACACACACTCCCCCTCCCCCAAATAAATTGTAATATAGAATAACTATCCCGCTCGTAATTCCAGGAGACCTATCTAAACAAATAATGGCTCTTACTTTTATTTAACTAAGCGATTATGAGACTAGTTTTCTATATTTAAAGATTATAATATCCAATTATTGATTGTCAGAGGTGATGTCATTTTCACCGCATTTTAATAAGAAATGTAGTTAGTCATTCCGAAAATTATTACACAAACTACAGTCAAATTATTACACAAACTACAGTCAAATTATTACACAATCTACAGGCAAATTATTACACAATCTACAGGCAAATTATTACATAATGTAGAGGCAAATCATAATTGTATATGTGTTATGAACAAAACGACGACGACGGCCACTAGTACTACCACTGCCGTTACCACCATCACTACTGCTACTATTACTACAGCTATAAAGCTACTGATAATACTATTACTATTACTTCTACTACCATCACTGCTGTTGCTACTATAACTACTACTGCTACCACCACTACCGCTACCACCACTACCGCTACCACCACTACCTCTACCACCACTACCTCTACCACCGCTACCTCTACCACCACTACCTCTACCACCGCTACCTCTACCACCACTACCTCTACCACCGCTACCGCTACCACCGCTACCTCTACCACCGCTACCTCTACCACCACTACCTCTACCACCGCTACCATTACAACTACTATACTACTACTACTGCTACCACTACAACTACTATACTACTACTACTGCTACCACTACAACTACTATACTACTACTACTGCTACCACTACTACAGATACCGCAACTATATTGTTACTAATAATACCGCTATTACTCTACTACTTGGCTGCGATATCTGCACCTTTAGGCCTGCCACATCCGACTTGAGCAATGATTTTGGGTCACTTTGCTGTCTATCGGATGTAACAGAGATCCCCATATTATTCTTAGGCGCTTTTTACGACATGTGGGGCAGGTAGCAGTATCACTATTCTTTACTCTATTTGACATATGAAGAGATGACAGAATAAGTTTGAATTAAGAAATAATCTGAACAGTAATAAGATTATAGAATAAGTTTTAATAAGAAATAATCTGAACAGTAATACGGTTATAGAATAAGTTTGAATTAATAAAGAATCTGAACAGTAATACGGTTATAGAATAAGTTTTAATAAGAAATAATCTGAACAGTAATAAGATTATAGAATAAGTTTGAATTATTTAATAAGAAGAAATGAGTACAAATGGAATTTAATTCTTTTGAAGATATACAAACGTTTTGGATGATGTACTACAAACAGTGCAGAATTTACGTATAAGCTACACACGTTATAACTTAGGGCCCCACTTTCCTAAGTTAATATATACTTAAATATGATATGTTATGCTCCTCCAGGGCCATAGGCGGCGCATAGGGCAGAAACTATAGCTTTACATTTCTGTCTTTGTGTTGCCAGGTCTTTCAATTGTTGCGTGTTGTTTAGGTTCATTGATATGCCTTCTCTATTAATGGTTCTTCGTAGAGTTTCTCTAGGTCTCCCTCTTCTTCTTACTCCGGGTGACACCCAATATAGTGACTGATGGGGAATTCTTAGCCTGTTCATTCTGAGAACATGGCCGATGTAAGGCCAACGCCTTTGTCTAATGAAGGAAGATATATAGGTTTGTTTGCTTTCCTCTCTTATAGTAGTGTTAGATTTAAAGTCACTCCACTTAAAATTCAGAATGGTACGTAGGCATTTGTTTTCAAAGGAGTCTAGTCTCTTATCTGTGGCTTTTGTTGCTTTCCAACTTTCGCATCCATGATAGAATAGGGATGATGTTTGAGTTAAACAACCTGAGTTTTATGGTGTTTCTTAGTGTGGTTGACGTCCAGATATTACGTAGTTTTTTGAAAACACTCGCTGCAAGGGCAATACGGTGTAAAATTTCTTTTGATGAGTCTCCATCCAGTGCTAGATTGGTGCCTAAATATGTAAAAATGTTGACTTTTAATAATGGAACATTTTGAATTTTTATGTTGTCTTTGGATCTCGTAAAATCTTGATTTTTAACCCTATCTGATATACTTAAATATATTGCAGCATTATTTGTCACAATGCCAACGGACAGCCTAGGGCCTTATCAAGTCTAAATCCGGCCCTGACTACAACGTTCTAGAGAGGAATGCCGAAGGACAACGATTAATAGGACAGTAGAGATACACGTAAAGGGAAATAGGGAGATTGATATACAACAAGCATGTCTAAATACATCAGCATGACAAACGATGGATGAAGCCAATTATTTATTGCAGGCAACCTTCGAAGCTGAGATGAATCTGATATAATCTGAGTAATGTCCATACTCACCAGTTCCACGTATAACTGATTTACACACGATTGATATCGAGATGTACTGGTGTTATAAAGTACCCGAGTCTAGTCAGGACAATACTTGCCGCCAGGTCCGTAGATAAGGGAGACGTTTGGGGTGTTAAAACCCCTCCCATAGCAAATCTGAACTACTTCTTCAGCGTGCATTCTCAAACTCCTGCTGGATCTATCTTGTAGCAGGACCATGGTCCTTAGATTTCCAGCAGCATATAGAGCAGAGAATGGAAATGCGTTGTGTCGCTGTTTTATTTGCACAAATGGCCCGACACATCCGTCTTCGGCAGAATCTGAACATGAACTTTAGTATAATACTAGGAACTTAACTAAAAGCTCCATTAAAAACCTCTCCCAGAAATTTTTCACAAAAAGGTTTTCAAAATTAGATAAAAATCCACCTCCTTAAGCAAATCATATATAAGGCACTACTAGCAGCAAAACAAAACTATGGGTGAATCGTATTTCTAGAATTTTCTTGTATACATATTTCTGAAATCCGTTATCCAGTCAAGGAGCTCCGATGGTGTAGTTTTAAATCACTCTCCCACCAGCCATCAGATAAAGGTTTTGAGTTCATTCGTCATTTCTAAACCTACTCCCGTGGTTCACCCAGCCACAAGCCAGTAGGATGCTAGGGTTTATGTTCTGAATAGGTCTAGGAATGGTGCCATAACTACGGAGTAAATACGAAGGCGAAGTTAGTCGGTTTCTGTTACCCACTGACTAGGCAGCTGAGCATTGTATATATCCCTGTATCTTGTTGTTAGGCTGTTTTATGTTTTATTTTGGTAACATCTACCGATTTTTGTATATCATGACATTTACCCTGTGTTACTCCAGCCACCTACTTCCTGTTTAGGGTTGTTACCCTAATCTGGAACATTTATCCCTATCGATTTAACCAGCACGACATGGTTACATGCATTCATGGTTAAAACCAGCATGACATGGTTATATGCATTCTTCATACTTTTATCCGGCACGACAGGTTACAATGTTGTTATGTTTGACCAATTTTGGGCCCTCAACAACACAAAGTGTCTAAGTTACCCATGTCACTCACCAACAACACAAAGTTACCCATGTCACTCACCAACAACACAAAGTGTCTAAGTTACCCATGTCACTCACCAACAACACAAAGTGTCTAAGTTACCCATGTCACTCACCAACAACACAAAGTTTCTATGTTACCCATGCCACTCACCAACAACACAAAGTTTCTATGTTACCCATGTCACTCACCAACAACACAAAGTTTCTATGTTACCCATGTCACTCACCAACAACACAAAGTTTCTATGTTACCCATGCCACTCACCAACAACACAAAGTTTCTATGTTACCCATGTCACTCACCAACAACACAAAGTTTCTATGTTACCCATGTCACTCACCAACAACACAAAGTGTCTAAGTTACCCATGTCACTCACCAACAACACAAAGTGTCTAAGTTACCCATGTCACTCACCAACAGCACAAAGTGTCTAAGTTACCCATGTCACTCACCAACAACACAAAGTTACCCATGTCACTCACCAACAACACAAAGTGTCTAAGTTACCCATGTCACTCACCAACAACACAAAGTTTCTATGTTACCCATGTCACTCACCAACAACACAAAGTTTCTATGTTACCCATGTCACTCACCAACAACACAAAGTTTCTACGTTACCCATGCCACTCACCGACAACACAAAGTTTCTACGTTACCCATGCCACTCACCAACAACACAAAGTTTCTAAGTTACCCATGCCACTCACCAACAACACAAAGTTTCTATGTTACCCATGTCACTCACCAACAACACAAAGTGTCTAAGTTACCCATGTCACTCACCAACAACACAAAGTTTCTAAGTTACCCATGCCACTCACCAACAACACAACGTTACCCATGCCACTCACCAACAACACAACGTTACCCATGTCACTCACCAACAACACAACGTTACCCATGTCACTCACCAACAACACAACGTTACCCATGTCACTCACCAACAACACAAAGTGTCTAAGTTACCCATGTCACTCACCAACAACACAACGTTACCCATGTCACTCACCAACAACACAACGTTACCCATGTCACTCACCAACAACACAAAGTTACCCATGTCACTCACCAACAACACAAAGTTACCCATGTCACTCACCAACAACACAACGTTACCCATGTCACTCACCAACAACACAACGTTACCCATGTCACTCACCAACAACACAACGTTACCCATGTCACTCACCAACAACACAACGTTACCCATGTCACTCACCAACAACACAACGTTACCCATGTCACTCACCAACAACACAACGTTACCCATGTCACTCACCAACAACACAACGTTACCCATGTCACTCACCAACAACACAACGTTACCTATGCCACTCACCAACAACACAACGTTACCCATGTCACTCACCAACAACACAACGTTACCCATGTCACTCACCAACAACACAAAGTTACCCATGCCACTCACCAACAACACAACGTTACCCATGTCACTCACCAACAACACAACGTTACCCATGTCACTCACCAACAACACAACGTTACCCATGTCACTCACCAACAACACAAAGTTACCCATGTCAGTCACCAACAACACAACGTTACCTATGCCACTCACCAACAACACAAAGTTACCCATGTCACCAACAACACAACGTTACCCATGCCACTCACCAACAACACAACGTTACCCATGCCACTCACCAACAACACAAAGTTACCCATGTCACCAACAACACAACGTTACCTATGCCACTCACCAACAACACAAAGTTACCCATGTCACTCACTAACAACACAACGTTACCTATGTCACTCACCAACAACACAAAGTTACCCATGCCACTCACCAACAACACAACGTTACCCATGTCACTCACCAACAACACAACGTTACCCATGTCACTCACCAACAACACAACGTTACCCATGTCACTCACCAACAACACAAAGTTACCCATGCCACTCACCAACAACACAACGTTACCCATGTCACTCACCAACAACACAACGTTACCCATGTCACTCACCAACAACACAACGTTACCCATGTCACTCACCAACAACACAACGTTACCCATGTCACTCACCAACAACACAAAGTTACCCATGTCACTCACCAACAACACAACGTTACCTATGCCACTCACCAACAACACAAAGTTACCCATGTCACCAACAACACAACGTTACCCATGCCACTCACCAACAACACAACGTTACCCATGCCACTCACCAACAACACAAAGTTACCCATGTCACCAACAACACAACGTTACCCATGCCACTCACCAACAACACAACGTTACCCATGCCACTCACCAACAACACAACGTTACCCATGCCACTCACCAACAACACAACGTTACCCATGCCACTCACCAACAACACAACGTTACCCATGTCACTCACCAACAACACAACGTTACCCATGTCACTCACCAACAACACAACGTTACCCATGCCACTCACCAACAACACAAAGTTACCCATGTCACTCACCAACAACACAACGTTACCTATGCCACTCACCAACAACACAAAGTTACCCATGTCACCAACAACACAACGTTACCCATGCCACTCACCAACAACACAACGTTACCCATGCCACTCACCAACAACACAAAGTTACTCATGTCACCAACAACACAACGTTACCCATGCCACTCACCAACAACACAACGTTACCCATGCCACTCACCAACAACACAAAGTGTCTAAGTTACCCATGCCACTCACCAACAACACAACGTTACCCATGCCACTCACCAACAACACAAAGTTACCCATGCCACTCACCAACAACACAACGTTACCCATGCCACTCACCAACAACACAAAGTTACCTATGCCACTCACCAACAACACAAAGTTACCCATGCCACTCACCAACAACACAACGTTACCCATGTCACTCACCAACAACACAACGTTACCCATGCCACTCACCAACAACACAAAGTTACCCATGTCACTCACCAACAACACAACGTTACCCATGTCACTCACCAACAACACAACGTTACCCATGCCACTCACCAACAACACAACGTTACCCATGCCACTCACCAACAACACAAAGTTACCCATGCCACTCACCAACAACACAAAGTTACTCATGTCACCAACAACACAACGTTACCCATGCCACTCACCAACAACACAACGTTACCCATGCCACTCACCAACAACACAAAGTGTCTAAGTTACCCATGCCACTCACCAACAACACAACGTTACCCATGCCACTCACCAACAACACAAAGTTACCCATGCCACTCACCAACAACACAACGTTACCCATGCCACTCACCAACAACACAACGTTACCCATGCCACTCACCAACAACACAACGTTACCCATGCCACTCACCAACAACACAAAGTTACCTATGCCACTCACCAACAACACAAAGTTACCCATGCCACTCACCAACAACACAACGTTACCCATGTCACTCACCAACAACACAACGTTACCCATGCCACTCACCAACAACACAAAGTTACCCATGTCACTCACCAACAACACAACGTTACCCATGTCACTCACCAACAACACAACGTTACCCATGTCACTCACCAACAACACAACGTTACCCATGTCACTCACCAACAACACAACGTTACCCATGCCACTCACCAACAACACAAAGTTACCCATGCCACTCACCAACAACACAACGTTACCCATGTCACTCACCAACAACACAACGTTACCCATGCCACTCACCAACAACACAAAGTTACCCATGTCACTCACCAACAACACAAAGTGTCTAAGTTACCCATGCCACTCACCAACAACACAACGTTACCTATGCCACTCACAAATTAAACAGGATTATTTCGCAATCCTAAATAGTTTGTGACCCACTATGCTGAACGCTAGCTGACACATCACTTCTCTATCTGTCCCACGATAGACTATGAAGCCTGGGGTTAATGATATAGTTCCAATCTTCTCTTTCACTTCATTTCTCTTTTCATTATTTCTTCTTTTGTGTTTGTGATAAAATAGTTTGGAAGGAGATATCACAAAAAGGGGACATAACTCAAAGCGGTAACTACTAACATGAGAACCATAACAAAGTCATAATACCATAGATTTATAGTAACGTAGACATACTACCAATAGCGTTATAATAACATAGTCATACTACCATTAGATAGTAACATAGTCATACTACCATTACAGTTATAGTAATATAGTCATACTATCACTACAGTAACTCCGTAGCTTCAAGTGATACTCCCCAGGGATCTCCGAAAAAATCCACCTTGTAAACAAGACGACACGAGTCGGTTCCAACCCATGACCTCTTGAATGAACACAAGGCTTAATCACTACGCTAGGGAGATCTCTGATAGTAACAATCACACTACCATTATAGCTATAGTAACATAGTCATACTACCAATAGAGTTATAGTAACATAGTCATACTACCAATAGAGTTATAGTAACATAGTCATACAACCAATAGAGGTATAGTAACATAGTCATACTACCAATAGAGGTATAGTAACATAGTCATACTACCAATAGAGGTATAGTAACATAGTCATACTACCAATAGAGTTATAGTAACATAGTCATACAACCAATAGAGTTATAGTAACATAGTCATACTACCAATAGAGTTATAGTAACATAGTCATACTACCAATAGAGTTATAGTAACATAGTCATACTACCAATAGAGTTATAGTAACATAGTCATACTACCATTGGAGGTTAGAACATTAAGAATATAGTACCAATAGAGTTATATTAGCAAAGCGACGGAATTAACATGGCCATACTACCAATAGAGGTAATGTAACATAGCGATGCTATTAACATAGGCATACTACCAATATAGTTATAGTAAAATAGACTTCGAATATAGTTATAGTAAAATATACATACTAATAATAAAGGTATAGTAACATAACGATACTACCAATAGAGGTAATGTAACAAAGCGACGCTAATAAGATACTACCATTAGCGGTATAGTGACATATGGGGACTAACATATTTACAACAATACAGCACAGATTCCAAACGTTTTCTCGATCCGCAACCGCAAATTATAAAAGTATTGACACACACTCAACCATGATACTTTTAAAGCTGAATTGTAACAGAGTAAATTGGAATTATAAATTAAAAAAATATGTATTTTCAATCAATGAAGTGCCCTGCCGAATGGCGTAAGCGATCATATTTTTCCACGGCTCTCTTGTCTCTTGTGTTGTCAATAAGCTATGTTGAACTTCTACCGTGCCATAATACTAGTCCATCCAGCAACTTTATTTTTGTCGTCCCCTGTTTCTTCTCCCCTTGATCTTTCCAGTGGTTATTAAGTGTTCAAGCTATGTTCGTCTCAGCACACGCCACAGGAACATTGACTGTCTGCCCCTAATGTTTGATATGATTAATCTTTTAAAACCAGCATCAATGAGAACATCTGTATTAGTTTTCTTAACTTCCATAGTATTTTTATCATTCTTCTCAGAAACCACATCTCTATAGAATCTAGTTCGTTTTGAATTTTTTTTTGCTTACATTCCATGCTACGCATCCATAAAAAAGAATTGGTTCAATATAACATCCTAGCACTCAAATTCAGGTCTGCGTTGATGTTTCATAACACAAAATGGATCTCATGTTTTTGGGTTGCAATACCGATTTAACTTGTGCTGTACTGCTCTTTATCTCACTTGAGAATCTACCTTCTGATGTTAACAGAGTGCCAAGATATTTCACTTTTTCAACCTGTGCTAATTTTGTGTCAAACATTATGTCGCATCGTGGTGGTGTATGTCTCTTCGAGACAACTATTATTTCTGTTTTCCTCTCGTTTAAACTGAGACCTTTGTTTTCACTTTCATTCACTACTTTAACAGGGCTTGTAGTTCTTGTTCACATCCTGCGACCAGTACTGTGTCGTTAGAATATCTCATTATTTATTTAGTATCCTCACGCTGTTACTCCTGGCATATCTTCTATATTCTAAAATTTAACAGAATAGTGTACAATATAAGACAGGCACTCTGCCTTCTGGATGATGAATATCCACAAGAGATATGGATCAGCGTATATACAGATGGATCATCATAGAATGCAGTGAAAAATGGAGGAACAATACATTATATTATAATAAATATATTTTAGTAATATATAATTAAATATAATTTTAACTTGCGGCATATTTGATGTAATAAATGAAATTGTAATTCGATAAAAATGCTTCAAAATTTGCGGTTTAGTTTTCGTTAATATCCTTCTAATAATTTATTTGTGTGGTGTGTGTGTATTTTGTTTTCAATGAAAGCGAGGCAAATGTATTTTCACAGATATGTAAAAGCAAATGAGAGCAACATTTGAAATTAGAAGTGCTGTAAAATCAATGTTTCATCTTCTATCGTTCGCCAGGAATGTACTTATATCTGAAATTGTGTCTCTTCTATAAACTTGACTGTTTTGTAACGTACACAGTGGTCTGTAGAGTCTTTCTTCCACTGCTGTTTCTCTGGGCAGTGTGTTTTCCTCATAATTTCATATTCCGGGCATCCATGGAGAATATGCTCTGCTATCTGAGGTGAATGCTACAAGCTGTGGACTAAGATTGGCGCTAACAGTTTTTCAGTTGCCGCCTTGATTACATGGATTACCGCTTGTAATTATAACAGAAGTTCCCCTTTAGTACTTTAATTTCCTGCGGGGGATACCGACCCCTACCAGGAGCGTCATCAGGTGGCGGATAGTGGAAAAGCCTCTTGATGCCAGCTGTGAATAACCCTCTGGGCAAATAAACAGCCGCTGACCAAACGGTGTCGCTGACCACGAGGACGTGGTGGAATATCAGTCGGTGCTGATATCCCCACTGAAATACCCCATATGTCCATTGACTGGCAGCATCAAAGCGAGTATGAGCCGCTATAAGCTCAGGTTTCTGGAGTGGGGTCACTGACCCCACTCCAGGAATGTGCCAGGGGGGAGGGGAAGGGGGTAGGGATAGGGTTTAGGTAGGGTTAGAGGGTTGGGTAGGGTAAATGGGAAATTATAGATATTAGAACAAGAGAGAGCAATGTTCTTAAATCACCTTCCCTGAGTGAGAGGTGTCTTAGATTACAAGAAATACACCACAGAGGAGGATAATGAATACCTGGCAACAAAAAAATTATCCTAGGAGAGGGAAACTACCTCAAAACCCCGGGCAGATGGTGCTCGTTAACCCTGTTAGGCAAGCTGTCTAGGAGAAGGAAAACTCCAAAATGAAACATCCACTGCCCTGTGGACAATCCTTGGATGGATAAGGGCTAGGGAAACACATCCTGACTCAAAAGTAAGATGGAAGACGGAGACACTGGACCGAAAGGTACAAAATAGTCCAGCCAAGGCTGAAAACCATAGTGTCACGCAATGACTTCACATGTCAAATAAAAGGTTACAGATGATTCGTTTTGGTGCTTCATCTGTGGAATCCCGTCAGGTGGATGAAGTGCCGGGCTCTAAGCCTCGAAGGAGCCCACCCTCAGCGACTGGTGGTACCTCTGTCTCAATTTGTGGAGCCAGGAAAAGAGATCAGAGGAAAAAAACTACTGGTTCAAAAAAAAAAAAAATCACATATAGATCATGATGCAGACAAAGACAAAAATAAGCACTTAAAAATATTGCAGTGGAATGCAGAGGGCGTGTACAATAAAAAGACTGCACTTGCAAACCGATTACACACAGAGGAAATTGACATAGCATGCATACAGGAAACACACCTCACAAACAACAATAGATTCAACATCCGAGGATACCAAACATTTCGGAACGACAGAGAAAAAAGACAAAGGAGGAGTTCTTATACTTGTGAAAACAATATCGTTGCCTCTGAAATTCGAGTAGACACAGAAGAACAGGCTGAAATCATTGGAACCTGTCTAACCCTTCCAACTAAAGAGGTCACAGTATATAACTATTACTGTCCACAAGACAAGATCCTATCTCTACACACACTTAACACATAAAAAGATAAATGTCTTGTAATTGGTGACTTCAATAGCCACTCACAGAGTTGGGGATATACAGAACACTAGAGGAGAAGAAGTGGAAGACTGGCAGTGTGAGGTGAAACTTCAACTGCTTAATGAACCTGAAGACCACCCAACTTTCTACTCTAGAAGATGGCACACCACCTCAACCCCTGACCTATCCTTTGCAACAGACGCCTTAGCGAAAATAACATACAGGGAAGTGCTGGAGCAGCTTGGTGGAAGTGACCATCGCCCCATCAAACTCACCATTGACATTAACCATACGCCTGCTGGCCCTACAACCACACCCAGATGGAACTTCAAGAAAGCAAACTGGAGTAAGTTTGCGGACCTGACAGACAAATTCACAAAAACCTTAAATCCAAGGATTAAAAACGTGAACTAAACTGCACAACTCCTGGCTTCTGCACTTCTTCAAGCAGCCAAGCAAACCATACCAAGAGGTGCTAGGAAAAATTACAAATCGTACTGGTCTGACGAACTCGATGAGTTGGAGAAAGAAGTGTCAAAGGCCAGAGACACAGCAGAAAAAAGCCCATCCACAGAAAACAACATATCACTAAAAGCTGCTGTAGCCAAACTAAGAAAAACGACAATTACAAACACAAGGAAAAGCTGGCATGAAAAAACAGAAAATTTAAACTTCGACAAAGAGGGAAGAAAGCTATGGAAAATAACAAAAATGCTCAACAACGAAGATAACAAAACAGCACCAGTAGCTATAGAGAATGGTGGAGATGTACTCACAGGAAAGAAGGCTGCAAATCACTTTATACAGCATTACCAAAGTACTGCCTGCCACAAAGTCGATGAAAATAGGAGAAGAGAAGTAAGAAAAGAACTACGGAATATCGAAAAAGAGATCAGCAAAGATAAACAAGATGTCATGAATATTCCATTCACGATCAATGAACTAAATGAAGAACTAGCAGTATTAAAACTTAGGAAATCACCTGGCCCTGATGACATACCAAATGAACTGCTAATTCACATTGGACCATCAGCAAAACGAAATTAATAAAAATTTTTAACAACTGTTGGGATAGAGGTCTAGTGCCACAGGTGTGGAAAACCGCCATAATGATACCCATCCACAAGAAAGGCAAGCCAAAAAAATTAGGTGGACAGCTATCGCCCAATAAGTCTGACCAGCTGTGTTTGCAAACTAATGGAGCGCCTGGTAAACAAAAGAATGATGTGGTTCCTTGAAAAAAATAAAATCTTGCTAAATCAGCAAGCTGGCTTCAGAAAGTGTAGATCAACTGAAGACCAGATTACACTAATTGCCCATGAAGTAGAGGATGCTTTCCAGGGAAAAAAGCAGACATCAGTGGTGTGGGTAGATATGGAAAAAGCTTTTGATTGTGTATGGAAAGATGGACTCCTCCTTAAACTACAACAAAACAAAGTGACAGGGCGCATGTATTACTGGATAAAACACTACCTGCACAACCGAAAAGCAGCAGTGAAGCTTGAAATGAAGCATAGCAGAAAGAAACTCTTTAAGCATGGAGTACCACAGGGAGGTGTTCTATCCCCCACTCTATTCCTTATATTCATGAATGACATTGACCAAATTCTCTCGCGTAAAGTAAATGCTGCAATGTATGCAGACGATCTGGCGATATGGTGCAGTGAAGAGAGCGTTGGCACAACAAAAATAAGGTTGAAAGAAACTATGGACAATTTGGCCAAGTGGACAGACCAATGGGCCATGTCTATCAATGCCCAAAAAACTACCTATACCATCTTCAGCATGTCCACCAAACCACAGAAAATCCTACTAACCATAAATGGTCAAACATTGCCAACAGATGAGACACCTACATACCTTGGAGTCATTTTGATCCAAGACTTACATGGAAACAGCACATAGACAAGTGCCAAACAAAAGGTACAATGAGGACAGCACTCCTTAAAAAATTGGCTGGAACAGATTGGGGTGCAAATGGAAAAATTCTAAGTAGAGCATATACAGGTTATGTAAGACCAGCTTTGGAATATGGAATGTCAGCATGGGGGACTGCAGCCAAGAGTAACACTCAAAGGATCTCAAAGATACAAAACCGCAATCTCAGAATTATAACAGGAGGTATGAATACTACCCCAATCACAGAAATGGAAACATGCACAGGTTTGCCATCAATGGAAGAAAGAAGAAATGAAAAAATCCTCACACAGTATGCAAAGTTCAAATGTTTGGAGAGTCATCAAATGAACCAAAGACTAAGCAGACCTACAAAAGAGCGACTCAAAAGAGGTAACTTTCTACACTCCGCTAAACAGCTACAAAAATCAATCACAGATACAGACCTACAAAACCTAAAACCACTAAACACCTTTAACACATACCCAACATGGGACAAGAAAAACTTCCCAAGAATTATGGACAATATACCAAGCATTATTTCGAAAACAGAAACTACTATACAAGTACTAAAAGAGACAACTAAGAATCACATACAGAAAGCATACCCAAAGGATATATGGACACATGTATATACAGATGGATCAGCGAAAGAGGCAGTATTAGATGGAGGATCAGGAATATATATAGTAACACCAGATGGAAAAGAAATAGAGAAATCCATACCCACAGGCAAACATTCCACAAATTTCAAAGCAGAAATGGAAGCCATAATAGAGGCAGCCAAAATGCTCAATTGCTTGCCGAGTCACAACAGACATGTAGTATTTCTAACGGATGCAAAATCAGTATTGCAGGCATTGAAAGATTCAAAGAACACGAGCATGAATGAACTTACGGCCTGCTTACTACACCTCAGCAGTACCACCAAAGAAACAGTACTGCAGTGGATCCCAGGTCACTGTGGCATACCTGGAAATGAAAAAGCTGATCTCCTGGCAAGGAAAGGGGGATCACTGGAACAAATAGAAAATGATAATACGTACTATGAAAGTAAGACCATGTTAAAAGCAGAATATAAGAAAAAGTGGAAGCAAATGCACCCAACTGCAGAACCAAATGACCCCTACCACCAAATGTCACGCAAGGAACAAACCATCATTTTCAGACTACGAACTGGTCACAACAGACTGAGAAGTCACATGTTCCGAAAGCTGAAGATTGGTGAGACAGACCTGTGTATTTGTGGACTGAGCCCAGAGACTGCAGAACACATTCTTCATGCCTGTCAACTCTACCAAGAAGAGAGGGAGAAAATATGGCCAACTGAGACGACACTGCTTCCAGACTTGAGGGGTTCCATGGATGACCTGAAGCGAATCACACAATTCATTGAAGCTATTGGTGCTGTAACCTGATATCTGACTGAAGAACGATGAAGAAGAAGAAGAAGTACTTTAATTTTATCCCTAACATTTGATTGGATTCTCTGTATATATTCATGCTACTCCATGTTCCACTTCATTGTATGCCGATCTATCTGTATATACTCTGATCCATATGTCTTGTGGATATGCATAATCCAAAAGGCACAGTAACTGTCTTATGTTGTACTATATTCTATTCATTCTTGCTGAAAATTACTTTCAGCCGAGACTAGATATGAACAACTCTAGAAAAAAACCCAGATAATCCATAATTTCCTCTCTCCATGGAGGAGGGGGGGGGGGGGGGGTTGTTTTGGTACAGACTTCATGGCGCTATCAAATTCAGGCAAGTTGGAGATTTCCTATACAGAATCGTTTCTACTGATGGATAAAGCTACTTCTTTTCAGTCGCCCCATTGCTAATTTTTAATATCTTTCACTTGATGACTTTACTGTGGAACTTTTCAGCATGTGATAGTACCTTTGTGTTTTTCAGTAGACTGTTCACTCAGTTGTTTGTATCCTCCGCATTTTCTTCATTTCTAATATAGGTAATTATTTTATGGCACCGGTGATAATTATTACTGCCTAGTTTTGCACCTTATTTAACTATATTTCGTTTCTGCATGTTTTCCTCTGAAGGAGTGCAGGGAGAGTTTCTATGGGCTGTGAAAATAAAGGCGGATTTGCCATAGCAGTCGCAGCGACATATACAGGAAGGATTTTGATTGTACTTCCAAAGGAAAAAATCCTGTCCCAACCGCGGATTGAACCCGGGACTTCAAGGGTCTGAAAACGGAGTTTTAACCATAACGTTGCTTATAAACTTTACCAAGTATTTTCCCATTTGTTCCCGATTGTTACCCTGTTCAGTATCACTGTAGCATGTTCTTTCGTGCACAATATTATCGTGTCTTCAGCTTATATTGCAAATTTTGTTATATGTGGTAGCTCAGCAACCATATCATTGATGTAGACCAGAAACATTATTGGTGACAATACTCTTTGTGGTATCCCATGACTTAAAACTTTCTTGCTTTTGTAACCATCTAGTTGTACTGTAGGTCTTCTGTTGTGTAGGTATGCTTTTCTCTATTTATGCATCCTATCATTCACTCTGAAATAGCTCAGCAGTCCTTCTCTCCAAACCTTGTCAAAAGCTTTCCACGTGTCTATACACGCTACTATTACCAACTTCTTATCTCAAAATACATCCTCTTATCTCTTGAGGAATGCAGTTTTTTCTGATCATTAGAGTTGCATTGCCAGAATCCTGCCTCCGTGATACAGGAAGGTTTGTGCGCTCAATGTTTCACTGCAGCCTACGGTTGATAAAACGCTCCATAGTTTTGCACAGGCAGCTTGTAATAATGATTGTTCTGTAGTTGGAGAATGTGGTGCTGTCTGTGCCTGATATTGGGATTGGTATGATGAATTCTTCCTTACACGTCTGTGTAAGTTTGCCTGTAATCCAACATATATTGATGATCTGCAGCAGCTGTGTTTTTGCTGCAATTCCCAGATTTTTTATCATTTAAATGGACACTTTATCAGCTACTGATGACTTCATTTTCAGTTTAGATACTGCACGCTCCAGTTCTGAGTGATTAGTGTTTCCATATCTTCAGATATGGTTTCATCTTGTTAAGTTTTCTCGCTCCTCAAGAATCTTCCATTGTTCCTCTGGGCTAACTTTGATCTTCTTTTCAGTAAAGGAGTTGGCAAAGTAGTCAGCTGCCTGTTTTCCCATGATGGTGTTTCCATCTTTTTGTAATATGACATTTATCCCCCCCCTCCCCACCCCAGTACTCGCATTATTTTGTTTTTTTACCAACTTCCACAGTTTCTTGATATCCTCACGTTTAGCGATTCTGTTTTCTCTTTCCAGCTACTCTGCCTGGCTTGTAGCTTGGCTGTGTGAAACTTGGTCTTAACTTAATGATATTTATTATGTTTTTGACATGTTTTTTCTCTGACATGCCAGCGAGTTGTTTCCACTTAATTTTGAGGATCTCCAGTTTACTACTGAAGTAAGGTTTGTAGTGTTTGTAGCCACTGCGCTACGCGGGTATACATGTGATCATAGCCCTCAACCCTGCGAGTGTCTATTGATGTCTCCGCATACAATTGGTTTTGTATTTGCATTGCGATTTTGTCTAGTGCTAATGGGCGGTCATTTGGACAGTAGTAGTTGAGGTGGAATTCTATACTTTTTTGACCTGAGGGGGGAGTATCTGGTATTTCGTTTCCTTCATATATGTTTCTAACTGGCGTGCATTGATATTGTTCTTAACAAGCGTAAGTATTCCACCTCCTCTCCTGCCTTTTCGATCGTATCGAAAGCATTTGAAGACTCTTAACTTTGAAAGCTATATTCTTGAATGGTCAGGCCCTGGTATAACCAAACAAGTCCACAGGCTGCCAGTTGAGCAAGTGGAGGTGTGGTGCTGAAGACGGAAGCAACCATTAAAACACTATTGGAAGTCATACAATAATTAAATAATTAATAAAGAGTCATCTAAAAAAGCTCTTTTTGGGGAAAACTAACTAACAGGACACAGAATTCATAAAAAAAACTATAAATCATCCCCACTTAAAAAAAATACATTTGAGAGATACCACTGTTGGTGCTACTTTGTATGTGTACTGTTCTGTTGAGATATTCTTGTATCGAAGATCAAACGTCTATTGAATTAAGTGATTTATATAATGATTGCTGAATATTCAAAGATAAACATACACCAGTAACCAAATACAATTATTAAGTAAACAGTGTACTACACTTTATGTACAACTGCCAAATAAAAACCCAACTTCTAAAACGACACAATTGTCCAGCTTTGATTACAGCAAGAAAAGAGAATATGATAAAATAAAGAAGATAAAATAAGAACAAGATTATATAATCGATCATTGCATTAGTAAGACATTCATCTGTCAATCGTTAGCAGTATTTTAGATAAAAATAAAAATAACATCAAGATAATTTTTCTTAGCGGATATTTTACTTAAAACGATAGATTTATATTACTCATTCCTAGCGAGAAATTTGACAAGTTTTAGCTGATGGAGAAAATGACAGAAAAATGATGGAAACCAGCGTATGTATGAGAATTGAAGCTTCATGGACAGTTATTTTCTGAGAAATTTGTATCAGAGTATATTTGTGTCAAAAGGGAAGGTCTTTAAAGATGAGATTTGACAAAAGGTCGTGGGAGTGTTAGAATGTGACTATATGACAACTGGTCGTGGGAGTGTACATGTGTGACTATGACAATAGGTCGTGGGAGTGTTATTATGTGACTATATGACAACTGGTCGTGGGAGTGTACATGTGTGACTATGACAATAGGTCGTGGGAGTGTTATTATGTGACTATATGACAACTGGTCGTGGGAGTGTACATGTGTGACTATATGACAACTGGTCGTGTGAGTGTTAGTGTGTGACTATATGACAACTGGTCGTGGGAGTGTTAGTGTGTGACTATATGACAACTGGTCGTGGGAGTGTTAGTGTGTGACTATATGACAACTGGTCGTGGGAGTGTTAGTGACTATATGACAACCGGTCTTGGGAGTGTACATGTGTGACTGTATGACAATAGGTCGTGGGAGTGTTAATGTGCGACAGTGACGGTTGGTTGTGGGGGCGTAAATGTGTATCTGTGACAACAGATTGTGGGAGTGTTAGTTTATTGTGTGACAGTAGGTCGTGTGAGAGCTATTGTGTGGCAGTGAAAATACGTTGTGAGGGTGTTAGTGTGTGTCTGTGACAACATGACGGAGTGTTAGTGTGTGTCTGACATGACGTGGAAGTGTGTGTGCCTGCCAACATGACATGGGAGTGTTAGTGTGCATGTGACAACATGACGTGGGGCTGTTAGAGTGTGTTTCTGACAACATGGCGTGGAAGTGTTTGTGTCTGACATAACGTGGGAGTGTTAGTGTGTGCCTGCCAACATGACGTGGGAGTGTTAGAGTGTGCCTGCCAACATGACGTGGGAGTGTTAGAGTGTGCCTGCCAACATGACGTGGGAGTGTTAGAGTGTTTCTGACAACATCACGTGGGAGTGTTAGTGTGTGTCTGACATAACGTGGGCGTGTTAGTGTGTGCCTGCCAACATGACGTGGGAGTGTTAAGTGTGTGCCTGTGACAACAGTTCGTTGAATGGTTAGTATGTTTCTGACAACATCACGTGGGAGTGTTAGTGTGTGTCTGTGACAACAGTTCGTTGAATGGTTAGTGTGTGTCTGACAACATGACGTGAGGGTATTAGTGTGTGATAGTGACAGTGTGCCCTGGGTGCTTTAGTGTGTGTCTGTGACAACAATTTGTTGGAGTGTTTATGTGTGACAGTGATTTCATGATGTGTAGTGTTAGTGTGTGACAGTGATAACACATCGTCGGAGTGTTAGTGTGTAACTTTATAACAGTTTATTTCATTTCCAAGTAATTGTAAGTGAGGAAGCTCTTGTTTCCTATGTGCAGTGAGACGTTTCTCCAGTGTTCTTTTTCATATTCAGAAGTCTGAACTCTTAGCAATGCTCTGATAAAAGCGCCTTCTACCCACAGAGGATCAGTTTGTTACGTATAAATCATGTTTCACTATTTTGTATGCAAACATTAGAACACTTGAAAGCATGTAGCTATGAATGTTGACCACTATTAACCACGTAGTCTCGTAGTGCGAGTGTTAGTACGTGATTATGAAAACATATGGGAAAACATTTAGTAAAAATTGAATAACCTGATAATTTTAGTTTATGCCATTTATAATTTTTAGTTTAATTTAAACTTCTTTATATTCCCAGTGCGCCATGTGCTAACTTCAATAAATTCTTATTGTTTCAAGTGATAATATCAACATATTCACACTTTATCATATGCTAACCTCAATATATTCTCAGTAATGTACTAGTAATGTGCTAACGTTAATATATTCTCAGTAATGTACTAGTAATGTGCTAACGTTAATATATTCTCAGTAATGTACTAGTAATGTGCTAACGTTAATATACTAAATGTGTCATGTGTTTATTTAAATATATATAATAATGTGTGACGTGCACTAATTTAAACATATTTTGAGTGTGTCATTTGCTAACTTCAGTTTATTATAAGTGTCATGTGCTAGTCATATACGGACCTCAATATATTCGCAGTCAGTCTATGTGCTAGTAATGTCCTCGCACCACTATATCCTCAGTCTATGTGCTAGTAATGTCCTCGCACCACTATATCCTATGTCTATGTGCTAGTAATGTCCTCGCACCACTATATCCTCTGTCTATGTGCAAGTAATGTTCTCGCACCACTATATCCTCAGTGTCTATGTGCAAGTAATGTTCTCGCACCACTATATCCTCATTGTGTCTATGTGCAAGTAATGTTCTCGCACCACTATATCCTCAGTGTGTCTATGTGCTAGTAATGTCCTCGCACCACTATATCCTATGTCTATGTGCTAGTAATGTCCTCGCACCACTATATCCTATGTCTATGTGCTAGTAATGTCCTCGCACCACTATATCCTATGTCTATGTGCTAGTAATGTCCTCGCACCACTATATCCTCTGTCTATGTGCAAGTAATGTTCTCGCACCACTATATCCTCATTGTGTCTATGTGCAAGTAATGTTCTCGCACCACTATATCCTCTGTCTATGTGCAAGTAATGTTCTCGCACCACTATATCCTCAGTGTGTCTATGTGCTAGTAATGTCCTCGCACCAATATACCCATAGTGTGTCTATGTGCTAGTAATGTCATCACACCACTATATCCTCAGTGTTTCTATGTGCTAGTAATGTCCTCAAGCCACTATATGCTCAGTGTGTATATGTACTAGTAATGTCATCACTCCACTATATCCTCAGTCTGTCTATGTGCTAGTAATGTCCTGACACCACTATATCCTCAGTCTGTCTATGTGCTAGTAATGTCCTGACACCACTATATCCTCAGTCTGTCTATGTGCTAGTAATGTCCTGACACCACTATATACTCAGTGTGTCTATGTGCTAGTAATGTCACCACACCACTATATCCTCAGTGTGTCTATGTGCTAGTAATGTCTCCAGACCACTATATCCTCAGTGTGTCTATGTGCTAGTAATGTCTCCAGACCACTATATCCTCAGTGTGTCTATGTGCTAGTAATGTCCTGACACCACTATATACTCAGTGTGTCTATGTGCTAGTAATGTCACCACACCACTATATCCTCAGTGTGTCTATGTGCTAGTAATGTCTCCAGACCACTATATCCTCAGTGTGTCTATGTGCTAGTAATGTCCTGACACCACTATATCCTCAGTGTGTCTATGTGCTAGTAATGTCCTGACACCACTATATCCTCTGTCTATGTGCTAGTAATGTCCTGACACCACTATATCCTCAGTCTGTCTATGTGCTAGTAATGTCCTGACACCACTATATCCTCAGTGTGTCTATGTGCTAGTAATGTCCTGTCACCACTATATCCTCAGTGTGTCTATGTGCTAGTAATGTCTCCAGACCACTATATCCTCAGTCTGTCTATGTGCTAGTAATGTCTCCAGACCACTATATCCTCAGTGTGTCTATGTGCTAGTAATGTCTCCAGACCACTATATCCTCAGTGTGTCTATGTGCTAGTAATGTCTCCAGACCACTATATCCTCAGTGTGTCTATGTGCTAGTAATGTCTCCAGACCACTATATCCTCAGTGTGTCTATGTGCTAGTAATGTCTCCAGACCACTATATCCTCAGTGTGTCTATGTGCTAGTAATGTCTCCAGACCACTATATCCTCAGTGTGTCTATGTGCTAGTAATGTCTCCAGACCACTATATCCTCAGTGTGTCTATGTGCTAGTAATGTCCTGACACCACTATATCCTCAGTGTGTCTATGTGCTAGTAATGTCTCCAGACCACTATATCCTCAGTGTGTCTATGTGCTAGTAATGTCTCCAGACCACTATATCCTCAGTGTGTCTATGTGCTAGTAATGTCTCCAGACCACTATATCCTCAGTGTGTCTATGTGCTAGTAATGTCTCCAGACCACTATATCCTCAGTGTGTCTATGTGCTAGTAATGTCTCCAGACCACTATATCCTCAGTGTGTCTATGTGCTAGTAATGTCTCCAGACCACTATATCCTCAGTGTGTCTATGTGCTAGTAATGTCTCTACACCACTATATCCTCAGTGTGTCTATGTGCTAGTAATGTCTCCAGACCACTATATCCTCAGTGTGTCTATGTGCTAGTAATGTCTCCAGACCACTATATCCTCAGTCTGTCTATGTGCTTACTTCAAAACACTCACAGACTGTCACATTAATGACTGTTGAAATAGCTTGCGTTGTTAGAAATAAGGAGAGGGGTGTGAATGGAAGGGGGTGTGATTCTAAGATGAAACCACAGTAAATGAGGACCGAGGCCGCGATGAGTGAAATTCAGAGACACAGAAGAATCCAAAAAAGAGTGAATGAAGGCAGAGATAAAAGAAACACGGAAGAAAGAACTATTTAGGTACCCTGAGAAGATGAGCAAATATTGAAACCGTAAGGGCTCTTGAGTATCAGCTTCTTTGAATGTCTTGGAATAGAAAGGCTCATTGGTATGAACGTTGGTTCGGGAGAGAAGGTACTGTCGATATGAGAAGACTAAATACAGACAATACAAACCGGGGTGGCGGAATATTAATGAGAATGGTTTGACTAAATTATGAATAAATAAAATTAGTAAATAATTAAAATGATGATTATGATAAAAGAAATTTATTATATTTTGTTTTCCGTGTAGTTGTAGGTTATGATATAAACTGGAAAACTGGTTACATTATATGATAATGTTTATTTTAGTGCGTTTCAAATAGTTGCCTCTTCTTCTTCTTCTGCGTTCGTTCTCAAACTCCTGCAGATTAACAGGATGTAGTCCTGAGAACGGAAGAATCAGTAAGCGGAATTTAATGAGATTTTGCATAGCAGTTTAAATATTGAACGGCATAAGGATTTTTATAAATTTCATTTCACCAGTTGTTGCCATTTGCACGTGGTGGCATATTCCTTTGATGTTTATGAATGTGTGACATAAGAAATTAATTATACAGTAATTTTTCAATGACCTAGATCGACGCATTTAATGCAAATTTACCGATGCATTTGATGCATCGTGCACAAATCCAGTTCACATAGAAACACAAAAAGGTTTGGTTGTATTACACATTTCACACCAAATGATGTGCGGTAAATTCATTATTTTTAACATAAATATTTTTAGTGTTTATGCACATACATTATATACACAAATTTCACATTTTGTATTCAAATGTGTTGTAAATATTTCTACAATACGTCGTTACGTTTTTAAAATACTTTTGAAAATGTAACAAGTTTTTAAACAGAGGCATGTATATTGAAACGTACTGTAGTAATTGTTGTTACAGATGATAATATTAAAATATCAATCTATGTGTGCATGCAATTCATGAAGGAGGCTATAGTAAGACAGTTTATTAGTCTTAGTCTCAAATTGTGAGAGAAGTTAGAGTTCGAGCGTAAACATAGTTTTGCCGTTTCGCATAACACTGACAAACTTACCATAACTCATAAGCGGAATTCACAGTTTCACTGTTAGTTAAACAACAATTTGCTGTATAACATGATACACTTCAATTATTTATTATTTATAAAGTTACAGAACAATAAACAATTAGCGTAAAATTACATAATAATGTATACACCTTTAGCGTAAAGTTAGTTACATAATATACACACAATTTCAGCGTATAGTTAGTTATATAATATACACATTTAACGTATATTTAGTTACATAACATTATATAAATATTTAGTGTATTGTTATATATCTGTATAGCAACGATTATAACATCATTCATCATCATCAGGTAACGTGTTCGCATCGAAAGTTGGCGGCAGTGGATTTCCAACATCTTGTGTCTCTTGCCTTGTTGGTGAACTTATCCATCTTGTGGTGTTTCCCTTCCACTTGTATGTCTGTCTAGCACTTACTAGTAGCCAATCTAATCTAACTTCAAGTAGTGTCTTTTAATATGTCAAAAATTAAGTATTTCTGTGATTTTTATTTCTGTAAATACCAAGTAGTTCCTTGTTCATACGCATTGTTAGTATGTATAGTTACATAACAATATGTCTACGATTACTATATAGCTGTACGTATCTTCCTTGTTACCACATATATCGATTAGTTAGTTTAGTTAGTTTGTTCCTTTCGTGCTGCAAGCGACACATAGGGCAGAGATTTTGGTTCTCCATATGATGCGGTCCGCTGCTTTCTTTAGTTCCTGGATGGTCTTACAGCCTATGAATTCCCCTTCTTTAAGAATGATATTTTTAAGGGTTATTTTAGGTCTTCCTCTTTTTCTTTTACCCTCAGGTGACCACATAAGGGCTTGTTGGTTTATTCTGTTTACATCTAGTCGTAAAACGTGGCCAAGGTATTTCCATTTTCGTTTTCTTATGACGTTTGAAACATACTCTTGGTGTGTTTTGTCTCTTAGATCATTATTTGTGACGAAGTCGCTCCATTTTATGTTCATCAGTTTGCGAAGACATTTGTTTTTGAAGCTGTTTAGTTTGTTGTTTGTTGCTTGAGTTGATTTCCAGTTTTCACTACCATACGTTAACACAGACAATACATGAGTTAAATAGCTTTAGTTTGGTGTTTGTCCCTAGATCTTTTGATTTCCAGATATTTGTTAATTTAGCAAATGTGCTAGCTGCCACTGATATATAGAACACTGTTTACATCCGAAAATATTAAAACGATCCTCCATCACATAAATAATCAGTAAACCTCTGTTTCAAGAATAATGGGGGTTTTACGATTGTGCTTATTAGGACACAGATCAACCGACCATAGCAAGTACCAAGAACACAACTACTTCTTCGACTACTATATCGATTGCATATGTAAAATTGCTGACACTAATGAAGAATAAAACCTGAACAACCTCCTGAGCGAACCTGTTTTTGTAGACGATCAAGCAATAATATCAGCAACAAAACAACATGTACAACAACATATAAATTGATTCCACACAACATGTATGGACTTTAACATGAAGATAAATACAGAACAATCTGAGGTAATAATCTTAAAAACAAAGAAATACCACTATTCTAATCGATAATCAATAACCTAAACAGGTGAAATAATTCACTTATCTTGGAAGCATCATATCATCGAATGAGGAAAACATCAAATAAATCCAACATAGATGCAACATAGTATACAGGATCTTGGGGCAGATGTCTCCTATTTTCAAAAACAAATATGGGAGCATGAACACCAAAACTGCACTACATAAAACCATCATCATACCATCACTATTCTACCAATGTCAAACGTGGACACTAACAACAGCATCCAAAAGTTTGTTACAACGGAAATGTCTACGTAGAATCCTCGGAGTAACAATAACACAGAATTAGGAACAAAAACAACAGAAGACTAACAAGCACAATTCCAATCCAAGATTATATCATAAGACAACAGATCATGTGGTTTTCGCATGCTTTCAGACTACCACCAGACAGTACCCCTAAAAAAGCACTACTATACAGATACGATGGATACAGAGTCATGGGCAGACCTTGCAAACGAAGGATTACAGAAATAAAAGTCAATGAAAATATATGTATATGAAGCACACAAAAAAAGCCTTCTCTAGAAAACTATTCTGATGCTGCAAGACATAAAGGGTATAAAGTGAAAAGAAAAAAGAATGTAGAGTGTATAGTTAGACAACAATATATTAACCATTAGCGTATAGTAGTTAATTGCACGAATATACATATGATTAGTGTATAATTACATACTATATCATACTATTAGTATATAGTTACATAACAATATATTAATGCTTAGCGCATAGTTATATAAGAATATATTAACACCCAGTTTATAGCTACATATCACTATATCAATGCTTAGTGTAACAGAGACTATACTAAAGCTATTAGTGTATAGTTACATAATATATTAACTATTAGTGTATAGTTACATATTATAATAACTATTAGTGTATAGTTACATAATATACCAACATTTAGTGTATAGTTAGTTATATAATAATATATCATACGGTTAGTGTATAGATACACAACAATATGTAAGCAATTAGTGTATAGTTAGTTACATAAATTTCACATGATAATCCACGATTGGCATATAGTTATTTTTATAGCAAGATATCAACGAATTGACTATGCTTTATGTCACTTTATATAGCACAAAATAATCTCAAATATATTTTTATAATTGATTATTTTGGAATATAATATCAGAACAATATAGCAACTATTAATAATCATAGTTATGGAATGAAATTATCATAAATTAAAATTTTGACAATCAAGATTTTTAGGGCATGTGATGAGAAAAATAAACCTTGAACATTTAGTAACCACCGGAAAGATGAGGGGGAGGAGAGACAGAGAAAGTTAAAGAGGGAAATTTCTGGATGGGTTGTCGATGTGGCACAGAAAGAACTGAACTTATTAACAACACAAGAGACAGGCAGAGAGTTGTGGAGAAACATAGTCGCCTACGCCATTCGGCATGACACTCGACTGCTTGATAACGAATGCCCCCCCTTCCAAAAGCCCTTTATTTCCTTAGACTATTCACTGTGAAATGCACTAGAAAGTAACATCTAAATGTAGGATTATCATTATTTCTCAGTGTTCATTAAGAAAATTATAATTGATAAATAAATTTCTGAGACATTTTTCTTCAGATATTTGTTTTCGAATAACGTTCTATTGAATGACTCATCCATTAATTTGCAAAAGCAGTTTAGAACCACTGCGAATTGTTGAATTTCTCTAAGCTCACCATCAGTCAACATCAAACTAATGTTGGCAATACCAGACCTTTAGAACTAACAATAGATTACCCTAGCTATTATGTCAGTCAGAAATGAATAAGCTGACTTACAACAAACAACCATTAAAAATGTGGTATAGTTCAAAGTTGAGTTTCCATTGTTGAATCCTGTTGTATTTAAGGTGTGACAGCACCGATAAAACAGCGCCTATTTATAATGGGAAAGTCATATTTTTTCAATAAATCATACAACCGGTAGTAATTTTTAAAATATACATGATTAGCAGTGCATAAATTCAATGTCAGAAAAAAACCCACAATGTTTTCTTATGATTTCAAATATTAGTTTTTGTTGTATGTTCATGTTAAATAAACCAGCCATCTAGATCTACAAAAGGACAACGCAAGGGTGTTACAGTAAGGGTCGGTTGTAATAAAAAACAGCCGGGATTTCATGTACTGTATTTACCGTCTTTCTCCAGAATAATCTCAAACTTAATGAAATAGCTACTCTTGTGAAAGCTGAGGTTTTGATTTTCTGTTAAACCGAATGACATTTAGATACGAACCCAGTGTCTTCTAGGTCGACTCTGCCTAACGAAATATGTACCAGATTTTCTAAGAAAGTAAAGGTAAGCTGGACGATGCTGGCAAGATCATTTCCCATTTCTATTGATGGTCGAAGAAAACAAGTCTAGCACCACATTTCCTGATACACCTCAATGGCATAGAAAAGTGAACACATTTCCTGATACACCTCAATGGCGTAGAAAAGTGAACACATTTCCTGATACACATCAATAGCGTAGAAAAGTGAACACATTTCCTGATACACCTCAATGGCGTAGAAAAGTGAACACCACATGTCCTGATACACCTCAATGACGTGGAAAAAGTGACGCGATGTGCGTGACGATATTACGAGGGACGAGGCGGGATAGTGAGGGGGGGGGTAGCATTGAAAATTCTAATAGTATCCATTAGTCCAATGTTTTCTATTGAGTAAATGTCATCTGACATCCAAAAGTGTACACTAAGATCAGAATGGGAAACCTTTGTGTACCAGTTATTTGACAAAAATAATTCATGCATATCAATAGTATTTTAAAAATAGATTAGAAGTAATTAATTTGAGTTCTGGTTAAGAAACTTTCTGATAATTTGAGTTCTGGTTAAGAATCTTTCTAATAATTTGCTGACACAAGATATTAGAAACTGTCCGAAAATTACGTCAAAACTTTGTACGCAATTTTTACTCCTCTCCCATCTAACCAACACCCCCTACAGTTTTTATTTAAGAACACGTGAGAAAAGCGACATAATTTTTTTTCATATTTTTAGAATATATTTTTCAAATTCATACAATAAACTGATGTCAAAAACCGTTCTGCTGAACTACCTTTGTCAACACCTGTGAAACTGTTTACACTTTTTACTGTACACACACAAATACATCAATGTTCAGTACTGTACACACACAAGTACATCAATGTTCAGTACTGTACACACACAAGTACATCAATGTTCAGTACTGTACATTTGCTTCCTTTTTGCTTCCTATATGTTGGGGGGGGGAGAAGGAGGTAGAATTTCCATTTTATTTCTTTCATTCTCAGAAAACTCTCAGCAGCATTACAATTCCTTAAGAATGAAGACTGACTCAACATCATTGCAATGCTTTAAGAATGAAGACTCCTACTGAGAGAGTGATCTATGTATGGAAAAGGCTATGTCCCACCATGTTGTGTTAAGACTACCAATAACATTAACATCCTGCAACCATTTTATGGTATCAATTTTAGTATATCTCGGAGGTACTAACCAAACACTAGTCTCACGTCCTCGCTACTAGACTCACGTCCTCGCTACTAGACTCACGTCCTCGCTACTAGACTCACGTCCTCGCTACTAGACTCACGTCCTCGCTACTAGACTCACGTCCTCGCTACTAGACTCACGTCCTCGCTACTAGACTCACGTCCTCGCTACTAGACTCACGTCCTCGCTACTAGACTCACGTCCTCGCTACTAGACTCACGTCCTCGTCACTAGGCTCTCACGTCTTCGTTACTAGATTCACATCATTGTTTGAAAGTGATAGTAGCTCAAATGTTCTTCCGTGTTTGTTCTCAAACACCGGTAGATTAGCAGGATGCAGTTCTGAAAACGGAATGTGTTAGATCATGGTTTACAACTTGGCTAAGATAGCTATGCCGTTCGGTCTGACACTGTGTTTTAAATATGACTTCTGTGTCACTTTGATCCCTGTTGTCGTGGTACAGCAATCTACATCCACAAAACAGACGCGTCGCACGAAATTCCTGGCAGGTGACAGTGCTGCTGATTGTTGCCCCTTTAGGACCGCGGAAATAAATCATAAGATGTTTAAGAAGTTTTGTTTTTATATTTTCAAATGTCCTATCAATATTACTAATAATACCATGGACTGCCATGAAAACTAATGTGGAGGTGTTGAAAAAGTTAAATGTGAGACGGAGCTTAATCAATAATATATGAAAAAAAATAATTTATTGTCCACGTTATGAGACAATTAGGTTTGGAGAACAGCCACAACTGGCTAGATTGAAGGCAACAGGGACAGAGAGCGACAACGTGGGAAAATATTAGACAGTTTAACAACCCGACACGGCAATGAAACAACAACGATACTGATACATAATATTGGAGATAAAGCGCTGTGGAGAGCCACGATCGCCTGCGCCAGCCGGCATGGCACCTGATGATGATCAATATTGGCTACTTTTGATGACACGGTCCCTACGACTTTCAGTAACGTCAATAATATACATTAGTTAATTAAGACATTTATAGAAACACCAAATATAACTTTAGTAGCACAAGAAAAGCTAGGAAATAAATTAGGAAGTGGTACAAGTAATCTTCCTCAAGTGGTATGGTAATGACCCACTAAATTCTTGGAGTTTCCTTGGCCCCAAAACTCTGACAATACAGAATTATCGTCGTGATTAATGTGGTTTCCGATAGTATGGATACTGCAACTAGGGAGCAGTGATAGAAGTCATAGATCTGGAAAACTATCGAAATGCAAGTTGTGTTGGACAAGGAAGCAAATAAATAAACTAAAATAATCAGACTTTTGCTGTTTCAATAGCTTGCCATAGTGGTTGTCTTATTAGCGCAGATTTGTATGTTGTAGAGCAATATATCACGATTGCGATATGATAAGTTCTTCTTCATGTACTTTCTTCAGTTAATGAATCCATTGTCTGTGATTAATCTCAATGTTTTAAACACAAAGATGTGTCCTTCTCCTCATGAACGCGTTAGTAAACGGGATTTCCCACGGGAATCTGTGTGCTTCTTGGTCAAATCTGTTTCCACAAGCCAACAAAGACATGCTGTTTCTGTATAGATTTTATCAGCAATGACTGGGCTCCAGTATAACAGACCCGTGTACAGATAAATATATAGAAAATGCCGCTTTAGACTATTTCCGTGAATTTCATTGATTGACCTTGGCTATTTTTGGCAGGTGAAACCAAATATTTAAACAATGACCAACGAAAAATCACGAAGAAAATCGAAAACGTAACGAAGAAAATACCAATTAATTTTTTAAAGAGATATACTCCTATTGGGTGCCACCTGGAGTAAGAAGATGAGGGAGACCTAGAGAAACTCTACGAAGGACCATTAATAGAGAAGGCATGTCTTAGAACCTAAACAACACGCAACAATTGAAAGACCTGGCAACACAAAGACAGAAATGGAAAGCTATGGTTTCTGCCCTATGCGCCGCCTATGGCACTGGAGGAACATAACATAACTCCTGAAAGTAACGGATCAGCGGCTTGTGGGGTCATTGTTAGCATTCACAATGATCATTCTGGACAACTTTTATTTTATAGAGATGAGCTTGTGATATGTGGTGTACTGTGCGAATTCTAAAGATGGTTATCAAATTATGTTCTGCCATTTAATAGGGGCCTCAGCGATGTGGCTGTTGAGCTCAAGAGGTTGCGCGTTAGAACCTGTCTGATTTTTTTGCAAAATAAATTTTCTCAGAATTGTTTTCCTCAAATATATATGTGGTATTTTTTATGTTATAGTACCTCAAATGTTTGTGTGCTCTTCTTTAGTCGTAGTTTTTCAAATATCTCTGATATTTTGTTTTATATGTAAAATCCGCCGAAGACGGATGTGTCGGGACATTGGCGCAAATAAAACCGCAACACAACGCATTTCCATTCTCTGGACTACATCCTGCTGGAAATCTACTAGGACCATGGTCATGCTACAAGGGAGATCCAGCAGGAGTTTGAGAATGAACGCTGAAGAAGAAGAATATGTAAAATAATCCACCACTGCAGAGAAACAGAAATGAAGAACACAGTTGACTAACTGATATTTGCAGATGATCAACGTTTTAATATATGAATTTGAAGATAATTACAGCGACACCCATGACCTGCTCACATATGGTGCTCCCGTATACCTGCTCACATATGGTGCTCCCGTATACCTGCTCACATATGGTGCTCCCGTATACCTGCTCACATATGGTGCTCCCGTATACCTGCTCACATATGATGCTCCCGTATACCTGCTCACATATGGTGCTCCCGTATACCTGCTCACATATGGTGCTCCCGTATACCTGCGAACAACTCAACATGAAACTAAACACATCAAAATCAGAGACATTTAAGTTAAGCATGATACCAGGCAAGTTAAATACATCTGCCAATGGAACAAAACCGAAGCAGGTCTCCGAGTTCAATTATTTAGGAAGCGTTTTTACAGAGGATGGCACACTCGATATAGAGATCTTTGATAGTAACTTTGTGTTACCAATGTCAAACATGAGCTTTGACAAAGACACTAGCGAAAAATATCGCAGTATGTGAAATGCGATGTTTGAGGAAAGCTATGTCACAAGAAGAGACCGACGGAGAAATAATGACATCAGGAAAGAAATAAAAACAATCACAAGTCAAGAATCGAGAGACAATAAACCAGGTGGTTTAACCACCACATGAGAATGGAACCAACCAGCTCTTCGTGCTTACAACAGTAGAAGATCGGGCTAAAAGTCGCAAGGAAGACCAAGAGCTAGATGTGTGGAGTTAATAAAGAAAACCGGGACACGGGTTAACCATGGACAATGGGAATCTTAATTGGCCAAAGACAGAAGAACACCGACTTTTCCCAAGTCGCTTAACGGCAAAAGTGGTATAGATAGATACCACAACGACAATAGATAGATGGTAATTATGATGATGAAATAATCCCATTTAGCCGTGAGCAGGTCTTTACAGCCCATAGAGCTTCTAATAAAAGTACGGGTTCCTCAGTTGAGTAACGGAAGTGACAAAGGACTCGTAATACAGTTTGTAGTCTCACAGGCTTGGTAGTCTTAGAGGAATTTATGGACGCTTGCTTCATCACTGATGAAGGCATTCCATAGTACAACGGTATCCCAGTATCATCATGGCCAAGGCCGTGTTGCGCTATGATGTAGAGAGGTGACCGCATCAGGTGGAACAAATAAAAATACATTTACAAGGCGATATTTCTTCAAAGACTTAATCATACTAAGAAAATCTTAGAAAAGTGTTATAACGTCTCAAATATCTCTGTAGTTTTCTTCTTTTGTAGTTTTAAAAAATATCTGTGGGGGTCTTTCTGTGTATTGCATTTCTCAAACATCAAATGTCAAGGATTTCGTAACGTGCTCGCGGTACATCCGAGTTCGGTTTATTAATCATTTTATCGCACTTACTGTCAGAATTTGAGTTTTGTTTCAAGATCAGTCTCCCTAATAAAACGCAATTCTTTTTCTTCTTTGTTTCTGTTGGAATGTGCATATATCTAAGTGTTTCAAATCTTTTTACTTTCGTCCTGTTGGAATGTGAATATATCTGAAGTGCCTCATATTTTTCTTTCCTTCTGTTAGAATGTGCTGATATTTGAATTGTCGTCTCAAATCGGAATCAATTACTAGAAATGTTATCTATATTTATTACATACGAATGCAAATGTTGTATGTACCTTAGTTGCTACATGTACGGTAGTTAGAAACTATTTGAAATCTCTCACAGAATAATGACTTAGTTGCTACATGCACGGTAATTAGAAACTATTTGAAATCTCTCACAGAATAATGAGTTAGTTGCTACATGTACGGTAATTAGAAACTATTTGAAATCTCTCACGGAATAATGACTTAGTTGATACATGCACGATAATTAGAAACTATTTGAAATCTCTCACAGAATAATGACTTAGTTGCTACATGCACGGTAATTAGAAACTATTTGAAATCTCTCACGGAATAATGACTTAGTTGCTACATGCACGATAATTAGAAACTATTTGAAATCTCTCGCAGAATAATGACTTAGTTGCTACATGCACGGTAATTAGAAACTATTTGAAATCTCTCGCAGAATAATGACTTAGTTGCTACATGTACGGTAATTAGAAACTATATGAAATCTCTCACAGAATAATGACTTAGTTGCTACATGTACGGTAATTAGAAACTATTTGAAATCTCTCACAGAATAATGAGTTAGTTGCTACATGTACGGTAATTAGAAACTATTTGAAATCTCTCACAGAATAATGAATGTATTCAAAAATAAAGGTGTATATGTCGTCTTACATGGACGTTTTGACAAAATGTCTTCCCATGTGTTACCAGCGCATGAAGTGCAGCAGAAGATTAGTGACACCTGCTATGCACGTAGTAAGAGGCGACTAAGAAGGATTTTGGGTGGAGTTATGTGCCCACAAAACAGGTCCGGCTGACAGGCGTAGATACCGCAGCCATCATTTAAACCGCGACACAACGCATTCCGCTCTTCGGAATACATCCTGCTAATATGCATGAGTGTGAGAACGAACGCAGAAGAAGACAATATAGCGCTACAACTGTCACACTCGCTGTTTAACACCTATATGCTGCTGTGTTATCAAATACGAATGTAGATACGACTTGAGTAATGGGAAGGTGTGGTTGGTACATACCTAAAAAACGCTAATCACTGGCTTCTATTGGTATTTTATGATTTTACAATTTAAAAAACGTGTGATTGATTGGTGGAGTGGGTGGGGTTGCCATATTTCATTTTAATCTGACAGTATGGCGAATACATTAGACATTTATTATGTGCATCATTATTTAGACAATATGTAAATCGTAATTCAGACATTCAGTATGTAGATCATAATTCAGATATTCAGTATGTAGATCATAATTCAGACATTCAGTATGTAGATCAGAATTCAGACATTCAGTATGTAGATCATAATTCAGACATTCAGTATGTAGATCATAATTCAGATATTCAGTATGTAGATCATAATTCAGACATTCAGTATGTAGATCATAATTCAGACATTCAGTATGTAGATCATAATTCAGACATTCAGTATGTAGATCATAATTCAGACATTCTGCATGTGGATCATAAATCATTCACACAGAATATGAATAATAATTCAGCCAAACTGAGAATCGTTTGGCAGAGTAGTTTGCCATTATAATGCATTTTTCAATATAAACAAATGCGACCATATATTTTTCGCTTTGCTAATCGTTTAACAATTATACCAAGTAATATAATATAAATATTACAATAACAGATATAAGGGTGGGTATTAGGGGTTAAAACCCCTGGGAAAATATAACATGTTTTTTTAAAACTAGGAACGTAGCCAAAAGGTGGCCATCATTAACGACTTTTTACAAAAGGTCATCCAATTCCATACCCAAAGAAGAATGTGGGCACAAAAACGAGTGAAAAACGTCTTTGGGGGAAGGTTAAACTATATGCTTACTGAAAACATATATACGGTCCAGTATGTCACATTTTCGGACCACCACATGCGACTTTGTGAGCACAAGATAAATGGTTTAACCACTGCGTCACACAGATACCCGACAGTGGTTTAATAACTGCGATACGCAGATCAACACATAACAACCGTACCACGCAGATCTCCGAGACAGGACAGTGGTTTAGCAATTGTGCCAAGCAGATCCCCGGCACAAGGCAATGGTTTAACCACTGCGCCACGCATATTTCTGACACAGGACAGTGGTTTAACAATTGTGCCATGCAGATCGACACAGGACAGTGGTTTAACAAATGTGCAATGCAGATCTCCGACACAGGGCAGTGGTTTAACAAATGTGCCAGGCAGACCGAAACAGAATAGTGGTAAAACAACTGTGCCAAGCAGATTTACTACACAGGACAATGATTAAATCACAGCGTCACGCAGATCTTCGACAAAACGTCACTCTATGACTATCGATCCAATCATGTGCCCATCAACTTGACGATCAAAACGGAAACTGTTACAGTTACAACAGAAACCTACATTCTCTTTTTCTATGTGGGGTTTCCTTTAACGAACATTGTCCTCAATGTCACCATGTAAGCCTCTCGATCTCTGCAAAATATCCTGCTCCCTACAGTATCATATTCACACGATCCTCGGTATCCTGTGTCTATAGTCTTCTTGGGTGACATCTTTCTATGTCCTTGAATCTTTCACTCCGTGATTAATCTTTCACTCCACGATAAATATTTCATTCCACGATTAATATTTCATTCCACGATTAATATTTCACTCCACGATTAATCTTTCCTTCCACGATTAATCTTTCATTCCATGATTAATCTTTCACTCCATGATTAATCGTTCATTCACAATCTTTCACTCGATGATTAAGCGTTCACTACATGATTAATCTTTCATTCCATCTTTCATTCCATGATTAATCTTTCACTCCATGATTAATCTTTCAGTTCATGATTAATATTTTACTCCATGATTAAATTTTCCATCCATAAGTAATCTTTCACTCCATGATTAATCTTTCACTCAATGATTAATCTTTCATTCCATTATTAATCTTTTATTTCATGATTAATCTTTCACTCCATGACTATTCTTTCAAACCTAAGTCAAAATTTAACAAATAACTAGCTTTCATAAAGATAAATCTTTGTAGAAGGTTCTACTCTAGTTTGCATTGGCCTCTACATAAAGAAATTGGGTTCATACAATATCTTATTTTGGTTTCATATTTTCCAATATGCTTTTATTTAGTACCAAAATGAGAAACTCTAAGCTGTCGAATTTAAACATGACAAAATAAAATATTTCTATTTTCTCAATCCTAATTTAGACGTTTTTTTAAGACCTGTTATTTCACTGTCCACTTGAAATTAATTAATCTTCGCGCGCGCTAAATTCAAAAAAATGACATGTACCAGCGTGCACTGGAAATGTTTGTTTCGTGGTAAAAGACATGTCAACAAATTGAACATCTTTATTGCAAATGCAAAACACTGAAAACTTGTATTTTACAGGACAAGGAAACGTGCACTAACATTTTTATAATTAAATCGCTTGAAAATACTTCAATTTCTTTGTTCTGTTATCGTAAATTTCAATAATTGGGCAATTTATTTTTCTGTAATTGATTAATTCAATTAGTAAATTTTAAAAATTGTTTGCTTGCCTAGTTACAATACTCTATTAAAATATTTTATATTAAACACGATTCTAGACTTAGGTTCGGAGAAAGGAACAGACATTTATTTTTTATTTGAGAAAAAGCCACAACAGACTCAAGCAACACATGTACATCACGTTTGGAGTTGGTAAAACAGAAATGGGCCCTCGTGGACAATCTCCAGAAAACACAACATATTTTAAAGACCTGCCCCCAGTAACACATCTAAAGAAGAAAACTATAGCCATTGGGAATCCCTATACGGCCATGTCTCGAGTCTGGTGACCACATTACAGTTCATTGATAATATCCATATAAGGGCCTGACTTCAGCGACAGAACGAGGAAGACGGCAGAAGAAGGTTGCTCTTTAATTAAGTAGGGGTTTATGCCTCATATGGTCGAGGCCCGCCTCTTTCAACCTAGGGCTGGTGTCCATATTGGTTATATCGAGGCGGGTTGCTCTTTTATTTATCGATATGGCTTAATACTCAAATGTGGTGCCGTTCCCGCTAATACCCGTACTATATAGATGCGACCTATTACAGGGGTGTTAAGCGTTGATACGAAACACTTCAGTTTTTAAAATAACGTCACTAATCTAGCAAAAGTGACTATTATCGACATATGCACCAGTCATATATGCTAACGCCACTAATCTAGCAAACTAATCTAGCAAAATTGACTATTATCGATACATGCACCAGTCATATATGCTAACGTCACTAATCTAGCAAAATTGACTATTATCGACATAAGCACCAGTCATACATGAAAGAATTGATTTACCAAAATTCTGTAACAGTTTAACAATTAATTATCTATATTTCACTTAGTGTTTTATATTGTGTGCATCGCCAGAAAGTATTAGTGACTATCTCTTATTTCTTATGTGCACTGGCATGGTCTTTTCAGAAG